>JAWDJE010000016.1:5955000-6690000 GCA_035047345.1 Bradypodion ventrale
TGGGTTAGGGGTAGGGTTAGGGTTAGGGCTAGGGTTAGGGCTAGGGTTAGGGTTAGGGTTAGTGTTAGGGTTAGAGCTGGGGCTAGAGCTAGGGCTAGGGTTAGGGTTAGGGTTAGGGTTAGGGTTAGGGTTAGGGTTAGGGTTAGGGTTAGGGTTAGGGTTAGAGCTGGGGCTAGAGCTAGGGCTAGGGTTTGTGCCAAGTTTAGGGTTAGGGTTAGGGTTACGGTTAGGGTTAGTGTTAGGGTCAGGGTCAGGGTCAGGGTCAGGGTTAGGGTTAGGGTTAGGGTTAGGGTTAGGGTTAGGGTTTGGGTTTCGGTTTGGGTCAGGGTTAGGGTTAGGGTTAGGGTTAGGGTAAGGGTTAGGGTTAGGGTTAGGGTTAGGGCTAGGGCTAGGGTTAGAGCTAGGGTTAGGGTTAGGGTTAGGGTTAGGGTTAGGGTTAGGGTTAGGGTTAGGGTTAGGGTTAGCGTTTGAGCTTGGGCTAGAGCTAGAACTAGGGTTAGGGTTAGGGTTAGGGTTAGGGTTAGGGTTGGGGTTAGGGTTGGGGTTAGGGTTAGGGTTAGTGTTTGAGCTTTGGCTAGAGGTAAAGCTCGAACTAGAACTAGAACTAGAACTAGGGCCAAGGTTAGGGTTAGGGTTAGGGTTAGAGCTTGGGCTAGAGCTAGGGCTAGGGCTAGGGTTAGGGTTAGGGTTAGGGTTAGGGTTAGAGCTTGGGCTAGAGCTAGGGTTAGGGTTAGTGTTAGGGTTAGGGTTAGGGTTAGGGTTAGGGTTAGGGTTAGGGTTAGGGTTAGGGTTAGGGTTAGGGTTAGGGTTAGGGTTAGGGTTAGGGTTAGAGCTCGGGCTAGAGCTAGGGCTAGGGCTAGGGTTAGGGCTAGGGTTAGGGTTAGGGTTAGGGTTAGTGTTAGGGTTAGGGTTAGGGTTTGGGTTAGGGTTAGTGTTAGAGCTTGAGCTAGAGCTAGGGTTAGTGTTTGTGTTAGGGTTAGGGTTAGAGCTTGGGCTAGAGATAGGGCCAATGTTAGTGTTAGTGTTAGTGTTAGTGTTAGTGTTAGTGTTAGTGTTAGTGTTAGTGTTAGTGTTAGTGTTAGGGTCAGGGTCAGGGTTAGTGTTAGGGTCATTCTTAGTGTTACGGCTTTGCCTAGGGTTAGGGTTAGGGTTTCGGCTAGGGCTAGGGCTAGGGCTAGGGTTAGTGTTTGTGTTAGGGTTATTGTTTGGGCTAGTTTTAGGGTTATGGTTAGGGTTAGGGCTCGGGCTCGGGCTCGGGCAAGGCAAGGGCAAGGGCAAGGGTTAGCGTTAGGGTTAGGGTTAGGGTTAGGGTTAGCGTTAGGGTTACGGTTATGGTTCGGGTTAGGGTTGGAGTTAACGTTTTCCTACATTATTGCTGTGAATGACATGTAATGCCTTTATTTTATTCCAGACATAAAGTAGGACATAACTCTTTTCATGGATTTCTAGAAACTGAATCCTCGAAAATGTTTTGCCATTCCCTTCTTCTCGGACCATCTTTGTACTGTGCAGCATGCCCACGGCTAGATCTTCTGAGATGCACAATGGAGAACTGAGCTGCCAATCTCTGGCTTTGCAGAAGAACCTAGCCATCCATCTATATGGACATAGCTGTTTGATATGTTAATCTTACATTGCTAGGTCTCAAGACAGTGGCTAATCTCTTTGGAAATTCCTATGTTTCCCTGGCATCCAAGCAGAGAGAACGCGTTCAGTGTATACAGTTATGAAGTGGGAGAATATTTGATTTTATCGTGTGTTGGCATTAATATCTAGGTTCCCGGCTGCATGGCCGTGGTTTTGGTTGGGTTCTCTCATGCCGTCAACGGTGATTTCAATTGTTTCATATTTTATTTAGTCAATGGAAAACGATGCAAACCAGACTGTCCCAATCCCGGAGCATTTCCTATATTATTTGTTAATGGAGTTTAATTTAATTTAATTTAATTTAATAGTCATATTTATATATGCCGCCCACTCAGGCAGTCCCCGACTCAGGGCGGCATTACAACAAGTTCTAAAAACACAATAAAACACTTTAAAAGACCCATATCCCACCCACTTTAAAAGACCCATATCCCACCCACCCATCCCATCCACTATAAAAAGAAGAAGAGAGAGTTCTTAATTGTTTACATAAGCCAGCAGGCGGGGACCGTGTTCCCATTAGGGCCCCACACCTGCCCTGCCAGCCAGGTCTTCAATCCTCTCCTGAAGGGCAGCAAATCTCTTTGAAGTCTTAGTTCTGTTGGCAGGAGGTTCCAGGGGGTTGGTGCGGACACGGAGAAGGCCCTCCTTCGGGTGCTGGATAGATGTGCACCCCTAGCTGATGGCACTATTAGAGAGCCTCTCCGGTCCGCTCTGGTTGGACAGGCAGACACTCTTGGGGTGATGCGGTCTCTAAGGTATCCTGGCCCACTGCCATATAGGGCTTGGAAGGTCAAAACCAGCACCTTGAATTTCACCTGGAGACAAACTCGTAAACAGTGCAGCTCCCGAAGTAGCGGTGAGGCATGGGCATATCGTCCGCATCCCATCACCACCCGGGCTGCCGCATTCTGGACCAGCTGCAGCCTCTGAATGGTCTTCAAGGGCAGCCCCATGTAGAGCGCATTACAATAATCTAGTCGGGAAGTGACCAGAGCGTGGGTGACCATAAGCAAGGAGCCCCGGTCCAGGAGCGTGCGCAACTGGCAAATCACCCGAAGTTGGGCAAAAGCCATCCTGGCCACAGCCGCTACCTGTTTTTCTAGCGGCAGCCGCGAGTCCAGAAGGACCCCCAAGTTGCGCACTGGGTCTATCTGGGGCAAAACAGCCCCATCCAGTACCAAAGATGGTAACTCCCTGGATAACACGGGGCCCCTTATCCACAGCCACTCTGTCTTGCTGGGATTCAGCCGAAGCCCATTGGCCCCCATCCAGACCCCAATGGCCTCCAGGCATCCAGATAGGATTTCAACAGCATCACTGGGGTCCCCACGGGCCGAGATGTACAACTGGGTGTCATCCGCGTAGTGATGGTACCGGACCCTATGGTTTCCCCATGCCCACCGGGCATGGAAACGGCTCTGGCAGAGGCCGCTTCGGGAGAAGGCTCCTTGAGCCGCGGGCTCTGCGAGCAGACAAATTAAGGGGGGGTGGATAAATGATAGGGTTTGATTCACCCAATTCCTTTGACCTGACCAACGGACCTGCTGAGAAAGCGAATATCTAACCTGGTTAAATCACTCATCTCCGTGTCTCCGTGTAATCCCCAGCACAAATAGATGCCATGTTTACCCCTGCCTAATCCCTGAACAATGGGACTCCTAAGTCCATGTTTGCCCCAGTTAATTAACTTCCCCAAAGAGGTTCCCAATTAACTTGAGTGCACAGGTGATGTCATTCCTGTCAGTTGACAGTCTTGCCAGCGTTGCGCTTTTCCTTCTATATATGTTGTAGCCTTTTCTCAATAAACTACTGGTCTTCACTCCATCTTGCCTCGTGTCGCTCCTTTGACCAGTCTCCTCCGGGATCCTAAGGGCCTCCTCACGGCCCAATTCCTACATCTGGTGACCCCGAGACGTGATTCTACTCGTGAGTAAGGGACCCCGGAGAGGTCTACTCGTGAGTAGCGATCCACGCGGTCCGGTTCTGCGCTTGAACCGCGTCCCATCATCCTGGAGGACAGCACAGCACTCCGGCCGGCAGCCAGCCGATCGGAGGAGTGGCCTGTGGCGAGGCATTCCAGAGAGACATTCCTACAGCTTGCTCCCAGCTTTCGAGGAGGTTTGCCATAGAGGGAAACGCGTTCCGCTCAGGGCAGGCTGTGAGCCCCTGACATCGCAGAGGCCATTAGAAGGGCCCGTGGCAGAAGGTCCACGCTCCGAGGTCTACCCCAGACACTAGACGCCCGAACCTATTGCCTGCAAAGACGCGTCGACTCGTCCCGAGGAGGAATCTTCCGAGGACCCAATCGCAGGTAATATGGGGACTTGTTCTCACAGACCGAGTCCGTCCGCTAGCCAAAGAACTCGAGAGGAAGAGTTCAGAATCCTGGCCAGGGTATTTAAATTACGCTTTCACAGCAGGGAATTAGCGAGACTTTTGGCGTATCTCGGGGAACACTGCCTACTTTACCCAGAAGTAGGTACGTTAACCCTGAAGCTCTGGGATCAGATAGGAGACTGCATTCAGCAACCCCCGAAAGCTCCAGAGGGCATAACCCGCACATGGAGCAAATGTAGGAAACTCTCAGCAGAGGTAGACCCAGTCCGGATAGAGACCCAGAAAACCCCAGCGCAGTCAGAACCATCAGCCCCAAGAAGTCTCTATTCGTCATTTCAGCTTAAGCAGGGCAGTATAGGGAGCATTCCCTCAGTGACAGCTGCAGACGTCACTGAAGGAATTCATGGCATGAGAGGCCTTGGCGCTTCTCGGACAGTTAAAAGTTCCCTGCAAAGAAAGAACTCTATTCAGCGCATGGGTGAGGAAGATCCATTCACGGGGAAATTGCCAGTGGCACAATTAGCTAGCGCCCAACTGCTGTGCTCAGCCCATCTGAAGGCAGACACGCGTTCAGGCAGGGATGCTCAGCGCCCACTGCTCACGGAAACCTGCACGGCCCCTGGCCACGCAGGGCTCCAAAGCAGACCCATTACCGCACTCAGGCGCAGAGCAGTGCCAAAACCCCAAGGCGCCTGCTTCCAGTGTGGAAAAGTGGGACACCTTAGAAGAGAAAGCCAATCTAGACCAGGCAGATCTTCAAAAGATCGTCTTCATGCCAAATGGCCACGCTGGCACTGGAAAGGGGGCCCAGGCTAGAAAGGAGGCAGCCATCGCCCTGGCTATGCCAGAAGAACCATCCCAGCAATAGTACCCCGAGTTCCCCCAAGGCACAGGCAGAATCTACTTGTCTCACCTTGGGAGTAGCCCAGAGAAACTTGCCCCTAAGTAAAAGCACCCAGATGGTTGTAAAATAGCCAGCTGTGTATTAGCCATCTCCTCATGTGTAGTATTGAACACTGCAGATCAGGGGAGGAATGTGCGAATGCGTAAATAGATGTGTGTATGCGTGGTGCACCACTGAATGTATGTCTGCAAGAACTGTGTATGATTGCAAAAGCCTTGTCTCTATGACCACAGTATGACTGAAAAAGTGTTCCTTGTGTGTAACTGCGTGGTAATGTCACTGTGAAATATGTGTTAAAACAGTTTGCACTCTGTGTAGCGATGTCTGGCCGCTAGGGCGGCGTTACGTCCCGGAGGAGACTGATCAATGACAATACGAGGCAAGGAAGCAGGATCAGATCAGTGTTTATTGGGAAAATGCATACACCTTTTATAGATCAGAAGGCAGGTAGAAAAAACCGTCACCAGTGATTCAATCAAGTTACCTGTTTACTCAGGTTAATTGGGGAAACTCTTCAGGGGAAGTTAATTATGACAGGCAAACATTTGACAGGGGAAGCCCTATTGTTTCGGTCTTACTGGCTGGGCAAACATTGTCCCTGTTTGCGCCCGAGATTAGCGCCAAGCCAGGGGGAAGAATGTTTGCCTAATTATACACAGGAGATGCAGGAGATAGCGTTCTGCCTGTCTGGCAGAGCCGCTGGTCAGGTCACGTTAATTGGGTGAATCAAACCCTATAGCCCTATAATTTATTCACCCCCCTTGATATGGCTGCCCACAGAGGCCACCGCTAGGAGCCTTCTCACTCAAGAGGCCTCTACCCAGCCGTCCCATGCCCAACCGGGCACGGGGAAACCATATCTCCCCTTACTTATTTATATTAAGAGCCTGACCAGCGACCCTGCGCAGAAGTGGCACCAGCTGTTGGTCTGGAATGACGTCACGGGGTTTCCTTCTCCGGCGGCATCTTGAGATTAGTGAGGGAATACATTGAGCAAGACAGCAGACTGTAATGCCTAGTATGACTACCCCCACCACTACCTTGATTACCGTCTGAAGCCACCCCCATGGGATCCACGACCACATCCATTTCCATAGTGAGCTCCACCATGCCCCCCATGCAGAGCCTTCTGTGATGCCAGCCACTATAGAGTGGAGATCTTCGATCTGGCTTTGAATCTTACGAGAGTTGTCCGTAAGATTAAAGCAGCACATACCATGAAAAGACTCGCAGCCCAAGTGATGAAGCAGTAGGAGGTAGTCGATAGCCGCTCGATTATCGAGAATGGCATGGCGAAGTTCCGCCTGCTCCTGATTGAGGAGCGCTATCGCTGAGGAGGTATGGTTGATGGCCTTTGCCAAACCGCAAGCCAAAGCGACCAATCCTCTTTGCGTTGCCGACAGCTAAGCCTGGCACGCCAAAGATGCTGACTGCCAAGGAGAGATACTCGGCGGGTCTCATTACTCTGAAGCTGCTTTCACATGAGCTGTCTAACGTGGTGGTGCGAGTGTGCCGTATGAGTGAAGGGACATTAGATACATTGGAAACATTAGGAACATTGGGGCTTGGGGCAATCATATCCTTAGTGGGGAGCAAGAGTGTCAAGCGGCTAATACAACAAATAGCATCTGTAATATTAGCAGGAATGTAGTTAAACGTATACTGATTACAAGTGAAAAACCACCCAGATGGTAGGGTGATATGTGCATATGGTGTGCCGCGTGGCACTGGGTCACTGCAAGTCCAATTGCCGCTGCCCACATCGAGGCATCGGCGCCGGGTTCGGCCGATTCCGGAGCAACCGTAAATTCGGCCACAGGTAGAGTTCGGGCTGACCGCCACTCGAGGAGTGTGGAGAGTGGCCGCATCAGCCGGTAAAGTCATGGTTAGCCGCATCTCCCAACGGGCATATTCCGAGGAAGCCGCTGGGATGTACGGGCTGAAGAATCGCTTCACCAGCTAGTCCCCATCCCGGGGGTGTGCGCCTGGAGAATGACACACCGGGATGAGGCAGGTGCTGAGGATTGAAGCAGAACCGACGTCCTGTCTGAGGCAAAAATCGGACTGGTTGACAAGGCTTGCCAACCTTTCCCAAATGTTGTACTGCATGCGGGCAGAAAGGTCTCCGCCCGGCATTAAATCGCTGGCCTCCAGTGAGGCGGCCTGAACGCCTCCCCCCAAAAGCAGGGTGAGGGTCAGGATGATGGTGACTGCCATGGAGTTGGCATGGATCTGGGCGAGCGCTGCAGCCACGAAGCTCTCCGGTGTCAGCTCCTTCCCCTCGCGCTGGATGGCATGCTGAGCATCATGGCAGAGGGTCTTGACCATCCCCCAGGTTATCTTCGGTGGTGTCGTCCGCGACCGCGGTCTCTCCCGGCGGGTCCCCTCGGTCAGAGTGAGGTCCTCCATCTCCGGGATCGGGCTCTGGTCGGTCTGTGTCCACGCCATGTGGTTCCAAGTAGGGCTTGACGCACCGAGCTGGAATCCAAACGACAACTGTAGGGGACATAACTGCAGCATACCCTCTCCCCCATGTTATGAGCGGCACCGGGCCCCTCCAAGAAGGATCCGGTGGCACTCGGTACCGGACCATAGGTCGCGGGAGAGCTTCCGAACGGCGGAAATGCTTCTCCTGCGGCGTACAGTCCGAGAAAACATTAAGGTGATTGTAAGTGAACAATACCTTATTTAAGCAAAACTGTGCCTGTCCCTGTGATTTGGGGAGGGCTGGTGGCTCCCCCCTTTCTGTTTGTTTGTCAATGTAGGACTTTAGCGTCCGATTGACCCATTCTACAATCGCCTGCCCTTGCGGATTGTAGGGAATCCCAAATGTATGCTTGATGTCCCATGTGGCCATGAAGGCGGCCAACTGCTTGGAGCAGTAGGACGGGGCGTTATCTGTTTTCACGTGCCGCGGCTTGCCCATCGCCGCGATGCAGGAAAGGAGGTGCTGCTCCACGTGGGAGGCAGTTTCCCCTTTCTGCGCTGTGGCCCAAACGAACTGGGAAAAAGTATCAATACACACATGCATGTATTGCCATCTGCCAAACTGCGGCACATGCGTGACATCCATCTGCCACACCTGATTTGCCTCTGTCCCCCATGGGTTGACCCCCCACGAGGGCCCCCCCGGCGCCCCTGCACAATGCTGACAAGAGCGGACTATGCCTTGGGCCTGGGAAAGCGGCAGATTGAACTGCCGGGCGAGTGCCTTGGCATTTTGGTGGAAAAAGGCATGACTTTGGATCGGAGTAGTAAAAACACCCAAAACTGAACGTTGCTGAATTTCCTTTGCGGCCGCGTCCGCTCTGCTATTGCCCGCGGAAATCGGACCCGGTAGGTCTTGGTGACTTCGAATATGGGCAATATAGAGCGGCTCCGTGCGGTTTCGCAAATGAAATTGAGCGGTGAGGAACAGGCTAAGCAAATTCTTGTCTATCGCGGGAGTGATGTAAGCTCCCGGTAGACTGTGCAGTAAATTCCTAACATACAGACTGTTAGTTATGATATTTAAACGTTCCTGGGCGAAGGTGCGCAAGGCAAGGTTCACGGCGGCCAACTCTGCCCGCTGAGCGGACTTCTGTGGAAGAGTTAGCAGCGTGCGCCAAGCTTCGCCCTCCTGCCAGGTCAGGACACCATATGTGCGTCCCCCATCGGTAAAAACTGTCCTGGCCCCCTGAAGTGGGACCAGCGAGAGCAATTCGAACAAGCTGACTGTTCCTGTTTGGAGTGAAACGAGTCTGGGGTCCTTGGGCAAATGGTATGCTAAACTTCCAGTGAAACCCTCCAAAGCTATCGGAAGCGAATCACCTAGCTGCATTAACTGATGAATTTGTTCCTTGGTGAAAGGAACCACAATTTTGGCCAAATCATTTCCTGAAATGTCCCTAGCTCTCAGCCTGCCGCGGTAAATCACCGCGGAAACCAGCTCTTGGGGCGGAACAATGTTCCGTGATGATGTGTTAGGCAAGTAGACCCACTCCACAATTTTCGCTCCCTTCTCTGAGTCTACGCCTAGCGCTCCGGTGAACATGGATCCTGACCGCACGATGTACAAATTCAGGATCGGGGCATATGGCCCCTGGGCGATCCTATCCACCCATCTTTGGCTGAGAGCTTGGTTCACTCTCTCGAGCGCCAAGCGCGCGTCTCGAGAGATTTTTATCCGGTCTGCCGGCTGCTTACCTAAAGTTAGCAGCGAGAAGAGCGGTTTCAGGAGATCCGTATCCAATCGGAAATACGGTCTGGCCCAATTGATGTTTCCTAAAACTTGCTGTAACTCTACCAGGGTGACTGAATCCTGCAAAGCTATCTGGGGTAAAACCGGTGCGGCAAAGGAACGGAGAAGCCGATGACCCAAGTATAAGAAGGGCTCGGTTCTCTGCACTTTCTCAGGGGCAATGAGTAAGCCTTTGTCCCCCAGGCTGGCCTGGAGGTCTGAAAACACTGTGCTGCCAAGCTGTGGCAACGCTACTAAAATATCATCCATAAAGTGACAAACTATGGCTTGTGGGTAGAGGTTTCGAAACCTTGCCAGTGCGTCGTGAACATAAATTTGGCACAGAGTGGGCGAATTGAGCATGCCCTGTGGCAAAAATTTCCACGCGTAACGGAGCGTGGGCTCACTGTGGTTCACGACCGGCACCGTAAAGGCAAACCTCTCCCGGTCCCTGGGGTCTAAGGGGATTGTATAAAAGCAATCCTTGAGATCTACAACTAAAATCTCCCACCCCTCGGGAATCATATTAGGATTAGGGATACCGCATTGAAGCGGGCCCATCGGCTGAATGCATTTATTGATCTCTCTGAGATCGTGGAGGAGTCGCCACTTCCCCGACTTCTTCTTAATCACAAAAATTGGCGAATTCCAGGGACTCGTGGACTGTTCTATGTGTCCTGCGTCTAGCTGTTCTTTCACTAGCTGCTTGAGGGCAACTAATTTCTCTCCCACCACCGGCCATTGTTCTACCCAGACCGGGGTATCGGTGAGCCATTTAAGTGGCAACGCCATTACCCGAAGGTAAGGGTGGCACCGTACTGCTGGAGAATGTCTCGCCCCCAAAGATTGACGTGCACGTCAAGAATGTGCGGCCGAATCACCGCTGTGCCGTCAGCCCTTGGGATTGTGACTTCTACCCACTCTCGGCTCCTAAACGCTTCCTGAACGCCACCTACCCCCCACACATCGGAGACCGGCTCAATGGCCCACTCCCTCGGCCACTGGCTTCTGCTTATCACGGTCACATCCGCTCCGGTATCGAGTAACCCTGAGAACACTCTTTTGTTCAAAAATACCTCGATAACGGGGCGCTGCTTCCACTCAATGTTGGTCTCCACTGTCGCTAAGACCTGGTATCCTTGCACTGCCTCACTCGCGCTCGAGCGGTCTGTTGAACCGGGCTCTGAGCTGTCACCGAGCCTTCTCGGGCTGCCTGCTGGCGAGTGACAAGGAACCATGATCAGTTGCGCTAAGGTCTCTCCCTTGTGGATAACTTGGGGCAGGTGTGTCCAAAGCTGGACCTGGAGAACGCCTGAAAAATTTGAGTCAATGACTCCTGGAATTATGAAAATTCCACGTGCTCCAGCTACACTACGGGGCAAAACTAAGCCTATGAAGCCTCTAGGTAGGGGTCCCATGTACTGAGAATCGACTAGATAGACTGTGCCCGGCAGATCGCATGTAACGTCCGCCTGGCAAGCCAATTCTAGCCCTGTGCTACCCTTGGGGCTGGCCTGTGCCCTCGCAGTGCCTGGAGTGTGTTTGGAACCTAGTCTGATTCTGGGGAGTTCTGGATCTGGGTGAAGGAAGCCTCTGTTTGGACTGGGGCCAGAGACGTGCCCGGATTCCGGTTTCCCGAACTCGGACAAAACCTGGCCCAATGATAGCCTTTCTTGCACTTCGGGCAGGGGGTGTTCGGAGCCTTGGGACGGCCGGACTTTTGTCCTCCTCCCTTGAATCGGCACTCCCTAGCGAAGTGTCCGACCTTGCCACAGGAGTGGCATGCCCCTCTGGTCTTGCTGTTACCCTGAGGTCTTTTCCCCCCCTGCACCGCTGCCGCTAGCAGACCCATCTTGTAAGAGTCTGTGCCAACGTCGGAACATGCTCGGATCATGTCCGTTAAGGTTATATCAGGGCGATTGCCCATGGACTGCAAGATTTTACGGCAGTCCAGGTTGGCGTTGTCCTTCGCTAGCTTGATCATGAGCTCTTCCTGGGCTTGCTCATTCTCAATCTGCCTGCTAATTGCCTCCTCCAGGCGATTGATGAAGTCCATGTAGGGTTCCTGGGCTCCCTGCTTAATGGCGGTGTAATTTTTTGCCGTCTTGCCAGACGCTGGGACCTTGAAGTATGCCCTATAGGCAGCCTCGGCTGACATTTCTAGGGTGGCGAGAGGCAAGTTAATTTGAGCGTTGATGGGCTCATAGTTACCAGAGCCATACAATTGCTCAGGAAGCACCGCGCCTCCCATCCTAGCAGCCCGAGTTTGAGCCTCTAGGCGAAACTCGCTGTCCCAAATCATGTACTGGCTAGGGGTTAGCATCATCCTCATGACGGCTTTCCAATCATGAGGAATCCACATGGTGGTCTCGCACACTTGCCGAAGCGTGCCCCTCGTAAAACGACTTTGGAGCCCTGTCTCTGAAATTGCTTTCCGTAAAGCCATGAGAAGCTTGTACGGGACTGGGGAGTGTACTACCTGTTGTGCGCCCGTGAGCGCGTCCATCTCCATGCGGATTGGACAAATCTGTCTATGTTCAGCTAGCTGTTCTGCTGACAATTCCCCCTTCTTTAGCTCTATCTCAGCTGTGCGCTGAAGGGCACTCTTTGCGGCTAGGGAACCTGGAGCTGTCAGAGAAGCGCCTGTGCTTCTCATTCCTTGCATTCCTTCGGTGACGTCTGCAGCTGTCACCGCGGGAAGGCTCCCTACGCTACTCTGCTGATAGCTAATTGACGGATAGAGCGCCGTGGGCGCAGTCGGTCCGACTGGCTTGCCTGATGGCTCAACTAACGGGGGTTCTTTGGCCTCTATCCGGACTGGTTCGATCTGCTCTAAGAGTCTCCTACACTTCCTCCATGTACTAACTATCCCTCCTGGAGCTTTCGGGGGTTGCTTAATGCAGTCTCCTATCTGATCCCAGAGCTTCAGGGTTAACGTACCTACTTCTGGGTAAAGTAGGCAGTGTTCCCCGAGGTACGCCAAAAGTCTCACTAATTCCTTGCTGTGAAATCGTAATTTAAATACCCTGGCCAGGATCTTAAACTCCTCCTCTCGAGTTTTTTGGCTAGCGGACGGACTTGGTCTATGAGAACAAGTCCCCATATTACCTGCAGTTGGGTCTCCGGAAGTTTCCTCCTCGGGACGAGTCGACGCGTCTTGTCAGGCAATAGGTTCGGGCGTCTAGTGTCTGGGGTAGACCTCGGAGCGTGGACCTTCCGCCACGGGCCCTTCTAACGGCCTCTGCGATGTCAGGGGCTCACAGCCTGCCCTGAGCGGAACGCGTTTCCCTCTATGGCAACCTTCCTCGAAAGCGGGAGCAAGCTGTAGGAATGCCTCTCTGGAATGCCTCGCCGCAGGCCACCTCTCTGATCGGCTGGCTGCCGGTCAGAGTGCCGCGCTGTCCTCCGGGGTGACGGGTCGCGGTTCGAGCGTAGAACCGGACCGCGTGGTTCGCTACTCACGAGTAGACCTCTCCGGGGTCCCTTACTCACGAGTAGAATCACGTCGGGGGTCACCAGATGTAGCGATGTCTGGCCGCTAGGGCGGCGTTACGTCCCGGAGGAGACTGATCAATGACAATACGAGGCAAGGAAGCAGGATCAGATCAGTGTTTATTGGGAAAATGCATACACCTTTTATAGATCAGAAGGCAGGTAGAAAAAACCGTCACCAGTGATTCAATCAAGTTACCTGTTTACTCAGGTTAATTGGGGAAACTCTTCAGGGGAAGTTAATTATGACAGGCAAACATTTGACAGGGGAAGCCCTATTGTTTCGGGCTTACTGGCTGGGCAAACATTGTCCCTGTTTGCGCCCGAGATTAGCGCCAAGCCAGGGGGAAGAATGTTTGCCTAATTATACACAGGAGATGCAGGAGATAGCGTTCTGCCTGTCTGGCAGAGCCGCTGGTCAGGTCACGTTAATTGGGTGAATCAAACCCTATAGCCCTATAATTTATTCACCCCCCTTGATATGGCTGCCCACAGAGGCCACCGCTAGGAGCCTTCTCACTCAAGAGGCCTCTACCCAGCCGTCCCATGCCCAACCGGGCACGGGGAAACCATAACTCTGTTCATGGGCAGGAGCTATTTAAAGCTTGAGGAAGCATGATGAGCAAGACCCTTTGCCTTGCCTGCTTGGCAGCTTGGGCAGGAGAGGAGAGGGGGGGGGGGAATCCTAACCTACAATAGGGCGGGCTGGTTCCCCCCCTCCTTCCCTTGAGACTTTTCTCTTTGTCAAAGGATTAAGCCTCTCTTGGAAACCGGTTTAGCAATCAGGAAAACAGATTTTTCTTTTCAGAAGCGCGATCTGAAAAAAAAAATCACTTCTATGAGTTTTCCTCACAGTATCATAAGCTATGGGGCCCCTCCCTACGTCTGTGTTCCTCAAACCTCCATCTCTGCGCTTTAAGGTTTTTTGAATGTCTCTTAGCATCTTGGAGTAACGTATCTCACCAGGAGTGAGAGAATTGCATTGTCTTCATGTGTGTACTGTGTTATCATCTTGTAACCTCGGTTCTCAACCTTTTAAAGTCAGGGGCCAAGTTCCGGGGCCTCAGGCAGCTCTGGGGTCCGGACAGTCATCCTGCCCTTCCTTCGCCACACAGCCCTTCTTGGCTTGGCGGGGGGAGTGGCAGAGCAACATGGGCCACATCTGGCCCACTCGCCCACATCTGGCCGCAGGTTGAGAACCGTTCTAACTCTCCTTCATTCTCTTAGGAAAGATACTGTTCTGGTATTTTGACTGTAATCAGTAACTCACTCATTGTACTCCTTTCACAGGAAAAAGCACGCAAACATTTTTGCGCTCTGTATCTTCAGAAAATGCTTACAGGAACAAAATTCCTTTCCAGGCCTTATTTCTACAGCCTTACACTCCTTCCTTTCACAGGCTCCAGGATTAATTAACAGGAGGATCCCAGCCAGTTGCCATGGTTACCTGACCTTATCTGATTTCGTTATGATAAGAGTTGTTGCATTCTCATTGTGCTAACTTCTGACTTGTCTTTCCTCCTTCCCTCCTTTCGCCAGTGGAACTCCCTGCTGGAAATGCTTAACCTGTGTGTCTTTTCATTTTTTGTGTATTATTTCCTTACAGCTGGCACGTCATAGTTGGTTTGTCTTTAATAAGTCTTAGGTCATTTTAAGTATGGCACCTGGCCCACAGCACCCTCTCTAGTGGGCAGACACATTTCGCAAACTCCAGAACACAGAGGAAGGATTAGTCCCTGAGCTCCTGAGAATGTGCAGAGTGCCACTCATTAGTCAGGACAGCCTAGGACCATTTTAAGAATGCAGTCAGGTCACACTTTCAATAAGATACAGGCATTCTCAGGCCACCCCTTCCCTTTTTGCTGCTAGTCTAAGCACAGGCAAAAGGCTAAGCCAGCATCTGGCACCCTTCTCACAGGAGCACCAAAATCGCTCCAGTGAAAGTGTGCACGCACACCATGGGCGGATGTGCGCAGGGGGGCCTTCTTGAGAAATTTACCCAAGGGAAGCCTGGCGCTTCATGCGCCAAGGTTTGCTATAAGACCCCAGACTCGTCTCGCTTCAAACGCAGACAGTCACCTTGTGTGGATCGATGTCACTGGTTCCCCTTCGGGGGGCTAGGACAGTTTTCACTTATGGGGGTCGCACATATTAGGTTCTCACTTGGCAAGAGGACCAAGCTTGGCGCACGCTCCTGACTCTTCCGCAAGCGGGCAGAGCTGGCAGCCGTGCGCCTCGCTTTGCGCACCTTTGCCAAAGAACGCTCCAACATAATTGCAGACAGCCAGTTTCCTAGGAATTTGCTTCACAGTCTACTGGGAGCATACATCTATCCCATGATAGACAAAAATTTCCTAAGTTTGTTCCTCGCAACTCCAATTCAGAGTCATGCATTCCTTCTTCAGAATGCCAAGCACTTGCAAGGCAGTTCAACCTGCCACTTTCCCAAGCCCGAGGCATAGTCCGTCCCCGCCTGCATCGTGCAGGGGCACCGGGGGGGGGCATCGCGGGGGGGTCAACCCACAAGGGACAGAGGCCATTCAGGTGTGGCAAATGGACATCACACATCCCCACATTTTGGCAAATGGCAGTACATGGACGTTTGCATTGAAACCTTCCCACAGTTTGTTTGGGTAACAGCACAGAAGGGAGTAACGGCTCCCCATGTGGAGCAGCATCTCCTTTCCCACGGCCAAGGGCGAACGTCGGCGCACGACGTCCGTTGACGCCCCAGCTTATAGCTCCAGGCAGCTGGCCACCTTCAGGGCCACCTGGGATATTAAGCTCACTTTTGGCGTTCCTTACAATCCGCAGGGGCAAGCGATTGTGGAACGGGTCTATCGGACGCTTAAGTCCTACATTGACAAACAAACAGAAAGGGGGGGAAACCACGTCCCATAGTTGCACAGCAATTGCTATCCTATAAAGTGCAAAAACTAACTAACTCTAACTCTTTCAGAATTTTTATCTCCCAAACAAGTCTCTTCCCCATGCAGGTCCCAGAGGCCAGAATCAGACCCGGATGATTGCAAAGAGCAGCACCAGTCACTGTCCTGGAGGTCATCAGCTGTCCGTCTGCCTTTATGACTTACATCTCCAAAGACATTTCTATGAACATTTTTGCATACTCAGTGCTACTTCTGAGGAATATGCTTTTCCCCAAAACAAGACTTCTCCAAACTCAAGTTACACAGGAAACCCCACCAAGAAGGGAAGCTTCACCTCTGGAAAAGCTGCTGAATGCCTTTCTTGCTATTATTATCTGTAGTTTCAAACTCCCGGGGTCAGGAAAATTGGATTTTTTTCACACTCCCGGGGTCAGAAAATTCTGATTTTTTTCACACTCCCGGGATCAAGGAAATCGGATTTTTTTTCATACTGCCAGGGTCAAGAAAAACGCATTTTTTTTCACACTCCCGATGTTAGGAAAATCACATTTTTCACACTCCCGGGGTCCAGGAAATCAGATATTTTCATACCCCCGGGGTCAGGAGATTCTGATATTTTTCACACTCCCGGGGTCAGGAAAATCAGATATTTTCACATTACCGGGGTCAGGAGAATTTAATTTTTTTCAAACTCCCGGGGTCAAGAAAATCAGATATTTTCACACTCCCGGGGTCAGGAAAATTTAATTTTTTTCACACTCCCGGGATCAAGGAAATCGGATTTTTTTCATACTGCCAGGGTCAAGAAAAACGCATTTTTTCACACTCCCGATGTTAGGAAAATCACATTTTTCACACTCCCGGGGTCCAGGAAATCAGATATTTTCATACCCCCGGGGTCAGGAGATTCTGATATTTTTCACACTCCCGGGGTCAGGAAAATCGGATATTTTCACACTACCGGGGTCAGGAGAATTTAATTTTTTTCAAACTCCCGGGGTCAAGAAAATCAGATATTTTCACACTCCCGGGGTCAGGAAAATTTAATTTTTTTCACACTCCCGGGGTCAAGAAAATCAGATTTTTGTCACACACCCGGGGGTCAGGAAACTCAGATTTTTGTCACACACCGGGGGTCTGGAAAATTGGATTTTTTCACACTCCCGGGATCAGGAGAATTTAATATTATTCAAACTCCCGGGGTCAAGAAAATCACATTTTTTCACCCTCCCGGGGTCAGGAGATTCTGATATTTTTCACACTCCCGGGGTCAGGAAAATCGGATATTTTCACACTACCGGGGTCAGGAGAATTTAATTTTTTTCAAACTCCCGGGGTCAAGAAAATCAGATATTTTCACACTCCCGGGGTCAGGAAAATTTAATTTTTTTCACACTCCCGGGGTCAGGAAACTCAGATTTTTGTCACACACCGGGGGTCTGGAAAATTGGATTTTTTCACACTCCCGGGATCAGGAGAATTTAATATTATTCAAACTCCCGGGGTCAAGAAAATCACATTTTTTCACCCTCCCTGGGTCAGGAAATTCTGATATTTTTCACACTCCCGGGGTCAGGAAAATCGGATATTTTCTCACTCCCGGGGTCAGGAAAATCAGATTTTTTTCAAACTCCCGGGGTCAGGAAAATTGGATTTTTTTCACACTCCCGGGGTCAGGAAAATTGGATATTTTCATACTCCCAGGGTCAGGAAAATTGTATTTTTTCACACTCCCGGGGTCAAGAAAATCAGATATTTTCACACTCCCGGGGTCAGGAAAATTTAATTTTTTTCACACTCCCGGGGTCAAGAAAATCACATTTTTTTACACTCCCGGGGTCAGGAAATTCTGATATTTTTCACACTCTCAGGGGTCAGGAAAATTGGATTTTTTTGAAACTACCGGGGACAGGAAAATCAGATTTTTGTCACACACCCGGGGTCAGGAAAATTGGATTTTTTTCAAACTCCTGGGGACAGGAAACTCAGATTTTTGTCACACACCTGGGGTCAGGAAAATTGGATTTTTTCACACTCCCGGGATCAGGAAAATCAGATTTATTTCAGACTCTCGGGGTCAGGAAAATTGGATTTTTTTCACACTCCCGGGGTCAAGAAAATCAGATATTTTCACACTCCCGGGGTCAGGAACATTTAATTTTTTTTCACACTCCCGGGGTCAGGAAATTCTGATATTTTTCACACTCCCGGGGTCAGGAAAATCAGATTTTTTTCACACACCCGGGGTCAGGAAAATTGGTTTTTTTTCACACTCCCGGGGTCAGGAAAATTGGATTTTTTTCACACTCCCGGGGTCAGGAGAATTTAATATTTTTCACACTCCCGGTGTCAAGAAAATCACATTTTTCACATTCCCGGGGTCAGGAAATTCTGATTTTTTTCACACTCCCGGTGTTAGGATAATCACATTTTTCACACTCCCGGGGTCAGGAAAATTGGATATTTTCACACTCCCGGGGTCAGGAGAATTTAATTTTTTTCACACTCCCAGGGTCAAGAAAGTCAGATATTTTTACACTCCCGGGGTCAGGAAATTCTGATACTTTTCACACTCCCGGGGTCAGGAAAATTGGATTTTTATCAAACTCCCGGGGTCAGGAAAATTTAATATTTTTCACACTCCCGGGGTCAAGAAAATCACATTTTTTCACACTCCCGGGGTCAGGAAATTCTGATATTTTTCACACTCCTGGGGTCAGGAAAATTGGATATTTTCACACACCCGGGGTCAGGAAAATCAGATTTTTTTCAGACTCCCGGGGTCAGGAAAATTGGATTTTTTTCACACTCCCGGGGTCAAGAAAATCAGATATTTTCACACTCCCGGGGTCAGGAAAATTTAATTTTTTTCACACTCCCAGGGTCAAGAAAATCACATTTTTTTACACTCCTGGGGTCAGGAAATTCTGATATTTTTCACACTCCCGGGGTCAGGAAAATCAGATTTTTTTCACACACCCGGGGTCAGGAAAATTGGGTTTTTTTCACACTCCCGGGGTCAAGAAAATCACATTTTTTCACACTGCCGGGGTCAGGAAATTCTGATTTTTTTTCACACTCCCGGGGTCAGGAAAATTGGATATTTTCAAACTCCCAGGGTCAGGAAAACCAGATTTTTTTCACACTCCCGGGGTCAGGAAAATTGGATTTTTTTCACACTCCCGGGTTCTGGAAAATTGGGTTTTTTCACACTCCCGGGGTCAAGAAAATCACATATTTTCGCACTCCCGGGGTCAGGGGATTCTGATTTTTTTCACACTCCTGGGGTCAAGAAAATCACATTTTTCACATTCCCGGGGTCAGGAAATTCTGATTTTTTTCACACTCCCGGTGTTAGGATAATCACATTTTTCACACTCCCGGGGTCAGGAAAATTGGATATTTTCACACTCCCGGGGTCAGGAGAATTTAATTTTTTTCACACTCCCAGGGTCAAGAAAGTCAGATATTTTTACACTCCCGGGGTCAGGAAATTCTGATACTTTTCACACTCCCGGGGTCAGGAAAATTGGATTTTTATCAAACTCCCGGGGTCAGGAAAATTTAATATTTTTCACACTCCCGGGGTCAAGAAAATCACATTTTTTCACACTCCCGGGGTCAGGAAATTCTGATATTTTTCACACTCCTGGGGTCAGGAAAATTGGATATTTTCACACACCCGGGGTCAGGAAAATCAGATTTTTTTCAGACTCCCGGGGTCAGGAAAATTGGATTTTTTTCACACTCCCGGGGTCAAGAAAATCAGATATTTTCACACTCCCGGGGTCAGGAAAATTTAATTTTTTTCACACTCCCAGGGTCAAGAAAATCACATTTTTTTACACTCCTGGGGTCAGGAAATTCTGATATTTTTCACACACCCGGGGTCAGGAAAATTGGGTTTTTTTCACACTCCCGGGGTCAAGAAAATCACATTTTTTCACACTGCCGGGGTCAGGAAATTCTGATTTTTTTTCACACTCCCGGGGTCAGGAAAATTGGATATTTTCAAACTCCCAGGGTCAGGAAAACCAGATTTTTTTCAAACTCCCGGGTCAGGAAAATTGGATTTTTTTCATACTCCCGGGGTCAGGAAAATTGGATTTTTTTCACACTCCCAGGTTCAGGAAAATTGAGTTTTTTCACACTCCCGGGGTCAAGAAAATTGGGTTTTTTCACACTCCCGGGGTCAAGAAAATAACATATTTTCACACTCCCGGAGTCAGGAGATTCTGATTTTTTTCACACTCCCGGGGTCAAGAAAATCACATTTTTTCAAACTCCCGGGGTCAGGAAATTCTGAGTTTTTTTCACACTCCCGGTGTTAGGAAAATCACATTTTTCATACTCCCAAGGTCAGGAAAATTGGATTTTTTTCACACTCCCGGGGTCAGGAGAATTTAATATTTTTCACACTCCCGGGGTCAAGAAAATCACATTTTTTTCACACTCCCGGGGTCAGGAAATTCTGATATTTTTCACACTCCCGGGGTCAGGAAAATCGGATATTTTCACAGTCCCGGGGTCAGGAAAATGGGATTTTTTTCACACTCCTGCTGTCAGGAAAATTAGATTTTTTTCACACTCCCGGGTTCAGGAAAATTGGGTTTTTTCACACTCCCGGGGTCAAGAAAATCACATATTTTCGCACTCCCGGGGTCAGGAGATTCTGATTTTTTTCACACTCCCGGGGTCAAGAAAATCACATTTTTTCACACTCCCGGGGTCAGGAAATTCTGATTTTTTTCACATTCCCGGTGTTAGGAAAATCACATTTTTCACACTCCCGGGGTCAGGAAAATTGGATTTTTTTCACACTCCCGGGGTCAGGAGAATTTAATATTTTTCACACTCCCGGGGTCAAGAAAATCACATTTTTTCACACTCCCGGGTTCAGGAAATTCTGATATTTTTCACACTCCCGGGGTCAGGAAAATCAGATATTTTCACAGTCCCGGGGTCAGGAAATTTTGATATTTTCATACTCCCGGGTTCAGGAAAATTTAATATTTTTCACACTCCCGGGGTCAAGAAAATCACAATGTTCACACTGCCGGGGTCAGTAAATTCTGATATTTTTCACACTCCTGGGGAAAGGAAAATTGGATATTTTGACACTCCCGGGGTCAGGAAAATCAGATTTATTTCAGACTCTCGGGGTCAGGAAAATTGGATTTTTTTCACACTCCCGGGGTCAAGAAAATCAGATATTTTCACACTCCCGGGGTCAGGAAAATTTAAATTTTTTTCACACTCCCGGGGTCAGGAAATTCTGATATTTTTCACACTCCCGGGGTCAGGAAAATCAGATTTTTTTCACACACCCGGGGTCAGGAAAATTGGGTTTTTTTCACACTCCCGGGGTCAGGAAAATTGGATTTTTTTCACACTCCCGGGGTCAGGAGAATTTAATATTTTTCACACTCCCGGTGTCAAGAAAATCACATTTTTTCACATTCCCGGGGTTAGGAAATTCTGGTTTTTTTCACACTCCCGGTGTTAGGATGATCACATTTTTCACACTCCCGGGGTCAGGAAAATTGGATATTTTCACACTCCCGGGGTCAGGAGAATTTAATTTTTTTCACACTCCCAGGGTCAAGAAAGTCAGATATTTTTACACTCCCGGGGTCAGGAAATTCTGATACTTTTCACACTCCCGGGGTCAGGAAAATTGGATTTTTATCAAACTCCCGGGGTCAGGAAAATTTAATATTTTTCACACTCCCGGGGTCAAGAAAATCACATTTTTTCACACTCCCGGGGTCAGGAAATTCTGATATTTTTCACACTACTGGGGTCAGGAAAATTGGATATTTTCACACACCCGGGGTCAGGAAAATCAGATTTTTTTCAGACTCCCGGGGTCAGGAAAATTGGATTTTTTTCACACTCCCGGGGTCAAGAAAATCAGATATTTTCACACTCCTGGGGTCAGGAAAATTTAATTTTTTTCACACTCCCAGGGTCAAGAAAATCACATTTTTTTACACTCCTGGGGTCAGGAAATTCTGATATTTTTCACACTCCCGGGGTCAGGAAAATCAGATTTTTTTCACACACCCGGGGTCAGGAAAATTGGGTTTTTTTCACACTCCCGGGGTCAAGAAAATCACATTTTTTCACACTGCTGGGGTCAGGAAAATTGGATATTTTCAAACTCCCAGGGTCAGGAAAACCAGATTTTTTTCAAACTCCCGGGGTCAGGAACATTGGATTTTTTTCACAGTCCCGGGGTCAGGAAAATTGGATTTTTTTCACACTCCCGGGGTCAGGAAAATTGGGTTTTTTCACATTCCCGGTGTTAGCAAAATCACATTTTTCACACTCCTGGGGTCAGGAAAATCGGATATTTTTCACACTCCCAGGGTCAGGAAAATTGGATTTTTTCATACTCCCGGGGTCAGGAAAACCAGATTTTTTTCAAACTAACGGGGTCAGGAAAATTGGATTTTTTTCACACTCCCGGGGTCAGGAAAATTGGATTTTTTTCACACTCCCGGGGTCAGGAAAATTGGGTTTTTTCACATTCCCGGTGTTAGCAAAATCACATTTTTCACACTCCTGGGGTCAGGAAAATTGGATTTTTTTCACACTCCCGGGGTCAGGAGAATTTAATATTTTTCACACTCCCGGGGTCAGGAAAATTGGATTTTTTTCACACTCCCGGGGTCAGGAGAATTTAATTTTTTTCACACTCCCAGAGTCAAGAAAATTGGATTTTTTTTCAAACTCCCGGGGTCAGGAAAATTGGATTTTTTTCACACTCCCGGGGTCAAGAAAATCACATTTTTTTCACACTCCCGGGGTCAAGAAAATCACATTTTTTCACACTCCCGGGGTCAGGAAATTCTGATATTTTTCATACTCCCGGGGTCAGGAAAATCGGATATTTTCACAGTCCCGGGGTCAGGAAAATTGGATTTTTTTCACACGCCATGGGTCAGGAAAATTGGATTTTTTTCACACTCCTGGGTTCAGGAAAATTGGGTTTTTTCACACTCCCGGGGTCAAGAAAATCACATATTTTCGCACTCCCGGGGTCAGGGGATTCTGATTTTTTTCACACTCCCGGGGTCAAGAAAATCACATTTTTTCACACTCCCTGGGTCAGGAAATTCTGATTTTTTTCACACTCCCGGTGTTAGGAAAATCACATTTTTCACACTCCCGGGGTCAGGAAAATTAGATTTTTTTCACACTCCCGGGGTCAGGAGAATTTAATATTTTTCACACTCCCAGGGTCAAGAAAATCACATTTTTTTACACTCCCGGGGTCAGGAAATTCTGATATTTTTCACACTCCCGGGGTCAGGAAAATCAGATTTTTTTCACACACCCGGGGTCAGGAAAATTCTGATTTTTTCACACTCCCTAGGTCAGGAGAATTTAATATTTTTCACACTCCCGGGGTCAGGAAAATTGGATATTTTCACACTCCCGGGGTCAGGAAAATTGGATTTTTTTCACACTCCCGGGGTCAGGAAAATTGGATTTTTTTTTCACACTCCCGGGTTCAGGAAAATTGGGTTTTTTCACACTCCCGGGGTCAAGAAAATCACATATTTTCGCACTCCCGGAGTCAGGGGATTCTGATTTTATTCACACTCCCGGGGTCAGGAAATTCTGATATTTTTCACACTCCCGGGGTCAGGAAAATCAGATTTTTTTCACACTCCCGGGTTCAGGAAAATTGGGTTTTTTCACACTCCCGGGGTCAAGAAACTTGGGTTTTTCCACACTCCCGGGTTCAAGAAAATCACATATTTTCACACTCCCGGGGTCAGGAAATTCTGATTTTTTCACACTCCCTGTGTTAGGAAAATCACATTTTTCACACTCCCGGGGTCAGGAAAATTGGATTTTTTTCACACTCCCGGGGTCAGGAGAATTTAATATTTTTCACACTCCCGGGGTCAAGAAAATCAAATTTTTTCACACTCCCGGGGTCCGGAAATTCTGATATTTTTCACACTCCCGGGGTCAGGAAAATCGGATATTTTCACAGTCCTGGGGTCAGGAAAATTGGATTTTTTTCACACTCCCGGGATCAGGAAAATTGGATTATTTTCACACGCCCAGGTTCAGGAAAATTAGTTTTTTTCACACTCCCGGGGTCAAGAAAATCACATATTTTCGCACTCCCGGGGTCAGGAGATTCTGATTTTTTTCACACTCCTGGGGTCAAGAAAATCACATTTTTTCACACTCCCGGGGTCAGGAAAATCGGATATTTTTCACACTCCCAGGGTCAGGAAAATTGGATTTTTTCATACTCCCGGGGTCAGGAAAACCAGATTTTTTTCAAACTAACGGGGTCAGGAAAATTGGATTTTTTTCACACTCCCGGGGTCAAGAAAATTGGATTTTTTTCACACTCCCGGGGTCAGGAAAATTGGGTTTTTTCACATTCCCGGTGTTAGCAAAATCACATTTTTCACACTCCTGGGGTCAGGAAAATTGGATTTTTTTCACACTCCCGGGGTCAGGAGAATTTAATATTTTTCACACTCCTGGGGTCAGGAAAATTGGATTTTTTTCACACTCCCGGGGTCAGGAGAATTTAATTTTTTTCACACTCCCAGAGTCAAGAAAATTGGATTTTTTTTCAAACTCCCGGGGTCAGGAAAATTGGATTTTTTTCACACTCCCGGGGTCAAGAAAATCACATTTTTTTCACACTCCCGGGGTCAAGAAAATCACATTTTTTCACACTCCCGGGGTCAGGAAATTCTGATATTTTTCATACTCCCGGGGTCAGGAAAATCGGATATTTTCACAGTCCCGGGGTCAGGAAAATTGGATTTTTTTCACACGCCATGGGTCAGGAAAATTGGATTTTTTTCACACTCCTGGGTTCAGGAAAATTGGGTTTTTTCACACTCCCGGGGTCAAGAAAATCACATATTTTCGCACTCCCGGGGTCAGGGGATTCTGATTTTTTTCACACTCCCGGGGTCAAGAAAATCACATTTTTTCACACTCCCTGGGTCAGGAAATTCTGATTTTTTTCACACTCCCGGTGTTAGGAAAATCACATTTTTCACACTCCCGGGGTCAGGAAAATTAGATTTTTTTCACACTCCCGGGGTCAGGAGAATTTAATATTTTTCACACTCCCAGGGTCAAGAAAATCACATTTTTTTACACTCCCGGGGTCAGGAAATTCTGATATTTTTCACACTCCCGGGGTCAGGAAAATCAGATTTTTTTCACACACCCGGGGTCAGGAAAATTCTGATTTTTTCACACTCCCTAGGTCAGGAGAATTTAATATTTTTCACACTCCCGGGGTCAGGAAAATTGGATATTTTCACAGTCCTGGGGTCAGGAAAATTGGATTTTTTTCACACTCCCGGGGTCAGGAAAATTGGATTATTTTCACACGCCCAGGTTCAGGAAAATTAGTTTTTTTCACACTCCCGGGGTCAAGAAAATCACATATTTTCGCACTCCCGGGGTCAGGAGATTCTGATTTTTTTCACACTCCCGAGGTCAGGAAAATCAGATATTTTCACAGTCCCGGGGTCAGGAAAATTGGATATTTTCATACTCCCGGGTTCAGGAAAATTGGATTTTTTTCACACTCCCGGTGGTAGGAAAATCACATTTTTCACACTCCCGGGGTCAGGAAAATTGGATTTTTTTCACACTCCCGGGGTCCGGAGAATTTAATATTTTTCACACTCCCGGGGTCAAGAAAATCACATTTTTTCACACTCCCGGGGTCAGGAAATTCTGATATTTTTCACACTCCCGGGGTCAGGAAATTCTGATTTTTTTCACACTCCCGGTGTTAGGATAATCACATTTTTCACACTCCCGGTGTCAGGAAAATTGAATATTTTCACACTCCCGGGGTCAGGAGAATTTAATTTTTTTCACACACCCGGGGTCAAGAAAATTGGATTTTTTTCAAACTCCCGGGGTCAGGAAAACCAGATTTTTTTCAAACTTCCGGGGTCAGAAAAATTGGATTTTTTCACACTCCCGGGGTCAGGAGAATTTAATATTTTTCACACTCCCGGGTTCAAGAAAATCACATTTTTTCACACTCCCGGGGTCAGGAAAATTGGGTTTTTTTCACACTCCCGGGGTCAGGAAAATTGGATTTTTTCACACTCCCGGGGTCAGGAGAATTCAATATTTTTCACACTCCCGGGGTCAGGAGAATTTAATATTTTTCACACTCCCGGGTTCAAGAAAATCACATTTTTTCACAATCCCGAGGTCAGGAAATTCTGATTTTTTCACACTCCCGGGGTCAGGAAAATTGGATATTTTCATACTCCCGGGGTCAGGAAAACCAGATTTTTTTCAAACTCCCGGGGTCAGGAAAATTGGATTTTTTTCACACTCCCGGGGTCAGGAGAATTCAATATTTTTCACACTCCCGGGGTCAAGAAAATCACATTTTTTCACACTCCCGGGGTCAGGAAATTCTGATATTTTTCACAATCCCGGGGTCAGGAAAATCAGATATTTTCACAGTCCCGGGGTCAGGAAAATTCGATATTTTCATACTCCCGGGTTCAGGAAAATTGGATATTTTTCACACTCCCGGGGTCAGGAAAATTGGATTTTTTTCAAACTCCCGGGGTCAGGAAAATTTAATATTTTTCACACTCCCGGGGTCAAGAAAATCACATTTTTTCACACTCCCGGGGTCAGGAAATTCTGATATTTTTCACACTCCTGGGGTCAGGAAAATTGGATATTTTGACACTCCCGGGGTCAGGAAAATCAGATTTTTTTCAGACTCCCGGGGTCAGGAAAATTGGATTTTTTTCACACTCCCGGGGTCAAGACAATCAGATATTTTCACACTCCCGTGGTCAGGAAAATTTAATTTTTTTTCACACTCCCGGGGTCAGGAAATTCTGATATTTTTCTCACTCCCGGGGTCAGGAAAATCAGATTTTTTTCACACACCTTGGGGTCAGGAAAATTGGGTTTTTTTCACACTCCCGGGGTCAGGAAAATTGGATTTTTTCACACTCCCAGGGTCAGGAGAATTTAATATTTTTCACACTCCCGGGGTCAAGAAAATCACATTTGTTCACACTCCCGGGGTCAGGAAATTCAGATTTTTTTCACACTCCCGGGGTCAGGAAAATTGGATATTTTCAAACTCCCGGAGTCAGGAAAACCAGATTTTTTTCAAACTTCCGGGGTCAGGAAAATTGGATTTTTTCCACACTCCCGGGTTCAGGAAAATTGGGTTTTTTCACACACCCGGGGTCAAGAAAATCACATATTTTCGCACTCCCGGGGTCAGTGGATTCTGATTTTTTTCACACTCCCGGGGTCAAGAAAATCACATTTTTTCACACTCCCGGGGTCAGGAAATTCTGATTTTTTTCACACTTCCGGTGTTAGGGAAATCACATTTTTCACACTCCCGGGGTCAGGAAAATTGGATTTTTTTCACATTCCCGGGGTCAGGAGAATTTAATATTTTTCACACTCCCAGGGTCAAGAAAATCACATTTTTTTTCACTCCCGGGGTCAGGAAATTCTGATATTTTTCACACTCCCGGGGTCAAGAAAATCACATTTTTTCACACTCCCGGTGTTAGGAAAATCACATTTTTCACACTCCCGAGGTCAGGAAAATTTCATTTTTTTCACACTCCCGGGGTCAAGAAAATCACATTTTTTCACACTCCCGGGGTCAAGAAAATCACATTTTTTCACACTCCCGGGGTCAGGAAATTCTGATATTTTTCACACTCCCGGGGTCAGGAAAATCGGATATTTTCACAGTCCCGGGGTCAGGAAAATTGGATTTTTTTCACTCTCCCGGGGTCAGGAAAATTGGATTTTTTTCACACTCCCGGGTTCTGGAAAATTGGGTTTTTTCACACTCCCGGGGTCAAGAAAATCACATATTTTTGCACTCCCGGGGTCAGGGGATTCTGATTTTTTTCACACTCCTGGGGTCAAGAAAATCACATTTTTTCACATTCCCGGGGTCAGGAAATTCTGATTTTTTTCACACTCCCGGTGTTAGGAAAATCACATTTTTCACACTCCCGGGGTCAGGAAAATTAGATTTTTTTCACACTCCCGGGGTCAGGAGAATTTAATATTTTTCACACTCCCAGGGTCAAGAAAATCACAATTTTTTTACACTCCCGGGGTCAGGAAATTCTGATATTTTTCACACTCCCGGGGTCAGGAAAATCAGATTTTTTTCACACACCCGGCGTCAGGAAAATTGGGTTTTTTTCACACTCCCGGGGTGAGGAAAATTCTGATTTTTTCACACTCCCGGGGTCAGGAGAATTTAATATTTTTCACACTTCCGGGGTCAAGAAAATCACATTTTTTCAAAATCCCGGGGTCAGGAAATTCTGATTTTTTTCACACTCCCGGGGTCAGGAAAATTGGATATTTTCATACTCCCGGGGTCAGGAAAATTGGATTTTTTTCACACTCCCGGGGTCAGGAAAATTGGATGTTTTTCACACTCCCGGGTTCAGGAAAATTGGGTTTTTTCACACTCCCGGGGTCAAGAAAACTGGGTTTTTCCACACTCCCGGGGTCAAGAAAATCACATATTTTCACACTCCCGGGGTCAGGAGATTCTGATTTTTTTCACACTCCCGGGGTCAAGAAAATCACATTTTTCACACTCCCGGGGTCAGGAAATTCTGATTTTTTCACACTCCCGGTGTTAGGAAAATCACATTTTTCACACTCCCGGGGTCAGGAAAATTGGATTTTTTTCACACTCCCGGGGTCAGGAGAATTTAATATTTTTCACACTCCCGGGGTCAAGAAAATCACATATTTTCGCACTCCGGGGTCAGGAGATTCTGATTTTTTTCACTCTCCCGTGGTCAGGAAAATCAGATATTTTCACAGTCCCGGGGTCAGGAAAATTGGATATTTTCATACTCCCGGGTTCAGGAAAATTTGATATTTTTCACACTCCCGGGGTCAAGAAAATCACATTTTTTCACACTCCCGGGGTCAGGAAATTCTGATATTTTTCACACTCCTGGGGTCAGGAAAATTGGATATTTTTCACACTCCTGGGGTCAGGAAAATTGGATATTTTGACACTCCCGGGGTCAGGAAAATCAGATTTTTTTCAGACTCCCGGGGTCAGGAAAATTGGATTTTTTTCACACTCCCGGGGTCAAGAAAATCAGATATTTTCACACTCCCGTGGTCAGGAAAATTTATTTTTTTTCACACTCCCGGGGTCAGGAAATTCTGATATTTTTCACACTCCCGGGGTCAGGAAAATCAGATTTTTTTCACACACCCGGGGTCAGGAAAATTGGGTTTTTTTCACACTCCCGGGGTCAGGAAAATTGGATTTTATCACACTCCCAGGGTCAGGAGAATTTAATATTTTTCACACTCCCGGGGTCAAGAAAATCACATTTGTTCACACTCCCGGGGTCAGGAAATTCTGATTTTTTTCACTCTCCCGGGGTCAGGAAAATTGGATATTTTCATACTCCCGGGGTCAGGAAAACCAGATTTTTTTCACACTCCCGGGGTCAGGAGAATTTAATATTTTTCACACTCCCGGGGTCAAGAAAATCACATTTTCTCACACTCCCGGGGTCAGGAAATTCTGATATTTTTCACAATCCCGGGGTCAGGAAAATCAGATATTTTCACAGTCCCGGGGTCAGGAAAATTCGATATTTTCATACTCCCGGGTTCAGGAAAATTGGATATTTTTCACACTCCCGGGGTCAGGAAAATTGGATTTTTTTCAAACTCCCGGGGTCAGGAAAATTTAATATTTTTCACACTCCCGGGGTCAAGAAAATCACATTTTTTCACACTCCCGGGGTCAGGAAATTCTGATATTTTTCACACTCCTGGGGTCAGGAAAATTGGATATTTTGACACTCCCGGGGTCAGGAAAATCAGATTTTTTTCAGACTCCCGGGGTCAGGAAAATCAGATATTTTCACAGTCCCGGGGTCAGGAAAATTGGATAGTTTCATACTCCCGGGTTCAGGAAAATTTGATATTTTTCACACTCCCGGGGTCAAGAAAATCACATTTTTTCACACTCCCGGGGTCAGGAAATTCTGATATTTTTCACACTCCTGGGGTCAGGAAAATTGGATATTTTTCACACTCCTGGGGTCAGGAAAATTGGATATTTTGACACTCCCGGGGTCAGGAAAATCAGATTTTTTTCAGACTCCCGGGGTCAGGAAAATTGGATTTTTTTCACACTCCCGGGGTCAAGAAAATCAGATATTTTCACACTCCCGTGGTCAGGAAAATTTATTTTTTTTCACACTCCCGGGGTCAGGAAATTCTGATATTTTTCACACTCCCGGGGTCAGGAAAATCAGATTTTTTTCACACACCCGGGGTCAGGAAAATTGGGTTTTTTTCACACTCCCGGGGTCAGGAAAATTGGATTTTTTCACACTCCCAGGGTCAGGAGAATTTAATATTTGTCACACTCCCGGGGTCAAGAAAATCACATTTGTTCACACTCCCGGGGTCAGGAAATTCTGATTTTTTTCACTCTCCCGGGGTCAGGAAAATTGGATATTTTCATACTCCCGGGGTCAGGAAAACCAGATTTTTTTCAAACTCCCGGGGTCAGGAAAATTGGTTTTTTTTTCACACTCCCGGGGTCAGGAAAATTGGATTTTGTTCACACTCCCGGGTTCATGAAAATTGGGTTTTTTCACACTCCTAGGTCCAAGAAAATTGGGTTTTTTCACACTCCCGGGGTCAAGAAAATCACATATTTTCACACTCCCGGGGTCAGGAGACTCTGATTTTTTTCACACTCCCGGGGTCAAGAAAATCACATTTTTTCACACTCCCGGGGTCAGGAAATTCTGATTTTTTTCACACTCCCGGTGTTAGGAAAATCACATTTTTCACACTCCCGGGGTCAGGAAAATTGGATTTTTTCACACTCCCGGGTTCAGGAAAATTGGGTTTTTTCACACTCCTGGGGTCAAGAAAATCACATATTTTCGCACTCCCGGGGTCAGAGGATTCTGATTTTTTTCACACTCCCGAGGTCAAGAAAATCACATTTTTTCACACTCCTGGTGTTAGGAAAATCACATTTTTCACACTCCCGGGGTCAGGAAAATTGGATTTTTTTCACACTCCCGGGGTCAGGAGAATTTAATATTTTTCACACTCCCAGGGTCAAGAAAATCACATTTTTTTACACTCCCGGGGTCAGGAAATTCTGATATTTTTCACACTCCCGGGGTCAGGAAAATTGGATTTTTTCACACTCCCGGGGTTAGGAGAATTTAATATTTTTCACACTCCCGGGGTCAAGAAAATCACATTTTTTCACACTCCTGGGTTCAGGAAATTCTGATTTTTTTTCACACTCCCTTGGTCAGGAAAATTGGATATTTTCATACTCCCGTGATCAGGAAAACCAGATTTTTTTCAAACTCTCGGGGTCAGGAAAATTGGATTTTTTTCACACTCCTGGGTTCAGGAAAATTGGATTTTTTTTCACACTCCCGGGTTCAGGAAAATTGGGTTTTTTCACACTCCCGGGGTCAAGAAAATCACATTTTTCACACTCCCGGGGTCAGGAAATTCTGGTTTTTTTCACACTCCCGGTGTTAGGAAAATCACATTTTTCACACTCCCGGGGTCAGGAGAATTTAATATTTTTCACACTCCCGGGGTCAAGAAAATCACATTTTTTCACACTCCCGGGGTCAGGAAATTCTGATATTTTTTACACTCCCGGGGTCAGGAAAATCGGATATTTTCACAGTCCCGGGGTCAGGAAAATTTAATATTTTTCACACTCCCAGGGTCAAGAAAATCACATTTTTTCACACTCCCGGGGTCAGGAAAATTTAATTTTTTCACACTCCCAGGGTCAAGAAAATCACAATTTTTTACACTCCCGGGGTCAGGAAATTCTGATATTTTTCACACTCCCGGGGTCAGGAAAATCAGATTTTTTTCAGACACCCGGGGTCAGGAAAATTGGTTTTTTCACACTCCCGGGGTCAGGAAAATTGGATTTTTTCACACTCCCGGGGTTAGGAGAATTTAATATTTTTCACACTCCCGGGGTCAAGAAAATCACATTTTTTCACACTCCCGGGGTCAGGAAATTCTGATTTTTTTTTCACACTCCCTTGGTCAGGAAAATTGGATATTTTCATACTCCCGGGATCAGGAAAACCAGATTTTTTTCAAACTCCCGGGGTCAGGAAAATTGGATTTTTTTCACACTCCTGGGGTCAGGAAAATTGGATTTTTTTTCACACTCCCGGGTTCAGGAAAATTGGGTTTTTTCACACTCCCGGGGTCAAGAAAATTGGGTTTTTTCACACTCCCGGGGTCAAGAAAATCACTTATTTTCACACTCCCGGGGTCAGGAGATTCTGATTTTTTTCACACTCCCGGGGTCAAGAAAATCACATTTTTCACACTCCCGGGGTCAGGAAATTCTGATTTTTTTCACACTCCCGGTGTTAGGAAAATCACATTTTTCACACTCCCGGGGTCAGGAGAATTTAATATTTTTCACACTCCCGGGGTCAAGAAAATCACATTTTTTCACACTCCCGGGGTCAGGAAATTCTGATATTTTTTACACTCCCGGGGTCAGGAAAATCGGATATTTTCACAGTCCCGGGGTCAGGAAAATTTAATATTTTTCACACTCCCAGGGTCAAGAAAATCACATTTTTTCACACTCCCGGGGTCAGGAAAATTTAATTTTTTCACACACCCAGGGTCAAGAAAATCACAATTTTTTACACTCCCGGAGTCAGGAAATTCTGATATTTTTCACACTCCCGGGGTCTGGAAAATCAGATTTTTTTCACACAACCGGGGTCAGGAAAATTGGGTTTTATTCACACTCCCGGGGTCAGGAAAATTGGATTTTTTCCCACTCCCGGGGTCAGGAGAATTTAAAATTTTTCACACTCCTGGGGTCAAGAAAATCACATTTTTCACACTCCCGGCGTCAGGAAATTCTGATATTTTTCACACTCCCGGGGTCAGGAAATCAGATATTTTCAGTCCCGGGGTCAGGAAAATTGATTTTTTTTCACACTCCCGGGGTCAGGAGAGTTTAATATTTTTCACACTCCCGGGGTAAAGAAAATCACATTTTTTCACGCTCCCGGAGTCAAGGAAATTCTGATTTTTTTTCACACTCCCGGGGTCAGGAAAATTGGATATTTTCATACTCCCGGGGTCAGGAAAACCAGATTTTTTTCAAACTCCCGGGGTCAGGAAAATTGGATTTTTTTCACACTCCCGGGGTCAGGAGAATTTAATATTTTTCACACTCCCGTGGTCAAGAAAATCACATTTTTTCACACTCCAGGGGTCAGGAAATTCTGATATTTTTCACACTCCCGGGGTCAGGATAATCGGATATTTTCACAGTCCTGGGGTCAGGAAAATTGGATTTTTTTCACACTCCCGGGGTCAGGAAAATTGGATTATTTTCACACGCCCAGGTTCAGGAAAATTAGTTTTTTTCACACTCCCGGGGTCAAGAAAATCACATATTTTCGCACTCCCGGGGTCAGGAGATTCTGATTTTTTTCACACTCCCGAGGTCAGGAAAATCAGATATTTTCACAGTCCCGGGGTCAGGAAAATTGGATATTTTCATACTCCCGGGTTCAGGAAAATTGGATTTTTTTCACACTCCCGGTGGTATGAAAATCACATTTTTCACACTCCCGGGGTCAGGAAAATTGGATTTTTTTCACACTCCCGGGGTCCGGAGAATTTAATATTTTTCACACTCCCGGGGTCAAGAAAATCACATTTTTTCACACTCCCGGGGTCAGGAAATTCTGATATTTTTCACACTCCCGGGGTCAGGAAATTCTGATTTTTTTCACACTCCCGGTGATAGGATAATCACATTTTTCACACTCCCGGTGTCAGGAAAATTGAATATTTTCACAATCCCGGGGTCAGGAGAATTTAATTTTTTTCACACTCCCAGGTTCAAGAAAATTGGATTTTTTTCAAACTCCCGGGGTCAGGAAAACCAGATTTTTTTCAAACTTCCGGGGTCAGAAAAATTGGATTTTTTCACACTCCCGGGGTCAGGAGAATTTAATATTTTTCACACTCCCGGGTTCAAGAAAATCACATTTTTTCACACTCCCGGGGTCAGGAAAATTGGGTTTTTTTCACACTCCCGGGGTCAGGAAAATTGGATTTTTTCACACTCCCGGGGTCAGGAGAATTCAATATTTTTCACACTCCCGGGGTCAGGAGAATTTAATATTTTTCACACTCCCGGGTTCAAGAAAATCACATTTTTTCACAATCCCGAGGTCAGGAAATTCTGATTTTTTCACACTCCTGGGGTCAGGAAAATTGGATATTTTCATACTCCCGGGGTCAGGAAAACCAGATTTTTTTCAAACTCCCGGGGTCAGGAAAATTGGATTTTTTTCACACTCCCGGGGTCAGGAGAATTCAATATTTTTCACACTCCCGGGGTCAAGAAAATCACATTTTTTCACACTCCCGGGGTCAGGAAATTCTGATATTTTTCACAATCCCGGGGTCAGGAAAATCAGATATTTTCACAGTCCCGGGGTCAGGAAAATTCGATATTTTCATACTCCCGGGTTCAGGAAAATTGGATATTTTTCACACTCCCGGGGTCAGGAAAATTGGATTTTTTTCAAACTCCCGGGGTCAGGAAAATTTAATATTTTTCACACTCCCGGGGTCAAGAAAATCACATTTTTTCACACTCCCGGGGTCAGGAAATTCTGATATTTTTCACACTCCTGGGGTCAGGAAAATTGGATATTTTGCAACTCCCGGGGTCAGGAAAATCAGATTTTTTTCAGACTCCCGGGGTCAGGAAAATTGGATTTTTTTCACACTCCCGGGGTCAAGACAATCAGATATTTTCACACTCCCGTGGTCAGGAAAATTTAATTTTTTTTCACACTCCCGGGGTCAGGAAATTCTGATATTTTTCTCACTCCCGGGGTCAGGAAAATCAGATTTTTTTCACACACCTTGGGGTCAGGAAAATTGGGTTTTTTTCACACTCCCGGGGTCAGGAAAATTGGATTTTTTCACACTCCCAGGGTCAGGAGAATTTAATATTTTTCACACTCCCGGGGTCAAGAAAATCACATTTGTTCACACTCCCGGGGTCAGGAAATTCAGATTTTTTTCACACTCCCGGGGTCAGGAAAATTGGATATTTTCAAACTCCCGGAGTCAGGAAAACCAGATTTTTTTCAAACTTCCGGGGTCAGGAAAATTGGATTTTTTCCACACTCCCGGGTTCAGGAAAATTGGGTTTTTTCACACACCCGGGGTCAAGAAAATCACATATTTTCGCACTCCCGGGGTCAGTGGATTCTGATTTTTTTCACACTCCCGGGGTCAAGAAAATCACATTTTTTCACACTCCCGGGGTCAGGAAATTCTGATTTTTTTCACACTTCCGGTGTTAGGGAAATCACATTTTTCACACTCCCGGGGTCAGGAAAATTGGATTTTTTTCACATTCCCGGGGTCAGGAGAATTTAATATTTTTCACACTCCCAGGGTCAAGAAAATCACATTTTTTTTCACTCCCGGGGTCAGGAAATTCTGATATTTTTCACACTCCCGGGGTCAAGAAAATCACATTTTTTCACACTCCCGGTGTTAGGAAAATCACATTTTTCACACTCCCGAGGTCAGGAAAATTTAATTTTTTTCACACTCCCGGGGTCAAGAAAATCACATTTTTTCACACTCCCGGGGTCAAGAAAATCACATTTTTTCACACTCCCGGGGTCAGGAAATTCTGATATTTTTCACACTCCCGGGGTCAGGAAAATCGGATATTTTCACAGTCCCGGGGTCAGGAAAATTGGATTTTTTTCACACTCGCGGGGTCAGGAAAATTGGATTTTTTTCACACTCCCGGGTTCTGGAAAATTGGGTTTTTTCACACTCCCGGGGTCAAGAAAATCACATATTTTCGCACTCCCGGGGTCAGGGGATTCTGATTTTTTTCACACTCCTGGGGTCAAGAAAATCACATTTTTTCACATTCCCGGGGTCAGGAAATTCTGATTTTTTTCACACTCCCGGTGTTAGGAAAATCACATTTTTCACACTCCCGGGGTCAGGAAAATTAGATTTTTTTCACACTCCCGGGGTCAGGAGAATTTAATATTTTTCACACTCCCAGGGTCAAGAAAATCACAATTTTTTTACACTCCCGGGGTCAGGAAATTCTGATATTTTTCACACTCCCGGGGTCAGGAAAATCAGATTTTTTTCACACACCCGGCGTCAGGAAAATTGGGTTTTTTTCACACTCCCGGGGTGAGGAAAATTCTGATTTTTTCACACTCCCGGGGTCAGGAGAATTTAATATTTTTCACACTTCCGGGGTCAAGAAAATCACATTTTTTCAAAATCCCGGGGTCAGGAAATTCTGATTTTTTTCACACTCCCGGGGTCAGGAAAATTGGATATTTTCATACTCCCGGGGTCAGGAAAATTGGATTTTTTTCAAACTCCCGGGGTCAGGAAAATTGGATGTTTTTCACACTCCCGGGTTCAGGAAAATTGGGTTTTTTCACACTCCCGGGGTCAAGAAAACTGGGTTTTTCCACACTCCCGGGGTCAAGAAAATCACATATTTTCACACTCCCGGGGTCAGGAGATTCTGATTTTTTTCACACTCCCGGGGTCAAGAAAATCACATTTTTCACACTCCCGGGGTCAGGAAATTCTGATTTTTTCACACTCCCGGTGTTAGGAAAATCACATTTTTCACACTCCCGGGGTCAGGAAAATTGGATTTTTTTCACACTCCCGGGGTCAGGAGAATTTAATATTTTTCACACTCCCGGGGTCAAGAAAATCACATATTTTCGCACTCCCGGGGTCAGGAGATTCTGATTTTTTTCACACTCCCGTGGTCAGGAAAATCAGATATTTTCACAGTCCCGGGGTCAGGAAAATTAGATATTTTCATACTCCCGGGTTCAGGAAAAATTGATATTTTTCACACTCCCGGGGTCAAGAAAATCACATTTTTTCACACTCCCGGGGTCAGGAAATTCTGATATTTTTCACACTCCTGGGGTCAGGAAAATTGGATATTTTTCACACTCCTGGGGTCAGGAAAATTGGATATTTTGACACTCCCGGGGTCAGGAAAATCAGATTTTTTTCAGACTCCCGGGGTCAGGAAAATTGGATTTTTTTCACACTCCCGGGGTCAAGAAAATCAGATATTTTCACACTCCCGTGGTCAGGAAAATTTATTTTTTTTCACACTCCCGGGGTCAGGAAATTCTGATATTTTTCACACTCCCGGGGTCAGGAAAATCAGATTTTTTTCACACACCCGGGGTCAGGAAAATTGGGTTTTTTTCACACTCCCGGGGTCAGGAAAATTGGATTTTATCACACTCCCAGGGTCAGGAGAATTTAATATTTTTCACACTCCCGGGGTCAAGAAAATCACATTTGTTCACACTCCCGGGGTCAGGAAATTCTGATTTTTTTCACTCTCCCGGGGTCAGGAAAATTGGATATTTTCATACTCCCGGGGTCAGGAAAACCAGATTTTTTTCACACTCCCGGGGTCAGGAGAATTTAATATTTTTCACACTCCCGGGGTCAAGAAAATCACATTTTCTCACACTCCCGGGGTCAGGAAATTCTGATATTTTTCACAATCCCGGGGTCAGGAAAATCAGATATTTTCACAGTCCCGGGGTCAGGAAAATTCGATATTTTCATACTCCCGGGTTCAGGAAAATTGGATATTTTTCACACTCCCGGGGTCAGGAAAATTGGATTTTTTTCAAACTCCCGGGGTCAGGAAATTCTGATTTTTTCACACTCCCGGTGTTAGGAAAATCACATTTTTTCACACTCCCGGGGTCAGGAAATTCTGATATTTTTCACACTCCTGGGGTCAGGAAAATTGGATATTTTGACACTCCCGGGGTCAGGAAAATCAGATTTTTTTCAGACTCCCGGGGTCAGGAAAATCAGATATTTTCACAGTCCCGGGGTCAGGAAAATTGGATAGTTTCATACTCCCGGGTTCAGGAAAATTTGATATTTTTCACACTCCCGGGGTCAAGAAAATCACATTTTTTCACACTCCCGGGGTCAGGAAATTCTGATATTTTTCACACTCCTGGGGTCAGGAAAATTGGATATTTTTCACACTCCTGGGGTCAGGAAAATTGGATATTTTGACACTCCCGGGGTCAGGAAAATCAGATTTTTTTCAGACTCCCGGGGTCAGGAAAATTGGATTTTTTTCACACTCCCGGGGTCAAGAAAATCAGATATTTTCACACTCCCGTGGTCAGGAAAATTTATTTTTTTTCACACTCCCGGGGTCAGGAAATTCTGATATTTTTCACACTCCCGGGGTCAGGAAAATCAGATTTTTTTCACACACCCGGGGTCAGGAAAATTGGGTTTTTTTCACACTCCCGGGGTCAGGAAAATTGGATTTTTTCACACTCCCAGGGTCAGGAGAATTTAATATTTTTCACACTCCCGGGGTCACGAAAATCACATTTGTTCACACTCCCGGGGTCAGGAAATTCTGATTTTTTTCACTCTCCCGGGGTCAGGAAAATTGGATATTTTCATACTCCCGGGGTCAGGAAAACCAGATTTTTTTCAAACTCCCGGGGTCAGGAAAATTGGTTTTTTTTCACACTCCCAGGGTCAGGAAAATTGGATTTTGTTCACACTCCCGGGTTCATGAAAATTGGGTTTTTTCACACTCCTAGGTCCAAGAAAATTGGGTTTTTTCACACTCCCGGGGTCAAGAAAATCACATATTTTCACACTCCCGGGGTCAGGAGACTCTGATTTTTTTCACACTCCCGGGGTCAAGAAAATCACATTTTTTCACACTCCCGGGGTCAGGAAATTCTGATTTTTTTCACACTCCCGGTGTTAGGAAAATCACATTTTTCACACTCCCGGGGTCAGGAAAATTGGATTTTTTCACACTCCCGGGTTCAGGAAAATTGGGTTTTTTCACACTCCTGGGGTCAAGAAAATCACATATTTTCGCACTCCCGGGGTCAGAGGATTCTGATTTTTTTCACACTCCCGGGGTCAAGAAAATCACATTTTTTCACACTCCTGGTGTTAGGAAAATCACATTTTTCACACTCCCGGGGTCAGGAAAATTGGATTTTTTTCACACTCCCGGGGTCAGGAGAATTTAATATTTTTCACACTCCCAGGGTCAAGAAAATCACATTTTTTTACACTCCCGGGGTCAGGAAATTCTGATATTTTTCACACTCCCGGGGTCAGGAAAATTGGATTTTTTCACACTCCCGGGGTTAGGAGAATTTAATATTTTTCACACTCCCGGGGTCAAGAAAATCACATTTTTTCACACTCCCGGGTTCAGGAAATTCTGATTTTTTTTCACACTCCCTTGGTCAGGAAAATTGGATATTTTCATACTCCCGTGATCAGGAAAACCAGATTTTTTTCAAACTCCCGGGGTCAGGAAAATTGGATTTTTTTCACACTCCTGGGTTCAGGAAAATTGGATTTTTTTTCACACTCCCGGGTTCAGGAAAATTGGGTTTTTTCACACTCCCGGGGTCAAGAAAATCACATTTTTCACACTCCCGGGGTCAGGAAATTCTGGTTTTTTTCACACTCCCGGTGTTAGGAAAATCACATTTTTCACACTCCCGGGGTCAGGAGAATTTAATATTTTTCACACTCCCGGGGTCAAGAAAATCACATTTTTTCACACTCCCGGGGTCAGGAAATTCTGATATTTTTTACACTCCCGGGGTCAGGAAAATCGGATATTTTCACAGTCCCGGGGTCAGGAAAGTTTAATATTTTTCACACTCCCAGGGTCAAGAAAATCACATTTTTTCACACTCCCGGTGTCAGGAAAATTTAATTTTTTCACACTCCCAGGGTCAAGAAAATCACAATTTTTTACACTCCCGGGGTCAGGAAATTCTGATATTTTTCACACTCCCGGGGTCAGGAAAATCAGATTTTTTTCACACTCCCGGGGTTAGGAGAATTTAATATTTTTCACACTCCCGGGGTCAAGAAAATCACATTTTTTCACACTCCCGGGGTCAGGAAATTCTGATTTTTTTTTCACACTCCCTTGGTCAGGAAAATTGGATATTTTCATACTCCCGGGATCAGGAAAACCAGATTTTTTTCAAACTCCCGGGGTCAGGAAAATTGGATTTTTTTCACACTCCTGGGGTCAGGAAAATTGGATTTTTTTTCACACTCCCGGGTTCAGGAAAATTGGGTTTTTTCACACTCCCGGGGTCAAGAAAATTGGGTTTTTTCACACTCCCGGGGTCAAGAAAATCACTTATTTTCACACTCCCGGGGTCAGGAGATTCTGATTTTTTTCACACTCCCGGGGTCAAGAAAATCACATTTTTCACACTCCCGGGGTCAGGAAATTCTGATTTTTTTCACACTCCCGGTGTTAGGAAAATCACATTTTTCACACTCCCGGGGTCAGGAGAATTTAATATTTTTCACACGCCCGGGGTCAAGAAAATCACATTTTTTCACACTCCCGGGGTCAGGAAATTCTGATATTTTTTACACTCCCGGGGTCAGGAAAATGGGATATTTTCACAGTCCCGGGGTCAGGAAAATTTAATATTTTTCACACTCCCAGGGTCAAGAAAATCACATTTTTTCACACTCCCGGGGTCAGGAAAATTTAATTTTTTCACACTCCCAGGGTCAAGAAAATCACAATATTTTACACTCCCGGAGTCAGGAAATTCTGATATTTTTCACACTCCCGGGGTCTGGAAAATCAGATTTTTTTCACACAACCGGGGTCAGGAAAATTGGGTTTTATTCACACTCCCGGGGTCAGGAAAATTGGATTTTTTCCCACTCCCGGGGTCAGGAGAATTTAAAATTTTTCACACTCCTGGGGTCAAGAAAATCACATTTTTCACACTCCCGGCGTCAGGAAATTCTGATATTTTTCACACTCCCGGGGTCAGGAAATCAGATATTTTCAGTCCCGGGGTCAGGAAAATTGATTTTTTTTCACACTCCCGGGGTCAGGAGAGTTTAATATTTTTCACACTCCCGGGGTAAAGAAAATCACATTTTTTCACGCTCCCGGAGTCAAGGAAATTCTGATTTTTTTTCACACTCCCGGGGTCAGGAAAATTGGATATTTTCATACTCCCGGGGTCAGGAAAACCAGATTTTTTTCAAACTCCCGGGGTCAGGAAAATTGGATTTTTTTCACACTCCCGGGGTCAGGAGAATTTAATATTTTTCACACTCCCGTGGTCAAGAAAATCACATTTTTTCACACTCCAGGGGTCAGGAAATTCTGATATTTTTCACACTCCCGGGGTCAGGAAAATCAGATATTTTCACAGTCCCGGGGTCAGGAAAATTGGATTTTTTTCACACTCCCGGTGGTAGGAAAATCACATTTTTCACACTCCCGGGGTCAGGAAAATTGGATATTTTTCACACTCCCGGGGTCCGGAGAATTTAATATTTTTCACACTCCCGGGGTCAAGAAAATCACATTTTTTCACACTCCCGGGGTCAGGAAATTCTGATATTTTTCACACTCCCGGGGTCAGGAAATTCTGATTTTTTTCACACTCCCGGTGTTAGGATAATCACATTTTTCACACTCCCGGGTTCAGGAAAATTGGATATTTTCACACTCCCAGGGTCAAGAGAATTTAATTTTTTTCACACTCCCAGGGTCAAGAAAATTGGATTTTTTTCAAACTCCCGGAGTCAGGAAAACCAGATTTTTTTCAAACTTCCGGGGTCAGGAAAATTGGATTTTTTCCACACTCCCGGGTTCAGGAAAATTGGGTTTTTTCACACTCCCGGGGTAAAGAAAATCACATTTTTTCACGCTCCCGGGGTCAAGGAAATTCTGATTTTTTTTCACACTCCCGGGGTCAGGAAAATTGGATATTTTCATACTCCCGGGGTCAGGAAAACCAGATTTTTTTCAAACTCCCGGGGTCAGGAAAATTGGATTTTTTTCACACTCCCGGGGTCAGGAGAATTTAATATTTTTCACACTCCCGTGGTCAAGAAAATCACATTTTTTCACACTCCAGGGGTCAGGAAATTCTGATATTTTTCACACTCCCGGGGTCAGGAAAATCAGATTTTTTTCACACACCCGGGGTCAGGAAAATTGGATTTTTTTCACACTCCCGGTGGTAGGAAAATCACATTTTTCACACTCCCGGGGTCAGGAAAATTGGATATTTTTCACACTCCCGGGGTCCGGAGAATTTAATATTTTTCACACTCCCGGGGTCAAGAAAATCACATTTTTTCACACTCCCGGGGTCAGGAAATTCTGATATTTTTCACACTCCCGGGGTCAGGAAATTCTGATTTTTTTCACACTCCCGGTGTTAGGATAATCACATTTTTCACACTCCCGGGTTCAGGAAAATTGGATATTTTCACACTCCCAGGGTCAGGAGAATTTAATTTTTTTCACACTCCCAGGGTCAAGAAAATTGGATTTTTTTCAAACTCCCGGAGTCAGGAAAACCAGATTTTTTTCAAACTTCCGGGGTCAGGAAAATTGGATTTTTTCCACACTCCCGGGTTCAGGAAAATTGGGTTTTTTCACACACCCGGGGTCAAGAAAATCACATATTTTCTCACTCCCGGGGTCAGTGGATTCTGATTTTTTTCACACTCCCGGGGTCAAGAAAATCACATTTTTTTACACTCCCGGGGTCAGGAAATTCTGATTTTTTTCACACTCCCGGTGTTAGGAAAATCACATTTTTCACACTCCCGGGGTCAGGAAAATTGGATTTTTTTCACTTTCCCAGGGTCAGGAGAATTTAAAATTTTTCACACTCCCAGGGTCAAGAAAATCACATTTTTTTACACTCCCGGGATCAGGAAATTCTGATATTTTTCACACTCCCGGGGTCAAGGAAATCACATTTTTTCACACTCCCGGTGTTAGGAAAATCACATTTTTCACACTCCCGAGGTCAGGAAAATTTAATATTTTTCACACTCCTGGCGTCAGGAAATTCTAATATTTTTCATACTCCCGGGGTCAGGAAAATCGGATATTTTCACAGTCCCGGGGGCAGGAAAATTGGATTTTTTTCACACTCCCGGGGTCAGGAAAATTGGATTTTTTTCACACTCCCGGGGTCAAGAAATTTGGGTTTTTCCACACTCCCGGTGTCAAGAAAATCACATATTTTTGCACTCCCGGGGTCAGGGGATTCTGATTTTTTTCACAGTCCCGGGGTCAAGAAAATCACATTTTTTCACACTCCCGGTGTCAGGAAATTCTGATTTTTTTCACACTCCCGGTGTTAGGAAAATCACATTTTTCACACTCCTGGGGTCAGGAGAATTTAATATTTTTCACACTGCCGGGGTCAAGAAAATCACATTTTTTCACACTCCCGGGGTCCGGAAATTCTGATATTTTTCAGACTCCCAGGGTCAGGAAAATCGGATATTTTCACAGTCCCTGGGTCAGGAAAATTGGATTTTTTTCACACTCCCGGGGTCAGGAAAATTGGATTTTTTTCACACGCCCGGGTTCAGGAAAATTAGGTTTTTTCACACTCCCGGGGTCAAGAAAATCACATATTTTCGCACTCCCGGGGTCAGGAGATTCTGATTTTTTTCACACTCCCGGGGTCAGGAAAATCAGATATTTTCACAGTCCCGGGGTCAGGAAAATTGGATATTTTCATACTCCCGGGTTCAGGAAAATTGGATTTTTTTCACACTCCCGGTGGTAGGAAAATCACATTTTTCACACTCCCGGGGTCAGGAAAATTGGATTTTTTTCACACTCCCGGGGTCCGGAGAATTTAATATTTTTCACACTCCCGGGGTCAAGAAAATCACATTTTTTCACACTCCCGGGGTCAGGAAATTCTGATATTTTTCACACTCCCGGGGTCAGGAAATTCTGATTTTTTTCACACTCCCGGTGTTAGGATAATCACATTTTTCACACTCCCAGTGTCAGGAAAATTGGATATTTTCACACTCCCGGGGTCAGGAGAATTTAATTTTTTTCACACTCCCAGGGTCAAGAAAACTCGATTTTTTTTCAAACTCCCGGAGTCAGGAAAACCAGATTTTTTTCAAACTTCCGGGGTCAGGAAAATTGGATTTTTTTCCCACTCCCGGGTTCAGGAAAATTGGGTTTTTTCACACTCCCGGGGTCAAGAAAATCACATATTTTCGCACTCCCGGGGTCAGGGGATTCTGATATTTTTCACACTCCCGGGGTCAAGAAAATCACATTTTTTCACACTCCCTGGGTCAGGAAATTCTGATTTTTTTCACACTCCCGGTGTTAGGAAAATCACATTTTTCACACTCCCGGGGTCAGGAAAATTAGATTTTTTTCACACTCCCAGGGTCAGGAGAATTTAATATTTTTCACACTCCCAGGGTCAAGAAAATCACATTTTTTAACACTCCTGGGGTCAGGAAATTCTGATATTTTTCACACTCCCGGGGTCAGGAAAATCAGATTTTTTTCACACACCCGGGGTCAGGAAAATTCTGATTTTTTCACACTCCCTGGGTCAGGAGAATTTAATATTTTTCACACTCCCGGGGTCAAGAAAATCACATTTTTTCACACTCCCGGGGTCAGGAAATTCTGATTTTTTTCACACTCCCGGGGTAAGGAAAATTGGATTTTTTTCACACTCCCGGGGTCAGGAAAATATGATGTTTTTCACACTCCCGGGTTCAGGAAAATTGGGTTTTTTCACACTCCCGGGGTCAGGAAAATTGGATTTTTTTCAAACTCCCGGGGTCAGGAAAATTTAATATTTTTCACACTCCCGGGGTCAAGAAAATCACATTTTTTCACACTCCCGGGGTCAGGAAATTCTGATATTTTTCACACTCCTGGGGTCAGGAAAATTGGATATTTTGACACTCCCGGGGTCAGGAAAATCAGATTTTTTTCAGACTCCCGGGGTCAGGAAAATCAGATATTTTCACAGTCCCGGGGTCAGGAAAATTGGATAGTTTCATACTCCCGGGTTCAGGAAAATTTGATATTTTTCACAGTCCCGGGGTCAAGAAAATCACATTTTTTCACACTCCCGGGGTCAGGAAATTCTGATATTTTTCACACTCCTGGGGTCAGGAAAATTGGATATTTTTCACACTCCTGGGGTCAGGAAAATTGGATATTTTGACACTCCCGGGGTCAGGAAAATCAGATTTTTTTCAGACTCCCGGGGTCAGGAAAATTGGATTTTTTTCACACTCCCGGGGTCAAGAAAATCAGATATTTTCACACTCCCGTGGTCAGGAAAATTTATTTTTTTTCACACTCCCGGGGTCAGGAAATTCTGATATTTTTCACACTCCCGGGGTCAGGAAAATCAGATTTTTTTTCACACACCCGGGGTCAGGAAAATTGGGTTTTTTTCACACTCCCGGGGTCAGGAAAATTGGATTTTTTCACACTCCCAGGGTCAGGAGAATTTAATATTTTTCACACTCCCGGGGTCAAGAAAATCACATTTGTTCACACTCCCGGGGTCAGGAAATTCTGATTTTTTTCACTCTCCCGGGGTCAGGAAAATTGGATATTTTCATACTCCCGGGGTCAGGAAAACCAGATTTTTTTCAAACTCCCGGGGTCAGGAAAATTGGTTTTTTTTCACACTCCCGGGGTCAGGAAAATTGGATTTTTTTCACACTCCCGGGTTCAGGAAAATTGGGTTTTTCACACTCCTAGGTCCAAGAAAATTGGGTTTTTTCACACTCCCGGGGTCAAGAAAATCACATATTTTCACACTCCCGGGGTCAGGAGACTCTGATTTTTTTCACACTCCCGGGGTCAAGAAAATCACATTTTTTCACACTCCCGGGGTCAGGAAATTCTGATTTTTTTCACACTCCCGGTGTTAGGAAAATCACATTTTTCACACTCCCGGGGTCAGGAAAATTGGATTTTTTCACACTCCCGGGTTCAGGAAAATTGGGTTTTTTCACACTCCTGGGGTCAAGAAAATCACATATTTTCGCACTCCCGGGGTCAGAGGATTCTGATTTTTTTCACACTCCCGGGGTCAAGAAAATCACATTTTTTCACACTCCCGGTGTTAGGAAAATCACATTTTTCACACTCCTGGGGTCAGGAAAATTGGATTTTTTTCACACTCCCGGGGTCAGGAGAATTTAATATTTTTCACACTCCCAGGGTCAAGAAAATCACATTTTTTTACACTCCCGGGGTCAGGAAATTCTGATATTTTTCACACTCCCGGGGTCAGGAAAATCAGATTTTTTTCACACACCCGGGGTCAGGAAAATTGGTTTTTTTTCACACTCCCGGGGTCAGGAAAATTGGATTTTTTCACACTCCCGGGGTTAGGAGAATTTAATATTTTTCACACTCCCGGGGTCAAGAAAATCACATTTTTTCACACTCCCGGGGTCAGGAAATTCTGATTTTTTTTCACACTCCCTTGGTCAGGAAAATTGGATATTTTCATACTCCCGGGATCAGGAAAACCAGATTTTTTTCAAACTCCCGGGGTCAGGAAAATTGGATTTTTTTCACACTCCTGGGGTCAGGAAAATTGGATTTATTTTCACACTCCCGGGTTCAGGAAAATTGGGTTTTTTCACACTCCCGGGGTCAAGAAAATCACATTTTTCACACTCCCGGGGTCAGGAAATTCTGATTTTTTTCACACTCCCGGTGTTAGGAAAATCACATTTTTCACACTCCCGGGGTCAGGAGAATTTAATATTTTTCACACTCCCGGGGTCAAGAAAATCACATTTTTTCACACTCCCGGGGTCAGGAAATTCTGATATTTTTTACACTCCCGGGGTCAGGAAAATCGGATATTTTCACATTCCCGTGGTCAGGAAAATTTAATATTTTTCACACTCCCAGGGTCAAGAAAATCACATTTTTTCACACTCCCGGGGTCAGGAAAATTTAATTTTTTCACACTCCCAGGGTCAAGAAAATCACAATTTTTTACACTCCCGGGGTCAGGAAATTCTGATATTTTTCACACTCCCGGGGTCAGGAAAATCAGATTTTTTTCACACACCCGGGGTCAGGAAAATTGGTTTTTTTTCACACTCCCGGGGTCAGGAAAATTGGATTTTTTCACACTCCCGGGGTTAGGAGAATTTTATATTTTTCACACTCCCGGGGTCAAGAAAATCACATTTTTTCACACTCACGGGGTCAGGAAATTCTGATTTTTTTTTCACACTCCCTTGGTCAGGAAAATTGGATATTTTCATACTCCCGGGATCAGGAAAACCAGATTTTTTTCAAACTCCCGGGGTCAGGAAAATTGGATTTTTTTCACACTCCTGGGGTCAGGAAAATTGGATTTTTTTTCACACTCCCAGGTTCAGGAAAATTGGGTTTTTTCACACTCCCGGGGTCAAGAAAATTGGGTTTTTTCACACTCCCGGGGTCAAGAAAATCACATATTTTCACACTCCCGGGGTCAGGAGATTCTGATTTTTTTCACACTCCCGGGGTCAAGAAAATCACATTTTTCACACTCCCGGGGTCAGGAAATTCTGATTTTTTTCACACTCCCGGTGTTAGGAAAATCACATTTTTCACACTTCCGGGGTCAGGAGAATTTAATATTTTTCACACTCCCGGGGTCAAGAAAATCACATTTTTCACACTCCCGGGGTCAGGAAAATTTAATTTTTTCACACTCCCAGGGTCAAGAAAATCACAATTTTTTACACTCCCGGGGTCAGGAAATTCTGATATTTTTCACACTCCCGGGGTCAGGAAAATCAGATTTTTTTCACACACCCGGGGTCAGGAAAATTGGTTTTTTTTCACACTCCCGGGGTCAGGAAAATTGGATTTTTTCACACTCCTGGGGTTAGGAGAATTTAATATTTTTCACACTCCCGGGGTCAAGAAAATCACATTTTTTCACACTCCCGGGGTCAGGAAATTCTGATTTTTTTTCACACTCCCTTGGTCAGGAAAAATGGATATTTTCATACTCCCGGGATCAGGAAATTCTGATTTTTTTTCACACTCCCTTGGTCAGGAAAATTGGATTTTTTTCACACTCCTGGGGTCAGGAAAATTGGATTTTTTTTAACACTCCCAGGTTCAGGAAAATTGGGTTTTTTCACACTCCCGGGGTCAAGAAAATTGGGTTTTTTCACACTCCCGGGGTCAAGAAAATCACATATTTTCACACTCCCGGGGTCAGGAGATTCTGATTTTTTTCACACTCCCGGGGTCAAGAAAATCACATTTTTCACACTCCCGGGGTCAGGAAATTCTGATTTTTTTAACACTCCCGGTGTTAGGAAAATCACATTTTTCACACTTCCGGGGTCAGGAGAATTTAATATTTTTCACACTCCCGGGGTCAAGAAAATCACATTTTTCACACTCCCGGGGTCAGGAGAATTTAATATTTTTCACACTCCCGGGGTCAAGAAAATCACATTTTTTCACACTCCCGGGGTCAGGAAATTCTGATATTTTTTACACTCCCGGGGTCAGGAAAATCGGATATTTTCACAGTCCCAGGGTCAGGAAAATTTAATATTTTTCACACTCCCAGGGTCAAGAAAATCACATTTTTTCACACTCCTGGGGTCAGGAAAATTTAATTTTTTCACACTCCCAGGGTCAAGAAAATCACAATTTTTTACACTCCCGGGGTCAGGAAATTCTGATATTTTTCACACTCCCGGGGTCTGGAAAATCAGATTTTTTTCACACAACCGGGGTCAGGAAAATTGGGTTTTATTCACACTCCCGGGGTCAGGAAAATTGGATTATTTTCCCACTCCCGGTGTCAGGAGAATTTAAAATTTTTCACACTCCTGGGGTCAAGAAAATCACATTTTTCACACTCCCGGCGTCAGGAAATTCTGATATTTTTCACACTCCCGGGTTCAGGAAATCAGATATTTTCAGTCCCGGGGTCAGGAAAATTGATTTTTTTTTCACACTCCCGGGGTCAGGAGAGTTTAATATTTTTCACACTCCCGGGGTAAAGAAAATCACATTTTTTCACGCTCCCGGGGTCAAGGAAATTCTGATTTTTTTTCACACTCCCGGGGTCAGGAAAATTGGATATTTTCATACTCCCGGGGTCAGGAAAACCAGATTTTTTTCAAACTCCCGGGGTCAGGAAAATTGGATTTTTTTCACACTCCCGGGGTCAGGAGAATTTAATATTTTTCACACTCCCGTGGTCAAGAAAATCACATTTTTTCACACTCCAGGGGTCAGGAAATTCTGATATTTTTCACACTCCCTGGGTCAGGAAAATCAGATATTTTCACAGTCCCGGGGTCAGGAAAATTGATTTTTTTTCACACTCCCGGGGTCAGGAGAGTTTAATATTTTTCACACTCCCGGGGTCAGGAAAATTGGATTTTTTTCACACTCCCGGGGTCAGGAGAATTTAATATTTTTCACACTCCCATGGTAAAGAAAATCACATTTTTTCACGCTCCCGGGGTCAAGGAAATTCTGATTTTTTTCACACTCCTGGGGTCAGGAAAATTGGATTTTTTCACACTCCCAGGATCAGGAGAATTTAATTTTTTTCACACTCCTAGGGTAAAAAATCAGATATTTTCACACTCCCGGGGTCAGGAAAATCACCTTTTTTTACACTCCCGGGGTCAAGGAAATTCTGATTTTTTTCACACTCCCGGGGTCAGGAAAATTGGATTTTTTCACACTCCTGGGGTCAGAAGAATTTAATTTTTTTCACACTCCCAGGGTCAAGAAAATCAGATATTTTCACACTCCCGGGGTCAAGAAAATCACATTTTTTTACACTCCCATGGTCAGGAAATTCTGATATTTTTCACACTCCCGGGGTCAGGAAAATTGGTTTTTTTTTCACACTCCCGGGGTCAGGAGAATTTAATATTTTTCACACTCCCGGGGTCAGGAGAATTTAATTTTTTTCACACTCCCGGGGTCAAGAAAATCAGATCTTTTCACACTCCCGGGGTCAAGAAAATCACATTTTTTCACACTCCCTTGGTCAGGAAATTCTGATATTTTTAACACTCCCGGGGTCAGGAAAATCGGATATTTTCACACTCCCGGAGTCAGGAAAATTGGATTTTTTTCACACTCCCGGGGTCAGGAAATTTGGGTTTTTTTCACACTCCCGGGGTCAAGAAAATCACATTTTTTCACACTCCCGGGGTCAGGAAAATCAGATTTTTTTTCAAACTCCCGGGGTCAGGAAAATTGGATTTTTTTCACACTCCCCGGGTCAGGAAAATTGGGTTTTTTTCACACTCCCGGGGTCAAGAAAAACACATTTTTTCACACTCCCGGGGTCAGGAAATTCTGATTTTTTTCACACTCCCGGGGTCAAGAAAATCACATTTTTTCACACTCCCGGGGTCAGGAAAATCAGATTTTTTTTCAAACTCCCGGGGTCAGGAAAATTGGATTTTTTTCACACTCCCGGGGTCAGGAAAATTGGGTTTTTTTCACACTCCCGGGGTCAAGAAAATCACATTTTTTCACACTCCCGGGGTCAGGAAATTCTGATTTTTTTCACACTCCCAGGGTCAAGAAAATCACATTTTTTCACACTCCCAGGGTCAGGAGATTCTGATTTTTTTTTTACACTAACAGGGTCAAGAAAATCACATTTTTTCACACTCCCCGGGTCAGGAAATTCTGATTTTTTTCACACTCCCGGTGTTAGGAAAATCACAGTTTTCACACTCCTGGGGTCAGGAAAATTGGATTTTTTCACACTCCCGGGGTCAGGAGAATTTAATATTTTTCACACTCCCGGGGGGAAGAAAATCACAGTTTTTTTCCCACTCCCGGGGTCAGGAAATTCTGATATTTTTCACACTCCTGGGGTCAGGAAAATCGGATATTTTCATACTCCCGGGGTCAGGAAAATTGTATTTTTTCACACTCCCGGGGTCAGGAAAATTGGATTTTTTTCACACTCCCGGGGTCAAGAAAATCAAATTTTTTCACACTCCCGGGGTCAGGAAATTCTGATTTTTTTTCACACTCCCAGGGTCAAGAAAATCACATTTTTCACACTCCCGGCGTCAGGAGATTCTGATTTTTTTTTTACACTAACGGGGTCAAGAAAATCACATTTTTTCACACTCCCAGGATCAGGAAATTCTGATTTTTTTCACACTCCCGGTGTTAGGAAAATCACAGTTTTCACACTCCTGGGGTCAGGAAAATTTGATTTTTTCACACTCCCGGGGTCAGGAGAATTTAATATTTTTCACACTCCCGGTGTGAAGAAAATCACATTTTTTCACACTCCCGGGGTCAGGAAATTCTGATATTTTATACACTCCTGGGGTCAGGAAAATCGGATATTTTCATACTCCCTGGGTCAGGAAAATTGGATTTTTTCACACTCCCAGGGTCAGGAAAATTGGATTTTTTTTCAAACTCCTAGGGTCAGGAAAATTGGATTTTTTTCACACTCCCGGGGTCAAGAAAATCACATTTTCTCACACTCCCGGTGTCAGGAAATTCTGATTTTTTTCACACTCCCGGGGTCAAGAAAATCACATTTTTTCACACTCCCGGGGTCAGGAAAATCGGATACTTTCACACTCCCGGGGTCAGGAAAATTGGATTTTTTCACACTCCCGGGTTCAGGAAAATTGGGTTTTTTCACACTCCTGGGGTCAAGAAAATCACATATTTTCGCACTCCCGGGGTCAGAGGATTCTGATTTTTTCACACTCCCGGGGTCAGGAGAATTTAATATTTTTCAAACTCCCAGGGTCAAGAAAATCACATTTTTTTACACTCCCGGGGTCAGGAAATTCTGATATATTTCACACTCCCGGGGTCAGGAAAATCAGATTTTTTTCACAAACCCGGGGTCAGGAAAATTGGTTTTTTTTCACACTCCCGGGGTCAGGAAAATTGGATTTTTTCACACTCCCGGGGTTAGGAGAATTTTATATTTTTCACACTCCCGGGGTCAAGAAAATCACATTTTTTCACACTCCCGGGGTCAGGAAATTCTGATTTTTTTTCACACTCCCTTGGTCAGGAAAATTGGATATTTTCATACTCCCGGGATCAGGAAAACCAGATTTTTTTCAAACTCCCGGGGTCAGGAAAATTGGATTTTTTTCACACTCCCGGGGTCAGGAAAATTGGATTTTTTTTCACACTCCCGGGTTCAGGAAAATTGGGTTTTTTCACACTCCCGGGGTCAAGAAAATTGGGTTTTTTCACACTCCCGGGGTCAAGAAAATCACATATTTTCACACTCCCGGGGTCAGGAGATTCTGATTTTTTTCACACTCCCGGGGTCAAGAAAATCACATTTTTCACACTCCCGGGGTCAGGAAATTCTGATTTTTTTCACACTCCCGGTGTTAGGAAAATCACATTTTCCACACTCCCGGGGTCAGGAGAATTTAATATTTTTCACACTCCCGGGGTCAAGAAAATCACATTTTTTCACACTCCCGGGGTCAGGAAATTCTGATATTTTTTACACTCCCGGGGTCAGGAAAATCGGATATTTTCACAGTCCCGGGGTCAGGAAAATTTAATATTTTTCACACTCCCAGGGTCAAGAAAATCACATTTTTTCACACTCCCGGGGTCAGGAAAATTTAAGTTTTTTCACACTCCCGGGGTCAAGAAAATCACAATTTTTTACACTCCCGGGGTCAGGAAATTCTGATATTTTTCACACTCCCGGGGTCTGGAAAATCAGATTTTTTTCACACAACCGGGGTCAGGAAAATTGGGTTTTATTCACACTCCCGGGGTCATGAAAATTGGATTTTTTCCCACTCCCGGGGTCAGGAGAATTTAAAATTTTTCACACTCCTGGGGTCAAGAAAATCACATTTTTCACACTCCCGGGGTCAGGAAATTCTGATATTTTTCACACTCCCGGGGTCAGGAAAATCAGATATTTTCAGTCCCGGGGTCAGGAAAATTGATTTTTTTTCACACTCCCGGGGTCAGGAGAGTTTAATATTTTTCACACTCCCGGGGTCAGGAAAATTGGATTTTTTTCATACTCCCGGGGTCAGGAGAATTTAATATTTTTCACACTCCCGGGGTAAAGAAAATCACATTTTTTCACGCTCCCGGGGTCAAGGAAATTCTGATTTTTTTCACACTCCCGGGATCAGGAAAATTGGATATTTTCATACTCCCGGGGTCAGGAAAACCAGATTTTTTTCAAACTCCCGGGGTCAGGAAAATTGGATTTTTTTCACACTCCCGGGGTCAGGAGAATTTAATATTTTTCACACTCCCGGGGACAAGAAAATCACATTTTTTCACACTCCCGGGGTCAGGAAATTCTGATATTTTTCACACTCCCGGGGTCAGGAAAATCAGATATTTTCACAGTCCCGGGGTCAGGAAAATTGATTTTTTTTCACACTCCCGGGGTCAGGAGAGTTTAATATTTTTCACACTCCCGCGGTCAGGAAAATTGGATTTTTTTCACACTCCCGGGGTCAGGAGAATTTAATATTTTTCACACTCCCGGGGTAAAGAAAATCACATTTTTTCACGCTCCCGGGGTCAAGGAAATTCTGATTTTTTTCACACTCCCGGGGTCAGGAAAATTGGATTTTTTCACACTCCCGGGATCAGGAGAATTTAATTTTTTTCACACTCCCAGGGTGAAGAAAATCAGATATTTTCACACTCCCGGGGTCAGGAAAATCACATTTTTTTACACTCCCAGGGTCAAGGAAATTCTGATTTTTTTCACACTCCCGGGGTCAGGAAAATTGGATTTTTTCACACTCCTGGGGTCAGAAGAATTTAATTTTTTTCACACTCCCAGGGTCAAGAAAATCAGATATTTTCACACTTCCGGGGTCAAGAAAATCACATTTTTTTACACTCCCAGGGTCAGGAAATTCTGATATTTTTCACACTCCCGGGGTCAGGAAAATTGGTTTTTTTTCACACTCCCGGGGTCAGGAGAATTTAATATTTTTCACACTCCCGGGGTCAGGAGAATTTAATTTTTTTCACACTCCCGGGGTCAAGAAAATCAGATCTTTTCACACTCCCGGGGTCAAAAAAATCACATTTTTTCACACTCCCTTGGTCAGGAAATTCTGATATTTTTAACACTCCCGGGGTCTGGAAAATCAGATTTTTTTTCAAACTCCCGGGGTCAGGAAAATTGGATTTTTTTCACACTCCCGGGGTCAGGAAAATTGGGTTTTTTTTCACACTCCCGGGGTCAAGAAAATCACATTTTTTCACACTCCCGGGGTCAGGAAATTCTGATTTTTTTCACACTCCCAGGGTCAAGAAAATCACATTTTTTCACACTCCCAGGGTCAGGAGATTCTGATTTTTTTTTTACACTAACAGGGTCAAGAAAATCACATTTTTTCACACTCCTCGGGTCAGGAAATTCTGATTTTTTTCACACTCCCGGTGTTAGGAAAATCACAGTTTTCACACTCCTGGGGTCAGGAAAATTGGATTTTTTCACACTCCCGGGGTCAGGAGAATTTAATATTTTTCACACTCCCGGGAGGAAGAAAATCACATTTTTTTCACACTCCCGGGGTCAGGAAATTCTGATTTTTTTCACACTCCCAGGGTCAAGAAAATCACATATTTTCACACTCCCGGGGTCAGGAGATTCTGATTTTTTTCACACTCCCGGGGTCAAGAAAATCACATTTTTCACACTCCCGGGGTCAGGAAATTCTGATTTTTTTCACACTCCCGGTGTTAGGAAAATCACATTTTTCACACTCCCGGGGTCAGGAGAATTTAATATTTTTCACACTCCCGGGGTCAAGAAAATCACATTTTTTCACACTCCCGGGGTCAGGAAATTCTGATATTTTTTACACTCCCGGGGTCAGGAAAATCGGATATTTTCACAGTCCCGGGGTCAGGAAAATTTAATATTTTTCACACTCCCAGGGTCAAGAAAATCACATTTTTTCACACTCCCGGGGTCAGGAAAATTTAAGTTTTTTCACACTCCCAGGGTCAAGAAAATCACAATTTTTTACACTCCCGGGGTCAGGAAATTCTGATATTTTTCACACTCCCGGGGTCTGGAAAATCAGATTTTTTTCACACAACCGGGGTCAGGAAAATTGGGTTTTATTCACACTCCCGGGGTCATGAAAATTGGATTTTTTCCCACTCCCGGGGTCAGGAGAATTTAAAATTTTTCACACTCCTGGGGTCAAGAAAATCACATTTTTCACACTCCCGGGGTCAGGAAATTCTGATATATTTCACACTCCCGGGGTCAGGAAAATCAGATATTTTCAGTCCCTGGGTCAGGAAAATTGATTTTTTTTCACACTCCCGGGGTCAGGAGAGTTTAATATTTTTCACACTCCCGGGGTCAGGAAAATTGGATTTTTTTCATACTCCCGGGGTCAGGAGAATTTAATATTTTTCACACTCCCGGGGTAAAGAAAATCACATTTTTTCACGCTCCCGGGGTCAAGGAAATTCTGATTTTTTTCACACTCCCGGGGTCAGGAAAATTGGATATTTTCATACTCCCGGGGTCAGGAAAACCAGATTTTTTTCAAACTCCCGGGGTCAGGAAAATTGGATTTTTTTCACACTCCCGGGGTCAGGAGAATTTAATATTTTTCACACTCCCGGGGACAAGAAAATCACATTTTTTCACACTCCCGGGGTCAGGAAATTCTGATATTTTTCACACTCCCGGGGTCAGGAAAATCAGATATTTTCACAGTCCCGGGGTCAGGAAAATTGATTTTTTTTCACACTCCCGGGGTCAGGAGAGTTTAATATTTTTCACACTCCCGCGGTCAGGAAAATTGGATTTTTTTCACACTCCCGGGGTCAGGAGAATTTAATATTTTTCACACTCCCGGGGTAAAGAAAATCACATTTTTTCACGCTCCCGGGGTCAAGGAAATTCTGATTTTTTTCACACTCCCGGGGTCAGGAAAATTGGATTTTTTCACACTCCCGGGATCAGGAGAATTTAATTTTTTTCACACTCCCAGGGTGAAGAAAATCAGATATTTTCACACTCCCGGGGTCAGGAAAATCACATTTTTTTACACTCCCAGGGTCAAGGAAATTCTGATTTTTTTCACACTCCCGGGGTCAGGAAAATTGGATTTTTTCACACTCCTGGGGTCAGAAGAATTTAATTTTTTTCACACTCCCAGGGTCAAGAAAATCAGATATTTTCACACTTCCGGGGTCAAGAAAATCACATTTTTTTACACTCCCAGGGTCAGGAAATTCTGATATTTTTCACACTCCCGGGGTCAGGAAAATTGATTCTTTTTAACACTCCCGGGGTCAGGAGAATTTAATATTTTTCACACTCCCGGGGTCAGGAGAATTTAATTGTTTTCACACTCCCGGGGTCAAGAAAATCAGATCTTTTCACACTCCCGGGGTCAAGAAAATCACATTTTTTCACACTCCCTTGGTCAGGAAATTCTGATATTTTTAACACTCCCGGGGTCAGGAAAATCGGATAATTTCACACTCCCGGGGTCAGGAAAATTGGATTTTTTTCACACTCCCAGGGTCAGGAAATTTGGTTTTTTTTCACACTCCCGGGGTCAAGAAAATCACATTTTTTCACACTCCCGGGGTCAGGAAAATCAGATTTTTTTTCAAACTCCCGGGGTCAGGAAAATTGGATTTTTTTCACACTCCCGGGGTCAGGAAAATTGGGTTTTTTTCACACTCCCGGGGTCAAGAAAATCACATTTTTTCACACTCCCGGGGTCAGGAAATTCTGATTTTTTTCACACTCCCAGGGTCAAGAAAATCACATTTTTTCACACTCCCAGGGTCAGGAGATTCTGATATTTTTTTTAAACTAACAGGGTCAAGAAAATCACATTTTTTCACACTCCTCGGGTCAGGAAATTCTGATTTTTTTCACACTCCCGGTGTTAGGAAAATCACAGTTTTCACACTCCTGGGGTCAGGAAAATTGGATTTTTTCACACTCCCGGGGTCAGGAGAATTTAATATTTTTCACACTCCCGGGAGGAAGAAAATCACATTTTTTTCACACTCCCGGGGTCAGGAAATTCTGATATTTTTCACACTCCTGGGGTCAGGAAAATCGGATATTTTCATACTCCCAGTGTCAGGAAAATTGTATTTTTTCACACTCCCGGGGTCAGGAAAATTGGATTTTTTTCAAACTCCCAGGGTCAGGAAAATTGGATTTTTTTCACACTCCCGGGGTCAAGAAAATCACATTTTTTTCACACTCCCGGGGTCAGGAAATTCTGATTTTTTTCACACTCCCAGGGTCAAGAAAATCACATTTTTCACACTCCCGGGGTCAGGAGATTCTAATATTTTTTTTACACTAACGGGGTCAAGAAAATCACATTTTTTCACACTCCCGGGATCAGGAAATTCTGATTTTTTTCACACTCCCGGTGTTAGGAAAATCACAGTTTTCACACTCCTGGGGTCAGGAAAATTTGATTTTTTCACACTCCCGGGGTCAGGAGAATTTAATATTTTTCACACTCCCGGTGTGAAGAAAATCACATTTTCTCACACTCCCGGGGTCAGGAAATTCTGATTTTTTTCACACTCCCGGGGTCTGGAAAATCGGATACTTTTACACTCCCGGGATCAGGAAAATCAGATTTTTTTCAAACTCCCCGGGTCAGGAAAATTGGATTTTTTTCACACTCCCGGGGTCAGGAAAATTGGAATTTTTTCACACTCCCAGGGTCAGGAAAATTGGATTTTTATCACACTCTCGGGGTCAGGAAAATTGGGTTTTTTTCACACTCCCTGGGTCAAGAAAATCACATTTTTTCACACTCCCAAGTTCAGGAGATTCTGATCTTTTTTCACGCTCCCGGGGTCAAGAAAATCACATTTTTTCACACTCTCGGGGTCAAGAAAATCACATTTTTTTCACACTCCCGGTGTTAGGAAAATCACATTTTTCACACACCCGGGGTCAGGAAAATTGGATTTTTTCACACTCCCGGGGTCAGGAGAATTTAATTTTTTTCACACTCCTGGGGTCAAGAAAATCAGATATTTTCACACTCCCCAGGTCAGGAAAATCAGATTTTTTTCAAACTCCCGTGGTCAGGAAAATTGGTTTTTTTTCACACTCCCAGGGTCAAGAAAATCACATTTTTTCACACTCCCGGGTTCAGGAGATTCTGATTTTTTTAACACTCCCGGGGTCAAGAAAATCACATTTTTTCACACTCCCGGGGTCAGGAAATTCTGGTTTTTTTCACACTCCCGGTGTTAGGAAAATCACATTTTTCACACTCCCGGGGTCAGGAAAATTTGATTTTTTCACACTCCCGGGGTCAGGAGAATTTAATTTTTTTCACACTCCTGGGGTCAAGAAAATCAGATATTTTCACACTCCCGGGGTCAAGAAAATCACATTTTTTCACACTCCCGGGGTCAGGAAATTCTGGTTTTTTTTCACACTCCCGGTGTTAGGAAAATCACATTTTTCACACTCCCGGGGTCAGGAAAATTTGATTTTTTCACACTCCCGGGGTCAGGAGAATTTAATTTTTTTCACACTCCCGGGGTCAAGAAAATCAGATATTTTCACACTCCCGGGGTCAGGAAAATTTAATTTTTTTCACACTCCCGGGGTCAAGAAAATCACATTTTTCACACTCCCGGGGTCAGGAAATTCTGTTATTTTTCACACTCCCGGGGTCCGGAAAATCGGATATTTTCACACTCCCGGGGTCAGGAAAATCAGATTTTTTTCAAACTTCCGGAGTCAGGAAAATTGGATTTTTTTCACACTCCCGGGGTCAGGAAAATTGGGTTTTTTTCACACTCTCGGGGTCAAGAATATCACATTTTTTCACACTCCCGGGTTCAAGAGATTCTGATTTTTTTCACACTCCCGGGGTCAGGAAAATTGGGTTTTTTTCACACTCTCGGGGTCAAGAATATCACATTTTTTCACACTCCCGGGTTCAAGAGATTCTGATTTTTTTCACACTCCCGGGGTCAAGAAAATCACATTTTTTCACACTCCCGGTGTTAGGAAAATCACATTTTTCACACTCCCGGGGTCAGGAAATTCTGATTTTTTTTCACACTCCCCGGGTCAAGAAAATCACATTTTTCCACACTCCCGGGGTCAGGAAAATCGCATACTTTCACACTCCCGGGATCAGGAAAATCAGATTTTTTCAAACTCCCCGGGTCAGGAAAATTGGATTTTTTTCACCTCCCGGGGTCAGGAAAATTTGATTTTTTCACACTCCTGGTGTCAGGAAAATTGGATTTTTATCACACTCCCGGGGTCAGGAAAATTGGGTTTTTTTCACACTCCCGGGGTCAAGAAAATCACATTTTTTCACCTCCCGGGGTCAGGAAAATTTGATTTTTTCACACTCCTGGTGTCAGGAAAATTGGATTTTTATCACACTCCCGGGGTCAGGAAAATTGGGTTTTTTTCACACTCCCGGGGTCAAGAAAATCACATTTTTTCACACTCCCGGGTTCAGGAAATTCTGATTTTTTTCACACTCCCAGGGTCAAGAAAATCACATTTTTCACACTCCCGGGGTCATGAGATTCTAATATTTTTTTTACACTAACGGGGTCAAGAAAATCACATTTTTTCACACTCCCGGGATCAAGGAAATTCTGATTTTTTTCACACTCCCGGTGTTAGGAAAATCACAGTTTTCACACTCCTGGGGTCAGGAAAATTTGATTTTTTCACACTCCCGGGGTCAGGAGAATTTAATATTTTTCACACTCCCGGTGTGAAGAAAATCACATTTTTTCACACTCCCGGGGTCAGGAAATTCTGATATTTTATACACTCCTGGGGTCAGGAAAATCGGATATTTTCATACTCCCGGGGTCAGGAAAATTGGATTTTTTCACACTCCCGGGGTCAGGAAAATTGGATTTTTTTTCAAACTCCTAGGGTCAGGAAAATTGGATTTTTTTCACACTCCCGGGGTCAAGAAAATCACATTTTCTCACACTCCCGGGGTCAGGAAATTCTGATTTTTTTCACACTCCCGGGGTCAAGAAAATCACATTTTTTCACACTCCCGGGGTCTGGAAAATCGGATACTTTTACACTCCCGGGATCAGGAAAATCAGATTTTTTTCAAACTCCCCGGGTCAGGAAAATTGGATTTTTTTCACACTCCCGGGGTCAGGAAAATTGGATTTTTTTCACACTCCCAGGGTCAGGAAAATTGGATTTTTATCACACTCTCGGGGTCAGGAAAATTGGGTTTTTTTCACACTCCCTGGGTCAAGAAAATCACATTTTTTCACACTCCCGGGTTCAGGAGATTCTGATCTTTTTTCACGCTCCCGGGGTCAAGAAAATCACATTTTTTCACACTCCCGGGGTCAAGAAAATCACATTTTTTTCACACTCCCGGTGTTAGGAAAATCACATTTTTCACACTCCCGGGGTCAGGAAAATTTAATTTTTTTCACACTCCCGGGGTCAAGAAAATCAGATATTTTCACACTCCCCGGGTCAGGAAAATCAGATTTTTTTCAAACTCCCGGGGTCAGGAAAATTGGATTTTTTTCACACTCCCGGGGTCAGGAAAATTGGTTTTTTTTCACACTCCCGGGGTCAAGAAAATCACATTTTTTCACACTCCCGGGTTCAGGAGATTCTGATTTTTTTAACACTCCCGGGGTCAAGAAAATCACATTTTTTCACACTCCCGGGGTCAGGAAATTCTGGTTTTTTTCACACTCCCGGTGTTAGGAAAATCACATTTTTCACACTCCCGGGGTCAGGAAAATTTGATTTTTTCACACTCCCAGGGTCAGGAGAATTTAATTTTTTTCACACTCCCGGGGTCAAGAAAATCAGATATTTTCACACTCCCGGGTTCAGGAGATTCTGATCTTTTTTCACGCTCCCGGGGTCAAGAAAATCACATTTTTTCACACTCCCGGGGTCAAGAAAATCACATTTTTTTCACACTCCCAGTGTTAGGAAAATCACATTTTTCACACTCCCGGGGTCAGGAAAATTGGATTTTTTCACACTCCCGGGGTCAGGAGAATTTAATTTTTTTCACACTCCCGGGGTCAAGAAAATCAGATATTTTCACACTCCCCGGGTCAGGAAAATCAGATTTTTTTCAAACTCCCGGGGTCAGGAAAATTGGATTTTTTTCACACTCCCGGGGTCAGGAAAATTGGTTTTTTTTTCACACTCCCGGGGTCAAGAAAATCACATTTTTTCACACTCCTGGGTTCAGGAGATTCTGATTTTTTTAACACTCCCGGGGTCAAGAAAATCACATTTTTTCACACTCCCGGGGTCAGGAAATTCTGGTTTTTTTCACACTCCCGGTGTTAGGAAAATCACATTTTTCACACTCCCGGGGTCAGGAAAATTTGATTTTTTCACACTCCCAGGGTCAGGAGAATTTAATTTTTTTCACACTCCCGGGGTCAAGAAAATCAGATATTTTCACACTCCCGGGGTCAAGAAAATCACATTTTTTCACACTCCCGGGGTCAGGAAATTCTGGTTTTTTTCACACTCCCAGTGTTAGGAAAATCACATTTTTCACACTCCCGGGGTCAGGAAAATTTGATTTTTTCACACTCCCGGGGTCAAGAAAATCAGATATTTTCACACTCCCGGGGTCAGGAAAATTTAATTTTTTTCACACTCCCGGGGTCAAGAAAATCACATTTTTCACACTCCCGGGGTCAGGAAATTCTTTTATTTTTCACACTCCCGGGGTCAGGAAAATCGGATATTTTCACACTCCCGGGGTCAGGAAAATCAGATTTTTTTCAAACTCCCGGAGTCAGGAAAATTGGATTTTTTTCACACTCCCGGGGTCAGGAAAATTGGGTTTTTTTCACACTCTCGGGGTCAAGAATATCACATTTTTTCACACTCCCGGGTTCAAGAGATTCTGATTTTTTTCACACTCCCGGGGTCAAGAAAATCACATTTTTTCACACTCCCGGTATTAGGAAAATCACATTTTTCACACTCCCGGGGTCAGGAAATTCTGATTTTTTTTCACACTCCCAGGGTCAAGAAAATCACATTTTTCCACACTCCCGGGGTCAGGAAAATCGCATACTTTCACACTCCCGGGATCAGGAAAATCAGATTTTTTTCAAACTCCCCGGGTCAGGAAAATTGGATTTTTTTCACACTCCCGGGGTCAGGAAAATTTGATTTTTTCACACTCCCGGTGTCAGGAAAATTGGATTTTTATCACACTCCCGGGGTCAGGAAAATTGGGTTTTTTTCACACTCCCGGGGTCAAGAAAATCACATTTTTTCACACTCCCGGGTTCAGGAGATTCTGATTTTTTTCACACTCCCGGGGTCAAGAAAATCACATTTTTTCACACTCCTGGGTTCAAGAAAATCACATTTTTTTCACAATCCAGGTGTTAGGAAAATCACATTTTTCACACTCCCGGGGTCAGGAAAATTGGATTTTTTCACACTCCCGGGGTCAGGAGAATTTAATTTTTTTCACACTCCCGGGGTCAAGAAAATCAGATATTTTCACACTCCCGGGGTCAGGAAAATTGGATTTTTTTCACACTCCCGGGGTCAGGAATATCACATTTTTTCACACTCCCGGGTTCAAGAGATTCTGATTTTTTTCACACTCCCGGGGTCAAGAAAATCACATTTTTTCACACTCCCGGTGTTAGGAAAATCACATTTTTCACACTCCCGGGGTCAGGAAATTCTGATTTTTTTTCACACTCCCGGGTTCAGGAGATTCTGATTTTTTTCACACTCCCGGGGTCAAGAAAATCACATTTTTTCACACTCCCGGTGTTAGGAAAATCACATTTTTCACACTCCCGGGGTCAGGAAAATTGGATTTTTTCACACTCCCGGGGTCAGGAAAATTGGATTTTTTCACACTCCCGGGGTCAGGAAAATTTGATTTTTTTTCAAACTCCTAGGGTCAGGAAAATTGGATTTTTTTCACACTCCCGGGGTCAAGAAAATCACATTTTCTCACACTCCCGGGGTCAGGAAATTCTGATTTTTTTCACACTCCCGGGGTAAAGAAAATCACATTTTTTCACACTCCCGGGGTCTGGAAAATCGGATACTTTTACACTCCCGGGATCAGGAAAATCAGATTTTTTTCAAACTCCCCGGGTCAGGAAAATTGGATTTTTTTCACACTCCCGGGGTCAGGAAAATTGGATTTTTTTCACACTCCCAGGGTCAGGAAAATTGGATTTTTATCACACTCTCGGGGTCAGGAGATTCTGATCTTTTTTCACGCTCCCGGGGTCAAGAAAATCACATTTTTTCACACTCCCGGGGTCAAGAAAATCACATTTTTTTCACACTCCCGGTGTTAGGAAAATCACATTTTTCACACTCCCGGGGTCAGGAGAATTTAATTTTTTTCACACTCCCGGGGTCAAGAAAATCACATTTTTTCACACTCCCGGGTTCAGGAGATTCTGATTTTTTTAACACTCCCGGGGTCAAGAAAATCACATTTTTTCACACTCCCGGGGTCAGGAAATTCTGGTTTTTTTCACACTCCCGGTGTTAGGAAAATCACATTTTTCACACTCCCGGGGTCAGGAAAATTTGATTCTTTCACACTCCCAGGGTCAGGAGAATTTAATTTTTTTCACACTCCCGGGGTCAAGAAAATCAGATATTTTCACACTCCCGGGGTCAAGAAAATCACATTTTTTCACACTCCCGGGGTCAGGAAACTCTGGTTTTTTTCACACTCCCAGTGTTAGGAAAATCACATTTTTCACACTCCCGGGGACAGGAAAATTTGATTTTTTCACACTCCCGGGGTCAGGAGAATTTAAAATTTTTCACACTCCTGGGGTCAAGAAAATCACATTTTTCACACTCCCGGGGTCAGGAAATTCTGATATATTTCACACTCCCGGGGTCAGGAAAATCAGATATTTTCAGTCCCGGGGTCAGGAAAATTGATTTTTTTTCACACTCCCGGGGTCAGGAGAGTTTAATATTTTTCACACTCCCGGGGTCAGGAAAATTGGATTTTTTTCATACTCCCGGGGTCAGGAGAATTTAATATTTTTCACACTCCCGGGGTAAAGAAAATCACATTTTTTCACGCTCCCGGGGTCAAGGAAATTCTGATTTTTTTCACACTCCCGGGGTCAGGAAAATTGGATATTTTCATACTCCCGGGGTCAGGAAAACCAGATTTTTTTCAAACTCCCGGGGTCAGGAAAATTGGATTTTTTTCACACTCCCGGGGTCAGGAGAATTTAATATTTTTCACACTCCCAGGGACAAGAAAATCACATTTTTTCACACTCCCGGGGTCAGGAAATTCTGATATTTTTCACACTCCCGGGGTCAGGAAAATCAGATATTTTCACAGTCCCGGGGTCAGGAAAATTGATTTTTTTTCACACTCCCGGGGTCAGGAGAGTTTAATATTTTTCACACTCCCGCGGTCAGGAAAATTGGATTTTTTTCACACTCCCGGGGTCAGGAGAATTTAATATTTTTCACACTCCCGGGGTAAAGAAAATCACATTTTTTCACGCTCCCGGGGTCAAGGAAATTCTGATTTTTTTCACACTCCCGGGGTCAGGAAAATTGGATTTTTTCACACTCCCGGGATCAGGAGAATTTAATTTTTTTCACACTCCCAGGGTGAAGAAAATCAGATATTTTCACACTCCCGGGGTCAGGAAAATCACATTTTTTTTACACTCCCAGGGTCAAGGAAATTCTGATTTTTTTCACACTCCCGGGGTCAGGAAAATCACATTTTTTCACACTCCCGGGATCAGGAAATTCTGATTTTTTTCACACTCCCGGTGTTAGGAAAATCACAGTTTTCACACTCCTGGGGTCAGGAAAATTTGATTTTTTCACACTCCCGGGGTCAGGAGAATTTAATATTTTTCACACTCCCGGTGTGAAGAAAATCACATTTTCTCACACTCCCGGGGTCAGGAAATTCTGATTTTTTTCACACTCCCGGGGTCTGGAAAATCGGATACTTTTACACTCCCGGGATCAGGAAAATCAGATTTTTTTCAAACTCCCCGGGTCAGGAAAATTGGATTTTTTTCACACTCCCGGGGTCAGGAAAATTGGAATTTTTTCACACTCCCAGGGTCAGGAAAATTGGATTTTTATCACACTCTCGGGGTCAGGAAAATTGGGTTTTTTTCACACTCCCTGGGTCAAGAAAATCACATTTTTTCACACTCCCAAGTTCAGGAGATTCTGATCTTTTTTCACGCTCCCGGGGTCAAGAAAATCACATTTTTTCACACTCTCGGGGTCAAGAAAATCACATTTTTTTCACACTCCCGGTGTTAGGAAAATCACATTTTTCACACACCCGGGGTCAGGAAAATTGGATTTTTTCACACTCCCGGGGTCAGGAGAATTTAATTTTTTTCACACTCCTGGGGTCAAGAAAATCAGATATTTTCACACTCCCCGGGTCAGAAAAATCAGATTTTTTTCAAACTCCCGTGGTCAGGAAAATTGGTTTTTTTTCACACTCCCAGGGTCAAGAAAATCACATTTTTTCACACTCCCGGGTTCAGGAGATTCTGATTTTTTTAACACTCCCGGGGTCAAGAAAATCACATTTTTTCACACTCCCGGGGTCAGGAAATTCTGGTTTTTTTCACACTCCCGGTGTTAGGAAAATCACATTTTTCACACTCCCGGGGTCAGGAAAATTTGATTTTTTCACACTCCCGGGGTCAGGAGAATTTAATTTTTTTCACACTCCTGGGGTCAAGAAAATCAGATATTTTCACACTCCCGGGGTCAAGAAAATCACATTTTTTCACACTCCCGGGGTCAGGAAATTCTGGTTTTTTTTCACACTCCCGGTGTTAGGAAAATCACATTTTTCACACTCCCGGGGTCAGGAAAATTTGATTTTTTCACACTCCCGGGGTCAGGAGAATTTAATTTTTTTCACACTCCCGGGGTCAAGAAAATCAGATATTTTCACACTCCCGGGGTCAGGAAAATTTAATTTTTTTCACACTCCCGGGGTCAAGAAAATCACATTTTTCACACTCCCGGGGTCAGGAAATTCTGTTATTTTTCACACTCCCGGGGTCCGGAAAATCGGATATTTTCACACTCCCGGGGTCAGGAAAATCAGATTTTTTTCAAACTTCCGGAGTCAGGAAAATTGGATTTTTTTCACACTCCCGGGGTCAGGAAAATTGGGTTTTTTTCACACTCTCGGGGTCAAGAATATCACATTTTTTCACACTCCCGGGTTCAAGAGATTCTGATTTTTTTCACACTCCCGGGGTCAAGAAAATCACATTTTTTCACACTCCCGGTGTTAGGAAAATCACATTTTTCACACTCCCGGGGTCAGGAAATTCTGATTTTTTTTCACACTCCCCGGGTCAAGAAAATCACATTTTTCCACACTCCCGGGGTCAGGAAAATCGCATACTTTCACACTCCCGGGATCAGGAAAATCAGATTTTTTCAAACTCCCCGGGTCAGGAAAATTGGATTTTTTTCACCTCCCGGGGTCAGGAAAATTTGATTTTTTCACACTCCTGGTGTCAGGAAAATTGGATTTTTATCACACTCCCGGGGTCAGGAAAATTGGGTTTTTTTCACACTCCCGGGGTCAAGAAAATCACATTTTTTCACCTCCCGGGGTCAGGAAAATTTGATTTTTTCACACTCCTGGTGTCAGGAAAATTGGATTTTTATCACACTCCCGGGGTCAGGAAAATTGGGTTTTTTTCACACTCCCGGGGTCAAGAAAATCACATTTTTTCACACTCCCGGGTTCAGGAAATTCTGATTTTTTTCACACTCCCAGGGTCAAGAAAATCACATTTTTCACACTCCCGGGGTCATGAGATTCTAATATTTTTTTTACACTAACGGGGTCAAGAAAATCACATTTTTTCACACTCCCGGGATCAAGGAAATTCTGATTTTTTTCACACTCCCGGTGTTAGGAAAATCACAGTTTTCACACTCCTGGGGTCAGGAAAATTTGATTTTTTCACACTCCCGGGGTCAGGAGAATTTAATATTTTTCACACTCCCGGTGTGAAGAAAATCACATTTTTTCACACTCCCGGGGTCAGGAAATTCTGATATTTTATACACTCCTGGGGTCAGGAAAATCGGATATTTTCATACTCCCGGGGTCAGGAAACTTGGATTTTTTTTCAAACTCCTAGGGTCAGGAAAATTGGATTTTTTTCACACTCCCGGGGTCAAGAAAATCACATTTTCTCACACTCCCGGGGTCAGGAAATTCTGATTTTTTTCACACTCCCGGGGTCAAGAAAATCACATTTTTTCACACTCCCGGGGTCTGGAAAATCGGATACTTTTACACTCCCGGGATCAGGAAAATCAGATTTTTTTCAAACTCCCCGGGTCAGGAAAATTGGATTTTTTTCACACTCCCGGGGTCAGGAAAATTGGATTTTTTTCACACTCCCAGGGTCAGGAAAATTGGATTTTTATCACACTCTCGGGGTCAGGAAAATTGGGTTTTTTTCACACTCCCTGGGTCAAGAAAATCACATTTTTTCACACTCGCGGGTTCAGGAGATTCTGATCTTTTTTCACGCTCCCGGGGTCAAGAAAATCACATTTTTTCACACTCCCGGGGTCAAGAAAATCACATTTTTTTCACACTCCCGGTGTTAGGAAAATCACATTTTTCACACTCCCGGGGTCAGGAAAATTTGATTTTTTCACACTCCCGGGGTCAGGAGAATTTAATTTTTTTCACACTCCCGGGGTCAAGAAAATCAGATATTTTCACACTCCCGGGGTCAGGAAAATTTAATTTTTTTCACACTCCCGGGGTCAAGAAAATCACATTTTTCACACTCCCGGGGTCAGGAAATTCTGTTATTTTTCACACTCCCGGGGTCCGGAAAATCGGATATTTTCACACTCCCGGGGTCAGGAAAATCAGATTTTTTTCAAACTTCCGGAGTCAGGAAAATTGGATTTTTTTCACACTCCCGGGGTCAGGAAAATTGGGTTTTTTTCACACTCTCGGGGTCAAGAATATCACATTTTTTCACACTCCCGGGTTCAAGAGATTCTGATTTTTTTCACACTCCCGGGGTCAAGAAAATCACATTTTTTCACACTCCCGGTGTTAGGAAAATCACATTTTTCACACTCCCGGGGTCAGGAAATTCTGATTTTTTTTCACACTCCCCGGGTCAAGAAAATCACATTTTTCCACACTCCCGGGGTCAGGAAAATCGCATACTTTCACACTCCCGGGATCAGGAAAATCAGATTTTTTCAAACTCCCCGGGTCAGGAAAATTGGATTTTTTTCACCTCCCGGGGTCAGGAAAATTTGATTTTTTCACACTCCTGGTGTCAGGAAAATTGGATTTTTATCACACTCCCGGGGTCAGGAAAATTGGGTTTTTTTCACACTCCCGGGGTCAAGAAAATCACATTTTTTCACCTCCCGGGGTCAGGAAAATTTGATTTTTTCACACTCCTGGGGTCAGGAAAATTGGATTTTTATCACACTCCCGGGGTCAGGAAAATTGGGTTTTTTTCACACTCCCGGGGTCAAGAAAATCACATTTTTTCACACTCCCGGGTTCAGGAAATTCTGATTTTTTTCACACTCCCAGGGTCAAGAAAATCACATTTTTCACACTCCCGGGGTCATGAGATTCTAATATTTTTTTTACACTAACGGGGTCAAGAAAATCACATTTTTTCACACTCCCGGGATCAAGGAAATTCTGATTTTTTTCACACTCCCGGTGTTAGGAAAATCACAGTTTTCACACTCCTGGGGTCAGGAAAATTTGATTTTTTCACACTCCCGGGGTCAGGAGAATTTAATATTTTTCACACTCCCGGTGTGAAGAAAATCACATTTTTTCACACTCCCGGGGTCAGGAAATTCTGATATTTTATACACTCCTGGGGTCAGGAAAATCGGATATTTTCATACTCCCGGGGTCAGGAAAATTGGATTTTTTTTCAAACTCCTAGGGTCAGGAAAATTGGATTTTTTTCACACTCCCGGGGTCAAGAAAATCACATTTTCTCACACTCCCGGGGTCAGGAAATTCTGATTTTTTTCACACTCCCGGGGTCAAGAAAATCACATTTTTTCACACTCCCGGGGTCTGGAAAATCGGATACTTTTACACTCCCGGGATCAGGAAAATCAGATTTTTTTCAAACTCCCCGGGTCAGGAAAATTGGATTTTTTTCACACTCCCGGGGTCAGGAAAATTGGATTTTTTTCACACTCCCAGGGTCAGGAAAATTGGATTTTTATCACACTCTCGGGGTCAGGAAAATTGGGTTTTTTTCACACTCCCTGGGTCAAGAAAATCACATTTTTTCACACTCCCGGGTTCAGGAGATTCTGATCTTTTTTCACGCTCCCGGGGTCAAGAAAATCACATTTTTTCACACTCCCGGGGTCAAGAAAATCACATTTTTTTCACACTCCCGGTGTTAGGAAAATCACATTTTTCACACTCCCGGGGTCAGGAAAATTTAATTTTTTTCACACTCCCGGGGTCAAGAAAATCAGATATTTTCACACTCCCCGGGTCAGGAAAATCAGATTTTTTTCAAACTCCCGGGGTCAGGAAAATTGGATTTTTTTCACACTCCCGGGGTCAGGAAAATTGGTTTTTTTTCACACTCCCGGGGTCAAGAAAATCACATTTTTTCACACTCCCGGGTTCAGGAGATTCTGATTTTTTTAACACTCCCGGGGTCAAGAAAATCACATTTTTTCACACTCCCGGGGTCAGGAAATTCTGGTTTTTTTCACACTCCCGGTGTTAGGAAAATCACATTTTTCACACTCCCGGGGTCAGGAAAATTTGATTTTTTCACACTCCCAAGGTCAGGAGAATTTAATTTTTTTCACACTCCCAGGGTCAAGAAAATCAGATATTTTCACACTCCCGGGTTCAGGAGATTCTGATCTTTTTTCACGCTCCCGGGGTCAAGAAAATCACATTTTTTCACACTCCCGGGGTCAAGAAAATCACATTTTTTTCACACTCCCGGTGTTAGGAAAATCACATTTTTCACACTCCCGGGGTCAGGAAAATTGGATTTTTTCACACTCCCGGGGTCAGGAGAATTTAATTTTTTTCACACTCCCGGGGTCAAGAAAATCAGATATTTTCACACTCCCCGGGTCAGGAAAATCAGATTTTTTTCAAACTCCCGGGGTCAGGAAAATTGGTTTTTTTTCACACTCCCGGGGTCAAGAAAATCACATTTTTTCACACTCCCGGGTTCAGGAGATTCTAATTTTTTTAACACTCCCGGGGTCAAGAAAATCACATTTTTTCACACTCCCGGGGTCAGGAAATTCTGGTTTTTTTCACACTCCCGGTGTTAGGAAAATCACATTTTTCACACTCCCGGGGTCAGGAAAATTTGATTTTTTCACACTCCCAGGGTCAGGAGAATTTAATTTTTTTCACACTCCCGGGGTCAAGAAAATCAGATATTTTCACACTCCCGGGGTCAAGAAAATCACATTTTTTCACACTCCCGGGGTCAGGAAATTCTGGTTTTTTTCACACTCCCAGTGTTAGGAAAATCACATTTTTCACACTCCCGGGGTCAGGAAAATTTGATTTTTTCACACTCCCGGGGTCAAGAAAATCAGATATTTTCACACTCCCGGGGTCAGGAAAATTTAATTTTTTTCACACTCCCGGGGTCAAGAAAATCACATTTTTCACACTCCCGGGGTCAGGAAATTCTTTTATTTTTCACACTCCCGGGGTCAGGAAAATCGGATATTTTCACACTCCCGGGGTCAGGAAAATCAGATTTTTTTCAAACTCCCGGAGTCAGGAAAATTGGATTTTTTTCACACTCCCGGGGTCAGGAAAATTGGGTTTTTTTCACACTCTCGGGGTCAAGAATATCACATTTTTTCACACTCCCGGGTTCAAGAGATTCTGATTTTTTTCACACTCCCGGGGTCAAGAAAATCACATTTTTTCACACTCCCGGTATTAGGAAAATCACATTTTTCACACTCCCGGGGTCAGGAAATTCTGATTTTTTTTCACACTCCCAGGGTCAAGAAAATCACATTTTTCCACACTCCCGGGGTCAGGAAAATCGCATACTTTCACACTCCCGGGATCAGGAAAATCAGATTTTTTTCAAACTCCCCGGGTCAGGAAAATTGGATTTTTTTCACACTCCCGGGGTCAGGAAAATTTGATTTTTTCACACTCCCGGTGTCAGGAAAATTGGATTTTTATCACACTCCCGGGGTCAGGAAAATTGGGTTTTTTTCACACTCCCGGGGTCAAGAAAATCACATTTTTTCACACTCCCGGGTTCAGGAGATTCTGATTTTTTTCACACTCCCGGGGTCAAGAAAATCACATTTTTTCACACTCCCGGGTTCAAGAAAATCACATTTTTTTCACAATCCAGGTGTTAGGAAAATCACATTTTTCACACTCCCGGGGTCAGGAAAATTGGATTTTTTCACACTCCCGGGGTCAGGAGAATTTAATTTTTTTCACAATCCCGGGGTCAAGAAAATCAGATATTTTCACACTCCCGGGGTCAGGAAAATTGGATTTTTTTCACACTCCCGGGGTCAGGAATATCACATTTTTTCACACTCCCGGGTTCAAGAGATTCTGATTTTTTTCACACTCCCGGGGTCAAGAAAATCACATTTTTTCACACTCCCGGTGTTAGGAAAATCACATTTTTCACACTCCCGGGGTCAGGAAATTCTGATTTTTTTTCACACTCCCGGGTTCAGGAGATTCTGATTTTTTTCACACTCCCGGGGTCAAGAAAATCACATTTTTTCACACTCCCGGTGTTAGGAAAATCACATTTTTCACACTCCCGGGGTCAGGAAATTCTGATTTTTTTTCACACTCCCGGGTTCAGGAGATTCTGATTTTTTTCACACTCCCGGGGTCAAGAAAATCACATTTTTTCACACTCCCGGTGTTAGGAAAATCACATTTTTCACACTCCCGGGGTCAGGAAAATTGGATTTTTTCACACTCCCGGGGTCAGGAAAATTGGATTTTTTCACACTCCCGGGGTCAGGAAAATTGGATTTTTTTTCAAACTCCTAGGGTCAGGAAAATTGGATTTTTTTCACACTCCCGGGGTCAAGAAAATCACATTTTCTCACACTCCCGGGGTCAGGAAATTCTGATTTTTTTCACACTCCCGGGGTAAAGAAAATCACATTTTTTCACACTCCCGGGGTCTGGAAAATCGGATACTTTTACACTCCCGGGATCAGGAAAATCAGATTTTTTTCAAACTCCCCGGGTCAGGAAAATTGGATTTTTTTCACACTCCCGGGGTCAGGAAAATTGGATTTTTTTCACACTCCCAGGGTCAGGAAAATTGGATTTTTATCACACTCTCGGGGTCAGGAGATTCTGATCTTTTTTCACGCTCCCGGGGTCAAGAAAATCACATTTTTTCACACTCCCGGGGTCAAGAAAATCACATTTTTTTCACACTCCCGGTGTTAGGAAAATCACATTTTTCACACTCCCGGGGTCAGGAGAATTTAATTTTTTTCACACTCCCGGGGTCAAGAAAATCACATTTTTTCACACTCCCGGGTTCAGGAGATTCTGATTTTTTTAACACTCCCGGGGTCAAGAAAATCACATTTTTTCACACTCCCGGGGTCAGGAAATTCTGGTTTTTTTCACACTCCCGGTGTTAGGAAAATCACATTTTTCACACTCCCGGGGTCAGGAAAATTTGATTCTTTCACACTCCCAGGGTCAGGAGAATTTAATTTTTTTCACACTCCCGGGGTCAAGAAAATCAGATATTTTCACACTCCCGGGGTCAAGAAAATCACATTTTTCACACTCCCGGGGTCAGGAAATTCTTTTATTTTTCACACTCCCGGGGTCAGGAAAATCGGATATTTTCACACTCCCGGGGTCAGGAAAATCAGATTTTTTTCAAACTCCCGGAGTCAGGAAAATTGGATTTTTTTCACACTCCCGGGGTCAGGAAAATTTGATTTTTTTCACACTCCCGGGGTCAGGAAAATTGGTTTTTTTTCACACTCTCGGGGTCAAGAATATCACATTTTTTCACACTCCCGGGTTCAAGAGATTCTGATTTTTTTCACACTCCCGGGGTCAAGAAAATCACATTTTTTCACACTCCCGGTATTAGGAAAATCACATTTTTCACACTCCCGGGGTCAGGAAATTCTGATTTTTTTTCACACTCCCAGGGTCAAGAAAATCACATTTTTCCACACTCCCGGGGTCAGGAAAATCGCATACTTTCACACTCCCGGGATCAGGAAAATCAGATTTTTTTCAAACTCCCCGGGTCAGGAAAATTGGATTTTTTTCACACTCCCGGGGTCAGGAAAATTTGATTTTTTTCACACTCCCGGTGTCAGGAAAATTGGATTTTTATCACACTCCCGGGGTCAGGAAAATTGGGTTTTTTTCACACTCCCGAGGTCAAGAAAATCACATTTTTTCACACTCCCGGGTTCAGGAGATTCTGATTTTTTCACACTCCCGGGGTCAAGAAAATCACATTTTTTCACACTCCCGGGTTCAAGAAAATCACATTTTTTTCACAATCCAGGTGTTAGGAAAATCACATTTTTCACACTCCCGGGGTCAGGAAAATTGGATTTTTTCACACTCCCGGGGTCAGGAGAATTTAATTTTTTTCACACTCCCGGGGTCAAGAAAATCAGATATTTTCACACTCCCGGGGTCAGGAAAATTGGATTTTTTTCACACTCCCGGGGTCAGGAATATCACATTTTTTCACACTCCCGGGTTCAAGAGATTCTGATTTTTTTCACACTCCCGGGGTCAAGAAAATCACATTTTTTCACACTCCCGGTGTTAGGAAAATCACATTTTTCACACTCCCGGGGTCAGGAAATTCTGATTTTTTTTCACACTCCCGGGTTCAGGAGATTCTGATTTTTTTCACACTCCCGGGGTCAAGAAAATCACATTTTTTCACACTCCCGCTGTTAGGAAAATCACATTTTTCACACTCCCGGGGTCAGGAAAATTGGATTTTTTCACACTCCCGGGGTCAGGAAAATTGGATTTTTTCACACTCCCGGGGTCAGGAAAATTGGATTTTTTTTCAAACTCCTAGGGTCAGGAAAATTGGATTTTTTTCACACTCCCGGGGTCAAGAAAATCACATTTTCTCACACTCCCGGGGTCAGGAAATTCTGATTTTTTTCACACTCCCGGGGTCAAGAAAATCACATTTTTTCACACTCCCGGGGTCTGGAAAATCGGATACTTTTACACTCCCGGGATCAGGAAAATCAGATTTTTTTCAAACTCCCCGGGTCAGGAAAATTGGATTTTTTTCACACTCCCGGGGTCAGGAAAATTGGATTTTTATCACACTCTCGGGGTCAGGAAAATCACATTTTTTTCACACTCCCGGGGTCAAGAAAATCACATTTTTTTCACACTCCCGGTGTTAGGAAAATCACATTTTTCACACTCCCGGGGTCAGGAGAATTTAATTTTTTTCACACTCCCGGGGTCAAGAAAATCAGATATTTTCACACTCCCCGGGTCAGGAAAATCAGATTTTTTTCAAACTCCCGGGGTCAGGAAAATTGGATTTTTTTCACACTCCCGGGGTCAGGAAAATTGGTTTTTTTTCACACTCCCGGGGTCAAGAAAATCACATTTTTTCACACTCCCGGGTTCAGGAGATTCTGATTTTTTTAACACTCTCGGGGTCAAGAATATCACATTTTTTCACACTCCCGGGTTCAAGAGATTCTGATTTTTTTCACACTCCCGGGGTCAAGAAAATCACATTTTTTCACACTCCCGGTGTTAGGAAAATCACATTTTTCACACTCCCGGGGTCAGGAAATTCTGATTTTTTTTCACACTCCCGGGTTCAGGAGATTCTGATTTTTTTCACACTCCCGGGGTCAAGAAAATCACATTTTTTCACACTCCCGGTGTTAGGAAAATCACATTTTTCACACTCCCGGGGTCAGGAAAATTGGATTTTTTCACACTCCCGGGGTCAGGAAAATTGGATTTTTTCACACTCCCGGGGTCAGGAAAATTGGATTTTTTTTCAAACTCCTAGGGTCAGGAAAATTGGATTTTTTTCACACTCCCGGGGTCAAGAAAATCACATTTTCTCACACTCCCGGGGTCAGGAAATTCTGATTTTTTTCACACTCCCGGGGTCAAGAAAATCACATTTTTTCACACTCCCGGGGTCTGGAAAATCGGATACTTTTACAGTCCCGGGATCAGGAAAATCAGATTTTTTTCAAACTCCCCGGGTCAGGAAAATTGGATTTTTTTCACACTCCCGGGGTCAGGAAAATTGGATTTTTTTCACACTCCCAGGGTCAGGAAAATTGGATTTTTATCACACTCTCGGGGTCAGGAAAATTGGGTTTTTTTCACACTCCCTGGGTCAAGAAAATCACATTTTTTCACACTCCCGGGTTCAGGAGATTCTGATCTTTTTTCACGCTCCCGGGGTCAAGAAAATCACATTTTTTCACACTCCCGGGGTCAGGAAATTCTGATATTTTTCACACTCCCGGGGTCAGGAAAATCAGATATTTTCACAGTCCCGGGGTCAGGAAATTTTGATATTTTCATACTCCCGGGTTCAGGAAAATTTAATATTTTTCACACTCCCGGGTTCAAGAAAATCACAATGTTCACACTGCCGGGATCAGTAAATTCTGATATTTTTCACACTCCTGGGGAAAGGAAAATTGGATATTTTGACACTCCCGGGGTCAGGAAAATCAGATTTATTTCAGACTCTCGGGGTCAGGAAAATAGGATTTTTTTCACACTCCCGGGGTCAAGAAAATCAGATATTTTCACACTCCCGGGGTCAGGAAAATTTAATTTTTTTTCACACTCCCGGGGTCAGGAAATTCTGATATTTTTCACACTCCCGGGGTCAGGAAAATCAGATTTTTTTCACACACCCGGGGTCAGGAAAATTGGGTTTTTTTCACACTCCCGGGGTCAGGAAAATTGGATTTTTTTCACACTCCCGGGGTCAGGAGAATTTAATATTTTTCACACTCCCGGTGTCAAGAAAATCCCATTTTTTCACATTCCCGGGGTCAGGAAATTCTGATTTTTTTCACACTCCCGGTGTTAGGATAATCACATTTTTCACACTCCCGGGGTCAGGAAAATTGGATATTTTCACACTCCCGGGGTCAGGAGAATTTAATTTTTTTCACACTCCCAGGGTCAAGAAAGTCAGATATTTTTACACTCCCGGGGTCAGGAAATTCTGATACTTTTCACACTCCCGGGGTCAGGAAAATTGGATTTTTATCAAACTCCCGGGGTCAGGAAAATTTAATATTTTTCACACTCCCGGGGTCAAGAAAATCACATTTTTTCACACTCCCGGGGTCAGGAAATTCTGATATTTTTCACACTCCTAGGGTCAGGAAAATTGGATATTTTCACACACCCGGGGTCAGGAAAATCAGATTTTTTTCAGACTCCCGGGGTCAGGAAAATTGGATTTTTTTCACACTCCCGGGGTCAAGAAAATCAGATATTTTCACACTCCCGGGGTCAGGAAAATTTAATTTTTTTCACACTCCCAGGGTCAAGAAAATCACATGTTTTTTACACTCCTGGGGTCAGGAAATTCTGATATTTTTCACACTCCCGGGGTCAGGAAAATCAGATTTTTTCACACACCCGGGGTCAGGAAAATTGGGTTTTTTTCACACTCCCGGGGTCAAGAAAATCACATTTTTTCACACTGCCGGGTTCAGGAAATTCTGATTTTTTTCACACTCCCGGGGTCAGGAAAATTGGATATTTTCAAACTCCCAGGGTCAGGAAAACCAGATTTTTTTCAAACTCCCGGGGTCAGGAAAATTGGATTTTTTTCACACTCCCGGTGTCAGGAAATTCTGATTTTTTTCACACTCCCGGTGTTAGGAAAATCACATTTTTTCACACTCCCGGTGTCAGGAAATTCTGATTTTTTTCACACTCCCGGTGTTAGGAAAATCACATTTTTCACACTCCCGAGGTCAGGAAAATTGGATTTTTTTCACACTCCCGGGGTCAGGAGAATTTAATATTTTTCACACTCCCGGGGTCAAGAAAATCACATTTTTTCACACTCCTGGTGTCAGGAAATTCTAATTTTTTTCACACTCCCGGTGTTAGGAAAATCACATTTTTCACACTCCCGAGGTCAGGAAAATTGGATTTTTTTCACACTCCCGGGGTCAGGAGAATTTAATATTTTTCACACTCCCGGGGTCAAGAAAATCACATTTTTCACACTCCCGGGGTCAGGAAATTCTGATATTTTTCACACTCCCGGGGTCAGGAAAATCAGATATTTTCACAGTCCCGGGGTCAGGAAAATTGGATATTTTCATACTCCCGGGTTCAGGAAAATTGGATATTTTTCACACACCCGGGGTCAGGAAATATGGATTTTTTTCAAACTCCCGGGGTCAGGAAAATTTAATATTTTTCACACTCCCGGGGTCAGGAAAATCACAATTTTCACACTCCCGGGGTCAGGAAATTCTGATATTTTTCACACTCCTGGGGTCAGGAAAATTGGATATTTTGACACTCCCGGGGTCAGGAAAATCAGATTTTTTTCAGACTCTCGGGGTCAGGAATATTGGATTTTTTTCACACTCCCGGGGTCAGGAAATTCTGATATTTTTCACACTCCCGGTCTCAGGAAAATCAGATTTTTTTTCACACACCCGGGGTCAGGAAAATTGGTTTTTTTTCACACTCCCGGGGTCAGGAAAATTGGATTTTTTCACACTCCCGGGGTCAGGAGAATTTAATATTTTTCACACTCCCGGGGTCAAGAAAATCACATTTTTTCACACTCCCGGGGTCAGGAAATTCTGATTTTTTTCACACTCCCGGGGTCAGGAAAATTGGATATGTTCATACTCCCGGGGTCAGGAAAATGAGATATCTTTCAAACTCCCGGGTCAGGAAAATTGGATTTTTTTCATACTCCCGGGGTCAGGAAAATTGGATTTTTTTCACACTCCCAGGTTCAGGAAAATTGAGTTTTTTCACACTCCCGGGGTCAAGAAAATTGGGTTTTTTCACACTCCCGGGGTCAAGAAAATAACATATTTTCACACTCCCGGGGTCAGGAGATTCTGATTTTTTTCACACTGCCGGGGTCAAGAAAATCACATTTTTTCACACTCCCGGGGTCAGGAAATTCTGAGTTTTTTTCACACTCCCGGTGTTAGGAAAATCACATTTTTCACACTCCCGAGGTCAGGAAAATTGGATTTTTTTCACACTCCCGGGGTCAGGAGAATTTAATATTTTTCACACTCCCGGGGTCAAGAAAATCACATTTTTTCACACTCCCGGGGTCAGGAAATTCTGATATTTTTCACACTCCCGGGGTCAGGAAAATCGGATATTTTCACAGTCCCGGGGTCAGGAAAATGGGATTTTTTTCACACTCCTGCTGTCAGGAAAATTGGATTTTTTTCACACTCCCGGGTTCAGGAAAATTGGGTTTTTTCACACTCCCGGGGTCAAGAAAATCACATATTTTCGCACTCCCGGGGTCAAGAGATTCTGATTTTTTTCACACTCCCGGGGTCAAGAAAATCACATTTTTTCACACTCCCGGGGTCAGGAAATTCTGATTTTTTTCACATTCCCGGTGTTAGGAAAATCACATTTTTCACACTCCCGGGGTCAGGAAAATTGGATTTTTTTCACACTCCCGGGGTCAGGGGAATTTAATATTTTTCACACTCCCGGGGTCAAGAAAATCACATTTTTTCACACTCCCGGGTTCAGGAAATTCTGATATTTTTCACACTCCCGGGGTCAGGAAAATCAGATATTTTCACAGTCCCGGGGTCAGGAAATTTTGATATTTTCATACTCCCGGGTTCAGAAAAATTTAATATTTTTCACACTCCCGGGTTCAAGAAAATCACAATGTTCACACTGCCGGGGTCAGTAAATTCTGATATTTTTCACACTCCTGGGGATAGGAAAATTGGATATTTTGACACTCCCGGGGTCAGGAAAATCAGATTTATTTCAGACTCTCGGGGTCAGGAAAATTGGATTTTTTTCACACTCCCGGGGTCAAGAAAATCAGATATTTTCACACTCCCGGGGTCAGGAAAATTTAATTTTTTTTCACACTCCCGGGGTCAGGAAATTCTGATTTTTTTCACACTCCCGGGGTCAGGAAAATCAGATTTTTTTTCACACACCCGGGGTCAGGAAAATTGGGTTTTTTTCACACTCCCGGGGTCAGGAAAATTGGATTTTTTTCACACTCCCGGGGTCAGGAGAATTTAATATTTTTCACACTCCCGGTGTCAAGAAAATCACATTTTTTCACATTCCCGGGGTCAGGAAATTCTGATTTTTTTCACACTCCCGGTGTTAGGATAATCACATTTTTCACACTCCCGGGGTCAGGAAAATTGGATATTTTCACACTCCCGGGGTCAGGAGAATTTAATTTTTTTCACACTCCCAGGGTCAAGAAAGTCAGATATTTTTACACTCCCGGGGTCAGGAAATTCTAATACTTTTCACACTCCCGGGGTCAGGAAAATTGGATTTTTATCAAACTCCCGGGGTCAGGAAAATTTAATATTTTTCACACTCCCGGGGTCAAGAAAATCACATTTTTTCACACTCCCGGGGTCAGGAAATTCTGATATTTTTCACACTCCTGGGGTCAGGAAAATTGGATATTTTCACACACCCGGGGTCAGGAAAATCAGATTTTTTTCAGACTCCCGGGGTCAGGAAAATTTAATTTTTTTCACACTCCCAGGGTCAAGAAAATCACATTTTTTTACACTCCTGGGGTCAGGAAATTCTGATATTTTTCACACTCCCGGGGTCAGGAAAATCAGATTTTTTTCACACACCCGGGGTCAGGAAAATTGGGTTTTTTTCACACTCCCGGGTTCAAGAAAATCACATTTTTTCACACTGCCGGGGTCAGGAAATTCTGATTTTTTTTCACACTCCCGGGGTCAGGAAAATTGGATATTTTCAAACTCCCAGGGTCAGGAAAACCAGATTTTTTTCAAACTCCCGGGTCAGGAAAATTGGATTTTTTTCATATTCCCGGGGTCAGGAAAATTGGATTTTTTTTCACACTCCCAGGTTTAGGAAAATTGAGTTTTTTGACACTCCCGGGGTCAAGAAAATTGGGTTTTTTCACACTCCCGGGGTCAAGAAAATAACATATTTTCACACTCCCGGGGTCAGGAGATTCTGATTTTTTTCACACTCCCGGGGTCAAGAAAATCACATTTTTTCACACTCCCGGGGTCAGGAAATTCTGATATTTTTCACACTCCCGGGGTCAGGAAAATCAGATATTTTCACAGTCCCGGGGTCAGGAAATTTTGATATTTTCATACTCCCGGGTTCAGGAAAATTTAATATTTTTCACACTCCCGGGTTCAAGAAAATCACAATGTTCACACTGCCGGGGTCAGTAAATTCTGATATTTTTCACACTCCTGGGGAAAGGAAAATTGGATATTTTGACACTCCCGGGGTCAGGAAAATCAGATTTATTTCAGACTCTCGGGGTCAGGAAAATTGGATTTTTTTCACACTCCCGGGGTCAAGAAAATCAGATATTTTCACACTCCCGGGGTCAGGAAAATTTAATTTTTTTTCACACTCCCGGGGTCAGGAAATTCTGATATTTTTCACACTCCCGGGGTCAGGAAAATCAGATTTTTTTCACACACCCGGGGTCAGGAAAATTGGGTTTTTTTCACACTCCCGGGGTCAGGAAAATTGGATTTTTTTCACACTCCCGGGGTCAGGAGAATTTAATATTTTTCACACTCCCGGTGTCAAGAAAATGACATTTTTTCACATTCCCGGGGTCAGGAAATTCTGATTTTTTTCACACTCCCGGTGTTAGGATAATCACATTTTTCACACTCCCGGGGTCAGGAAAATTGGATATTTTCACACTCCCGGGGTCAGGAGAATTTAATTTTTTTCACACTCCCAGGGTCAAGAAAGTCAGATATTTTTACACTCCCGGGGTCAGGAAATTCTGATACTTTTCACACTCCCGGGGTCAGGAAAATTGGATTTTTATCAAACTCCTGGGGTCAGGAAAATTTAATATTTTTCACACTCCCGGGGTCAAGAAAATCACATTTTTTCACACTCCCGGGGTCAGGAAATTCTGATATTTTTCACACTCCTGGGGTCAGGAAAATTGGATATTTTCACACAGCCGGGGTCAGGAAAATCAGATTTTTTTCAGACTCCCGGGGTCAGGAAAATTGGATTTTTTTCACACTCCCAGGGTCAAGAAAATCACATTTTTTTACACTCCTGGGGTCAGGAAATTCTGATATTTTTCACACTCCCGGGGTCAGGAAAATCAGATTTTTTTCACACACCCGGGGTCAGGAAAATTGGGTTTTTTTCACACTCCCGGGGTCAAGAAAATCACATTTTTTCACACTGCCGGGGTCAGGAAATTCTGATTTTTTTTAACACTCCCGGGGTCAGGAAAATTAGATATTTTCAAACTCCCAGGGTCAGGAAAACCAGATTTTTTTCAAACTCCCGGGTCAGGAAAATTGGATTTTTTTCATACTCCCGGGGTCAGGAAAATTGGATTTTTTTCACACTCCCAGGTTCAGGAAAATTGAGTTTTTTCACACTCCCGGGGTCAAGAAAATTGGGTTTTTTCACACTCCCGGGGTCAAGAAAATAACATATTTTCACACTCCCGGGGTCAGGAGATTCTGATTTTTTTCACACTCCCGGGGTCAAGAAAATCACATTTTTTCACACTCCCGGGGTCAGGAAATTCTGAGTTTTTTTCACACTCCCGGTGTTAGGAAAATCACATTTTTCATACTCCCGAGGTAAGGAAAATTGGATTTTTTTCACACTCCCGGGATCAGGAGAATTTAATATTTTTCACACTCCCGGGGTCAAGAAAATCACATTTTTTTCACACTCCCGGGGTCAGGAAATTCTGATATTTTTCACACTCCCGGGGTCAGGAAAATCGGATATTTTCACAGTCCCGGGGTCAGGAAAATGGGATTTTTTTCACACTCCTGCTGTCAGGAAAATTGGATTTTCTTCACACTCCCGGGTTCAGGAAAATTGGGTTTTTTCACACTCCCGGGGTCAAGAAAATCACATATTTTCGCACTCCCGGGGTCAGGAGATTCTGATTTTTTTCACACTCCCGGGGTCAAGAAAATCACATTTTTTCACACTCCCGGGGTCAGGAAATTCTGATTTTTTTCACATTCCCGGTGTTAGGAAAATCACATTTTTCACACTCCCGGGGTCAGGAAAATTGGATTTTTTTCACACTCCCGGGGTCAGGAGAATTTAATATTTTTCACACTCCCGGGGTCAAGAAAATCACATTTTTTCACACTCCCGGGTTCAGGAAATTCTGATATTTTTCACACTCCCGGGGTCAGGAAAATCAGATATTTTCACAGTCCCGGGGTCAGGAAATTTTGATATTTTCATACTCCCGGGTTCAGGAAAATTTAATATTTTTCACACTCCCGGGGTCAAGAAAATCACAATGTTCACACTGCCGGGGTCAGTAAATTCTGATATTTTTCACACTCCTGGGGAAAGGAAAATTGGATATTTTGACACTCCCGGGGTCAGGAAAATCAGATTTATTTCAGACTCTCGGGGTCAGGAAAATTGGATTTTTTTCACACTCCCGGGGTCAAGAAAATCAGATATTTTCACACTCCCGGGGTCAGGAAAATTTAATTTTTTTTCACACTCCCGGGGTCAGGAAATTCTGATATTTTTCACACTCCCGGGGTCAGGAAAATCAGATTTTTTTCACACACCCGGGGTCAGGAAAATTGGGTTTTTTTCACACTCCCGGGGTCAGGAAAATTGGATTTTTTTCACACTCCCGGGGTCAGGAGAATTTAATATTTTTCACACTCCCGGTGTCAAGAAAATCACATTTTTTCACATTCCCGGGGTCAGGAAATTCTGGTTTTTTTCACACTCCCGGTGTTAGGATAATCACATTTTTCACACTCCCGGGGTCAGGAAAATTGGATATTTTCACACTCCCGGGGTCAGGAGAATTTAATATTTTTCACACTCCCAGGGTCAAGAAAGTCAGATATTTTTACACTCCCGGGGTCAGGAAATTCTGATACTTTTCACACTCCCGGGGTCAGGAAAATTGGATTTTTATCAAACTCCCGGGGTCAAGAAAATCACAATGTTCACACTGCCGGGGTCAGTAAATTCTGATATTTTTCACACTCCTGGGGAAAGGAAAATTGGATATTTTGACACTCCCGGGGTCAGGAAAATCAGATTTATTTCAGACTCTCGGGGTCAGGAAAATTGGATTTTTTTCACACTCCCGGGGTCAAGAAAATCAGATATTTTCACACTCCCGGGGTCAGGAAAATTTAATTTTTTTTCACACTCCCGGGGTCAGGAAATTCTGATATTTTTCACACTCCCGGGGTCAGGAAAATCAGATTTTTTTCACACACCCGGGGTCAGGAAAATTGGGTTTTTTTCACACTCCCGGGGTCAGGAAAATTGGATTTTTTTCACACTCCCGGGGTCAGGAGAATTTAATATTTTTCACACTCCCGGTGTCAAGAAAATCACATTTTTTCACATTCCCGGGGTCAGGAAATTCTGGTTTTTTTCACACTCCCGGTGTTAGGATAATCACATTTTTCACACTCCCGGGGTCAGGAAAATTGGATATTTTCACACTCCCGGGGTCAGGAGAATTTAATATTTTTCACACTCCCAGGGTCAAGAAAGTCAGATATTTTTACACTCCCGGGGTCAGGAAATTCTGATACTTTTCACACTCCCGGGGTCAGGAAAATTGGATTTTTATCAAACTCCCGGGGTCAGGAAAATTTAATATTTTTCACACTCCCGGGGTCAAGAAAATCACATTTTTTCACACTCCCGGGGTCAGGAAATTCTGATATTTTTCACACTACTGGGGTCAGGAAAATTGGATATTTTCACACACCCGGGGTCAGGAAAATCAGATTTTTTTCAGACTCCCGGGGTCAGGAAAATTGGATTTTTTTCACACTCCCGGGGTCAAGAAAATCAGATATTTTCACACTCCCGGGGTCAGGAAAATTTAATTTTTTTCACACTCCCAGGGTCAAGAAAATCACATTTTTTTACACTCCTGGGGTCAGGAAATTCTGATATTTTTCACACTCCCGGGGTCAGGAAAATCAGATTTTTTTCACACACCCGGGGTCAGGAAAATTGGGTTTTTTTCACACTCCCGGGGTCAAGAAAATCACATTTTTTCACACTACTGGGGTCAGGAAAATTGGATATTTTCAAACTCCCAGGGTCAGGAAAACCAGATTTTTTTCAAACTCCCGGGGTCAGGAACATTGGATTTTTTTCACAGTCCCGGGGTCAGGAAAATTGGATTTTTTTCACACTCCCGGGTTCAGGAAATTTGGGTTTTTTCACACTCCCGGGGTAAAGAAAATCACATATTTTCACACTCCCGGGGTCAGGAGATTCTGATTTTTTTCACACTCCTGGGGTCAAGAAAATCACATTTTTTCACACTACCGGGGTCAGGAAAATCGGATATTTTTCACACTCCCAGGGTCAGGAAAATTGGATTTTTTCATACTCCCGGGGTCAGGAAAACCAGATTTTTTTCAAACTAACGGGGTCAGGAAAATTGGATTTTTTTCACACTCCCGGGGTCAGGAAAATTGGATTTTTTTCACACTCCCGGGGTCAGGAAAATTGGGTTTTTTCACATTCCCGGTGTTAGCAAAATCACATTTTTCACACTCCTGGGGTCAGGAAAATTGGATTTTTTTCACACTCCCGGGGTCAGGAGAATTTAATATTTTTCACACTCCCGGGGTCAGGAAAATTGGATTTTTTTCACACTCCCGGGGTCAGGAGAATTTAATTTTTTTCACACTCCCAGAGTCAAGAAAATTGGATTTTTTTTCAAACTCCCGGGGTCAGGAAAATTGGATTTTTTTCACACTCCCGGGGTCAAGAAAATCACATTTTTTTCACACTCCCGGGGTCAAGAAAATCACATTTTTTCACACTCCCGGGGTCAGGAAATTCTGATATTTTTCATACTCCCGGGGTCAGGAAAATCGGATATTTTCACAGTCCCGGGGTCAGGAAAATTGGATTTTTTTCACACGCCCTGGGTCAGGAAAATTGGATTTTTTTCACACTCCTGGGTTCAGGAAAATTGGGTTTTTTCACACTCCCGGGGTAAAGAAAATCACATATTTTCGCACTCCCGGGGTCAGGGGATTCTGATTTTTTTCACACTCCCGGGGTCAAGAAAATCACATTTTTTCACACTCCCTGGGTCAGGAAATTCTGATTTTTTTCACACTCCCGGTGTTAGGAAAATCACATTTTTCACACTCCCGGGGTCAGGAAAATTAGATTTTTTTCACACTCCCGGGGTCAGGAGAATTTAATATTTTTCACACTCCCAGGGTCAAGAAAATCACATTTTTTTACACTCCCGGGGTCAGGAAATTCTGATATTTTTCACACTCCCGGGGTCAGGAAAATCAGATTTTTTTCACACACCCGGGGTCAGGAAAATTCTGATTTTTTCACACTCCCTAGGTCAGGAGAATTTAATATTTTTCACACTCCCGGGGTCAGGAAAATTGGATATTTTCACAGTCCCGGGGTCAGGAAAATTGGATTTTTTTCACACTCCCGGGGTCAGAAAATTGGATTTTTTTTCACACTCCCGGGTTCAGGAAAATTGGGTTTTTTCACACTCCCGGGGTCAAGAAAATCACATGTTTTCGCACTCCCGGAGTCAGGGGATTCTGATTTTATTCACACTGCCGGGGTCAGGAAATTCTGATATTTTTCACACTCCCGGGGTCAGGAAAATCAGATTTTTTTCACACACCCGGGGTCAGGAAAATTGGGTTTTTTTCACACTCCCGGGGTCAGGAAAATTCTGATTTTTTCACACTCCCGGGGTCAGGAGAATTTAATATTTTTCACACTCCCGGGGTCAAGAAAATCACATTTTTTCACACTCCCGGGGTCAGGAAATTCTGATTTTTTTCACACTCCCGGGGTCAGGAAAATTGGATATTTTCATACTCCCGGGATCAGGAAAACCAGATTTTTTTTCAAACTCCCGGGGTCAGGAAAATTGGATTTTTTTCACACTCCCGGGGTCAGGAAAATTGGATGTTTTTCACACTCCCGGGTTCAGGAAAATTGGGTTTTTTCACACTCCCGGGGTCAAGAAAATTGGGTTTTTCCACACTCCCAGGGTCAAGAAAATCACATATTTTCACACTCCCGGGGTCAGGAGATTCTGATTTTTTTCACACTCCCGGGGTCAAGAAAATCACATTTTTCACACTCCCGGGGTCAGGAAATTCTGATTTTTTGACACTCACGGTGTTAGGAAAATCACATTTTTCACACTCCCGGGGTCAGGAAAATTGGATTTTTTTCACACTCCCGGGGTCAGGAGAATTTAATATTTTTCACACTGCCGGGGTCAAGAAAATCACATTTTTTCACACTCCCGGGGTCCGGAAATTCTGATGTTTTTCAGACTCCCGGGGTCAGGAAAATCGGATATTTTCACAGTCCTGGGGTCAGGAAAATTGGATTTTTTTCACACTCCCGGGGTCAGGAAAATTGGATTTTTTTCACACGCCCGGGTTCAGGAAAATTAAGTTTTTTCACACTCCCGGGGTCAAGAAAATCACATATTTTCGCACTCCCGGGGTCAGGAGATTCTGATTTTTTTCACACTCCCGGGGTCAGGAAAATCAGATATTTTCACAGTCCCGGGGTCAGGAAAATTGGATATTTTCATACTCCCGGGTTCAGGAAAATTGGATTTTTTTCACACTCCCGGTGGTAGGAAAATCACATTTTTCACACTCCCGGGGTCAGGAAAATTGGATTTTTTTCACACTCCCGGTGTCCGGAGAATTTAATATTTTTCACACTCCCGGGGTCAAGAAAATCACATTTTTTCACACTCCCGGGGTCAGGAAATTCTGATATTTTTCACACTCCCGGGGTCAGGAAATTCTGATTTTTTTCACACTCCCGGTGTTAGGATAATCACATTTTTCACACTCCCGGTGTCAGGAAAATTGGATATTTTCACACTCCCGGGGTCAGGAGAATTTAATTTTTTTCACACTCCCAGGGTCAAGAAAACTGGATTTTTTTTCAAACTCCCGGAGTCAGGAAAACCAGATTTTTTTCAAACTTCCGGGGTCAGGAAAATTGGATTTTTTTCCCACTCCCGGGTTCAGGAAAATTGGGTTTTTTCACACTCCCGGGGTCAAGAAAATCACATATTTAAGCACTCCCGGGGTCAGGGGATTCTGATTTTTTTCACACTCCCGGGGTCAAGAAAATCACATTTTTTCACACTCCCGGGGTCAGGAAAATTGGATTTTTTTCACACTCCCGGGGTCAGGAGAATTTAATATTTTTCACACTGCCGGGGTCAAGAAAATCACATTTTTTCACAATCCCGGGGTCCGGAAATTCTGATGTTTTTCAGACTCCCGGGGTCAGGAAAATCGGATATTTTCACAGTCCCGGGGTCATGAAAATTGGATTTTTTTCACACTCCCGGGGTCAGGAAAATTGGATTTTTTTCACACGCCCGGGTTCAGGAAAATTAGGTTTATTCACACTCCCGGGGTCAAGAAAATCACATATTTTCGCACTCCCGGGGTCAGGAGATTCTGATTTTTTTCACACTCCCGGGGTCAGGAAAATCAGATATTATCACAGTCCCGGGGTCAGGAAAATTGGATATTTTCATACTCCCGGGTTCAGGAAAATTGGATTTTTTTCACACTCCCGGTGGTAGGAAAATCACATTTTTCACACTCCCGGGGTCAGGAAAATTGGATTTTTTTCACACTCCCGGGGTCCGGAGAATTTAATATTTTTCACACTCCCGGGGTCAAGAAAATCACATTTTTTCACACTCCCGGGGTCAGGAAATTCTGATATTTTTCACACTCCCGGGGTCAGGAAATTCTGACTTTTTCCACACTCCCGGTGTTAGGATAATCACATTTTTCACACTCCCGGTGTCAGGAAAATTGGATATTTTCACACTCCCGGGGTCAGGAGAATTTAATTTTTTTCACACTCCCAGGGTCAAGAAAACTGGATTTTTTTTCAAACTCCCGGAGTCAGGAAAACCAGATTTTTTTCAAACTTCCGGGGTCAGGAAAATTGGATTTTTTTCCCACTCCCGGGTTCAGGAAAATTGGGTTTTTTCACATTCCCGGGGTCAAGAAAATCACATATTTTCACACTCCCGGGGTCAGGGGATTCTGATTTTTTTCACACTCCCGGGGTCAAGAAAATCACATTTTTTCACACTCCCTGGGTCAGGAAATTCTGAATTTTTTTCACACTCCCGGTGTTAGGAAAATCACATTTTTCACACTCCCGGGGTCAGGAAAATTAGATTTTTTTCACACTCCCAGGGTCGGGAGAATTTAATATTTTTCACACTCCCAGGGTCAAGAAAATCACATTTTTTTACACTCCTGGGGTCAGGAAATTCTGATATTTTTCACACTCCCGGGGTCAGGAAAATTCTGATTTTTTCACCCTCCCTGGGTCAGGAGAATTTAATATTTTTCACACTCCCAGGGTCAAGAAAATCACATTTTTTCACACTCCCGGGGTCAGGAAATTCTGATTTTTTTCACACTCCCGGGGTCAGGAAAATTGGATTTTTTTTCACACTCCCGGGGTCAGGAAAATATGATGTTTTTCACACTCCCGGGTTCAGGAAAATTGGGTTTTTTCACACTCCCGGGGTCAAGAAAATTGGGTTTTTCCACACTCCCGGGTTCAAGAAAATCACATATTTTCACACTCCCGGGGTCAGGAAATTCTGATTTTTTCACACTCCCTGTGTTAGGAAAATCACATTTTTCACACTCCCGGGGTCAGGAAAATTGGATTTTTTTCACACTCCCGGGGTCAGGAGAATTTAATATTTTTCACACTCCCGGGGTCAAGAAAATCACATTTTTTCACACTCCCGGGGTCCGGAAATTCTGATATTTTTCACACTCCTGGGGTCAGGAAAATCGGATATTTTCACAGTCCTGGGGTCAGGGAAATTGGATTTTTTTCACACTCCCGGGGTCAGGAAAATTGGATTATTTTCACACGCCCAGGTTCAGGAAAATTAGTTTTTTACACACTCCCGGGGCCAAGAAAATCACATATTTTCGCACTCCCGGGGTCAGGAGATTCTGATTTTTTTCACACTCCCGAGGTCAGGAAAATCAGATATTTTCACAGTCCCGGGGTCAGGAAAATTGGATATTTTCATACTCCCGGGTTCAGGAAAATTGGATTTTTTTCACACTCCCGGTGGTAGGAAAATCACATTTTTCACACTCCCGGGGTCAGGAAAATTGGATTTTTTTCACACTCCCGGGGTCCGGAGAATTTAATATTTTTCACACTCCCGGGGTCAAGAAAATCACATTTTTTCACACTCCCGGGGTCAGGAAATTCTGATATTTTTCACACTCCCGGGGTCAGGAAATTCTGATTTTTTTCACACTCCCGGTGTTAGGATAATCACATTTTTCACACTCCCGGGGTCAGGAAAATTAGATTTTTTTCACACTCCCAGGGTCAGGAGAATTTAATATTTTTCACACTCCCAGGGTCAAGAAAATCACATTTTTTTACACTCCTGGGGTCAGGAAATTCTGATATTTTTCACACTCCCGGGGTCAGGAAAATCAGATTTTTTTCACACACCCGGGGTCAGGAAAATTCTGATTTTTTCACACTCCCTGGGTCAGAAGAATTTAATATTTTTCACACTCCCGGGGTCAAGAAAATCACATTTTTTCACACTCCCGGGGTCAGGAAATTCTGATTTTTTTCACACTCCCGGGGTCAGGAAAATTGGATTTTTTTCACACTCCCGGGGTCAGGAAAATTGGATTTTTTTCACACTCCCGGGGTCAGGAGAATTTAATATTTTTCACACTGCCGGGGTCAAGAAAATCACATTTTTTCACACTCCCGGGGTCCGGAAATTCTGATGTTTTTCAGACTCCCGGGGTCAGGAAAATCGGATATTTTCACAGTCCCGGGGTCAGGAAAATTGGATTTTTTTCACACTCCCGGGGTCAGGAAAATTGGATTTTTTTCACACGCCCGGGTTCAGGAAAATTAAGTTTTTTCACACTCCCGGGGTCAAGAAAATCACATATTTTCGCACTCCCGGGGTCAGGAGATTCTGATTTTTTTCACACTCCCGGGGTCAGGAAAATCAGATATTTTCACAGTCCCGGGGTCAGGAAAATTGGATATTTTCATACTCCCGGGTTCAGGAAAATTGGATTTTTTTCACACTCCCGGTGGTAGGAAAATCACATTTTTCACACTCCCGGGGTCAGGAAAATTGGATTTTTTTCACACTCCCGGGGTCCGGAGAATTTAATATTTTTCACACTCCCGGGGTCAAGAAAATCACATTTTTTCACACTCCCGGGGTCAGGAAATTCTGATATTTTTCACACTCCCGGGGTCAGGAAATTCTGATTTTTTTCACACTCCCGGTGTTAGGATAATCACATTTTTCACACTCCCGGTGTCAGGAAAATTGGATATTTTCACACTCCCGGGGTCAGGAGAATTTAATTTTTTTCACACTCCCAGGGTCAAGAAAACTGGATTTTTTTTCAAACTCCCGGAGTCAGGAAAACCAGATTTTTTTCAAACTTCCGGGGTCAGGAAAATTGGATTTTTTTCCCACTCCCGGGTTCAGGAAAATTGGGTTTTTTCACACTCCCGGGGTCAAGAAAATCACATATTTTCACACTCCCGGGGTCAGGGGATTCTGATTTTTTTCACACTCCCGGGGTCAAGAAAATCACATTTTTTCACACTCCCTGGGTCAGGAAATTCTGATTTTTTTCACACTCCCGGTGTTAGGAAAATCACATTTTTCACACTCCCGGGGTCAGGAAAATTAGATTTTTTTCACACTCCCAGGGTCAGGAGAATTTAATATTTTTCACACTCCCAGGGTCAAGAAAATCACATTTTTTACACTCCTGGGGTCAGGAAATTCTGATATTTTTCACACTCCCGGGGTCAGGAAAATCAGATTTTTTTCACACACCCGGGGTCAGGAAAATTCTGATTTTTTCACACTCCCTGGGTCAGGAGAATTTAATATTTTTCACACTCCCGGGGTCAAGAAAATCACATTTTTTCACACTCCCGGGGTCAGGAAATTCTGATTTTTTTCACACTCCCGGGGTCAGGAAAATTGGATTTTTTTCACACTCCCGGGGTCAGGAAAATATGATGTTTTTCACACTCCCGGGTTCAGGAAAATTGGGTTTTTTCACACTCCCGGGGTCAAGAAAATTGGGTTTTTCCACACTCCCGGGTTCAAGAAAATCACATATTTTCACACTCCCAGGGTCAGGAAATTCTGATTTTTTCACACTCCCTGTGTTAGGAAAATCACATTTTTCACACTCCCGGGGTCAGGAAAATTGGATTTTTTTCACACTCCCGGGGTCCGGAAATTCTGATATTTTTCACACTCCTGGGGTCAGGAAAATCGGATATTTTCACAGTCCTGGGGTCAGGAAAATTGGATTTTTTTCACACTCCCGGGGTCAGGAAAATTGGATTATTTTCACACGCCCAGGTTCAGGAAAATTAGTTTTTTACACACTCCCGGGGCCAAGAAAATCACATATTTTCGCACTCCCGGGGTCAGGAGATTCTGATTTTTTTCACACTCCCGAGGTCAGGAAAATCAGATATTTTCACAGTCCCGGGGTCAGGAAAATTGGATATTTTCATACTCCCGGGTTCAGGAAAATTGGATTTTTTTCACACTCCCGGTGGTAGGAAAATCACATTTTTCACACTCCCGGGGTCAGGAAAATTGGATTTTTTTCACACTCCCGGGGTCCGGAGAATTTAATATTTTTCACACTCCCGGGGTCAAGAAAATCACATTTTTTCACACTCCCGGGGTCAGGAAATTCTGATTTTTTTCACACTCCCGGTGTTAGGATAATCACATTTTTCACACTCCCGGGGTCAGGAAAATTAGATTTTTTTCACACTCCCAGGGTCAGGAGAATTTAATATTTTTCACACTCCCGGGGTCAAGAAAATCACATTTTTTCACACTCCCGGGGTCAGGAAATTCTGATTTTTTTCACACTCCCGGGGTCAGGAAAATCAGATTTTTTTCACACACCCGGGGTCAGGAAAATTCTGATTTTTTCACACTCCCTGGGTCAGGAGAATTTAATATTTTTCACACTCCCGGGGTCAAGAAAATCACATTTTTTCACACTCCCGGGGTCAGGAAATTCTGATTTTTTTCACACTCCCGGGGTCAGGAAAATTGGATTTTTTTCACACTCGCGGGGTCAGGAAAATATGATGTTTTTCACACTCCCGGGTTCAGGAAAATTGGGTTTTTTCACACTCCCGGGGTCAAGAAAATTGTGTTTTTCCACACTCCCGGGTTCAAGAAAATCACATATTTTCACACTCCCGGGGTCAGGAGAATTTAATATTTTTCACACTCCCGGGGTCAAGAAAATCACATTTTTTCACACTCCCGGGGTCCGGAAATTCTGATATTTTTCACACTCCCGGGGTCAGTAAAATCGGATATTTTCACAGTCCTTTGGTCAGGAAAATTGGATTTTTTTCACACTCCCGGGGTCAGGAAAATTGGATTATTTTCACACGCCCAGGTTCAGGAAAATTAGTTTTTTTCACACTCCCGGGGTCAAGAAAATCACATATTTTCGCACTCCCGGGGTCAGGAGATTCTGATTTTTTTCACACTCCCGAGGTCAGGAAAATCAGATATTTTCACAGTCCCGGGGTCAGGAAAATTGGATATTTTCATACTCCCGGGTTCAGGAAAATTGGATTTTTTTCACACTCCCGGTGGTAGGAAAATCACATTTTTCACACTCCCGGGGTCAGGAAAATTGGATTTTTTTCACACTCCCGGGGTCCGGAGAATTTAATATTTTTCACACTCCCGGGGTCAAGAAAATCACATTTTTTCACACTCCCGGGGTCAGGAAATTCTGATATTTTTCACACTCCCGGGGTCAGGAAATTCTGATTTTTTTCACACTCCCGGTGTTAGGATAATCACATTTTTCACACTCCCGGTGTCAGGAAAATTGAATATTTTCACACTCCCGGGGTCAGGAGAATTTAATTTTTTTCACACTCCCAGGGTCAAGAAAATTGGATTTTTTTCAAACTCCCGGGGTCAGGAAAACCAGATTTTTTTCAAACTTCCGGGGTCAGAAAAATTGGATTTTTTTCACACTCCCGGGGTCAGGAAAATTGGGTTTTTTTCACACTCCCGGGGTCAGGAAAATTGGATTTTTTCACACTCCCGGGGTCAGGAGAATTTAATATTTTTCACACTCCCGGGTTCAAGAAAATCACATTTTTTCACAATCCCGAGGTCAGGAAATTCTGATTTTTTCACACTCCCGGGGTCAGGAAAATTGGATATTTTCATACTCCCGGGGTCAGAAAAACCAGATTTTTTTCAAACTCCCGGGGTCAGGAAAATTGGATTTTTTTCACACTCCCGGGGTCAGGAGAATTTAATATTTTTCACACTCCCGGGGTCAAGAAAATCACATTTTTTCACACTCCCGGGGTCAGGAAATTCTGATATTTTTCACAATCCCGGGGTCAGGAAAATCAGATATTTTCACAGTCCCGGGGTCAGGAAAATTCGATATTTTCATACTCCCGGGTTCAGGAAAATTGGATATTTTTCACACTCCCGGGGTCAGGAAAATTGGATTTTTTTCAAACTCCCGGGGTCAGGAAAATTTAATATTTTTCACACTCCCGGGGTCAAGAAAATCACATTTTTTCACACTCCCGGGGTCAGGAAATTCTGATATTTTTCACACTCCTGGGGTCAGGAAAATTGGATATTTTGACACTCCCGGGGTCAGGAAAATCAGATTTTTTTCAGACTCCCGGGGTCAGGAAAATTGGATTTTTTTCACACTCCCGGGGTCAAGACAATCAGATATTTTCACACTCCCGTGGTCAGGAAAATTTAATTTTTTTTCACACTCCCGGGGTCAGGAAATTCTGATATTTTTCTCACTCCCGGGGTCAGGAAAACCAGATTTTTTTCAAACTTCCGGGGTCAGAAAAATTGGATTTTTTTCACACTCCCGGGGTCAGGAAAATTGGGTTTTTTTCACACTCCCGGGGTCAGGAAAATTGGATTTTTTCACACTCCCGGGGTCAGGAGAATTTTATATTTTTCACACTCCCGGGTTCAAGAAAATCACATTTTTTCACAATCCCGAGGTCAGGAAATTCTGATTTTTTCACACTCCCGGGGTCAGGAAAATTGGATATTTTCATACTCCCGGGGTCAGGAAAACCAGATTTTTTTCAAACTCCCGGGGTCAGGAAAATTGGATTTTTTTCACACTCCCGGGGTCAGGAGAATTTAATATTTTTCACACTCCCGGGGTCAAGAAAATCACATTTTTTCACACTCCCGGGGTCAGGAAATTCTGATATTTTTCACAATCCCGGGGTCAGGAAAATCAGATATTTTCACAATCCCGGGGTCAGGAAAATTCGATATTTTCATACTCCCGGGTTCAGGAAAATTGGATATTTTTCACACTCCCGGGGTCAGGAAAATTGGATTTTTTTTCAAACTCCCGGGGTCAGGAAAATTTAATATTTTTCACACTCCCGGGGTCAAGAAAATCACATTTTTTCACACTCCCGGGGTCAGGAAATTCTGATATTTTTCACACTCCTGGGGTCAGGAAAATTGGATATTTTGACACTCCCGGGGTCAGGAAAATCAGATTTTTTTCAGACTCCCGGGGTCAGGAAAATTGGATTTTTTTCACACTCCCGGGGTCAAGACAATCAGATATTTTCACACTCCCGTGGTCAGGAAAATTTAATTTTTTTTCACACTCCCGGGGTCAGGAAATTCTGATATTTTTCTCACTCCCGGGGTCAGGAAAACCAGATTTTTTTCAACCTTCCGGGGTCAGAAAAATTGGATTTTTTTCACACTCCCGGGGTCAGGAAAATTGGGTTTTTTTCACACTCCCGGGGTCAGGAAAATTGGATTTTTTCACACTCCCGGGGTCAGGAGAATTTTATATTTTTCACACTCCCGGGTTCAAGAAAATCACATTTTTTCACAATCCCGAGGTCAGGAAATTCTGATTTTTTCACACTCCCGGGGTCAGGAAAATTGGATATTTTCATACTCCCGGGGTCAGGAAAACCAGATTTTTTTCAAACTCCCGGGGTCAGGAAAATTGGATTTTTTTCACACTCCCGGGGTCAGGAGAATTTAATATTTTTCACACTCCCGGGGTCAAGAAAATCACATTTTTTCACACTCCCGGGGTCAGGAAATTCTGATATTTTTCACAATCCCGGGGTCAGGAAAATCAGATATTTTCACAGTCCCGGGGTCAGGAAAATTCGATATTTTCATACTCCCGGGTTCAGGAAAATTGGATATTTTTCACACTCCCGGGGTCAGGAAAATTGGATTTTTTTCAAACTCCCGGGGTCAGGAAAATTTAATATTTTTCACACTCCCGGGGTCAAGAAAATCACATTTTTTCACACTCCCGGGGTCAGGAAATTCTGATATTTTTCACACTCCTGGGGTCAGGAAAATTGGATATTTTGACACTCCCGGGGTCAGGAAAATCAGATTTTTTTCAGACTCCCGGGGTCAGGAAAATTGGATTTTTTTCACACTCCCGGGGTCAAGACAATCAGATATTTTCACACTCCCGTGGTCAGGAAAATTTAATTTTTTTCACACTCCCGGGGTCAGGAAATTCTGATATTTTTCTCACTCCCGGGGTCAGGAAAATCAGATTTTTTTCACACACCTTGGTGTCAGGAAAATTGGGTTTTTTTCACACTCCCGGGGTCAGGAAAATTGGATTTTTTCACACTCCCAGGGTCAGGAGAATTTAATATTTTTCACACTCCCGGGGTCAAGAAAATCACATTTGTTCACACTCCCGGGGTCAGGAAATTCAGATTTTTTTCACACTCCTGGGGTCAAGAAAATCACATTTTTTCACATTCCCGGGGTCAGGAAATTCTGATTTTTTTCACACTCCCGGTGTTAGGATAATCACATTTTTCACACTCCCGGGGTCAGGAAAATTGGATATTTTCACACTCCCGGGGTCAGGAGAATTTAATTTTTTTCACACTCCCAGGGTCAAGAAAGTCAGATATTTTTACACTCCCGGGGTCAGGAAATTCTGATACTTTTCACACTCCCGGGGTCAGGAAAATTGGATTTTTATCAAACTCCCGGGGTCAGGAAAATTTAATATTTTTCACACTCCCGGGGTCAAGAAAATCACATTTTTTCACACTCCCGGGGTCAGGAAATTCTGATATTTTTCACACTCCTGGGGTCAGGAAAATTCGATATTTTCACACACCCGGGGTCAGGAAAATCAGATTTTTTTCAGACTCCCGGGGTCAGGAAAATTGGATTTTTTTCACACTCCCGGGGTCAAGAAAATCAGATATTTTCACACTCCCGGGGTCAGGAAAATTTAATTTTTTTCACACTCCCAGGGTCAAGAAAATCACATTTTTTTACACTCCTGGGGTCAGGAAATTCTGATATTTTTCACACACCCGGGGTCAGGAAAATTGGGTTTTTTTCACACTCCCGGGGTCAAGAAAATCACATTTTTTCACACTGCCGGGGTCAGGAAATTCTGATTTTTTTTCACACTCCCGGGGTCAGGAAAATTGGATATTTTCAAACTCCCAGGGTCAGGAAAACCAGATTTTTTTCAAACTCCCGGGTCAGGAAAATTGGATTTTTTTCATACTCCCGGGGTCAGGAAAATTGGATTTTTTTCACACTCCCAGGTTCAGGAAAATTGAGTTTTTTCACACTCCCGGGGTCAGGAAAATTGGATTTTTTTCACACTCCCGGGGTCCGGAGAATTTAATATTTTTCACACTCCCGGGGTCAAGAAAATCACATTTTTTCACACTCCCGGGGTCAGGAAATTCTGATATTTTTCACACTCCCGGGGTCAGGAAATTCTGATTTTTTTCACACTCCCGGTGTTAGGATAATCACATTTTTCACACTCCCGGTGTCAGGAAAATTGAATATTTTCACACTCCCGGGGTCAGGAGAATTTAATTTTTTTCACACTCCCAGGGTCAAGAAAATTGGATTTTTTTCAAACTCCCGGGGTCAGGAAAACCAGATTTTTTTCAAACTTCCGGGGTCAGAAAAATTGAATTTATTTCACACTCCCGGGGTCAGGAAAATTGGGTTTTTTTCACACTCCCGGGGTCAGGAAAATTGGATTTTTTCACACTCCCGGGGTCAGGAGAATTTAATATTTTTCACACTCCCAGGTTCAAGAAAATCACATTTTTTCACAATCCCGAGGTCAGGAAATTCTGATTTTTTCACACTCCCGGGGTCAGGAAAATTGGATATTTTCATACTCCCGGGGTCAGGAAAACCAGATTTTTTTCAAACTCCCGGGGTCAGGAAAATTGGATTTTTTTCACACTCCCGGGGTCAGGAGAATTTAATATTTTTCACACTCCCGGGGTCAAGAAAATCACATTTTTTCACACTCCCGGGGTCAGGAAATTCTGATATTTTTCACAATCCCGGGGTCAGGAAAATCAGATATTTTCACAGTCCCGGGGTCAGGAAAATTCGATATTTTCATACTCCCGGGTTCAGGAAAATTGGATATTTTTCACACTCCCGGGGTCAGGAAAATTGGATTTTTTTCAAACTCCCGGGGTCAGGAAAATTTAATATTTTTCACACTCCCGGGGTCAAGAAAATCACATTTTTTCACACTCCCGGGGTCAGGAAATTCTGATATTTTTCACACTCCTGGGGTCAGGAAAATTGGATATTTTGACACTCCCGGGGTCAGGAAAATCAGATTTTTTTCAGACTCCCGGGGTCAGGAAAATTGGATTTTTTTCACACTCCCGGGGTCAAGACAATCAGATATTTTCACACTCCCGTGGTCAGGAAAATTTAATTTTTTTTCACACTCCCGGGGTCAGGAAATTCTGATATTTTTCTCACTCCCGGGGTCAGGAAAATCAGATTTTTTCACACACCTTGGGGTCAGGAAAATTGGGTTTTTTTCACACTCCCGGGGTCAGGAAAATTGGATTTTTTCACACTCCCAGGGTCAGGAGAATTTAATATTTTTCACACTCCCGGGGTCAAGAAAATCACATTTGTTCACACTCCCGGGGTCAGGAAATTCAGATTTTTTTCACACTCCCGGGGTCAGGAAAATTGCATATTTTCAAACTCCCGGAGTCAGGAAAACCAGATTTTTTTCAAACTTCCGGGGTCAGGAAAATTGGATTTTTTCCACACTCCCGGGTTCAGGAAAATTGGGTTTTTTCACACACCCGGGGTCAAGAAAATCACATATTTTCGCACTCCCGGGGTCAGTGGATTCTGATTTTTTTCACACTCCCGGGGTCAAGAAAATCACATTTTTTCACACTCCCGGGGTCAGGAAATTCTGATTTTTTTCACACTTCCGGTGTTAGGGAAATCACATTTTTCACACTCCCGGGGTCAGGAAAATTGGATTTTTTTCACATTCCCGGGGTCAGGAGAATTTAATATTTTTCACACTCCCAGGGTCAAGAAAATCACATTTTTTTTCACTCCCGGGGTCAGGAAATTCTGATATTTTTCACACTCCCGGGGTCAAGAAAATCACATTTTTTCACACTCCCGGTGTTAGGAAAATCACATTTTTCACACTCCCGAGGTCAGGAAAATTTAATTTTTTTCACACTCCCGGGGTCAAGAAAATCACATTTTTTCACACTCCCGGGGTCAAGAAAATCACATTTTTTCACACTCCCGCGGTCAGGAAATTCTGATATTTTTCACACTCCCGGGGTCAGGAAAATCGGATATTTTCACAGTCCCGGGGTCAGGAAAATTGGATTTTTTTCACACTCCCGGGGTCAGGAAAATTGGATTTTTTTCACACTCCCGGGTTCTGGAAAATTGGGTTTTTTCACACTCCCGGGGTCAAGAAAATCACATATTTTCGCACTCCCGGGGTCAGGGGATTCTGATTTTTTTCACACTCCAGGTGTCAAGAAAATCACATTTTTTCACATTCCCGGGGTCAGGAAATTCTGATTTTTTTCACACTCCCGGTGTTAGGATAATCACATTTTTCACACTCCCGGGGTCAGGAAAATTGGATATTTTCACACTCCCGGGGTCAGGAGAATTTAATTTTTTTCACACTCCCAGGGTCAAGAAAGTCAGATATTTTTACACTCCCGGGGTCAGGAAATTCTGATACTTTTCACACTCCCGGGGTCAGGAAAATTGGATTTTTATCAAACTCCCGGGGTCAGGAAAATTTAATATTTTTCACACTCCCGGGGTCAAGAAAATCACATTTTTTCACACTCCCGGGGTCAGGAAATTCTGATATTTTTCACACTCCTGGGGTCAGGAAAATTCGATATTTTCACACACCCGGGGTCAGGAAAATCAGATTTTTTTCAGACTCCCGGGGTCAGGAAAATTGGATTTTTTTCACACTCCCGGGGTCAAGAAAATCAGATATTTTCACACTCCCGGGGTCAGGAAAATTTAATTTTTTTCACACTCCCAGGGTCAAGAAAATCACATTTTTTTACACTCCTGGGGTCAGGAAATTCTGATATTTTTCACACACCCGGGGTCAGGAAAATTGGGTTTTTTTCACACTCCCGGGGTCAAGAAAATCACATTTTTTCACACTGCCGGGGTCAGGAAATTCTGATTTTTTTTCACACTCCCGGGGTCAGGAAAATTGGATATTTTCAAACTCCCAGGGTCAGGAAAACCAGATTTTTTTCAAACTCCCGGGTCAGGAAAATTGGATTTTTTTCATACTCCCGGGGTCAGGAAAATTGGATTTTTTTCACACTCCCAGGTTCAGGAAAATTGAGTTTTTTCACACTCCCGGGGTCAAGAAAATTGGGTTTTTTCACACTCCCGGGGTCAAGAAAATAACATATTTTCACACTCCCGGGGTCAGGAGATTCTGATTTTTTTCACACTCCCGGGGTCAAGAAAATCACATTTTTTCACACTCCCGGGGTCAGGAAATTCTGATATTTTTCACACTCCCGGGGTCAGGAAAATCAGATATTTTCACAGTCCCGGGGTCAGGAAATTTTGATATTTTCATACTCCCGGGTTCAGGAAAATTTAATATTTTTCACACTCCCGGGTTCAAGAAAATCACAATGTTCACACTGCCGGGGTCAGTAAATTCTGATATTTTTCACACTCCTGGGGAAAGGAAAATTGGATATTTTGACACTCCCGGGGTCAGGAAAATCAGATTTATTTCAGACTCTCGGGGTCAGGAAAATTGGATTTTTTTCACACTCCCGGGGTCAAGAAAATCAGATATTTTCACACTCCCGGGGTCAGGAACATTTAATTTTTTTTCACACTCCCGGGGTCAGGAAATTCTGATATTTTTCACACTCCCGGGCTCAGGAAAATCAGATTTTTTTCACACACCCGGGGTCAGGAAAATTGGTTTTTTTTTCACACTCCCGGGGTCAGGAAAATTGGATTTTTTTCACACTCCCGGGGTCAGGAGAATTTAATATTTTTCACACTCCCGGTGTCAAGAAAATCACATTTTTCACATTCCCGGGGTCAGGAAATTCTAATTTTTTCACACTCCCGGTGTTAGGATAATCACATTTTTCACACTCCCGGGGTCAGGAAAATTGGATATTTTCACACTCCCGGGGTCAGGAGAATTTAATTTTTTTCACACTCCCAGGGTCAAGAAAGTCAGATATTTTTACACTCCCGGGGTCAGGAAATTCTGATACTTTTCACACTCCCGGGGTCAGGAAAATTGGATTTTTATCAAACTCCCGGGGTCAGGAAAATTTAATATTTTTCACACTCCCGGGGTCAAGAAAATCACATTTTTTCACACTCCTGGGGTCAGGAAATTCTGATATTTTTCACACTCCTGGGGTCAGGAAAATTGGATATTTTCACACACCCGGGGTCAGGAAAATCAGATTTTTTTCAGACTCCCGGGGTCAGGAAAATTGGATTTTTTTCACACTCCCGGGGTCAAGAAAATCAGATATTTTCACACTCCCGGGGTCAGGAAAATTTAATTTTTTTCACACTCCCAGGGTCAAGAAAATCACATTTTTTTACACTCCTGGGGTCAGGAAATTCTGATATTTTTCACACTCCCGGGGTCAGGAAAATCAGATTTTTTTCACACACCCAGGGTCAGGAAAATTGGGTTTTTTTCACACTCCCGGGGTCAAGAAAATCACATTTTTTCACACTGCCGGGGTCAGGAAATTCTGATTTTTTTTCACACTCCCGGGGTCAGGAAAATTGGATATTTTCAAACTCCCAGGGTCAGGAAAACCAGATTTTTTTCAAACTCCCGGGTCAGGAAAATTGGATTTTTTTCATACTCCCGGGGTCAGGAAAATTGGATTTTTTTCACACTCCCAGGTTCAGGAAAATTGAGTTTTTTCACACTCCCGGGGTCAAGAAAATTGGGTTTTTTCACACTCCCGGGGTCAAGAAAATAACATATTTTCACACTCCCGGAGTCAGGAGATTCTGATTTTTTTCACACTCCCGGGGTCAAGAAAATCACATTTTTTCACACTCCCGGGGTCAGGAAATTCTGAGTTTTTTTCACACTCCCGGTGTTAGGAAAATCACATTTTTCATACTCCCGAGGTCAGGAAAATTGGATTTTTTTCACACTCCCGGGGTCAGGAGAATTTAATATTTTTCACACTCCCGGGGTCAAGAAAATCACATTTTTTTCACACTCCCGGGGTCAGGAAATTCTGATATTTTTCACACTCCCAGGGTCAGGAAAATCGGATATTTTCACAGTCCCGGGGTCAGGAAAATGGGATTTTTTTCACACTCCTGCTGTCAGGAAAATTGGATTTTTTTCACACTCCCGGGTTCAGGAAAATTGGGTTTTTTCACACTCCCGGGGTCAAGAAAATCACATATTTTCGCACTCCCGGGGTCAGGAGATTCTGATTTTTTTCACACTCCCGGGGTCAAGAAAATCACATTTTTTCACACTCCCGGGGTCAGGAAATTCTGATTTTTTTCACATTCCCGGTGTTAGGAAAATCACATTTTTCACACTCCCGGGGTCAGGAAAATTGGATTTTTTTCACACTCCCGGGGTCAGGAGAATTTAATATTTTTCACACTCCCGGGGTCAAGAAAATCACATTTTTTCACACTCCCGGGTTCAGGAAATTCTGATATTTTTCACACTCCCGGGGTCAGGAAAATCAGATATTTTCACAGTCCCGGGGTCAGGAAATTTTGATATTTTCATACTCCCGGGTTCAGGAAAATTTAATATTTTTCACACTCCCGGGGTCAAGAAAATCACAATGTTCACACTGCCGGGGTCAGTAAATTCTGATATTTTTCACACTCCTGGGGAAAGGAAAATTGGATATTTTGACACTCCCGGGGTCAGGAAAATCAGATTTATTTCAGACTCTCGGGGTCAGGAAAATTGGATTTTTTTCACACTCCCGGGGTCAAGAAAATCAGATATTTTCACACTCCCGGGGTCAGGAAAATTTAAATTTTTTTCACACTCCCGGGGTCAGGAAATTCTGATATTTTTCACACTCCCGGGGTCAGGAAAATCAGATTTTTTTCACACACCCGGGGTCAGGAAAATTGGGTTTTTTTTTCACACTCCCGGGGTCAGGAAAATTGGATTTTTTTCACACTCCCGGGGTCAGGAGAATTTAATATTTTTCACACTCCCGGTGTCAAGAAAATCACATTTTTTCACATTCCCGGGGTTAGGAAATTCTGGTTTTTTTTCACACTCCCGGTGTTAGGATAATCACATTTTTCACACTCCCGGGGTCAGGAAAATTGGATATTTTCACACTCCCGGGGTCAGGAGAATTTAATTTTTTTCACACTCCCAGGGTCAAGAAAGTCAGATATTTTTACACTCCCGGGGTCAGGAAATTCTGATACTTTTCACACTCCCGGGGTCAGGAAAATTGGATTTTTATCAAACTCCCGGGGTCAGGAAAATTTAATATTTTTCACACTCCCGGGGTCAAGAAAATCACATTTTTTCACACTCCCGGGGTCAGGAAATTCTGATATTTTTCACACTACTGGGGTCAGGAAAATTGGATATTTTCACACACCCGGGGTCAGGAAAATCAGATTTTTTTCAGACTCCCGGGGTCAGGAAAATTGGATTTTTTTCACACTCCCGGGGTCAAGAAAATCAGATATTTTCACACTCCTGGGGTCAGTAAAATTTAATTTTTTTCACACTCCCAGGGTCAAGAAAATCACATTTTTTTACACTCCTGGGGTCAGGAAATTCTGATATTTTTCACACTCCCGGGGTCAGGAAAATCAGATTTTTTTCACACACCCGGGGTCAGGAAAATTGGGTTTTTTTCACACTCCCGGGGTCAAGAAAATCACATTTTTTCACACTGCTGGCGTCAGGAAAATTGGATATTTTCAAACTCCCAGGGTCAGGAAAACCAGATTTTTTTCAAACTCCCGGGGTCAGGAACATTGGATTTTTTTCACAGTCCCGGGGTCAGAAAAATTGGATTTTTTTCACACTCCCGGCTTCAGGAAATTTGGGTTTTTTCACACTCCCGGGGTCAAGAAAATCACATATTTTCACACTCCCGGGGTCAGGAGATTCTGATTTTTTTCACACTCCTGGGGTCAAGAAAATCACATTTTTTCACACTCCCGGGGTCAGGAAAATCGGATATTTTTCACACTCCCAGGGTCAGGAAAATTGGATTTTTTCATACTCCCGGGGTCAGGAAAACCAGATTTTTTTCAAACTAACGGGGTCAGGAAAATTGGATTTTTTTCACACTCCCGGGGTCAGGAAAATTGGATTTTTTTCACACTCCCGGGGTCAGGAAAATTGGGTTTTTTCACATTCCCGGTGTTAGCAAAATCACATTTTTCACACTCCTGGGGTCAGGAAAATTGGATTTTTTTCACACTCCCGGGGTCAGGAGAATTTAATATTTTTCACACTCCCGGGGTCAGGAAAATTGGATTTTTTTCACACTCCCGGGGTCAGGAGAATTTAATTTTTTTCACACTCCCAGAGTCAAGAAAATTGGATTTTTTTTCAAACTCCCGGGGTCAGGAAAATTGGATTTTTTTCACACTCCCGGGGTCAAGAAAATCACATTTTTTTCACACTCCCGGGGTCAAGAAAATCACATTTTTTCACACTCCCGGGGTCAGGAAATTCTGATATTTTTCATACTCCCGGGGTCAGGAAAATCGGATATTTTCACAGTCCCGGGGTCAGGAAAATTGGATTTTTTTCACACGCCATGGGTCAGGAAAATTGGATTTTTTTCACACTCCTGGGTTCAGGAAAATTGGGTTTTTTCACACTCCCGGGGTCAAGAAAATCACATATTTTCGCACTCCCGGGGTCAGGGGATTCTGATTTTTTTCACACTCCCGGGGTCAAGAAAATCACATTTTTTCACACTCCCTGGGTCAGGAAATTCTGATTTTTTTTCACACTCCCGGTGTTAGGAAAATCACATTTTTCACACTCCCGGGGTCAGGAAAATTAGATTTTTTTCACACTCCCGGGGTCAGGAGAATTTAATATTTTTCACACTCCCAGGGTCAAGAAAATCACATTTTTTTACACTCCCGGGGTCAGGAAATTCTGATATTTTTCACACTCCCGGGGTCAGGAAAATCAGATTTTTTTCACACACCCGGGGTCAGGAAAATTCTGATTTTTTCACACTCCCTAGGTCAGGAGAATTTAATATTTTTCACACTCCCGGGGTCAGGAAAATTGGATATTTTCACACTCCCGGGGTCAGGAAAATTGGATTTTTTTCACACTCCCGGGGTCAGGAAAATTGGATTTTTTTTCACACTCCCGGGTTCAGGAAAATTGGGTTTTTTCACACTCCCGGGGTCAAGAAAATCACATATTTTCGCACTCCCGGAGTCAGGGGATTCTGATTTTATTCACACTCCCGGGGTCAGGAAATTCTGATATTTTTCACACTCCCGGGGTCAGGAAAATCAGATTTTTTTCACACTCCCGGGTTCAGGAAAATTGGGTTTTTTCACACTCCCGGGGTCAAGAAACTTGGGTTTTTCCACACTCCCGGGTTCAAGAAAATCACATATTTTCACACTCCCGGGGTCAGGAAATTCTGATTTTTTCACACTCCCTGTGTTAGGAAAATCACATTTTTCACACTCCCGGGGTCAGGAAAATTGGATTTTTTTCACACTCCCGGGGTCAGGAGAATTTAATATTTTTCACACTCCCGGGGTCAAGAAAATCAAATTTTTTCACACTCCCGGGGTCCGGAAATTCTGATATTTTTTACACTCCCGGGGTCAGGAAAATCGGATATTTTCACAGTCCTGGGGTCAGGAAAATTGGATTTTTTTCACACTCCCGGGGTCAGGAAAGTTGGATTATTTTCACACGCCCAGGTTCAGGAAAATTAGTTTTTTTTCACACTCCCGGGGTCAAGAAAATCACATATTTTCGCACTCCCGGGGTCAGGAGATTCTGATTTTTTTCACACTCCTGGGGTCAAGAAAATCACATTTTTTCACACTCCCGGGGTCAGGAAAATCGGATATTTTTCACACTCCCAGGGTCAGGAAAATTGGATTTTTTCATACTCCCGGGGTCAGGAAAACCAGATTTTTTTCAAACTAACGGGGTCAGGAAAATTGGATTTTTTTCACACTCCCGGGGTCAGGAAAATTGGATTTTTTTCACACTCCCGGGGTCAGGAAAATTGGGTTTTTTCACATTCCCGGTGTTAGCAAAATCACATTTTTCACACTCCTGGGGTCAGGAAAATTGGATTTTTTTCACACTCCCGGGGTCAGGAGAATTTAATATTTTTCACACTCCCGGGGTCAGGAAAATTGGATTTTTTTCACACTCCCGGGGTCAGGAGAATTTAATTTTTTTCACACTCCCAGAGTCAAGAAAATTGGATTTTTTTTCAAACTCCCGGGGTCAGGAAAATTGGATTTTTTTCACACTCCCGGGGTCAAGAAAATCACATTTTTTTCACACTCCCGGGGTCAAGAAAATCACATTTTTTCACACTCCCGGGGTCAGGAAATTCTGATATTTTTCATACTCCCGGGGTCAGGAAAATCGGATATTTTCACAGTCCCGGGGTCAGGAAAATTGGATTTTTTTCACACGCCATGGGTCAGGAAAATTGGATTTTTTTCACACTCCTGGGTTCAGGAAAATTGGGTTTTTTCACACTCCCGGGGTCAAGAAAATCACATATTTTCGCACTCCCGGGGTCAGGGGATTCTGATTTTTTTCACACTCCCGGGGTCAAGAAAATCACATTTTTTCACACTCCCTGGGTCAGGAAATTCTGATTTTTTTCACACTCCCGGTGTTAGGAAAATCACATTTTTCACACTCCCGGGGTCAGGAAAATTAGATTTTTTTCACACTCCCGGGGTCAGGAGAATTTAATATTTTTCACACTCCCAGGGTCAAGAAAATCACATTTTTTTACACTCCCGGGGTCAGGAAATTCTGATATTTTTCACACTCTCGGGGTCAGGAAAATCAGATTTTTTTCACACACCCGGGGTCAGGAAAATTCTGATTTTTTCACACTCCCTAGGTCAGGAGAATTTAATATTTTTCACACTCCCGGGGTCAGGAAAATTGGATATTTTCACACTCCCGGGGTCAGGAAAATTGGATTTTTTTCACACTCCCGGGGTCAGGAAAATTGGATTTTTTTTCACACTCCCGGGTTCAGGAAAATTGGGTTTTTTCACACTCCCGGGGTCAAGAAAATCACATATTTTCGCACTCCCGGAGTCAGGGGATTCTGATTTTATTCACACTCCCGGGGTCAGGAAATTCTGATATTTTTCACACTCCCGGGGTCAGGAAAATCAGATTTTTTTCACACTCCCGGGTTCAGGAAAATTGGGTTTTTTCACACTCCCGGGGTCAAGAAACTTGGGTTTTTCCACACTCCCGGGTTCAAGAAAATCACATATTTTCACACTCCCGGGGTCAGGAAATTCTGATTTTTTCACACTCCCTGTGTTAGGAAAATCACATTTTTCACACTCCCGGGGTCAGGAAAATTGGATTTTTTTCACACTCCCGGGGTCAGGAGAATTTAATATTTTTCACACTCCCGGGGTCAAGAAAATCAAATTTTTTCACACTCCCGGGGTCCGGAAATTCTGATATTTTTCACACTCCCGGGGTCAGGAAAATCGGATATTTTCACAGTCCTGGGGTCAGGAAAATTGGATTTTTTTCACACTCCCGGGGTCAGGAAAATTGGATTATTTTCACACGCCCAGGTTCAGGAAAATTAGTTTTTTTCACACTCCCGGGGTCAAGAAAATCACATATTTTCGCACTCCCGGGGTCAGGAGATTCTGATTTTTTTCACACTCCCGAGGTCAGGAAAATCAGATATTTTCACAGTCCCGGGGTCAGGAAAATTGGATATTTTCATACTCCCGGGTTCAGGAAAATTGGATTTTTTTCACACTCCTGGTGGTAGGAAAATCACATTTTTCACACTCCCGGGGTCAGGAAAATTGGATTTTTTTCACACTCCCGGGGTCCGGAGAATTTAATATTTTTCACACTCCCGGGGTCAAGAAAATCACATTTTTTCACACTCCCGGGGTCAGGAAATTCTGATATTTTTCACACTCCCGGGGTCAGGAAATTCTGATTTTTTTCACACTCCCGGTGTTAGGATAATCACATTTTTCACACTCCCGGTGTCAGGAAAATTGAATATTTTCACACTCCCGGGGTCAGGAGAATTTAATTTTTTTCACACTCCCAGGGTCAAGAAAATTGGATTTTTTTCAAACTCCCGGGGTCAGGAAAACCAGATTTTTTTCAAACTTCCGGGGTCACAAAAATTGGATTTTTTCACACTCCCGGGGTCAGGAGAATTTAATATTTTTCACACTCCCGGGTTCAAGAAAATCACATTTTTTCACACTCCCGGGGTCAGGAAAATTGGGTTTTTTTCACACTCCCGGGGTCAGGAAAATTGGATTTTTTCACACTCCCGGGGTCAGGAGAATTTAATATTTTTCACACTCCCGGGTTCAAGAAAATCACATTTTTTCACAATCCCGAGGTCAGGAAATTCTGATTTTTTCACACTCCCGGGGTCAGGAAAATTGGATATTTTCATACTCCCGGGGTCAGGAAAACCAGATTTTTTTCAAACACCCGGGGTCAGCAAAATTGGATTTTTTTCACACTCCCGGGGTCAGGAGAATTCAATATTTTTCACACTCCCGGGGTCAAGAAAATCACATTTTTTCACACTCCCGGGGTCAGGAAATTCTGATATTTTTCACAATCCCGGGGTCAGGAAAATCAGATATTTTCACAGTCCTGGGGTCAGGAAAATTCGATATTTTCATACTCCCGGGTTCAGGAAAATTGGATATTTTTCACACTCCCGGGGTCAGGAAAATTGGATTTTTTTCAAACTCCCGGGGTCAGGAAAATTTAATATTTTTCACACTCCCGGGGTCAAGAAAATCACATTTTTTCACACTCCCGGGGTCAGGAAATTCTGATATTTTTCACACTCCTGGGGTCAGGAAAATTGGATATTTTGACACTCCCGGGGTCAGGAAAATCAGATTTTTTTCAGACTCCCGGGGTCAGGAAAATTGGATTTTTTTCACACTCCCGGGGTCAAGACAATCACATTTTTCACACTCCCGGGGTCAGGAAATTCTGATTTTTTTCACACTCCCGGTGTTAGGAAAATCACATTTTTCACACTCCCGGGGTCAGGAGAATTTAATATTTTTCACACTCCCGGGGTCAAGAAAATCACATTTTTTCACACTCCCGGGGTCAGGAAATTCTGATATTTTTTACACTCCCGGGGTCAGGAAAATCGGATATTTTCACAGTCCCGGGGTCAGGAAAATTTAATATTTTTCACACTCCCAGGGTCAAGAAAATCACATTTTTTCACACTCCCGGGGTCAGGAAAATTTAATTTTTTCACACTCCCAGGGTCAAGAAAATCACAATTTTTTACACTCCCGGGGTCAGGAAATTCTGATTTTTTTCACTCTCCCGGGGTCAGGAAAATTGGATATTTTCATACTCCCGGGGTCAGGAAAACCAGATTTTTTTCACACTCCCGGGGTCAGGAGAATTTAATATTTTTCACACTCCCGGGGTCAAGAAAATCACATTTTCTCACACTCCCGGGGTCAGGAAATTCTGATATTTTTCACAATCCCGGGGTCAGGAAAATCAGATATTTTCACAGTCCCGGGGTCAGGAAAATTCGATATTTTCATACTCCCGGGTTCAGGAAAATTGGATATTTTTCACACTCCCGGGGTCAGGAAAATTGGATTTTTTTCAAACTCCCGGGGTCAGGAAAATTTAATATTTTTCACACTCCCGGGGTCAAGAAAATCACATTTTTTCACACTCCCGGGGTCAGGAAATTCTGATATTTTTCACACTCCTGGGGTCAGGAAAATTGGATATTTTGACACTCCCGGGGTCAGGAAAATCAGATTTTTTTCAGACTCCCGGGGTCAGGAGAATTTAATATTTTTCACACTCCCAGGGTCAAGAAAATCACATTTTTTTACACTCCCGGGGTCAGGAAATTCTGATACTTTTCACACTCCCGGGGTCAGGAAAATCAGATTTTTTTCACACACCCGGGGTCAGGAAAATTGTTTTTTCACACTCCCGGGGTCAGGAAAATTGGATTTTTTCACACTCCCGGGGTTAGGAGAATTTAATATTTTTCACACTCCCGGGGTCAAGAAAATCACATTTTTTCACACTCCCGGGTTCAGGAAATTCTGATTTTTTTTCACACTCCCTTGGTCAGGAAAATTGGATATTTTCATACTCCCGTGATCAGGAAAACCAGATTTTTTTCAAACTCCCGGGGTCAGGAAAATTGGATTTTTTTCACACTCCTGGGTTCAGGAAAATTGGATTTTTTTTCACACTCCCGGGTTCAGGAAAATTGGGTTTTTTCACACTCCCGGCGTCAAGAAAATCACATTTTTCACACTCCCGGGGTCAGGAAATTCTGATTTTTTTCACACTCCCGGTGTTAGGAAAATCACATTTTTCACACTCCCGGGGTCAGGAGAATTTAATATTTTTCACACTCCCGGGGTCAAGAAAATCACATTTTTTCACACTCCCGGGGTCAGGAAATTCTGATATTTTTTACACTCCCGGGGTCAGGAAAATCGGATATTTTCACAGTCCCGGGGTCAGGAAAATTTAATATTTTTCACACTCCCAGGGTCAAGAAAATCACATTTTTTCACACTCCCGGGGTCAGGAAAATTTAATTTTTTCACACTCCCAGGGTCAAGAAAATCACAATTTTTTACACTCCCGGGGTCAGGAAATTCTGATTTTTTTCACTCTCCCGGGGTCAGGAAAATTGGATATTTTCATACTCCCGGGGTCAGGAAAACCAGATTTTTTTCACACTCCCGGGGTCAGGAGAATTTAATATTTTTCACACTCCCGGGGTCAAGAAAATCACATTTTCTCACACTCCCGGGGTCAGGAAATTCTGATATTTTTCACAATCCCGGGGTCAGGAAAATCAGATATTTTCACAGTCCCGGGGTCAGGAAAATTCGATATTTTCATACTCCCGGGTTCAGGAAAATTGGATATTTTTCACACTCCCGGGGTCAGGAAAATTGGATTTTTTTCAAACTCCCGGGGTCAGGAAAATTTAATATTTTTCACACTCCCGGGGTCAAGAAAATCACATTTTTTCACACTCCCGGGGTCAGGAAATTCTGATATTTTTCACACTCCTGGGGTCAGGAAAATTGGATATTTTGACACTCCCGGGGTCAGGAAAATCAGATTTTTTTCAGACTCCCGGGGTCAGGAAAATCAGATATTTTCACAGTCCCGGGGTCAGGAAAATTGGATAGTTTCATACTACCGGGTTCAGGAAAATTTGATATTTTTCACACTCCCGGGGTCAAGAAAATCACATTTTTTCACACTCCCGGGGTCAGGAAATTCTGATATTTTTCACACTCCTGGGGTCAGGAAAATTGGATATTTTTCACACTCCTGGGGTCAGGAAAATTGGATATTTTGACACTCCCGGGGTCAGGAAAATCAGATTTTTTTCAGACTCCCGGGGTCAGGAAAATTGGATTTTTTTCACACTCCCGGGGTCAAGAAAATCAGATATTTTCACACTCCCGTGGTCAGGAAAATTTATTTTTTTTCACACTCCCGGGGTCAGGAAATTCTGATATTTTTCACACTCCCGGGGTCAGGAAAATCAGATTTTTTTCACACACCCGGGGTCAGGAAAATTGGGTTTTTTTCACACTCCCGGGGTCAGGAAAATTGGATTTTTTCACACTCCCAGGGTCAGGAGAATTTAATATTTTTCACACTCCCGGGGTCAAGAAAATCACATTTGTTCACACTCCCGGGGTCAGGAAATTCTGATTTTTTTCACTCTCCCGGGGTCAGGAAAATTGGATATTTTCATACTCCCGGGGTCAGGAAAACCAGATTTTTTTCAAACTCCTGGGGTCAGGAAAATTGGTTTTTTTTCACACTCCCGGGGTCAGGAAAATTGGATTTTGTTCACACTCCCGGGTTCAGGAAAATTGGGTTTTTTCACACTCCTAGGTCCAAGAAAATTGGGTTTTTTCACACTCCCGGGGTCAAGAAAATCACATATTTTCACACTCCCGGGGTCAGGAGACTCTGATTTTTTTCACACTCCCGGGGTCAAGAAAATCACATTTTTTCACACTCCCGGGGTCAGGAAATTCTGATTTTTTTCACACTCCCGGTGTTAGGAAAATCACATTTTTCACACTCCCGGGGTCAGGAAAATTGGATTTTTTCACACTCCCGGGTTCAGGAAAATTGGGTTTTTTCACACTCCTGGGGTCAAGAAAATCACATATTTTCGCACTCCCGGGGTCAGAGGATTCTGATTTTTTTCACACTCCCGGGGTCAAGAAAATCACATTTTTTCACACTCCTGGTGTTAGGAAAATCACATTTTTCACACTCCCGGGGTCAGGAAAATTGGATTTTTTTCACACTCCCGGGGTCAGGAGAATTTAATATTTTTCACACTCCCAGGGTCAAGAAAATCACATTTTTTTACACTCCCGGGGTCAGGAAATTCTGATACTTTTCACACTCCCGGGGTCAGGAAAATCAGATTTTTTTCACACACCCGGGGTCAGGAAAATTGTTTTTTCACACTCCCGGGGTCAGGAAAATTGGATTTTTTCACACTCCCGGGGTTAGGAGAATTTAATATTTTTCACACTCCCGGGGTCAAGAAAATCACATTTTTTCACACTCCCGGGTTCAGGAAATTCTGATTTTTTTTCACACTCCCTTGGTCAGGAAAATTGGATATTTTCATACTCCCGTGATCAGGAAAACCAGATTTTTTTCAAACTCCCGGGGTCAGGAAAATTGGATTTTTTTCACACTCCTGGGTTCAGGAAAATTGGATTTTTTTTCACACTCCCGGGTTCAGGAAAATTGGGTTTTTTCACACTCCCGGCGTCAAGAAAATCACATTTTTCACACTCCCGGGGTCAGGAAATTCTGATTTTTTTCACACTCCCGGTGTTAGGAAAATCACATTTTTCACACTCCCGGGGTCAGGAGAATTTAATATTTTTCACACTCCCGGGGTCAAGAAAATCACATTTTTTCACACTCCCGGGGTCAGGAAATTCTGATATTTTTTACACTCCCGGGGTCAGGAAAATCGGATATTTTCACAGTCCCGGGGTCAGGAAAATTTAATATTTTTCACACTCCCAGGGTCAAGAAAATCACATTTTTTCACACTCCCGGGGTCAGGAAAATTTAATTTTTTCACACTCCCAGGGTCAAGAAAATCACAATTTTTTACACTCCCGGGGTCAGGAAATTCTGATATTTTTCACACTCCCGGGGTCAGGAAAATCAGATTTTTTTCACACACCCGGGGTCAGGAAAATTGGTTTTTTCACACTCCCGGGGTCAGGAAAATTGGATTTTTTCACACTCCCGGGGTTAGGAGAATTTAATATTTTTCACACTCCCGGGGTCAGGAAAATCACATTTTTTCACACTCCCGGGGTCAGGAAATTCTGATTTTTTTTTCACACTCCCTTGGTCAGGAAAATTGGATATTTTCATACTCCCGGGATCAGGAAAACCAGATTTTTTTCAAACTCCCGGGGTCAGGAAAATTGGATTTTTTTCACACTCCTGGGGTCAGGAAAATTGGGTTTTTTCACACTCCCGGGGTCAAGAAAATTGGGTTTTTTCACACTCCCGGGGTCAAGAAAATCACATATTTTCACACTCCCGGGGTCAGGAGATTCTGATTTTTTTCACACTCCCGGGGTCAAGAAAATCACATTTTTCACACTCCCGGGGTCAGGAAATTCTGATTTTTTTCACACTCCCGGTGTTAGGAAAATCACATTTTTCACACTCCCGGGGTCAGGAGAATTTAATATTTTTCACACTCCCGGGGTCAAGAAAATCACATTTTTTCACACTCCCGGGGTCAGGAAATTCTGATATTTTTTACACTCCCGGGGTCAGGAAAATCGGATATTTTCACAGTCCCGGGGTCAGGAAAATTTAATATTTTTCACACTCCCAGGGTCAAGAAAATCACATTTTTTCACACTCCCGGGGTCAGGAAAATTTAATTTTTTCACACTCCCAGGGTCAAGAAAATCACAATTTTTTACACTCCCGGAGTCAGGAAATTCTGATATTTTTCACACTCCCGGGGTCTGGAAAATCAGATTTTTTTCACACAACCGGGGTCAGGAAAATTGGGTTTTATTCACACTCCCGGGGTCAGGAAAATTGGATTTTTTCCCACTCCCGGGGTCAGGAGAATTTAAAATTTTTCACACTCCTGGGGTCAAGAAAATCACATTTTTCACACTCCCGGCGTCAGGAAATTCTGATATTTTTCACACTCCCGGGGTCAGGAAATCAGATATTTTCAGTCCCGGGGTCAGGAAAATTGATTTTTTTTCACACTCCCGGGGTCAGGAGAGTTTAATATTTTTCACACTCCCGGGGTAAAGAAAATCACATTTTTTCACGCTCCCGGAGTCAAGGAAATTCTGATTTTTTTCACACTCCCGGGGTCAGGAAAATTGGATATTTTCATACTCCCGGGGTCAGGAAAAACAGATTTTTTTCAAACTCCCGGGGTCAGGAAAATTGGATTTTTTTCACACTCCCGGGGTCAGGAGAATTTAATATTTTTCACACTCCCGTGGTCAAGAAAATCACATTTTTTCACACTCCAGGGGTCAGGAAATTCTGATATTTTTCACACTCCCGGGGTCAGGAAAATCAGATATTTTCACAGTCCCGGGGTCAGGAAAATTGGATTTTTTTCACACTCCCGGTGGTAGGAAAATCACATTTTTCACACTCCCGGGGTCAGGAAAATTGGATATTTTTCACACTCCCGGGGTCCGGAGAATTTAATATTTTTCACACTCCCGGGGTCAAGAAAATCACATTTTTTCACACTCCCGGGGTCAGGAAATTCTGATATTTTTCACACTCCCGGGGTCAGGAAATTCTGATTTTTTTCACACTCCCGGTGTTAGGATAATCACATTTTTCACACTCCCGGGTTCAGGAAAATTGGATATTTTCACACTCCCAGGGTCAGGAGAATTTAAATTTTTTTCACACTCCCAGGGTCAAGAAAATTGGATTTTTTTCAAACTCCCGGAGTCAGGAAAACCAGATTTTTTTCAAACTTCCGGGGTCAGGAAAATTGGATTTTTTCCACACTCCCGGGTTCAGGAAAATTGGGTTTTTTCACACTCCCGGGGTAAAGAAAATCACATTTTTTCACGCTCCCGGGGTCAAGGAAATTCTGATTTTTTTTCACACTCCCGGGGTCAGGAAAATTGGATATTTTCATACTCCCGGGGTCAGGAAAACCAGATTTTTTTCAAACTCCCGGGGTCAGGAAAATTGGATTTTTTTCACACTCCCGGGGTCAGGAGAATTTAATATTTTTCACACTCCCGTGGTCAAGAAAATCACATTTTTTCACACTCCAGGGGTCAGGAAATTCTGATATTTTTCACACTCCCGGGGTCAGGAAAATCAGATTTTTTTCACACACCCGGGGTCAGGAAAATTGGTTTTTTCACACTCCCGGGGTCAGGAAAATTGGATTTTTTCACACTCCCGGGGTTAGGAGAATTTAATATTTTTCACACTCCCGGGGTCAAGAAAATCACATTTTTTCACACTCCCGGGGTCAGGAAATTCTGATTTTTTTTTCACACTCCCTTGGTCAGGAAAATTGGATATTTTCATACTCCCGGGATCAGGAAAACCAGATTTTTTTCAAACTCCCGGGGAAAGGAAAATTGGATTTTTTTCACACTCCTGGGGTCAGGAAAATTGGATTTTTTTTCACACTCCCGGGTTCAGGAAAATTGGGTTTTTTCACACTCCCGGGGTCAAGAAAATTGGGTTTTTTCACACTCCCGGGGTCAAGAAAATCACATATTTTCACACTCCCGGGGTCAGGAGATTCTGATTTTTTTCACACTCCCGGGGTCAAGAAAATCACATTTTTCACACTCCCGGGGTCAGGAAATTCTGATTTTTTTCACACTCCCGGTGTTAGGAAAATCACATTTTTCACACTCCCGGGGTCAGGAGAATTTAATATTTTTCACACTCCCGGGGTCAAGAAAATCACATTTTTTCACACTCCCGGGGTCAGGAAATTCTGATATTTTTTACACTCCCGGGGTCAGGAAAATCACATTTTTTCACACTCCAGGGGTCAGGAAATTCTGATATTTTTCACACTCCCGGGGTCAGGAAAATCAGATATTTTCACGCTCCCGGAGTCAAGGAAATTCTGATTTTTTTCACACTCCCGGGGTCAGGAAAATTGGATATTTTCATACTCCCGGGGTCAGGAAAACCAGATTTTTTTCAAACTCCCGGGGTCAGGAAAATTGGATTTTTTTCACACTCCCGGGGTCAGGAGAATTTAATATTTTTCACACTCCCGTGGTCAAGAAAATCACATTTTTTCACACTCCAGGGGTCAGGAAATTCTGATATTTTTCACACTCCCGGGGTCAGGAAAATCAGATATTTTCACAGTCCCGGGGTCAGGAAAATTGGATTTTTTTCACACTCCCGGTGGTAGGAAAATCACATTTTTCACACTCCCGGGGTCAGGAAAATTGGATATTTTTCACACTCCCGGGGTCCGGAGAATTTAATATTTTTCACACTCCCGGGGTCAAGAAAATCACATTTTTTCACACTCCCGGGGTCAGGAAATTCTGATATTTTTCACACTCCCGGGGTCAGGAAATTCTGATTTTTTTCACACTCCCGGTGTTAGGATAATCACATTTTTCACACTCCCGGGTTCAGGAAAATTGGATATTTTCACACTCCCAGGGTCAGGAGAATTTAAATTTTTTTCACACTCCCAGGGTCAAGAAAATTGGATTTTTTTCAAACTCCCGGAGTCAGGAAAACCAGATTTTTTTCAAACTTCCGGGGTCAGGAAAATTGGATTTTTTCCACACTCCCGGGTTCAGGAAAATTGGGTTTTTTCACACTCCCGGGGTAAAGAAAATCACATTTTTTCACGCTCCCGGGGTCAAGGAAATTCTGATTTTTTTTCACACTCCCGGGGTCAGGAAAATTGGATATTTTCATACTCCCGGGGTCAGGAAAACCAGATTTTTTTCAAACTCCCGGGGTCAGGAAAATTGGATTTTTTTCACACTCCCGGGGTCAGGAGAATTTAATATTTTTCACACTCCCGTGGTCAAGAAAATCACATTTTTTCACACTCCAGGGGTCAGGAAATTCTGATATTTTTCACACTCCCGGGGTCAGGAAAATCAGATTTTTTTCACACACCCGGGGTCAGGAAAATTGGTTTTTTCACACTCCCGGGGTCAGGAAAATTGGATTTTTTCACACTCCCGGGGTTAGGAGAATTTAATATTTTTCACACTCCCGGGGTCAAGAAAATCACATTTTTTCACACTCCCGGGGTCAGGAAATTCTGATTTTTTTTTCACACTCCCTTGGTCAGGAAAATTGGATATTTTCATACTCCCGGGATCAGGAAAACCAGATTTTTTTCAAACTCCCGGGGTCAGGAAAATTGGATTTTTTTCACACTCCTGGGGTCAGGAAAATTGGATTTTTTTTCACACTCCCGGGTTCAGGAAAATTGGGTTTTTTCACACTCCCGGGGTCAAGAAAATTGGGTTTTTTCACACTCCCGGGGTCAAGAAAATCACATATTTTCACACTCCCGGGGTCAGGAGATTCTGATTTTTTTCACACTCCCGGGGTCAAGAAAATCACATTTTTCACACTCCCGGGGTCAGGAAATTCTGATGTTTTTCACACTCCCGGTGTTAGGAAAATCACATTTTTCACACTCCCGGGGTCAGGAGAATTTAATATTTTTCACACTCCCGGGGTCAAGAAAATCACATTTTTTCACACTCCCGGGGTCAGGAAATTCTGATATTTTTTACACTCCCGGGGTCAGGAAAATCGGATATTTTCACAGTCCCGGGGTCAGGAAAATTTAATATTTTTCACACTCCCAGGGTCAAGAAAATCACATTTTTTCACACTCCCGGGGTCAGGAAAATTTAATTTTTTCACACTCCCAGGGTCAAGAAAATCACAATTTTTTACACTCCCGGGGTCAGGAAATTCTGATATTTTTCACACTCCCGGGGTCTGGAAAATCAGATTTTTTTCACACAACTGGGGTCAGGAAAATTGGGTTTTATTCACACTCCCGGGGTCAGGAAAATTGGATTTTTTCCCACTCCCGGGGTCAGGAGAATTTAAAATTTTTCACACTCCTGGGGTCAAGAAAATCACATTTTTCACACTCCCGGCGTCAGGAAATTCTGATATTTTTCACACTCCCGGGGTCAGGAAATCAGATATTTTCAGTCCCGGGGTCAGGAAAATTGATTTTTTTTCACACTCCCGGGGTCAGGAAAATTGGATATTTTCATACTCCCGGGGTCAGGAAAACCAGATTTTTTTCAAACTCCCGGGGTCAGGAAAATCACATTTTTCACACTCCCGGCGTCAGGAAATTCTGATATTTTTCACACTCCCGGGGTAAAGAAAATCACATTTTTTCACGCTCCCGGGGTCAAGGAAATTCTGATTTTTTTTTCACACTCCCGGGGTCAGGAAAATTGGATATTTTCATACTCCCGGGGTCAGGAAAACCAGATTTTTTTCAAACTCCCGGGGTCAGGAAAATTGGATTTTTTTCACACTCCCGGGGTCAGGAGAATTTAATATTTTTCACACTCCCGTGGTCAAGAAAATCACATTTTTTCACACTCCAGGGGTCAGGAAATTCTGATATTTTTCACACTCCCGGGGTCAGGAAAATCAGATATTTTCACAGTCCCGGGGTCAGGAAAATTGGATTTTTTTTCACACTCACGGTGGTAGGAAAATCACATTTTTCACACTCCCGGGGTCAGGAAAATTGGATATTTTTCACACTCCCGGGGTCCGGAGAATTTAATATTTTTCACACTCCCGGGGTCAAGAAAATCACATTTTTTCACACTCCCGGGGTCAGGAAATTCTGATATTTTTCACACTCCCGGGGTCAGGAAATTCTGATTTTTTTCACACTCCCGGTGTTAGGATAATCACATTTTTCACACTCCCGGGTTCAGGAAAATTGGATATTTTCACACTCCCAGGGTCAGCAGAATTTAATTTTTTTCACACTCCCAGGGTCAAGAAAATTGGATTTTTTTCAAACTCCCGGAGTCAGGAAAACCAGATTTTTTTCAAACTTCCGGGGTCAGGAAAATTGGATTTTTTCCACACTCCAGGGTTCAGGAAAATTGGGTTTTTTCACACTCCCGGGGTAAAGAAAATCACATTTTTTCACGCTCCCGGGGTCAAGGAAATTCTGATTTTTTTTCACACTCCCGGGGTCAGGAAAATTGGATATTTTCATACTCCCGGGGTCAGGAAAACCAGATTTTTTTCAAACTCCCGGGGTCAGGAAAATTGGATTTTTTTCACACTCCCGGGGTCAGGAGAATTTAATATTTTTCACACTCCCGTGGTCAAGAAAATCACATTTTTTCACACTCCAGGGGTCAGGAAATTCTGATATTTTTCACACTCCCGGGGTCAGGAAAATCAGATATTTTCACAGTCCCGGGGTCAGGAAAATTGGATTTTTTTCACACTCCCGGTGGTAGGAAAATCACATTTTTCACACTCCCGGGGTCAGGAAAATTGGATATTTTTCACACTCCCGGGGTCCGGAGAATTTAATATTTTTCACACTCCCAGGGTCAAGAAAATCACATTTTTTCACACTCCCGGGGTCAGGAAATTCTGATATTTTTCACACTCCCGGGGTCAGGAAATTCTGATTTTTTTCACACTCCCGGTGTTAGGATAATCACATTTTTCACACTCCCGGGTTCAGGAAAATTGGATATTTTCACACTCCCAGGGTCAGGAGAATTTAATTTTTTTCACACTCCCCGGGTCAAGAAAATTGGATTTTTTTCAAACTCCCGGAGTCAGGAAAACCAGATTTTTTTCAAACTTCCGGGGTCAGGAAAATTGGATTTTTTCCACACTCCCGGGTTCAGGAAAATTGGGTTTTTTCACACTCCCGGAGTAAAGAAAATCACATTTTTTCACACTCCCGGGGTCAGGAGAGTTTAATATTTTTCACACTCCCGGGGTAAAGAAAATCACATTTTTTCACGCTCCCGGAGTCAAGGAAATTCTGATTTTTTTTCACACTCCCGGGGTCAGGAAAATTGGATATTTTCATACTCCCGGGGTCAGGAAAATTGGATTTTTTTCACACTCCCGGGGTCAGGAGAATTTAATATTTTTCACACTCCCGTGGTCAAGAAAATCACATTTTTTCACACTCCAGGGGTCAGGAAATTCTGATATTTTTCACACTCCCGGGGTCAGGAAAATCAGATATTTTCACAGTCCCGGGGTCAGGAAAATTGGATTTTTTTCACACTCCCGGTGGTAGGAAAATCACATTTTTCACACTCCCGGGGTCAGGAAAATTGGATATTTTTCACACTCCCCGGGTCCGGAGAATTTAATATTTTTCACACTCCCGGGGTCAAGAAAATCACATTTTTTCACACTCCCGGGGTCAGGAAATTCTGATATTTTTCACACTCCCGGGGTCAGGAAATTCTGATATTTTTCACACTCCCGGGGTCAGGAAATTCTGATTTTTTTCACACTCCCGGTGTTAGGATAATCACATTTTTCACACTCCCGGGTTCAGGAAAATTGGATATTTTCACACTCCCAGGGTCAGGAGAATTTAATTTTTTTCACACTCCCAGGGTCAAGAAAATTGGATTTTTTTCAAACTCCCGGAGTCAGGAAAACCAGATTTTTTTCAAACTTCCGGGGTCAGGAAAATTGGATTTTTTCCACACTCCCGGGTTCAGGAAAATTGGGTTTTTTCACACTCCCGGGGTAAAGAAAATCACATTTTTTCACGCTCCCGGGGTCAAGGACATTCTGATTTTTTTTCACACTCCCGGGGTCAGGAAAATTGGATATTTTCATACTCCCGGGGTCAGGAAAACCAGATTTTTTTCAAACTCCCGGGGTCAGGAAAATTGGATTTTTTTCACACTCCCGGGGTCAGGAGAATTTAATATTTTTCACACTCCGGTGGTCAAGAAAATCACATTTTTTCACACTCCAGGGGTCAGGAAATTCTGATATTTTTCACACTCCCGGGGTCAGGAAAATCAGATTTTTTTCACACACCCGGGGTCAGGAAAATTGGTTTTTTCACACTCCCGGGGTCAGGAAATTTGGATTTTTTCACACTCCCGGGGTTAGGAGAATTTAATATTTTTCACACTCCCGGGGTCAAGAAAATCACATTTTTTCACACTCCCGGGGTCAGGAAATTCTGATTTTTTTTTCACACTCCCTTGGTCAGGAAAATTGGATATTTTCATACTCCCGGGATCAGGAAAACCAGATTTTTTTCAAACTCCCGGGGTCAGGAAAATTGGATTTTTTTCACACTCCTGGGGTCAGGAAAATTGGATTTTTTTTCACACTCCCGGGGTCAGGAAAATTGGGTTTTTTCACACTCCCGGGGTCAAGAAAATTGGGTTTTTTCACACTCCCGGGGTCAAGAAAATCACATATTTTCACACTCCCGGGGTCAGGAGATTCTGATTTTTTTCACACTCCCGGGGTCAAGAAAATCACATTTTTCACACTCCCGGGGTCAGGAAATTCTGATTTTTTTCACACTCCCGGTGTTAGGAAAATCACATTTTTCACACTCCCGGGGTCAGGAGAATTTAATATTTTTCACACTCCCGGGGTCAAGAAAATCACATTTTTTCACACTCCCGGGGTCAGGAAATTCTGATATTTTTTACACTCCCGGGGTCAGGAAAATCGGATATTTTCACAGTCCCGGGTTCAGGAAAATTTAATATTTTTCACACTCCCAGGGTCAAGAAAATCACATTTTTTCACACTCCCGGGGTCAGGAAAATTTAATTTTTTCACACTCCCAGGGTCAAGAAAATCACAATTTTTTACACTCCCGGGGTCAGGAAATTCTGATATTTTTCACACTCCCGGGGTCTGGAAAATCAGATTTTTTTCACACAACTGGGGTCAGGAAAATTGGGTTTTATTCACACTCCCGGGGTCAGGAAAATTGGATTTTTTCCCACTCCCGGGGTCAGGAGAATTTAAAATTTTTCACACTCCTGGGGTCAAGAAAATCACATTTTTCACACTCCCGGCGTCAGGAAATTCTGATATTTTTCACACTCCCGGGGTCAGGAAATCAGATATTTTCAGTCCCGGGGTCAGGAAAATTGATTTTTTTTCACACTCCCGGGGTCAGGAGAGTTTAATATTTTTCACACTCCCGGGGTAAAGAAAATCACATTTTTTCACGCTCCCGGGGTCAAGGAAATTCTGATTTTTTTTTCACACTCCCGGGGTCAGGAAAATTGGATATTTTCATACTCCCGGGGTCAGGAAAACCAGATTTTTTTCAAACTCCCGGGGTCAGGAAAATTGGATTTTTTTCACACTCCCGGGGTCAGGAGAATTTAATATTTTTCACACTCCCGTGGTCAAGAAAATCACATTTTTTCACACTCCAGGGGTCAGGAAATTCTGATATTTTTCACACTCCCGGGGTCAGGAAAATCAGATATTTTCACAGTCCCGGGGTCAGGAAAATTGGATTTTTTTTCACACTCCCGGTGGTAGGAAAATCACATTTTTCACACTCCCGGGGTCAGGAAAATTGGATATTTTTCACACTCCCGGGGTCCGGAGAATTTAATATTTTTCACACTCCCGGGGTCAAGAAAATCACATTTTTTCACACTCCCGGGGTCAGGAAATTCTGATATTTTTCACACTCCCGGGGTCAGGAAATTCTGATTTTTTTCACACTCCCGGTGTTAGGATAATCACATTTTTCACACTCCCGGGTTCAGGAAAATTGGATATTTTCACACTCCCAGGGTCAGCAGAATTTAATTTTTTTCACACTCCCAGGGTCAAGAAAATTGGATTTTTTTCAAACTCCCGGAGTCAGGAAAACCAGATTTTTTTCAAACTTCCGGGGTCAGGAAAATTGGATTTTTTCCACACTCCGGGGTTCAGGAAAATTGGGTTTTTTCACACTCCCGGGGTAAAGAAAATCACATTTTTTCACGCTCCCGGTGTCAAGGAAATTCTGATTTTTTTTCACACTCCCGGGGTCAGGAAAATTGGATATTTTCATACTCCCGGGGTCAGGAAAACCAGATTTTTTTCAAACTCCCGGGGTCAGGAAAATTGGATTTTTTTCACACTCCCGGGGTCAGGAGAATTTAATATTTTTCACACTCCCGTGGTCAAGAAAATCACATTTTTTCACACTCCAGGGGTCAGGAAATTCTGATATTTTTCACACTCCCGGGGTCAGGAAAATCAGATATTTTCACAGTCCCGGGGTCAGGAAAATTGGATTTTTTTCACACTCCCGGTGGTAGGAAAATCACATTTTTCACACTCCCGGGGTCAGGAAAATTGGATATTTTTCACACTCCCGGGGTCCGGAGAATTTAATATTTTTCACACTCCCGGGGTCAAGAAAATCACATTTTTTCACACTCCCGGGGTCAGGAAATTCTGATATTTTTCACACTCCCGGGGTCAGGAAATTCTGATTTTTTTCACACTCCCGGTGTTAGGATAATCACATTTTTCACACTCCCGGGTTCAGGAAAATTGGATATTTTCACACTCCCAGGGTCAGGAGAATTTAATTTTTTTCACACTCCCCGGGTCAAGAAAATTGGATTTTTTTCAAACTCCCGGAGTCAGGAAAACCAGATTTTTTTCAAACTTCCGGGGTCAGGAAAATTGGATTTTTTCCACACTCCCGGGTTCAGGAAAATTGGGTTTTTTCACACTCCCGGGGTAAAGAAAATCACATTTTTTCACACTCCCGGGGTCAGGAGAGTTTAATATTTTTCACACTCCCGGGGTAAAGAAAATCACATTTTTTCACGCTCCCGGAGTCAAGGAAATTCTGATTTTTTTTCACACTCCCGGGGTCAGGAAAATTGGATATTTTCATACTCCCGGGGTCAGGAAAATTGGATTTTTTTCACACTCCCGGGGTCAGGAGAATTTAATATTTTTCACACTCCCGTGGTCAAGAAAATCACATTTTTTCACACTCCAGGGGTCAGGAAATTCTGATATTTTTCACACTCCCGGGGTCAGGAAAATCAGATATTTTCACAGTCCCGGGGTCAGGAAAATTGGATTTTTTTCACACTCCCGGTGGTAGGAAAATCACATTTTTCACACTCCCGGGGTCAGGAAAATTGGATATTTTTCACACTCCCGGGGTCCGGAGAATTTAATATTTTTCACACTCCCGGGGTCAAGAAAATCACATTTTTTCACACTCCCGGGGTCAGGAAATTCTGATATTTTTCACACTCCCGGGGTCAGGAAATTCTGATTTTTTTCACACTCCCGGTGTTAGGATAATCACATTTTTCACACTCCCGGGTTCAGGAAAATTGGATATTTTCACACTCCCAGGGTCAGGAGAATTTAATTTTTTTCACACTCCCAGGGTCAAGAAAATTGGATTTTTTTCAAACTCCCGGAGTCAGGAAATCCAGATTTTTTTCAAACTTCCGGGGTCAGGAAAATTGGATTTTTTCCACACTCCCGGGTTCAGGAAAATTGGGTTTTTTCACACTCCCGGGGTAAAGAAAATCACATTTTTTCACGCTCCCGGGGTCAAGGAAATTCTGATTTTTTTTCACACTCCCGGGGTCAGGAAAATTGGATATTTTCATACTCCCGGGGTCAGGAAAACCAGATTTTTTTCAAACTCCCGGGGTCAGGAAAATTGGATATTTTTCACACTCCCGGGGTCAGGAGAATTTAATATTTTTCACACTCCCGTGGTCAAGAAAATCACATTTTTTCACACTCCAGGGGTCAGGAAATTCTGATATTTTTCACACTCCCGGGGTCAGGAAAATCAGATTTTTTTCACACACCCGGGGTCAGGAAAATTGGTTTTTTCACACTCCCGGGGTCAGGAAATTTGGATTTTTTCACACTCCCGGGGTTAGGAGAATTTAATATTTTTCACACTCCCGGGGTCAAGAAAATCACATTTTTTCACACTCCCGGGGTCAGGAAATTCTGATTTTTTTTTCACACTCCCTTGGTCAGGAAAATTGGATATTTTCATACTCCCGGGATCAGGAAAACCAGATTTTTTTCAAACTCCCGGGGTCAGGAAAATTGGATTTTTTTCACACTCCTGGGGTCAGGAAAATTGGATTTTTTTTCACACTCCCGGGTTCAGGAAAATTGGGTTTTTTCACACTCCCGGGGTCAAGAAAATTGGGTTTTTTCACACTCCCGGGGTCAAGAAAATCACATATTTTCACACTCCCGGGGTCAGGAGATTCTGATTTTTTTCACACTCCCGGGGTCAAGAAAATCACATTTTTCACACTCCCGGGGTCAGGAAATTCTGATTTTTTTCACACTCCCGGTGTTAGGAAAATCACATTTTTCACACTCCCGGGGTCAGGAGAATTTAATATTTTTCACACTCCCGGGGTCAAGAAAATCACATTTTTTCACACTCCCGGGGTCAGGAAATTCTGATATTTTTTACACTCCCGGGGTCAGGAAAATCGGATATTTTCACAGTCCCGGGTTCAGGAAAATTTAATATTTTTCACACTCCCAGGGTCAAGAAAATCACATTTTTTCACACTCCCGGGGTCAGGAAAATTTAATTTTTTCACACTCCCAGGGTCAAGAAAATCACAATTTTTTACACTCCCGGGGTCAGGAAATTCTGATATTTTTCACACTCCCGGGGTCTGGAAAATCAGATTTTTTTCACACAACTGGGGTCAGGAAAATTGGGTTTTATTCACACTCCCGGGGTCAGGAAAATTGGATTTTTTCCCACTCCCGGGGTCAGGAGAATTTAAAATTTTTCACACTCCTGGGGTCAAGAAAATCACATTTTTCACACTCCCGGCGTCAGGAAATTCTGATATTTTTCACACTCCCGGGGTCAGGAAATCAGATATTTTCAGTCCCGGGGTCAGGAAAATTGATTTTTTTTTCACACTCCCGGGGTCAGGAGAGTTTAATATTTTTCACACTCCCGGGGTAAAGAAAATCACATTTTTTCACGCTCCCGGGGTCAAGGAAATTCTGATTTTTTTTCACACTCCCGGGGTCAGGAAAATTGGATATTTTCATACTCCCGGGGTCAGGAAAACCAGATTTTTTTCAAACTCCCGGGGTCAGGAAAATTGGATTTTTTTCACACTCCCGGGGTCAGGAGAATTTAATATTTTTCACACTCCCGTGGTCAAGAAAATCACATTTTTTCACACTCCAGGGGTCAGGAAATTCTGATATTTTTCACACTCCCGGGGTCAGGAAAATCAGATATTTTCACAGTCCCGGGGTCAGGAAAATTGGATTTTTTTCACACTCCCGGTGGTAGGAAAATCACATTTTTCACACTCCCGGGGTCAGGAAAATTGGATATTTTTCACACTCCCGGGGTCCGGAGAATTTAATATTTTTCACACTCCCGGGGTCAAGAAAATCACATTTTTTCACACTCCCGGGGTCAGGAAATTCTGATATTTTTCACACTCCCGGGGTCAGGAAATTCTGATTTTTTTCACACTCCCGGTGTTAGGATAATCACATTTTTCACACTCCCGGGTTCAGGAAAATTGGATATTTTCACACTCCCAGGGTCAGCAGAATTTAATTTTTTTCACACTCCCAGGGTCAAGAAAATTGGATTTTTTTCAAACTCCCGGAGTCAGGAAAACCAGATTTTTTTCAAACTTCCGGGGTCAGGAAAATTGGATTTTTTCCACACTCCGGGGTTCAGGAAAATTGGGTTTTTTCACACTCCCGGGGTAAAGAAAATCACATTTTTTCACGCTCCCGGGGTCAAGGAAATTCTGATTTTTTTTCACACTCCCGGGGTCAGGAAAATTGGATATTTTCATACTCCCGGGGTCAGGAAAACCAGATTTTTTTCAAACTCCCGGGGTCAGGAAAATTGGATTTTTTTCACACTCCCGGGGTCAGGAGAATTTAATATTTTTCACACTCCTGTGGTCAAGAAAATCACATTTTTTCACACTCCAGGGGTCAGGAAATTCTGATATTTTTCACACTCCCGGGGTCAGGAAAATCAGATATTTTCACAGTCCCGGGGTCAGGAAAATTGGATTTTTTTCACACTCCCGGTGGTAGGAAAATCACATTTTTCACACTCCTGGGGTCAGGAAAATTGGATATTTTTCACACTCCCGGGGTCCGGAGAATTTAATATTTTTCACACTCCCGGGGTCAAGAAAATCACATTTTTTCACACTCCCGGGGTCAGGAAATTCTGATATTTTTCACACTCCCGGGGTCAGGAAATTCTGATTTTTTTCACACTCCCGGTGTTAGGATAATCACATTTTTCACACTCCCTGGTTCAGGAAAATTGGATATTTTCACACTCCCAGGGTCAGGAGAATTTAATTTTTTTCACACTCCCAGGGTCAAGAAAATTGGATTTTTTTCAAACTCCCGGAGTCAGGAAAACCAGATTTTTTTCAAACTTCCGGGGTCAGGAAAATTGGATTTTTTCCACACTCCCGGGTTCAGGAAAATTGGGTTTTTTCACACACCCGGGGTCAAGAAAATCACATATTTTCTCACTCCCGGGGTCAGTGGATTCTGATTTTTTTCACACTCCCGGGGTCAAGAAAATCACATTTTTTTACACTCCCGGGGTCAGGAAATTCTGATTTTTTTCACACTCCCGGTGTTAGGAAAATCACATTTTTCACACTCCCGGGGTCAGGAAAATTGGATTTTTTTCACTTTCCCAGGGTCAGGAGAATTTAAAATTTTTCACACTCCCAGGGTCAAGAAAATCACATTTTTTACACTCCCGGGATCAGGAAATTCTGATATTTTTCACACTCCCGGGGTCAAGAAAATCACATTTTTTCACACTCCCGGTGTTAGGAAAATCACATTTTTCACACTCCCGAGGTCAGGAAAATTTAATATTTTTCACACTCCTGGCGTCAGGAAATTCTAATATTTTTCATACTCCCGGGGTCAGGAAAATCGGATATTTTCACAGTCCCGGGGGCAGGAAAATTGGATTTTTTTCACACTCCCGGGGTCAGGAAAATTGGATTTTTTTCACACTCCCGGGGTCAAGAAATTTGGGTTTTTCCACACTCCCGGTGTCAAGAAAATCACATATTTTTGCACTCCCGGGGTCAGGGGATTCTGATTTTTTTCACAGTCCCGGGGTCAAGAAAATCACATTTTTTCACACTCCCGGTGTCAGGAAATTCTGATTTTTTTCACACTCCCGGTGTTAGGAAAATCACATTTTTCACACTCCTGGGGTCAGGAGAATTTAATATTTTTCACACTGCCGGGGTCAAGAAAATCACATTTTTTCACACTCCCGGGGTCCGGAAATTCTGATATTTTTCAGACTCCCGGGGTCAGGAAAATCGGATATTTTCACAGTCCCTGGGTCAGGAAAATTGGATTTTTTTCACACTCCCGGGGTCAGGAAAATTGGATTTTTTTCACACGCCCGGGTTCAGGAAAATTAGGTTTTTTCACACTCCCGGGGTCAAGAAAATCACATATTTTCGTACTCCCGGGGTCAGGAGATTCTGATTTTTTTTCACACTCCCGGGGTCAGGAAAATCAGATATTTTCACAGTCCCGGGGTCAGGAAAATTGGATATTTTCATACTCCCGGGTTCAGGAAAATTGGATTTTTTTCACACTCCCGGTGGTAGGAAAATCACATTTTTCACACTCCCGGGGTCAGGAAAATTGGATTTTTTTCACACTCCCGGGGTCTGGAGAATTTAATATTTTTCACACTCCCGGGTTCAAGAAAATCACATTTTTTCACACTCCCGGGGTCAGGAAATTCTGATATTTTTCACACTCCCGGGGTCAGGAAATTCTGATTTTTTTCACACTCCCGGTGTTAGGATAATCACATTTTTCACACTCCCGGTGTCAGGAAAATTGGATATTTTCACACTCCCGGGGTTAGGAGAATTTAATTTTTTTCACACTCCCAGGGTCAAGAAAACTGGATTTTTTTTCAAACTCCCGGAGTCAGGAAAACCAGATTTTTTTCAAACTTCCGGGGTCAGGAAAATTGGGTTTTTTTCCCACTCCCGGGTTCAGGAAAATTGGGTTTTTTCACACTCCCGGGGTCAAGAAAATCACATATTTTCGCACTCCCGGGGTCAGGGGATTCTGATATTTTTCACACTCCCGGGGTCAAGAAAATCACATTTTTTCACACTCCCTGGGTCAGGAAATTCTGATTTTTTTCACACTCCCGGTGTTAGGAAAATCACATTTTTCACACTCCCGGGGTCAGGAAAATTAGATTTTTTTTCACACTCCCAGGGTCAGGAGAATTTAATATTTTTCACACTCCCAGGGTCAAGAAAATCACATTTTTTTTACACTCCTGGGGTCAGGAAATTCTGATATTTTTCACACTCCCGGGGTCAGGAAAATCAGATATTTTTCACACTCCTGGGGTCAGGAAAATTGGGTTTTTTCACACTCCCGGGGTCAAGAAAATCACATATTTTCGCACTCCCGGGGTCAGGGGATTCTGATTTTTTTTCACACTCCCGGGGTCAAGAAAATCACATTTTTTCACACTCCCGGGGTCAGGAAATTCTGATATTTTTCACACTCCCGGGGTCAGGAAATTCTGATTTTTTTCACACTCCCGGTGTTAGGATAATCACATTTTTCACACTCCCGGTGTCAGGAAAATTGGATATTTTCACACTCCCGGGGTCAGGAGAATTTAATTTTTTTCACACTCCCAGGGTCAAGAAAACTGGATTTTTTTTCAAACTCCCGGAGTCAGGAAAACCAGATTTTTTTCAAACTTCCGGGGTCAGGAAAATTGGATTTTTTTCCCACTCCCGGGTTCAGGAAAATTGGGTTTTTTCACACTCCCGGGGTCAAGAAAATCACATATTTTCGCACTCCCGGGGTCAGGGGATTCTGATTTTTTTCACACTCCCGGGGTCAAGAAAATCACATTTTTTCACACTCCCTGGGTCAGGAAATTCTGATTTTTTTCACACTCCCGGTGTTAGGAAAATCACATTTTTCACACTCCTGGGGTCAGGAAAATTAGATTTTTTTCACACTCCCAGGGTCAGGAGAATTTAATATTTTTCACACTCCCAGGGTCAAGAAAATCACATTTTTTTACACTCCTGGGGTCAGGAAATTCTGATATTTTTCACACTCCCGGGGTCAGGAAAATCAGATTTTTTCACACACCAGGGGTCAGGAAAATTCTGATTTTTTCACACTCCCTGGGTCAGGAGAATTTAATATTTTTCACACTCCCGGGGTCAAGAAAATCACATTTTTTCACACTCCCGGGGTCAGGAAATTCTGATTTTTTTCACACTCCCGGGGTAAGGAAAATTGGATTTTTTTCACACTCCCAGGGTCAGGAAAATATGATGTTTTTCACACTCCCGGGTTCAGGAAAATTGGGTTTTTTCACACTCCCGGGGTCAAGAAAATTGGGTTTTTCCACACTCCCTGGTTCAAGAAAATCACATATTTTCACACTTCCGGGGGTCAGGAAATTCTGATTTTTTCACACTCCCGGTGTTAGGAAAATCACATTTTTCACACTCCCGGGGTCAGGAAAATTGGATTTTTTTCACACTCCCGGGGTCAGGAGAATTTAATATTTTTCACACTCCCGGGGTCAAGAAAATCACATTTTTTCACACTCCCGGGGTCCGGAAATTCTGATATTTTTCACACTCCCGGGGTCAGGAAAATCGGATATTTTCACAGTCCTGGGGTCAGGAAAATTGGATTTTTTTCACACTCCCGGGGTCAGGAAAATTGGATTATTTTCACACGCCCAGGTTCAGGAAAATTAGTTTTTTTCACACTCCCGGGGTCAAGAAAATCACATATTTTCGCACTCCCGGGTTCAGGAGATTCTGATTTTTTTCACACTCCCGAGGTCAGGAAAATCAGATATTTTCACAGTCCCGGGGTCAGGAAAATTGGATATTTTCATACTCCCGGGTTCAGGAAAATTGGATTTTTTTCACACTCCCGGTGGTAGGAAAATCACATTTTTCACACTCCCGGGGTCAGTAAATTCTGATATTTTTCACACTCCCGGGGTCAGGAAATTCTGATTTTTTTCACACTCCCGGTGTTAGGATAATCACATTTTTCACACTCCCGGTGTCAGGAAAATTGGATATTTTCACACTCCCGGGGTCAGGAGAATTTAATTTTTTTCACACTCCCAGGGTCAAGAAAACTGGATTTTTTTTCAAACTCCCGGAGTCAGGAAAACCAGATTTTTTTTCAAACTTCCGGGGTCAGGAAAATTGGATTTTTTTCCCACTCCCGGGTTCAGGAAAATTGGGTTTTTTCACACTCCCGGGGTCAAGAAAATCACATATTTTCGCACTCCCGGGGTCAGGGGATTCTGATTTTTTTCACACTCCCGGGGTCAAGAAAATCACATTTTTTCACACTCCCTGGGTCAGGAAATTCTGATTTTTTTCACACTCCCGGTGTTAGGAAAATCACATTTTTCACACTCCCGGGGTCAGGAAAATTACATTTTTTTCACACTCCCAGGGTCAGGAGAATTTAATATTTTTCACACTCCCAGGGTCAAGAAAATCACATTTTTTTACACTCCTGGGGTCAGGAAATTCTGATATTTTTCACACTCCCGGGGTCAGGAAAATCAAATTTTTTTCACACACCCGGGGTCAGGAAAATTCTGATTTTTTCACACTCCCTGGGTCAGGAGAATTTAATATTTTTCACACTCCCGGGGTCAAGAAAATCACATTTTTTCACACTCCCGGGGTCCGGAAATTCTGATATTTTTCACACTCCCGGGGTCAGGAAAATCGGATATTTTCACAGTCCTGGGGTCAGGAAAATTGGATTTTTTTCACACTCCCGGGGTCAGGAAAATTGGATTATTTTCACACGCCCAGGTTCAGGAAAATTAGTTTTTTTCACACTCCCGGGGTCAAGAAAATCACATATTTTCGCACTCCCGGGTTCAGGAGATTCTGATTTTTTTCACACTCCCGAGGTCAGGAAAATCAGATATTTTCACAGTCCCGGGGTCAGGAAAATTGGATATTTTCATACTCCCGGGTTCAGGAAAATTGGATTTTTTTCACACTCCCGGTGGTAGGAAAATCACATTTTTCACACTCCCGGGGTCAGGAAATTCTGATATTTTTCACACTCCCGGGGTCAGGAAATTCTGATTTTTTTCACACTCCCGGTGTTAGGATAATCACATTTTTCACACTCCCGGTGTCAGGAAAATTGGATATTTTCACACTCCCGGGGTCAGGAGAATTTAATTTTTTTCACACTCCCAGGGTCAAGAAAACTGGATTTTTTTTCAAACTCCCGGAGTCAGGAAAACCAGATTTTTTTTCAAACTTCCGGGGTCAGGAAAATTGGATTTTTTTCCCACTCCCGGGTTCAGGAAAATTGGGTTTTTTCACACTCCCGGGGTCAAGAAAATCACATATTTTCGCACTCCCGGGGTCAGGGGATTCTGATTTTTTTCACACTCCCGGGGTCAAGAAAATCACATTTTTTCACACTCCCGGGGTCAGGAAATTCTGATATTTTTCACACTCCCGGGGTCAGGAAATTCTGATTTTTTTCACACTCCCGGTGTTAGGAAAATTAGATTTTTTTCACACTCCCAGGGTCAGGAGAATTTAATATTTTTCACACTCCCAGGGTCAAGAAAATCACATTTTTTTACACTCCTGGGGTCAGGAAATTCTGATTTTTTTCACACTCCCGGGGTCAGGAAAATCAGATATTTTTCACACTCCTGGGGTCAGGAAATTCTGATATTTTTCACACTCCCGGGGTCAGGAAAATTGGATTTTTTTCACACTCCCGGGGTCCGGAGAATTTAATATTTTTCACACTCCCGGGGTCAAGAAAATCACATTTTTTCACACTCCCGGGGTCAGGAAATTCTGATATTTTTCACACTCCCGGGGTCAGGAAATTCTGATTTTTTTCACACTCCCGGTGTTAGGATAATCACATTTTTCACACTCCCGGTGTCAGTAAAATTGGATATTTTCACACTCCCGGGGTCAGGAGAATTTAATTTTTTTCACACTCCCAGGGTCAAGAAAACTGGATTTTTTTTCAAACTCCCGGAGTCAGGAAAACCAGATTTTTTTCAAACTTCCGGGGTCAGGAAAATTGGATTTTTTTCCCACTCCCAGGTTCAGGAAAATTGGGTTTTTTCACACTCCCGGGGTCAAGAAAATCACATATTTTCGCACTCCCGGGGTCAGGGGATTCTGATTTTTTTCACACTCCCGGGGTCAAGAAAATCACATTTTTTCACACTCCCGGGGTCAGGAAATTCTGATATTTTTCACACTCCCGGGGTCAGGAAATTCTGATTTTTTTCACACTCCCGGTGTTAGGATAATCACATTTTTCACACTCCCGGTGTCAGGAAAATTGGATATTTTCACACTCCCGGGGTCAGGAGAATTTAATTTTTTTCACACTCCCAGGGTCAAGAAAACTGGATTTTTTTCCAAACTCCCGGAGTCAGGAAAACCAGATTTTTTTCAAACTTCCGGGGTCAGGAAAATTGGATTTTTTTCCCACTCCCAGGTTCAGGAAAATTGGGTTTTTTCACACTCCCGGGGTCAAGAAAATCACATATTTTCGCACTCCCGGGGTCAGGGGATTCTGATTTTTTTCACACTCCCGGGGTCAAGAAAATCACATTTTTTCACACTCCCTGGGTCAGGAAATTCTGAATTTTTTTCACACTCCCGGTGTTAGGAAAATCACATTTTTCACACTCCCGGGGTCAGGAAAATTAGATTTTTTTCACACTCCCAGGGTCAGGAGAATTTAATATTTTTCACACTCCCAGGGTCAAGAAAATCACATTTTTTTACACTCCTGGGGTCAGGAAATTCTGATATTTTTCACACTCCCGGGGTCAGGAAAATCAGATTTTTTTCACACACCCGGGGTCAGGAAAATTCTGATTTTTTCACACTCCCTGGGTCAGGAGAATTTAATATTTTTCACACTCCCGGGGTCAAGAAAATCACATTTTTTCACACTCCCGGGGTCCGGAAATTCTGATATTTTTCACACTCCCGGGGTCAGGAAAATCGGATATTTTCACAGTCCTGGGGTCAGGAAAATTGGATTTTTTTCACACTCCCGGGGTCAGGAAAATTGGATTATTTTCACACGCCCAGGTTCAGGAAAATTAGTTTTTTTCACACTCCCGGGGTCAAGAAAATCACATATTTTCGCACTCCCGGGTTCAGGAGATTCTGATTTTTTTCACACTCCCGAGGTCAGGAAAATCAGATATTTTCACAGTCCCGGGGTCAGGAAAATTGGATATTTTCATACTCCCGGGTTCAGGAAAATTGGATTTTTTTCACACTCCCGGTGGTAGGAAAATCACATTTTTCACACTCCCGGGGTCAGGAAATTCTGATATTTTTCACACTCCCGGGGTCAGGAAATTCTGATTTTTTTCACACTCCCGGTGTTAGGATAATCACATTTTTCACACTCCCGGTGTCAGGAAAATTGGATATTTTCACACTCCCGGGGTCAGGAGAATTTAATTTTTTTCACACTCCCAGGGTCAAGAAAACTGGATTTTTTTTCAAACTCCCGGAGTCAGGAAAACCAGATTTTTTTCAAACTTCCGGGGTCAGGAAAATTGGATTTTTTTCCCACTCCCGGGTTCAGGAAAATTGGGTTTTTTCACACTCCCGGGGTCAAGAAAATCACATATTTTCGCACTCCCGGGGTCAGGGGATTCTGATTTTTTTCACACTCCCGGGGTCAAGAAAATCACATTTTTTCACACTCCCTGGGTCAGGAAATTCTGATTTTTTTCACACTCCCGGTGTTAGGAAAATCACATTTTTCACACTCCCGGGGTCAGGAAAATTAGATTTTTTTCACACTCCCAGGGTCAGGAGAATTTAATATTTTTCACACTCCCAGGGTCAAGAAAATCACATTTTTTTACACTCCTGGGGTCAGGAAATTCTGATATTTTTCACACTCCCGGGGTCAGGAAAATCAGATATTTTTCACACTCCTGGGGTCAGGAAATTCTGATATTTTTCACACTCCCGGGGTCAGGAAAATTGGATTTTTTTCACACTCCCGGGGTCCGGAGAATTTAATATTTTTCACACTCCCGGGGTCAAGAAAATCACATTTTTTCACACTCCCGGGGTCAGGAAATTCTGATATTTTTCACACTCCCGGGGTCAGGAAATTCTGATTTTTTTCACACTCCCGGTGTTAGGATAATCACATTTTTCACACTCCCGGTGTCAGTAAAATTGGATATTTTCACACTCCCGGGGTCAGGAGAATTTAATTTTATTCACACTCCCAGGGTCAAGAAAACTGGATTTTTTTTCAAACTCCCGGAGTCAGGAAAACCAGATTTTTTTCAAACTTCCGGGGTCAGGAAAATTGGATTTTTTTCCCACTCCCAGGTTCAGGAAAATTGGGTTTTTTCACACTCCCGGGGTCAAGAAAATCACATATTTTCGCACTCCCGGGGTCAGGGGATTCTGATTTTTTTCACACTCCCGGGGTCAAGAAAATCACATTTTTTCACACTCCCTGGGTCAGGAAATTCTGATTTTTTTCACACTCCCGGTGTTAGGAAAATCACATTTTTCACACTCCCGGGGTCAGGAAAATTAGATTTTTTTCACACTCCCAGGGTCAGGAGAATTTAATATTTTTCACACTCCCAGGGTCAAGAAAATCACATTTTTTTACACTCCTGGGGTCAGGAAATTCTGATATTTTTCACACTCCCGGGGTCAGGAAAATCAGATTTTTTTCACACACCCGGGGTCAGGAAAATTCTGATTTTTTCACACTCCCTGGGTCAGGAGAATTTAATATTTTTCACACTCCCGGGGTCAAGAAAATCACATTTTTTCACACTCCCGGGGTCAGGAAATTCTGATTTTTTTCACACTCCCGGGGTAAGGAAAATTGGATTTTTTTCACACTCCCGGGGTCAGGAAAATATGATGTTTTTCACACTCCCGGGTTCAGGAAAATTGGGTTTTTTCACACTCCCGGGGTCAAGAAAATTGGGTTTTTCCACACTCCCTGGTTCAAGAAAATCACATATTTTCACACTTCCGGGGGTCAGGAAATTCTGATTTTTTCACACTCCCGGTGTTAGGAAAATCACATTTTTCACACGCCCGGGGTCAGGAAAATTGGATTTTTTTCACACTCCCGGGGTCAGGAGAATTTAATATTTTTCACACTCCCGGGGTCAAGAAAATGACATTTTTTCACACTCCCGGGGTCCGGAAATTCTGATATTTTTCACACTCCCGGGGTCAGGAAAATCGGATATTTTCACAGTCCTGGGGTCAGGAAAATTGGATTTTTTTCACACTCCCGGGGTCAGGAAAATTGGATTATTTTCACACGCCCAGGTTCAGGAAAATTAGTTTTTTTCACACTCCCGGGGTCAAGAAAATCACATATTTTCGCACTCCCGGGGTCAGGAGATTCTGATTTTTTTCACACTCCCGAGGTCAGGAAAATCAGATATTTTCACAGTCCCGGGGTCAGGAAAATTGGATATTTTCATACTCCCGGGTTCAGGAAAATTGGATTTTTTTCACACTCCCGGTGGTAGGAAAATCACATTTTTCACACTCCCGGTGTCAGGAAAATTGGATTTTTTTCACACTCCCGGGGTCCGGAGAATTTAATATTTTTCACACTCCCGGGGTCAAGAAATTCTGATATTTTTCACACTCCCGGGGTCAGGAAATTCTGATTTTTTTCACACTCCCGGTGTTAGGATAATCACATTTTTCACACTCCCGGTGTCAGGAAAATTGAATATTTTCACACTCCCGGGGTCAGGAGAATTTAATTTTTTTCACACTCCCAGGGTCAAGAAAATTGGATTTTTTTCAAACTCCCGGGGTCAGGAAAACCAGATTTTTTTCACACTCCCGGGGTCAGGAAAATTAGGTTTTTTTCACACTCCCGGGGTCAGGAAAATTGGATTTTTTCACACTCCCGGGGTCAGGTGAATTTAATATTTTTCACACTCCCGGGTTCAAGAAAATCACATTTTTTCACAATCCCGAGGTCAGGAAATTCTGATTTTTTCACACTCCCGGGGTCAGGAAAATTGGATATTTTCATACTCCCGGGGTCAGGAAAACCAGATTTTTTTCAAACTCCCGGGGTCAGGAAAATTGGATTTTTTTCACACTCCCGGGGTCAGGAGAATTTAATATTTTTCACACTCCCGGGGTCAAGAAAATCACATTTTTTCACACTCCCGGGGTCAGGAAATTCTGATATTTTTCACAATCCCGGGGTCAGGAAAATCAGATATTTTCACAGTCCCGGGGTCAGGAAAATTCGATATTTTCATACTCCCGGGTTCAGGAAAATTGGATATTTTTCACACTCCCGGGGTCAGGAAAATTGGATTTTTTTCAAACTCCCGGGGTCAGGAAAATTTAATATTTTTCACACTCCCGGGGTCAAGAAAATCACATTTTTTCACACTCCCGGGGTCAGGAAATTCTGATATTTTTCACACTCCTGGGGTCAGGAAAATTGGATATTTTGACACTCCCGGGGTCAGGAAAATCAGATTTTTTTCAGACTCCCGGGGTCAGGAAAATTGGATTTTTTTCACACTCCCGGGGTCAAGACAATCAGATATTTTCACACTCCCGTGGTCAGGAAAATTTAATTTTTTTTCACACTCCCGGGGTCAGGAAATTCTGATATTTTTCTCACTCCCGGGGTCAGGAAAATCAGATTTTTTTCACACACCTTGGGGTCAGGAAAATTGGGGTTTTTTCACACTCCCGGAGTCAGGAAAATTGGATTTTTTCACACTCCCAGGGTCAGGAGAATTTAATATTTTTCACACTCCCGGGGTCAAGAAAATCACATTTGTTCACACTCCCGGGGTCAGGAAATTCAGATTTTTTTCACACTACCGGGGTCAGGAAAATTGGATATTTTCAAACTCCCGGAGTCAGGAAAACCAGATTTTTTTCAAACTTCCGGGGTCAGGAAAATTGGATTTTTTCCACACTCCCGGGTTCAGGAAAATTGGGTTTTTTCACACACCCGGGGTCAAGAAAATCACATATTTTCGCACTCCCGGGGTCAGTGGATTCTGATTTTTTTCACACTCCCGGGGTCAAGAAAATCACATTTTTTCACACTCCCGGGATCAGGAAATTCTGATTTTTTTCACACTTCCGGTGTTAGGGAAATCACATTTTTCACACTCCCGGGGTCAGGAAAATTGGATTTTTTTCACATTCCCGGGGTCAGGAGAATTTAATATTTTTCACACTCCCAGGGTCAAGAAAATCACATTTTTTTTCACTCCCGGGGTCAGGAAATTCTGATATTTTTCACACTCCCGGGGTCAAGAAAATCACATTTTTTCACACTCCCGGTGTTAGGAAAATCACATTTTTCACACTCCCGAGGTCAGGAAAATTTAATTTTTTTCACACTCCCGGGGTCAAGAAAATCACATTTTTTCACACTCCCGGGGTCAAGAAAATCACATTTTTTCACACTCCCGGGGTCAGGAAATTCTGATATTTTTCACACTCCCGGGGTCAGGAAAATTGGATATTTTCACAGTCCCGGGGTCAGGAAAATTGGATTTTTTTCACACTCCCGGGGTCAGGAAAATTGGATTTTTTTCACACTCCCGGGTTCTGGAAAATTGGGTTTTTTCACACTCCCGGGGTCAACAAAATCACATATTTTCGCACTCCCGGGGTCAGGGGATTCTGATTTTTTTCACACTCCTGCGGTCAAGAAAATCACATTTTTTCACATTCCCGGGGTCAGGAAATTCTGATTTTTTTCACACTCCCGGTGTTAGGAAAATCACATTTTTCACACTCCCGGGGTCAGGAAAATTAGATTTTTTCACACTCCCGGGGTCAGGAGAATTTAATATTTTTCACACTCCCAGGGTCAAGAAAATCACAATTTTTTTACACTCCCGGGGTCAGGAAATTCTGATATTTTTCACACTCCCGGGGTCAGGAAAATCAGATTTTTTTCACACACCCGGCGTCAGGAAAATTGGGTTTTTTTCACACTCCCGGGGTGAGGAAAATTCTGATTTTTTCACACTCCCGGGGTCAGGAGAATTTAATATTTTTCACACTCCCGGGGTCAAGAAAATCACATTTTTTCAAAATCCCGGGGTCAGGAAATTCTGATTTTTTCACACTCCCGGGGTCAGGAAAATTGGATATTTTCATACTCCCGGGATCAGGAAAACCAGATTTTTTTCAAACTCCCGGGGTCAGGAAAATTGGATTTTTTTCACACTCCCGGGGTGAGGAAAATTGGATGTTTTTCACACTCCCGGGTTCAGGAAAATTGGGTTTTTTCACACTCCCGGGGTCAAGAAAATTGGGTTTTTCCACACTCCCGGGGTCAAGAAAATCACATATTTTCACACTCCCGGGGTCAGGAGATTCTGATTTTTTTCACACTCCCGGGGTCAAGAAAATCACATTTTTCACACTCCCGGGGTCAGGAAATTCTGATTTTTTCACACTCCCGGTGTTAGGAAAATCACATTTTTCACACTCCCGGGGTCAGGAGAATTTAATATTTTTCACACTCCCGGGGTCAAGAAAATCACATTTTTTCACACTCCTGGGGTCCGGAAATTCTGATATTTTTCACACTCCCGGGGTCAGGAAAATTGGATATTTTCACAGTCCTGGGGTCAGGAAAATTGGATTTTTTTCACACTCCTGGGGTCAGGAAAATTGGATTTTTTTCACACGCCAGGTTCAGGAAAATTAGGTTTTTTTCACACTCCCGGGGTCAAGAAAATCACATATTTTCGCACTCGCGGGGTCAGGAGATTCTGATTTTTTTTCACACTCCCGTGGTCAGGAAAATCAGATATTTTCACAGTCCCGGGGTCAGGAAAATTGTATATTTTCATACTCCCGGGTTCAGGAAAATTTGATATTTTTCACACTCCCGGGGTCAAGAAAATCACATTTTTTCACACTCCCGGGGTCAGGAAATTCTGATATTTTTCACACTCCTGGGGTCAGGAAAATTGGATATTTTTCACACTCCTGGGGTCAGGAAAATTGGATATTTTGACACTCCCGGGGTCAGGAAAATCAGATTTTTTTCAGACTCCCGGGGTCAGGAAAATTGGATTTTTTTCACACTCCCGGGGTCAAGAAAATCAGATATTTTCACACTCCCGGGGTCAGGAAATTCTGATTTTTTTCACTCTCCCGGGGTCAGGAAAATTGGATATTTTCATACTCCCGGGGTCAGGAAAACCAGATTTTTTTCAAACTCCCGGGGTCAGGAAAATTGGTTTTTTTTCACACTCCCGGGGTCAGGAAAATTGGATTTTTTTCACACTCCCGGGTTCAGGAAAATTGGGTTTTTTCACACTCCTAGGTCCAAGAAAATTGGGTTTTTTCACACTCCCGGGGTCAAGAAAATCACATATTTTCACACTCCCGGGGTCAGGAGACTCTGATTTTTTTCACACTCCCGGTGTTAGGAAAATCACATTTTTGACACTCCCGGGGTCAGGAAAATTGGATTTTTTCACACTCCCGGGTTCAGGAAAATTGGGTTTTTTCACACTCCTGGGGTCAAGAAAATCACATATTTTCGCACTCCCGGGGTCAGAGGATTCTGATTTTTTTCACACTCCCGGGGTCAAGAAAATCACATTTTTTCACACTCCCGGGGTCAGGAAAATTGGATTTTTTTCACACTCCCGGGGTCAGGAGAATTTAATATTTTTCACACTCCCAGGGTCAAGAAAATCACATTTTTTTACACTCCCGGGGTCAGGAAATTCTGATATTTTTCACACTCCCGGGGTCAGGAAAATCAGATTTTTTTCACACACCCGGGGTCAGGAAAATTGGTTTTTTTTCACACTCCCGGGGTCAGGAAAATTGGATTTTTTCACACTCCCGGGGTTAGGAGAATTTTATATTTTTCACACTCCCGGGGTCAAGAAAATCACATTTTTTCACACTCCCGGGGTCAGGAAATTCTGATTTTTTTTTCACACTCCCTTGGTCAGGAAAATTGGATATTTTCATACTCCCGGGATCAGGAAAACCAGATTTTTTTCAAACTCCCGGGGTCAGGAAAATTCTGATTTTTTCACACTCCCGGGGTCAGGAGAATTTAATATTTTTCACACTCCCGGGGTCAAGAAAATCACATTTTTTCAAAATCCCGGGGTCAGGAAATTCTGATTTTTTCACACTCCCGGGGTCAGGAAAATTGGATATTTTCATACTCCCGGGATCAGGAAAACCAGATTTTTTTCAAACTCCCGGGGTCAGGAAAATTGGATTTTTTTCACACTCCCGGGGTCAGGAAAATTGGATGTTTTTCACACTCCCGGGTTCAGGAAAATTGGGTTTTTTCACACTCCCGGGGTCAAGAAAATTGGGTTTTTCCACACTCCCGGGGTCAAGAAAATCACATATTTTCACACTCCCTGGGTCAGGAGATTCTGATTTTTTTCACACTCCCGGGGTCAAGAAAATCACATTTTTCACACTCCCGGGGTCAGGAAATTCTGATTTTTTCACACTCCCGGTGTTAGGAAAATCACATTTTTCACACTCCCGGGGTCAGGAAAATTGGTTTTTTTTCACACTCCCGGGGTCAGGAGAATTTAATATTTTTCACACTCCCGGGGTCAAGAAAATCACATTTTTTCACACTCCTGGGGTCCGGAAATTCTGATATTTTTCACACTCCCGGGGTCAGGAAAATCGGATATTTTCACAGTCCTGGGGTCAGGAAAATTGGATTTTTTTCACACTCCTGGGGTCAGGAAAATTGGATTTTTTTCACACGCCAGGTTCAGGAAAATTAGGTTTTTTTCACACTCCCGGGGTCAAGAAAATCACATATTTTCGCACTCCCGGGGTCAGGAGATTCTGATTTTTTTCACACTCCCGTGGTCAGGAAAATCAGATATTTTCACAGTCCCGGGGTCAGGAAAATTGTATATTTTCATACTCCCAGGTTCAGGAAAATTTGATATTTTTCACACTCCCGGGGTCAAGAAAATCACATTTTTTCACACTCCCGGGGTCAGGAAATTCTGATATTTTTCACACTCCTGGGGTCAGGAAAATTGGATATTTTTCACACTCCTGGGGTCAGGAAAATTGGATATTTTGACACTCCCGGGGTCAGGAAAATCAGATTTTTTTCAGACTCCCGGGGTCAGGAAAATTGGATTTTTTTCACACTCCCGGGGTCAAGAAAATCAGATATTTTCACACTCCCGTGGTCAGGAAAATTTATTATTTTTCACACTCCCGGGGTCAGGAAATTCTGATATTTTTCACACTCCCGGGGTCAGGAAAATCAGATTTTTTTCACACACCCGGGGTCAGGAAAATTGGGTTGTTTTCACACTCCCGGGGTCAGGAAAATTGGATTTTTTCACACTCCCAGGGTCAGGAGAATTTAATATTTTTCACACTCCCGGGGTCAAGAAAATCACATTTGTTCACACTCCCGGGGTCAGGAAATTCTGATTTTTTTCACTCTCCCGGGGTCAGGAAAATTGGATATTTTCATACTCCCGGGGTCAGGAAAACCAGATTTTTTTCACACTCCCGGGGTCAGGAGAATTTAATATTTTTCACACTCCCGGGGTCAAGAAAATCACATTTTCTCACACTCCCGGGGTCAGGAAATTCTGATATTTTTCACAATCCCGGGGTCAGGAAAATCAGATATTTTCACAGTCCCGGGGTCAGGAAAATTCGATATTTTCATACTCCCGGGTTCAGGAAAATTGGATATTTTTCACACTCCCGGGTTCAGGAAAATTGGATTTTTTTCAAACTCCCGGGGTCAGGAAAATTTAATATTTTTCACACTCCCGGGGTCAAGAAAATCACATTTTTTCACACTCCCGGGGTCAGGAAATTCTGATATTTTTCACACTCCTGGGGTCAGGAAAATTGGATATTTTGACACTCCCGGGGTCAGGAAAATCAGATTTTTTTCAGACTCCCGGGGTCAGGAAAATCAGATATTTTCACAGTCCCGGGGTCAGGAAAATTGGATAGTTTCATACTCCCGGGTTCAGGAAAATTTGATATTTTTCACAGTCCCGGGGTCAAGAAAATCACATTTTTTCACACTCCCGGGGTCAGGAAATTCTGATATTTTTCACACTCCTGGGGTCAGGAAAATTGGATATTTTTCACACTCCTGGGGTCAGGAAAATTGGATATTTTGACACTCCCGGGGTCAGGAAAATCAGATTTTTTTTCAGACTCCCGGGGTCAGGAAAATTGGATTTTTTTCACACTCCCGGGGTCAAGAAAATCAGATATTTTCACACTCCCGTGGTCAGGAAAATTTATTTTTTTTCACACTCCCGGGGTCAGGAAATTCTGATATTTTTCACACTCCCGGGGTCAGGAAAATCAGATTTTTTTCACACACCCGGGGTCAGGAAAATTGGGTTTTTTTCACACTCCCGGGGTCAGGAAAATTGGATTTTTTCACACTCCCAGGGTCAGGAGAATTTAATATTTTTCACACTCCCGGGGTCAAGAAAATCACATTTGTTCACACTCCCGGGGTCAGGAAATTCTGATTTTTTTCACTCTCCCGGGGTCAGGAAAATTGGATATTTTCATACTCCCGGTGTCAGGAAAACCAGATTTTTTTCAAACTCCCGGGGTCAGGAAAATTGGTTTTTTTTCACACTCCCGGGGTCAGGAAAATTGGATTTTTTTCACACTCCCGGGTTCAGGAAAATTGGGTTTTTTCACACTCCTAGGTCCAAGAAAATTGGGTTTTTTCACACTCCCGGGGTCAAGAAAATCACATATTTTCACACTCCCGGGGTCAGGAGACTCTGATTTTTTTCACACTCCCGGGGTCAAGAAAATCACATTTTTTCACACTCCCGGGGTCAGGAAATTCTGATTTTTTTCACACTCCCGGTGTTAGGAAAATCACATTTTTCACACTCCCGGGGTCAGGAAAATTGGATTTTTTCACACTCCCGGGTTCAGGAAAATTGGGTTTTTTCACACTCCTGGGGTCAAGAAAATCACATATTTTCGCACTCCCGGGGTCAGAGGATTCTGATTTTTTTCACACTCCCGGGGTCAAGAAAATCACATTTTTTCACACTCCCGGTGTTAGGAAAATCACATTTTTCACACTCCCGGGGTCAGGAAAATTGGATTTTTTTCACACTCCCGGGGTCAGGAGAATTTAATATTTTTCACACTCCCAGGGTCAAGAAAATCACATATTTTCACACTCCCGGGGTCAGGAGATTCTGATTTTTTTCACACTCCCGGGGTCAAGAAAATCACATTTTTCACACTCCCGGGGTCAGGAAATTCTGATTTTTTCACACTCCCGGTGTTAGGAAAATCACATTTTTCACACTCCCGGGGTCAGGAGAATTTAATATTTTTCACACTCCCGGGGTCAAGAAAATCACATTTTTTCACACTCCTGGGGTCCGGAAATTCTGATATTTTTCACACTCCCGGGGTCAGGAAAATTGGATATTTTCACAGTCCTGGGGTCAGGAAAATTGGATTTTTTTCACACTCCTGGGGTCAGGAAAATTGGATTTTTTTCACACGCCAGGTTCAGGAAAATTAGGTTTTTTTCACACTCCCGGGGTCAAGAAAATCACATATTTTCGCACTCGCGGGGTCAGGAGATTCTGATTTTTTTTCACACTCCCGTGGTCAGGAAAATCAGATATTTTCACAGTCCCGGGGTCAGGAAAATTGTATATTTTCATACTCCCGGGTTCAGGAAAATTTGATATTTTTCACACTCCCGGGGTCAAGAAAATCACATTTTTTCACACTCCCGGGGTCAGGAAATTCTGATATTTTTCACACTCCTGGGGTCAGGAAAATTGGATATTTTTCACACTCCTGGGGTCAGGAAAATTGGATATTTTGACACTCCCGGGGTCAGGAAAATCAGATTTTTTTCAGACTCCCGGGGTCAGGAAAATTGGATTTTTTTCACACTCCCGGGGTCAAGAAAATCAGATATTTTCACACTCCCGGGGTCAGGAAATTCTGATTTTTTTCACTCTCCCGGGGTCAGGAAAATTGGATATTTTCATACTCCCGGGGTCAGGAAAACCAGATTTTTTTCAAACTCCCGGGGTCAGGAAAATTGGTTTTTTTTCACACTCCCGGGGTCAGGAAAATTGGATTTTTTTCACACTCCCGGGTTCAGGAAAATTGGGTTTTTTCACACTCCTAGGTCCAAGAAAATTGGGTTTTTTCACACTCCCGGGGTCAAGAAAATCACATATTTTCACACTCCCGGGGTCAGGAGACTCTGATTTTTTTCACACTCCCGGTGTTAGGAAAATCACATTTTTGACACTCCCGGGGTCAGGAAAATTGGATTTTTTCACACTCCCGGGTTCAGGAAAATTGGGTTTTTTCACACTCCTGGGGTCAAGAAAATCACATATTTTCGCACTCCCGGGGTCAGAGGATTCTGATTTTTTTCACACTCCCGGGGTCAAGAAAATCACATTTTTTCACACTCCCGGGGTCAGGAAAATTGGATTTTTTTCACACTCCCGGGGTCAGGAGAATTTAATATTTTTCACACTCCCAGGGTCAAGAAAATCACATTTTTTTACACTCCCGGGGTCAGGAAATTCTGATATTTTTCACACTCCCGGGGTCAGGAAAATCAGATTTTTTTCACACACCCGGGGTCAGGAAAATTAGTTTTTTTTCACACTCCCGGGGTCAGGAAAATTGGATTTTTTCACACTCCCGGGGTTAGGAGAATTTTATATTTTTCACACTCCCGGGGTCAAGAAAATCACATTTTTTCACACTCCCGGGGTCAGGAAATTCTGATTTTTTTTTCACACTCCCTTGGTCAGGAAAATTGGATATTTTCATACTCCCGGGATCAGGAAAACCAGATTTTTTTCAAACTCCCGGGGTCAGGAAAATTCTGATTTTTTCACACTCCCGGGGTCAGGAGAATTTAATATTTTTCACACTCCCGGGGTCAAGAAAATCACATTTTTTCAAAATCCCGGGGTCAGGAAATTCTGATTTTTTCACACTCCCGGGGTCAGGAAAATTGGATATTTTCATACTCCCGGGATCAGGAAAACCAGATTTTTTTCAAACTCCCGGGGTCAGGAAAATTGGATTTTTTTCACACTCCCGGGGTCAGGAAAATTGGATGTTTTTCACACTCCCGGGTTCAGGAAAATTGGGTTTTTTCACACTCCCGGGGTCAAGAAAATTGGGTTTTTCCACACTCCCGGGGTCAAGAAAATCACATATTTTCACACTCCCTGGGTCAGGAGATTCTGATTTTTTTCACACTCCCGGGGTCAAGAAAATCACATTTTTCACACTCCCGGGGTCAGGAAATTCTGATTTTTTCACACTCCCGGTGTTAGGAAAATCACATTTTTCACACTCCCGGGGTCAGGAAAATTGGTTTTTTTTCACACTCCCGGGGTCAGGAGAATTTAATATTTTTCACACTCCCGGGGTCAAGAAAATCACATTTTTTCACACTCCTGGGGTCCGGAAATTCTGATATTTTTCACACTCCCGGGGTCAGGAAAATCGGATATTTTCACAGTCCTGGGGTCAGGAAAATTGGATTTTTTTCACACTCCTGGGGTCAGGAAAATTGGATTTTTTTCACACGCCAGGTTCAGGAAAATTAGGTTTTTTTCACACTCCCGGGGTCAAGAAAATCACATATTTTCGCACTCCCGGGGTCAGGAGATTCTGATTTTTTTCACACTCCCGTGGTCAGGAAAATCAGATATTTTCACAGTCCCGGGGTCAGGAAAATTGTATATTTTCATACTCCCAGGTTCAGGAAAATTTGATATTTTTCACACTCCCGGGGTCAAGAAAATCACATTTTTTCACACTCCCGGGGTCAGGAAATTCTGATATTTTTCACACTCCTGGGGTCAGGAAAATTGGATATTTTTCACACTCCTGGGGTCAGGAAAATTGGATATTTTGACACTCCCGGGGTCAGGAAAATCAGATTTTTTTCAGACTCCCGGGGTCAGGAAAATTGGATTTTTTTCACACTCCCGGGGTCAAGAAAATCAGATATTTTCACACTCCCGTGGTCAGGAAAAATTATTATTTTTCACACTCCCGGGGTCAGGAAATTCTGATATTTTTCACACTCCCGGGGTCAGGAAAATCAGATTTTTTTCACACACCCGGGGTCAGGAAAATTGGGTTGTTTTCACACTCCCGGGGTCAGGAAAATTGGATTTTTTCACACTCCCAGGGTCAGGAGAATTTAATATTTTTCACACTCCCGGGGTCAAGAAAATCACATTTGTTCGCACTCCCGGGGTCAGGAAATTCTGATTTTTTTCACTCTCCCGGGGTCAGGAAAATTGGATATTTTCATACTCCCGGGGTCAGGAAAACCAGATTTTTTTCACACTCCCGGGGTCAGGAGAATTTAATATTTTTCACACTCCCGGGGTCAAGAAAATCACATTTTCTCACACTCCCGGGGTCAGGAAATTCTGATATTTTTCACAATCCCGGGGTCAGGAAAATCAGATATTTTCACAGTCCCGGGGTCAGGAAAATTCGATATTTTCATACTCCCGGGTTCAGGAAAATTGGATATTTTTCACACTCCCGGGTTCAGGAAAATTGGATTTTTTTCAAACTCCCGGGGTCAGGAAAATTTAATATTTTTCACACTCCCGGGGTCAAGAAAATCACATTTTTTCACACTCCCGGGGTCAGGAAATTCTGATATTTTTCACACTCCTGGGGTCAGGAAAATTGGATATTTTGACACTCCCGGGGTCAGGAAAATCAGATTTTTTTCAGACTCCCGGGGTCAGGAAAATCAGATATTTTCACAGTCCCGGGGTCAGGAAAATTGGATAGTTTCATACTCCCGGGTTCAGGAAAATTTGATATTTTTCACAGTCCCGGGGTCAAGAAAATCACATTTTTTCACACTCCCGGGGTCAGGAAATTCTGATATTTTTCACACTCCTGGGGTCAGGAAAATTGGATATTTTTCACACTCCTGGGGTCAGGAAAATTGGATATTTTGACACTCCCGGGGTCAGGAAAATCAGATTTTTTTTCAGACTCCCGGGGTCAGGAAAATTGGATTTTTTTCACACTCCCGGGGTCAAGAAAATCAGATATTTTCACACTCCCGTGGTCAGGAAAATTTATTTTTTTTCACACTCCCGGGGTCAGGAAATTCTGATATTTTTCACACTCCCGGGGTCAGGAAAATCAGATTTTTTTCACACACCCGGGGTCAGGAAAATTGGGTTTTTTTCACACTCCCGGGGTCAGGAAAATTGGATTTTTTCACACTCCCAGGGTCAGGAGAATTTAATATTTTTCACACTCCCGGGGTCAAGAAAATCACATTTGTTCACACTCCCGGGGTCAGGAAATTCTGATTTTTTTCACTCTCCCGGGGTCAGGAAAATTGGATATTTTCATACTCCCGGTGTCAGGAAAACCAGATTTTTTTCAAACTCCCGGGGTCAGGAAAATTGGTTTTTTTTCACACTCCCGGGGTCAGGAAAATTGGATTTTTTTCACACTCCCGGGTTCAGGAAAATTGGGTTTTTTCACACTCCTAGGTCCAAGAAAATTGGGTTTTTTCACACTCCCGGGGTCAAGAAAATCACATATTTTCACACTCCCGGGGTCAGGAGACTCTGATTTTTTTCACACTCCCGGGGTCAAGAAAATCACATTTTTTCACACTCCCGGGGTCAGGAAATTCTGATTTTTTTCACACTCCCGGTGTTAGGAAAATCACATTTTTCACACTCCCGGGGTCAGGAAAATTGGATTTTTTCACACTCCCGGGTTCAGGAAAATTGGGTTTTTTCACACTCCTGGGGTCAAGAAAATCACATATTTTCGCACTCCCGGGGTCAGAGGATTCTGATTTTTTTCACACTCCCGGGGTCAAGAAAATCACATTTTTTCACACTCCCGGTGTTAGGAAAATCACATTTTTCACACTCCCGGGGTCAGGAAAATTGGATTTTTTTCACACTCCCGGGGTCAGGAGAATTTAATATTTTTCACACTCCCAGGGTCAAGAAAATCACATTTTTTTACACTCCCGGGGTCAGGAAATTCTGATATTTTTCACACTCCCGGGGTCAGGAAAATCAGATTTTTTTCACACACCCGGGGTCAGGAAAATTGGGTTTTTTTCACACTCCCGGGGTCAGGAAAATTGGATTTTTTCACACTCCCGGGGTTAGGAGAATTTAATATTTTTCACACTCCCGGGGTCAAGAAAATCACATTTTTTCACACTCCCGGGGTCAGGAAATTCTGATTTTTTTTCACACTCCCTTGGTCAGGAAAATTGGATATTTTCATACTCCCGGGATCAGGAAAACCAGATTTTTTTCAAACTCCCGGGGTCAGGAAAATTGGATTTTTTTCACACTCCTGGGGTCAGGAAAATTGGATTTATTTTCACACTCCCGGGTTCAGGAAAATTGGGTTTTTTCACACTCCCGGGGTCAAGAAAATCACATTTTTCACACTCCCGGGGTCAGGAAATTCTGATTTTTTTCACACTCCCGGTGTTAGGAAAATCACATTTTTCACACTCCCGGGGTCAGGAGAATTTAATATTTTTCACACTCCCGGGGTCAAGAAAATCACATTTTTTCACACTCCCGGGGTCAGGAAATTCTGATATTTTTTACACTCCCGGGGTCAGGAAAATCGGATATTTTCACAGTCCCGGGGTCAGGAAAATTTAATATTTTTCACACTCCCAGGGTCAAGAAAATCACATTTTTTCACACTCCCGGGGTCAGGAAAATTTAATTTTTTCACACTCCCAGGGTCAAGAAAATCACAATTTTTTACACTCCCGGGGTCAGGAAATTCTGATATTTTTCACACTCCCGGGGTCAGGAAAATCAGATTTTTTTCACACACCCGGGGTCAGGAAAATTGGTTTTTTTTTCACACTCCCGGGGTCAGGAAAATTGGATTTTTTTCACACTCCCGGGGTTAGGAGAATTTTATATTTTTCACACTCCCGGGGTCAAGAAAATCACATTTTTTCACACTCCCGGGGTCAGGAAATTCTGATTTTTTTTCACACTCCCTTGGTCAGGAAAATTGGATATTTTCATACTCCCGGGATCAGGAAAACCAGATTTTTTTCAAACTCCCGGGGTCAGGAAAATTGGATTTTTTTCACACTCCTGGGGTCAGGAAAATTGGATTTTTTTTCACACTCCCGGGTTCAGGAAAATTGGGTTTTTTCACACTCCCGGGGTCAAGAAAATTGGGTTTTTTCACACTCCCGGGGTCAAGAAAATCACATATTTTCACACTCCCGGGGTCAGGAGATTCTGATTTTTTTCACACTCCCGGGGTCAAGAAAATCACATTTTTCACACTCCCGGGGTCAGGAAATTCTGATTTTTTTCACACTCCCGGTGTTAGGAAAATCACATTTTTCACACTTCCGGGGTCAGGAGAATTTAATATTTTTCACACTCCCGGGGTCAAGAAAATCACATTTTTCACACTCCCGGGGTCAGGAAAATTTAATTTTTTCACACTCCCAGGGTCAAGAAAATCACAATTTTTTACACTCCCGGGGTCAGGAAATTCTGATATTTTTCACACTCCCGGGGTCAGGAAAATCAGATTTTTTTCACACTCCCGGGGTCAGGAAAATTGGATTTTTTCACACTCCTGGGGTTAGGAGAATTTAATATTTTTCACACTCCCGGGGTCAAGAAAATCACATTTTTTCACACTCCCGGGGTCAGGAAATTCTGTTTTTTTTTCTCACTCCCTTGGTCAGGAAAAATGGATATTTTCATACTCCCGGGATCAGGAAAACCAGATTTTTTTCAAACTCCCGGGGTCAGGAAAATTGGATTTTTTTCACACTCCTGGGGTCAGGAAAATTGGATTTTTTTTCACACTCCCAGGTTCAGGAAAATTGGGTTTTTTCACACTCCCGGGGTCAAGAAAATTGGGTTTTTTCACACTCCCGGGGTCAAGAAAATCACATATTTTCACACTCCCGGGGTCAGGAGATTCTGATTTTTTTCACACTCCCGGGGTCAAGAAAATCACATTTTTCACACTCCCGGGGTCAGGAAATTCTGATTTTTTTCACACTCCCGGTGTTAGGAAAATCACATTTTTCACACTTCCGGGGTCAGGAGAATTTAATATTTTTCACACTCCCGGGGTCAAGAAAATCACATTTTTCACACTCCCGGGGTCAGGAGAATTTAATATTTTTCACACTCCCGGGGTCAAGAAAATCACATTTTTTCACACTCCCGGGGTCAGGAAATTCTGATATTTTTTACACTCCCGGGGTCAGGAAAATCGGATATTTTCACAGTCCCAGGGTCAGGAAAATTTAATATTTTTCACACTCCCAGGGTCAAGAAAATCACATTTTTTCACACTCCTGGGGTCAGGAAAATTTAATTTTTTCACACTCCCAGGATCAAGAAAATCACAATTTTTTACACTCCCGGGGTCAGGAAATTCTGATATTTTTCACACTCCCGGGGTCTGGAAAATCAGATTTTTTTCACACAACCGGGGTCAGGAAAATTGGGTTTTATTCACACTCCCGGGGTCAGGAAAATTGGATTTTTTTCCCACTCCCGGTGTCAGGAGAATTTAAAATTTTTCACACTCCTGGGGTCAAGAAAATCACATTTTTCACACTCCCGGCGTCAGGAAATTCTGATATTTTTCACACTCCCGGGTTCAGGAAATCAGATATTTTCAGTCCCGGGGTCAGGAAAATTGATTTTTTTTCACACTCCCGGGGTCAGGAGAGTTTAATATTTTTCACACTCCCGGGGTAAAGAAAATCACATTTTTTCACGCTCCCGGGGTCAAGGAAATTCTGATTTTTTTTCACACTCCCGGGGTCAGGAAAATTGGATATTTTCATACTCCCGGGGTCAGGAAAACCAGATTTTTTTCAAACTCCCGGGGTCAGGAAAATTGGATTTTTTTCACACTCCCGGGGTCAGGAGAATTTAATATTTTTCACACTCCCGTGGTCAAGAAAATCACATTTTTTCACACTCCAGGGGTCAGGAAATTCTGATATTTTTCACACTCCCGGGGTCAGGAAAATCAGATATTTTCACAGTCCCGGGGTCAGGAAAATTGATTTTTTTTCACACTCCCGGGGTCAGGAGAGTTTAATATTTTTCACACTCCCGGGGTCAGGAAAATTGGATTTTTTTCACACTCCCGGGGTCAGGAGAATTTAATATTTTTCACACTCCCGTGGTAAAGAAAATCACATTTTTTCACGCTCCCGGGGTCAAGGAAATTCTGATTTTTTTCACACTCCCGGGGTCAGGAAAATTGGATTTTTTCACACTCCCAGGATCAGGAGAATTTAATTTTTTTCACACTCCTAGGGTAAAAAATCAGATATTTTCACACTCCCGGGGTCAGGAAAATCACCTTTTTTTACACTCCTGGGGTCAAGGAAATTCTGATTTTTTTCACACTCCCGGGGTCAGGAAAATTGGATTTTTTCACACTCCTGGGGTCAAGAAAATCACATTTTTTTACACTCCCATGGTCAGGAAATTCTGATATTTTTCACACTCCCGGGGTCAGGAAAATTGGTTTTTTTTTCACACTCCCGGGGTCAGGAGAATTTAATATTTTTCACACTCCCGGGGTCAGGAGAATTTAATTTTTTTCACACTCCCGGGGTCAAGAAAATCAGATCTTTTCACACTCCCGGGGTCAAGAAAATCACATTTTTTCACACTCCCTTGGTCAGGAAATTCTGATATTTTTAACACTCCCGGGGTCAGGAAAATCGGATATTTTCACACTCCCGGAGTCAGGAAAATTGGATTTTTTTCACACTCCCGGGGTCAGGAAATTTGGGTTTTTTTCACACTCCCGGGGTCAGGAAATTCTGATTTTTTTCACACTCCCGGTGTTAGGAAAATCACATTTTTCACACTCCCGGGGTCAGGAAAATTGGATTTTTTCACACTCCCAGGTTCAGGAAAATTGGGTTTTTTCACACTCCTGGGGTCAAGAAAATCACATATTTTCGCACTCCCGGGGTCAGAGGATTCTGATTTTTTTCACACTCCCGGGGTCAAGAAAATCACATTTTTTCACACTCCCGGTGTTAGGAAAATCACATTTTTCACACTCCCGGGGTCAGGAAAATTGGATTTTTTTCACACTCCCGGGGTCAGGAGAATTTAATATTTTTCACACTCCCAGGGTCAAGAAAATCACATTTTTTTACACTCCCGGGGTCAGGAAATTCTGATATTTTTCACACTCCCGGGGTCAGGAAAATCAGATTTTTTTCACACACCCGGGGTCAGGAAAATTGGGTTTTTTTCACACTCCCGGGGTCAGGAAAATTGGATTTTTTCACACTCCCGGGGTTAGGAGAATTTAATATTTTTCACACTCCCGGGGTCAAGAAAATCACATTTTTTCACACTCCAGGGGTCAGGAAATTCTGATTTTTTTTCACACTCCCTTGGTCAGGAAAATTGGATATTTTCATACTCCCGGGATCAGGAAAACCAGATTTTTTTCAAACTCCCGGGGTCAGGAAAATTGGATTTTTTTCACACTCCTGGGGTCAGGAAAATTGGATTTATTTTCACACTCCCGGGTTCAGGAAAATTGGGTTTTTTCACACTCCCGGGGTCAAGAAAATCACATTTTTCACACTCCCGGGGTCAGGAAATTCTGATTTTTTTCACACTCCCGGTGTTAGGAAAATCACATTTTTCACACTCCCGGGGTCAGGAGAATTTAATATTTTTCACACTCCCGGGGTCAAGAAAATCACATTTTTTCACACTCCCGGGGTCAGGAAATTCTGATATTTTTTACACTCCCGGGGTCAGGAAAATCGGATATTTTCACAGTCCCGGGGTCAGGAAAATTTAATATTTTTCACACTCCCAGGGTCAAGAAAATCACATTTTTTCACACTCCCGGGGTCAGGAAAATTTAATTTTTTCACACTCCCAGGGTCAAGAAAATCACAATTTTTTACACTCCCGGGGTCAGGAAATTCTGATATTTTTCACACTCCCGGGGTCAGGAAAATCAGATTTTTTTCACACACCCGGGGTCAGGAAAATTGGTTTTTTTTCACACTCCCGGGGTCAGGAAAATTGGATTTTTTTCACACTCCCGGGGTTAGGAGAATTTTATATTTTTCACACTCCCGGGGTCAAGAAAATCACATTTTTTCACACTCCCGGGGTCAGGAAATTCTGATTTTTTTTCACACTCCCTTGGTCAGGAAAATTGGATATTTTCATACTCCCGGGATCAGGAAAACCAGATTTTTTTCAAACTCCCGGGGTCAGGAAAATTGGATTTTTTTCACACTCCTGGGGTCAGGAAAATTGGATTTTTTTTCACACTCCCGGGTTCAGGAAAATTGGGTTTTTTCACACTCCCGGGGTCAAGAAAATTGGGTTTTTTCACACTCCCGGGGTCAAGAAAATCACATATTTTCACACTCCCGGGGTCAGGAGATTCTGATTTTTTTCACACTCCCGGGGTCAAGAAAATCACATTTTTCACACTCCCGGGGTCAGGAAATTCTGATTTTTTTCACACTCCCGGTGTTAGGAAAATCACATTTTTCACACTTCCGGGGTCAGGAGAATTTAATATTTTTCACACTCCCGGGGTCAAGAAAATCACATTTTTCACACTCCCGGGGTCAGGAAAATTTAATTTTTTCACACTCCCAGGGTCAAGAAAATCACAATTTTTTACACTCCCGGGGTCAGGAAATTCTGATATTTTTCACACTCCCGGGGTCAGGAAAATCAGATTTTTTTCACACTCCCGGGGTCAGGAAAATTGGATTTTTTCACACTCCTGGGGTTAGGAGAATTTAATATTTTTCACACTCCCGGGGTCAAGAAAATCACATTTTTTCACACTCCCGGGGTCAGGAAATTCTGTTTTTTTTTCTCACTCCCTTGGTCAGGAAAAATGGATATTTTCATACTCCCGGGATCAGGAAAACCAGATTTTTTTCAAACTCCCGGGGTCAGGAAAATTGGATTTTTTTCACACTCCTGGGGTCAGGAAAATTGGATTTTTTTTCACACTCCCAGGTTCAGGAAAATTGGGTTTTTTCACACTCCCGGGGTCAAGAAAATTGGGTTTTTTCACACTCCCGGGGTCAAGAAAATCACATATTTTCACACTCCCGGGGTCAGGAGATTCTGATTTTTTTCACACTCCCGGGGTCAAGAAAATCACATTTTTCACACTCCCGGGGTCAGGAAATTCTGATTTTTTTCACACTCCCGGTGTTAGGAAAATCACATTTTTCACACTTCCGGGGTCAGGAGAATTTAATATTTTTCACACTCCCGGGGTCAAGAAAATCACATTTTTCACACTCCCGGGGTCAGGAGAATTTAATATTTTTCACACTCCCGGGGTCAAGAAAATCACATTTTTTCACACTCCCGGGGTCAGGAAATTCTGATATTTTTTACACTCCCGGGGTCAGGAAAATCGGATATTTTCACAGTCCCAGGGTCAGGAAAATTTAATATTTTTCACACTCCCAGGGTCAAGAAAATCACATTTTTTCACACTCCTGGGGTCAGGAAAATTTAATTTTTTCACACTCCCAGGATCAAGAAAATCACAATTTTTTACACTCCCGGGGTCAGGAAATTCTGATATTTTTCACACTCCCGGGGTCTGGAAAATCAGATTTTTTTCACACAACCGGGGTCAGGAAAATTGGGTTTTATTCACACTCCCGGGGTCAGGAAAATTGGATTTTTTTCCCACTCCCGGTGTCAGGAGAATTTAAAATTTTTCACACTCCTGGGGTCAAGAAAATCACATTTTTCACACTCCCGGCGTCAGGAAATTCTGATATTTTTCACACTCCCGGGTTCAGGAAATCAGATATTTTCAGTCCCGGGGTCAGGAAAATTGATTTTTTTTCACACTCCCGGGGTCAGGAGAGTTTAATATTTTTCACACTCCCGGGGTAAAGAAAATCACATTTTTTCACGCTCCCGGGGTCAAGGAAATTCTGATTTTTTTTCACACTCCCGGGGTCAGGAAAATTGGATATTTTCATACTCCCGGGGTCAGGAAAACCAGATTTTTTTCAAACTCCCGGGGTCAGGAAAATTGGATTTTTTTCACACTCCCGGGGTCAGGAGAATTTAATATTTTTCACACTCCCGTGGTCAAGAAAATCACATTTTTTCACACTCCAGGGGTCAGGAAATTCTGATATTTTTCACACTCCCGGGGTCAGGAAAATCAGATATTTTCACAGTCCCGGGGTCAGGAAAATTGATTTTTTTTCACACTCCCGGGGTCAGGAGAGTTTAATATTTTTCACACTCCCGGGGTCAGGAAAATTGGATTTTTTTCACACTCCCGGGGTCAGGAGAATTTAATATTTTTCACACTCCCGTGGTAAAGAAAATCACATTTTTTCACGCTCCCGGGGTCAAGGAAATTCTGATTTTTTTCACACTCCCGGGGTCAGGAAAATTGGATTTTTTCACACTCCCAGGATCAGGAGAATTTAATTTTTTTCACACTCCTAGGGTAAAAAATCAGATATTTTCACACTCCCGGGGTCAGGAAAATCACCTTTTTTTACACTCCTGGGGTCAAGGAAATTCTGATTTTTTTCACACTCCCGGGGTCAGGAAAATTGGATTTTTTCACACTCCTGGGGTCAGAAGAATTTAATTTTTTTCACACTCCCAGGGTCAAGAAAATCAGATATTTTCACACTCCCGGGGTCAAGAAAATCACATTTTTTTACACTCCCATGGTCAGGAAATTCTGATATTTTTCACACTCCCGGGGTCAGGAAAATTGGGTTTTTTTTCACACTCCCGGGGTCAGGAGAATTTAATATTTTTCACACTCCCGGGGTCAGGAGAATTTAATTTTTTTCACACTCCCGGGGTCAAGAAAATCAGATCTTTTCACACTCCCGGGGTCAAGAAAATCACATTTTTTCACACTCCCTTGGTCAGGAAATTCTGATATTTTTAACACTCCCGGGGTCAGGAAAATCGGATATTTTCACACTCCCGGAGTCAGGAAAATTGGATTTTTTTCACACTCCCGGGGTCAGGAAATTTGGGTTTTTTTCACACTCCCGGGGTCAGGAAATTCTGATTTTTTTCACACTCCCGGTGTTAGGAAAATCACATTTTTCACACTCCCGGGGTCAGGAAAATTGGATTTTTTCACACTCCCAGGTTCAGGAAAATTGGGTTTTTTCACACTCCTGGGGTCAAGAAAATCACATATTTTCGCACTCCCGGGGTCAGAGGATTCTGATTTTTTTCACACTCCCGGGGTCAAGAAAATCACATTTTTTCACACTCCCGGTGTTAGGAAAATCACATTTTTCACACTCCCGGGGTCAGGAAAATTGGATTTTTTTCACACTCCCGGGGTCAGGAGAATTTAATATTTTTCACACTCCCAGGGTCAAGAAAATCACATTTTTTTACACTCCCGGGGTCAGGAAATTCTGATATTTTTCACACTCCCGGGGTCAGGAAAATCAGATTTTTTTCACACTCCCGGGGTCAGGAAAATTGGATTTTTTCACACTCCCGGGGTTAGGAGAATTTAATATTTTTCACACTCCCGGGGTCAAGAAAATCACATTTTTTCACACTCCAGGGGTCAGGAAATTCTGATTTTTTTTCACACTCCCTTGGTCAGGAAAATTGGATATTTTCATACTCCCGGGATCAGGAAAACCAGATTTTTTTCAAACTCCCGGGGTCAGGAAAATTGGATTTTTTTCACACTCCTGGGGTCAGGAAAATTGGATTTATTTTCACACTCCCGGGTTCAGGAAAATTGGGTTTTTTCACACTCCCGGGGTCAAGAAAATCACATTTTTCACACTCCCGGGGTCAGGAAATTCTGATTTTTTTCACACTCCCGGTGTTAGGAAAATCACATTTTTCACACTCCCGGGGTCAGGAGAATTTAATATTTTTCACACTCCCGGGGTCAAGAAAATCACATTTTTTCACACTCCCGGGGTCAGGAAATTCTGATATTTTTTACACTCCCGGGGTCAGGAAAATCGGATATTTTCACAGTCCCGGGGTCAGGAAAATTTAATATTTTTCACACTCCCAGGGTCAAGAAAATCACATTTTTTCACACTCCCGGGGTCAGGAAAATTTAATTTTTTCACACTCCCAGGGTCAAGAAAATCACAATTTTTTACACTCCCGGGGTCAGGAAATTCTGATATTTTTCACACTCCCGGGGTCAGGAAAATCAGATTTTTTTCACACACCCGGGGTCAGGAAAATTGGTTTTTTTTCACACTCCCGGGGTCAGGAAAATTGGATTTTTTTCACACTCCCGGGGTTAGGAGAATTTTATATTTTTCACACTCCCGGGGTCAAGAAAATCACATTTTTTCACACTCCCGGGGTCAGGAAATTCTGATTTTTTTTCACACTCCCTTGGTCAGGAAAATTGGATATTTTCATACTCCCGGGATCAGGAAAACCAGATTTTTTTCAAACTCCCGGGGTCAGGAAAATTGGATTTTTTTCACACTCCTGGGGTCAGGAAAATTGGATTTTTTTTCACACTCCCGGGTTCAGGAAAATTGGGTTTTTTCACACTCCCGGGGTCAAGAAAATTGGGTTTTTTCACACTCCCGGGGTCAAGAAAATCACATATTTTCACACTCCCGGGGTCAGGAGATTCTGATTTTTTTCACACTCCCGGGGTCAAGAAAATCACATTTTTCACACTCCCGGGGTCAGGAAATTCTGATTTTTTTCACACTCCCGGTGTTAGGAAAATCACATTTTTCACACTTCCGGGGTCAGGAGAATTTAATATTTTTCACACTCCCGGGGTCAAGAAAATCACATTTTTCACACTCCCGGGGTCAGGAAAATTTAATTTTTTCACACTCCCAGGGTCAAGAAAATCACAATTTTTTACACTCCCGGGGTCAGGAAATTCTGATATTTTTCACACTCCCGGGGTCAGGAAAATCAGATTTTTTTCACACTCCCGGGGTCAGGAAAATTGATTTTTTCACACTCCTGGGGTTAGGAGAATTTAATATTTTTCACACTCCCGGGGTCAAGAAAATCACATTTTTTCACACTCCCGGGGTCAGGAAATTCTGATTTTTTTTCACACTCCCTTGGTCAGGAAAAATGGATATTTTCATACTCCCGGGATCAGGAAAACCAGATTTTTTTCAAACTCCCGGGGTCAGGAAAATTGGATTTTTTTCACACTCCTGGGGTCAGGAAAATTGGATTTTTTTTCACACTCCCAGGTTCAGGAAAATTGGGTTTTTTCACACTCCCGGGGTCAAGAAAATTGGGTTTTTTCACACTCCTGGGGTCAAGAAAATCACATATTTTCACACTCCCGGGGTCAGGAGATTCTGATTTTTTTCACACTCCCGGGGTCAAGAAAATCACATTTTTCACACTCCCGGGGTCAGGAAATTCTGATTTTTTTCACACTCCCGGTGTTAGGAAAATCACATTTTTCACACTTCCGGGGTCAGGAGAATTTAATATTTTTCACACTCCCGGGGTCAAGAAAATCACATTTTTCACACTCCCGGGGTCAGGAGAATTTAATATTTTTCACACTCCCGGGGTCAAGAAAATCACATTTTTTCACACTCCCGGGGTCAGGAAATTCTGATATTTTTTACACTCCCGGGGTCAGGAAAATCGGATATTTTCACAGTCCCAGGGTCAGGAAAATTTAATATTTTTCACACTCCCAGGGTCAAGAAAATCACATTTTTTCACACTCCTGGGGTCAGGAAAATTTAATTTTTTCACACTCCCAGGATCAAGAAAATCACAATTTTTTACACTCCCGGGGTCAGGAAATTCTGATATTTTTCACACTCCCGGGGTCTGGAAAATCAGATTTTTTTCACACAACCGGGGTCAGGAAAATTGGGTTTTATTCACACTCCCGGGGTCAGGAAAATTGGATTTTTTTCCCACTCCCGGTGTCAGGAGAATTTAAAATTTTTCACACTCCTGGGGTCAAGAAAATCACATTTTTCACACTCCCGGCGTCAGGAAATTCTGATATTTTTCACACTCCCGGGTTCAGGAAATCAGATATTTTCAGTCCCGGGGTCAGGAAAATTGATTTTTTTTCACACTCCCGGGGTCAGGAGAGTTTAATATTTTTCACACTCCCGGGGTAAAGAAAATCACATTTTTTCACGCTCCCGGGGTCAAGGAAATTCTGATTTTTTTTCACACTCCCGGGGTCAGGAAAATTGGATATTTTCATACTCCCGGGGTCAGGAAAACCAGATTTTTTTCAAACTCCCGGGGTCAGGAAAATTGGATTTTTTTCACACTCCCGGGGTCAGGAGAATTTAATATTTTTCACACTCCCGTGGTCAAGAAAATCACATTTTTTCACACTCCAGGGGTCAGGAAATTCTGATATTTTTCACACTCCCGGGGTCAGGAAAATCAGATATTTTCACAGTCCCGGGGTCAGGAAAATTGATTTTTTTTCACACTCCCGGGGTCAGGAGAGTTTAATATTTTTCACACTCCCGGGGTCAGGAAAATTGGATTTTTTTCACACTCCCGGGGTCAGGAGAATTTAATATTTTTCACACTCCCGTGGTAAAGAAAATCACATTTTTTCACGCTCCCGGGGTCAAGGAAATTCTGATTTTTTTCACACTCCCGGGGTCAGGAAAATTGGATTTTTTCACACTCCCAGGATCAGGAGAATTTAATTTTTTTCACACTCCTAGGGTAAAAAATCAGATATTTTCACACTCCCGGGGTCAGGAAAATCACCTTTTTTTACACTCCTGGGGTCAAGGAAATTCTGATTTTTTTCACACTCCCGGGGTCAGGAAAATTGGATTTTTTCACACTCCTGGGGTCAGAAGAATTTAATTTTTTTCACACTCCCATTGTCAAGAAAATCAGATATTTTCACACTCCCGGGGTCAAGAAAATCACATTTTTTTACACTCCCATGGTCAGGAAATTCTGATATTTTTCACACTCCCGGGGTCAGGAAAATTGGTTTTTTTTTCACACTCCCGGGGTCAGGAGAATTTAATATTTTTCACACTCCCGGGGTCAGGAGAATTTAATTTTTTTCACACTCCCGGGGTCAAGAAAATCAGATCTTTTCACACTCCCGGGGTCAAGAAAATCACATTTTTTCACACTCCCTTGGTCAGGAAATTCTGATATTTTTAACACTCCCGGGGTCAGGAAAATCGGATATTTTCACACTCCCGGAGTCAGGAAAATTGGATTTTTTTCACACTCCCGGGGTCAGGAAATTTGGGTTTTTTTCACACTCCCGGGGTCAAGAAAATCACATTTTTTCACACTCCCGGGGTCAGGAAAATCAGATTTTTTTTCAAACTCCCGGGGTCAGGAAAATTGGATTTTTTTCACACTCCCGGGGTCAGGAAAATTGGGTTTTTTTCACACTCCCGGGGTCAAGAAAATCACATTTTTTCACACTCCCGGGGTCAGGAAATTCTGATTTTTTTCACACTCCCAGGGTCAAGAAAATCACATTTTTTCACACTCCCAGGGTCAGGAGATTCTGATTTTTTTTTACACTAACAGGGTCAAGAAAATCACATTTTTTCACACTCCCCGGGTCAGGAAATTCTGATTTTTTTCACACTCCCGGTGTTAGGAAAATCACAGTTTTCACACTCCTGGGGTCAGGAAAATTGGATTTTTTCACACTCCCGGGGTCAGGAGAATTTAATATTTTTCACACTCCCGGGGGGAAGAAAATCACAGTTTTTTTCCCACTCCCGGGGTCAGGAAATTCTGATATTTTTCACACTCCTGGGGTCAGGAAAATCGGATATTTTCATACTCCCGGGGTCAGGAAAATTGTATTTTTTCACACTCCCGGGGTCAGGAAAATTGGATTTTTTTCACACTCCCGGGGTCAAGAAAATCAAATTTTTTCACACTCCCGGGGTCAGGAAATTCTGATTTTTTTCACACTCCCAGGGTCAAGAAAATCACATTTTTCACACTCCCGGGGTCAGGAGATTCTGATTTTTTTTTTACACTAACGGGGTCAAGAAAATCACATTTTTTCACACTCCCAGGATCAGGAAATTCTGATTTTTTTCACACTCCCGGTGTTAGGAAAATCACAGTTTTCACACTCCTGGGGTCAGGAAAATTTGATTTTTTCACACTCCCGGGGTCAGGAGAATTTAATATTTTTCACACTCCCGGTGTGAAGAAAATCACATTTTTTCACACTCCCGGGGTCAGGAAATTCTGATATTTTATACACTCCTGGGGTCAGGAAAATTGGATATTTTCATACTCCCTGGGTCAGGAAAATTGGATTTTTTCACACTCCCAGGGTCAGGAAAATTGGATTTTTTTTCAAACTCCTAGGGTCAGGAAAATTGGATTTTTTTCACACTCCCGGGGTCAAGAAAATCACATTTTCTCACACTCCCGGGGTCAGGAAATTCTGATTTTTTTCACACTCCCGGGGTCAAGAAAATCACATTTTTTCACACTCCCGGGGTCAGGAAAATCGGATACTTTCACACTCCCGGGGTCAGGAAAATTGGATTTTTTCACACTCCCGGGTTCAGGAAAATTGGGTTTTTTCACACTCCTGGGGTCAAGAAAATCACATATTTTCGCACTCCCGGGGTCAGAGGATTCTGATTTTTTCACACTCCCGGGGTCAGGAGAATTTAATATTTTTCACACTCCCAGGGTCAAGAAAATCACATTTTTTTACACTCCCGGGGTCAGGAAATTCTGATATATTTCACACTCCCGGGGTCAGGAAAATCAGATTTTTTTCACACATCCGGGGTCAGGAAAATTGGTTTTTTTTCACACTCCCGGGGTCAGGAAAATTGGATTTTTTCACACTCCCGGGGTTAGGAGAATTTTATATTTTTCACACTCCCGGGGTCAAGAAAATCACATTTTTTCACACTCCCGGGGTCAGGAAATTCTGATTTTTTTTCACACTCCCTTGGTCAGGAAAATTGGATATTTTCATACGCCCAGGATCAGGAAAACCAGATTTTTTTCAAACTCCCGGGGTCAGGAAAATTGGATTTTTTTCACACTCCCGGGGTCAGGAAAATTGGATTTTTTTTCACACTCCCGGGTTCAGGAAAATTGGGTTTTTTCACACTCCCGGGGTCAAGAAAATTGGGTTTTTTCACAATCCCGGGCTCAAGAAAATCACATATTTTCACACTCCCGGGGTCAGGAGATTCTGATTTTTTTCACACTCCCGGGGTCAAGAAAATCACATTTTTCACACTCCCGGGGTCAGGAAATTCTGATTTTTTTCACACTCCCGGTGTTAGGAAAATCACATTTTTCACACTCCCGGGGTCAGGAGAATTTAATATTTTTCACACTCCCGGGGTCAAGAAAATCACATTTTTTCACACTCCCGGGGTCAGGAAATTCTGATATTTTTTACACTCCCGGGGTCAGGAAAATCGGATATTTTCACAGTCCCGGGGTCAGGAAAATTTAATATTTTTCACACTCCCAGGGTCAAGAAAATCACATTTTTTCACACTCCCGGGGTCAGGAAAATCACAATTTTTTACACTCCCGGGGTCAGGAAATTCTGATATTTTTCACACTCCCGGGGTCTGGAAAATCAGATTTTTTTTCACACAACCGGGGTCAGGAAAATTGGGTTTTATTCACACTCCCGGGGTCATGAAAATTGGATTTTTTCCCACTCCCGGGGTCAGGAGAATTTAAAATTTTTCACACTCCTGGGGTCAAGAAAATCACATTTTTCACACTCCCGGGGTCAGGAAATTCTGATATTTTTCACACTCCCGGGGTCAGGAAAATCAGATATTTTCAGTCCCGGGGTCAGGAAAATTGATTTTTTTTCACACTCCCGGGGTCAGGAGAGTTTAATATTTTTCACACTCCCGGGGTCAGGAAAATTGGATTTTTTTCATACTCCCGGGGTCAGGAGAATTTAATATTTTTCACACTCCCGGGGTAAAGAAAATCACATTTTTTCACGCTCCCGGGGTCAAGGAAATTCTGATTTTTTTCACACTCCCGGGGTCAGGAAAATTGGATATTTTCATACTCCCGGGGTCAGGAAAACCAGATTTTTTTCAAACTCCCGGGGTCAGGAAAATTGGATTTTTTTCACACTCCCGGGGTCAGGAGAATTTAATATTTTTCACACTCCCGGGGACAAGAAAATCACATTTTTTCACACTCCCGGGGTCAGGAAATTCTGATATTTTTCACACTCCCGGGGTCAGGAAAATCAGATATTTTCACAGTCCCGGGGTCAGGAAAATTGATTTTTTTCACACTCCCGGGGTCAGGAGAGTTTAATATTTTTCACACTCCCGCGGTCAGGAAAATTGGATTTTTTTCACACTCCCGGGGTCAGGAGAATTTAATATTTTTCACACTCCCGGGGTAAAGAAAATCACATTTTTTCACGCTCCCGGGGTCAAGGAAATTCTGATTTTTTTCACACTCCCGGGGTCAGGAAAATTGGATTTTTTCACACTCCCGGGATCAGGAGAATTTAATCTTTTTTCACACTCCCAGGGTGAAGAAAATCAGATATTTTCACACTCCCGGGGTCAGGAAAATCACATTTTTTTACACTCCCAGGGTCAAGGAAATTCTGATTTTTTTCACACTCCCGGGGTCAGGAAAATTGGATTTTTTCACACTCCTGGGGTCAGAAGAATTTAATTTTTTTCACACTCCCAGGGTCAAGAAAATCAGATATTTTCACACTTCCGGGGTCAAGAAAATCACATTTTTTTACACTCCCAGGGTCAGGAAATTCTGATATTTTTCACACTCCCGGGGTCAGGAAAATTGGTTTTTTTTCACACTCCCGGGGTCAGGAGAATTTAATATTTTTCACACTCCCGGGGTCAGGAGAATTTAATTGTTTTCACACTCCCGGGGTCAAGAAAATCAGATCTTTTCACACTCCCGGGGTCAAAAAAATCACATTTTTTCACACTCCCTTGGTCAGGAAATTCTGATATTTTTAACACTCCCGGGGTCAGGAAAATCGGATAATTTCACACTCCCGGGGTCAGGAAAATTGGATTTTTTTCACACTCCCGGGGTCAGGAAATTTGGTTTTTTTTCACACTCCCGGGGTCAAGAAAATCACATTTTTTCACACTCCCGGGGTCAGGAAAATCAGATTTTTTTTCAAACTCCCGGGGTCAGGAAAATTGGATTTTTTTCACACTCCCGGGGTCAGGAAAATTGGGTTTTTTTTCACACTCCCGGGGTCAAGAAAATCACATTTTTTCACACTCCCGGGGTCAGGAAATTCTGATTTTTTTCACACTCCCAGGGTCAAGAAAATCACATTTTTTCACACTCCCAGGGTCAGGAGATTCTGATTTTTTTTTTACACTAACAGGGTCAAGAAAATCACATTTTTTCACACTCCTCGGGTCAGGAAATTCTGATTTTTTTCACACTCCCGGTGTTAGGAAAATCACAGTTTTCACACTCCTGGGGTCAGGAAAATTGGATTTTTTCACACTCCCGGGGTCAGGAGAATTTAATATTTTTCACACTCCCGGGAGGAAGAAAATCACATTTTTTTCACACTCCCGGGGTCAGGAAATTCTGATTTTTTTCACACTCCCAGGGTCAAGAAAATCACATATTTTCACACTCCCGGGGTCAGGAGATTCTGATTTTTTTCACACTCCCGGGGTCAAGAAAAGCACATTTTTCACACTCCCGGGGTCAGGAAATTCTGATTTTTTTCACACTCCCGGTGTTAGGAAAATCACATTTTTCACACTCCCGGGGTCAGGAGAATTTAATATTTTTCACACTCCCGGGGTCAAGAAAATCACATTTTTTCACACTCCCGGGGTCAGGAAATTCTGATATTTTTTACACTCCCGGGGTCAGGAAAATCGGATATTTTCACAGTCCCGGGGTCAGGAAAATTTAATATTTTTCACACTCCCAGGGTCAAGAAAATCACATTTTTTCACACTCCCGGGGTCAGGAAAATTTAAGTTTTTTCACACTCCCAGGGTCAAGAAAATCACAATTTTTTACACTCCCGGGGTCAGGAAATTCTGATATTTTTCACACTCCCGGGGTCTGGAAAATCAGATTTTTTTCACACAACCGGGGTCAGGAAAATTGGGTTTTATTCACACTCCCGGGGTCATGAAAATTGGATTTTTTCCCACTCCCGGGGTCAGGAGAATTTAAAATTTTTCACACTCCTGGGGTCAAGAAAATCACATTTTTCACCCTCCCGGGGTCAGGAAATTCTGATATTTTTCACACTCCCGGGGTCAGGAAAATCAGATATTTTCAGTCCCGGGGTCAGGAAAATTGATTTTTTTTCACACTCCCGGGGTCAGGAGAGTTTAATATTTTTCACACTCCCGGGGTCAGGAAAATTGGATTTTTTTCATACTCCCGGGGTCAGGAGAATTTAATATTTTTCACACTCCCGGGGTAAAGAAAATCACATTTTTTCACGCTCCCGGGGTCAAGGAAATTCTGATTTTTTTCACACTCCCGGGGTCAGGAAAATTGGATATTTTCATACTCCCGGGGTCAGGAAAACCAGATTTTTTTCAAACTCCCGGGGTCAGGAAAATTGGATTTTTTTCACACTCCCGGGGTCAGGAGAATTTAATATTTTTCACACTCCCGGGGACAAGAAAATCACATTTTTTCACACTCCCGGGGTCAGGAAATTCTGATATTTTTCACACTCCCGGGGTCAGGAAAATCAGATATTTTCACAGTCCCGGGGTCAGGAAAATTGATTTTTTTTCACACTCCCGGGGTCAGGAGAGTTTAATATTTTTCACACTCCCGCGGTCAGGAAAATTGGATTTTTTTCACACTCCCGGGGTCAGGAGAATTTAATATTTTTCACACTCCCGGGGTAAAGAAAATCACATTTTTTCACGCTCCCGGGGTCAAGGAAATTCTGATTTTTTTCACACTCCCGGGGTCAGGAAAATTGGATTTTTTCACACTCCCGGGATCAGGAGAATTTAATTTTTTTCACACTCCCAGGGTGAAGAAAATCAGATATTTTCACACTCCCGGGGTCAGGAAAATCACATTTTTTTACACTCCCAGGGTCAATGAAATTCTGATTTTTTTCACACTCCCGGGGTCAGGAAAATTGGATTTTTTCACACTCCTGGGGTCAGAAGAATTTAATTTTTTTCACACTCCCAGGGTCAAGAAAATCAGATATTTTCACACTTCCGGGGTCAAGAAAATCACATTTTTTTACACTCCCAGGGTCAGGAAATTCTGATATTTTTCACACTCCCGGGGTCAGGAAAATTGGTTTTTTTTCACACTCCCGGGGTCAGGAGAATTTAATATTTTTCACACTCCCGGGGTCAGGAGAATTTAATTGTTTTCACACTCCCGGGGTCAAGAAAATCACATTTTTTCACACTCCCTTGGTCAGGAAATTCTGATATTTTTAACACTCCCGGGGTCAGGAAAATCGGATAATTTCACACTCCCGGGGTCAGGAAAATTGGATTTTTTTCACACTCCCGGGGTCAGGAAATTTGGTTTTTTTTCACACTCCCGGGGTCAAGAAAATCACATTTTTTCACACTCCCGGGGTCAGGAAAATCAGATTTTTTTTCAAACTCCCGGGGTCAGGAAAATTGGATTTTTTTCACACTCCCGGGGTCAGGAAAATTGGGTTTTTTTCACACTCCCGGGGTCAAGAAAATCACATTTTTTCACACTCCCGGGGTCAGGAAATTCTGATTTTTTTCACACTCCCAGGGTCAAGAAAATCACATTTTTTCACACTCCCAGGGTCAGGAGATTCTGATATTTTTTTTACACTAACAGGGTCAAGAAAATCACATTTTTTCACACTCCTCGGGTCAGGAAATTCTGATTTTTTTCACACTCCCGGTGTTAGGAAAATCACAGTTTTCACACTCCTGGGGTCAGGAAAATTGGATTTTTTCACACTCCCGGGGTCAGGAGAATTTAATATTTTTCACACTCCCGGGAGGAAGAAAATCACATTTTTTTCACACTCCCGGGGTCAGGAAATTCTGATATTTTTCACACTCCTGGGGTCAGGAAAATCGGATATTTTCATACTCCCAGTGTCAGGAAAATTGTATTTTTTCACACTCCCGGGGTCAGGAAAATTGGATTTTTTTCAAACTCCCAGGGTCAGGAAAATTGGATTTTTTTCACACTCCCGGGGTCAAGAAAATCACATTTTTTCACACTCCCGGGGTCAGGAAATTCTGATTTTTTTCACACTCCCAGGGTCAAGAAAATCACATTTTTCACACTCCCGGGGTCAGGAGATTCTAATATTTTTTTTACACTAACGGGGTCAAGAAAATCACATTTTTTCACACTCCCGGGATCAGGAAATTCTGATTTTTTTCACACTCCCGGTGTTAGGAAAATCACAGTTTTCACACTCCTGGGGTCAGGAAAATTTGATTTTTTCACACTCCCGGGGTCAGGAGAATTTAATATTTTTCACACTCCCGGTGTGAAGAAAATCACATTTTCTCACACTCCCGGGGTCAGGAAATTCTGATTTTTTTCACACTCCCGGGGTCTGGAAAATCGGATACTTTTACACTCCCGGGATCAGGAAAATCAGATTTTTTTCAAACTCCCCGGGTCAGGAAAATTGGATTTTTTTCACACTCCCGGGGTCAGGAAAATTGGAATTTTTTCACACTCCCAGGGTCAGGAAAATTGGATTTTTTTCACACTCTCGGGGTCAGGAAAATCACATTTTTTCACACTCCCAAGTTCAGGAGATTCTGATCTTTTTTCACGCTCCCGGGGTCAAGAAAATCACATTTTTTCACACTCTCGGGGTCAAGAAAATCACATTTTTTTCACACTCCCGGTGTTAGGAAAATCACATTTTTCACACACCCGGGGTCAGGAAAATTGGATTTTTTCACACTCCCGGGGTCAGGAGAATTTAATTTTTTTCACACTCCCGGGGTCAAGAAAATCAGATATTTTCACACTCCCCGGGTCAGGAAAATCAGATTTTTTTCAAACTCCCGTGGTCAGGAAAATTGGTTTTTTTTCACACTCCCGGGGTCAAGAAAATCACATTTTTTCACACTCCCGGGTTCAGGAGATTCTGATTTTTTTAACACTCCCGGGGTCAAGAAAATCACATTTTTTCACACTCCCGGGGTCAGGAAATTCTGGTTTTTTTCACACTCCCGGTGTTAGGAAAATCACATTTTTCACACTCCCGGGGTCAGGAAAATTTGATTTTTTCACGCTCCCGGGGTCAGGAGAATTTAATTTTTTTCACACTCCTGGGGTCAAGAAAATCAGATATTTTCACACTCCCGGGGTCAAGAAAATCACATTTTTTCACACTCCCGGGGTCAGGAAATTCTGGGTTTTTTTCACACTCCCGGTGTTAGGAAAATCACATTTTTCACACTCCCGGGGTCAGGAAAATTTGATTTTTTCACACTCCCGGGGTCAGGAGAATTTAATTTTTTTCACACTCCCGGGGTCAAGAAAATCAGATATTTTCACACTCCCGGGGTCAGGAAAATTTAATTTTTTTCACACTCCCGGGGTCAGGAAAATCAGATTTTTTTCACACACCCGGGGTCAGGAAAATTGGTTTTTTTTCACACTCCCGGGGTCAGGAAAATTGGATTTTTTCACACTCCCGGGGTTAGGAGAATTTTATATTTTTCACACTCCCGGGGTCAAGAAAATCACATTTTTTCACACTCCCGGGGTCAGGAAATTCTGATTTTTTTTCACACTCCCTTGGTCAGGAAAATTGGATATTTTCATACTCCCGGGATCAGGAAAACCAGATTTTTTTCAAACTCCCGGGGTCAGGAAAATTGGATTTTTTTCACACTCCCGGGGTCAGGAAAATTGGATTTTTTTTCACACTCCCGGGTTCAGGAAAATTGGGTTTTTTCACACTCCCGGGGTCAAGAAAATTGGGTTTTTTCACACTCCCGGGGTCAAGAAAATCACATATTTTCACACTCCCGGGGTCAGGAGATTCTGATTTTTTTCACACTCCCGGGGTCAAGAAAATCACATTTTTCACACTCCCGGGGTCAGGAAATTCTGATTTTTTTCACACTCCCGGTGTTAGGAAAATCACATTTTTCACACTCCCGGGGTCAGGAGAATTTAATATTTTTCACACTCCCGGGGTCAAGAAAATCACATTTTTTCACACTCCCGGGGTCAGGAAATTCTGATATTTTTTACACTCCCGGGGTCAGGAAAATCGGATATTTTCACAGTCCCGGGGTCAGGAAAATTTAATATTTTTCACACTCCCAGGGTCAAGAAAATCACATTTTTTCACACTCCCGGGGTCAGGAAAATCACAATTTTTTACACTCCCGGGGTCAGGAAATTCTGATATTTTTCACACAACCGGGGTCAGGAAAATTGGGTTTTATTCACACTCCCGGGGTCATGAAAATTGGATTTTTTCCCACTCCCGGGGTCAGGAGAATTTAAAATTTTTCACACTCCTGGGGTCAAGAAAATCACATTTTTCACACTCCCGGGGTCAGGAAATTCTGATATTTTTCACACTCCCGGGGTCAGGAAAATCAGATATTTTCAGTCCCGGGGTCAGGAAAATTGATTTTTTTTCACACTCCCGGGGTCAGGAGAGTTTAATATTTTTCACACTCCCGGGGTCAGGAAAATTGGATTTTTTTCATACTCCCGGGGTCAGGAGAATTTAATATTTTTCACACTCCCGGGGTAAAGAAAATCACATTTTTTCACGCTCCCGGGGTCAAGGAAATTCTGATTTTTTTCACACTCCCGGGGTCAGGAAAATTGGATATTTTCATACTCCCGGGGTCAGGAAAACCAGATTTTTTTCAAACTCCCGGGGTCAGGAAAATTGGATTTTTTTCACACTCCCGGGGTCAGGAGAATTTAATATTTTTCACACTCCCGGGGACAAGAAAATCACATTTTTTCACACTCCTGGGGTCAGGAAATTCTGATATTTTTCACACTCCCGGGGTCAGGAAAATCAGATATTTTCACAGTCCCGGGGTCAGGAAAATTGATTTTTTTCACACTCCCGGGGTCAGGAGAGTTTAATATTTTTCACACTCCCGCGGTCAGGAAAATTGGATTTTTTTCACACTCCCGGGGTCAGGAGAATTTAATATTTTTCACACTCCCGGGGTAAAGAAAATCACATTTTTTCACGCTCCCGGGGTCAAGGAAATTCTGATTTTTTTCACACTCCCGGGGTCAGGAAAATTGGATTTTTTCACACTCCCGGGATCAGGAGAATTTAATCTTTTTTCACACACCCAGGGTGAAGAAAATCAGATATTTTCACACTCCCGGGGTCAGGAAAATCACATTTTTTTACACTCCCAGGGTCAAGGAAATTCTGATTTTTTTCACACTCCCGGGGTCAGGAAAATTGGATTTTTTTCACACTCCTGGGGTCAGAAGAATTTAATTTTTTTCACACTCCCAGGGTCAAGAAAATCAGATATTTTCACACTTCCGGGGTCAAGAAAATCACATTTTTTTACACTCCCAGGGTCAGGAAATTCTGATATTTTTCACACTCCCGGGGTCAGGAAAATTGGTTTTTTTTCACACTCCCGGGGTCAGGAGAATTTAATATTTTTCACACTCCCGGGGTCAGGAGAATTTAATTGTTTTCACACTCCCGGGGTCAAGAAAATCAGATCTTTTCACACTCCCGGGGTCAAAAAAATCACATTTTTTCACACTCCCTTGGTCAGGAAATTCTGATATTTTTAACACTCCCGGGGTCAGGAAAATCGGATAATTTCACACTCCCAGGGTCAGGAAAATTGGATTTTTTTCACACTCCCGGGGTCAGGAAATTTGGTTTTTTTTCACACTCCCGGGGTCAAGAAAATCACATTTTTTCACACTCCCGGGGTCAGGAAAATCAGATTTTTTTTCAAACTCCCGGGGTCAGGAAAATTGGATTTTTTTCACACTCCCGGGGTCAGGAAAATTGGGTTTTTTTTCACACTCCCGGGGTCAAGAAAATCACATTTTTTCACACTCCCGGGGTCAGGAAATTCTGATTTTTTTCACACTCCCAGGGTCAAGAAAATCACATTTTTTCACACTCCTCGGGTCAGGAAATTCTGATTTTTTTCACACTCCCGGTGTTAGGAAAATCACAGTTTTCACACTCCTGGGGTCAGGAAAATTGGATTTTTTCACACTCCCGGGGTCAGGAGAATTTAATATTTTTCACACTCCCGGGAGGAAGAAAATCACATTTTTTTCACACTCCCGGGGTCAGGAAATTCTGATTTTTTTCACACTCCCAGGGTCAAGAAAATCACATATTTTCACACTCCCGGGGTCAGGAGATTCTGATTTTTTTCACACTCCCGGGGTCAAGAAAATCACATTTTTCACACTCCCGGGGTCAGGAAATTCTGATTTTTTTCACACTCCCGGTGTTAGGAAAATCACATTTTTCACACTCCCGGGGTCAGGAGAATTTAATATTTTTCACACTCCCGGGGTCAAGAAAATCACATTTTTTCACACTCCCGGGGTCAGGAAATTCTGATATTTTTTACACTCCCGGGGTCAGGAAAATCGGATATTTTCACAGTCCCGGGGTCAGGAAAATTTAATATTTTTCACACTCCCAGGGTCAAGAAAATCACATTTTTTCACACTCCCGGGGTCAGGAAAATTTAAGTTTTTTCACACTCCCAGGGTCAAGAAAATCACAATTTTTTACACTCCCGGGGTCAGGAAATTCTGATATTTTTCACACTCCCGGGGTCTGGAAAATCAGATTTTTTTCACACAACCGGGGTCAGGAAAATTGGGTTTTATTCACACTCCCGGGGTCATGAAAATTGGATTTTTTCCCACTCCCGGGGTCAGGAGAATTTAAAATTTTTCACACTCCTGGGGTCAAGAAAATCACATTTTTCACCCTCCCGGGGTCAGGAAATTCTGATATTTTTCACACTCCCGGGGTCAGGAAAATCAGATATTTTCAGTCCCGGGGTCAGGAAAATTGATTTTTTTTCACACTCCCGGGGTCAGGAGAGTTTAATATTTTTCACACTCCCGGGGTCAGGAAAATTGGATTTTTTTCATACTCTCGGGGTCAGGAGAATTTAATATTTTTCACACTCCCGGGGTAAAGAAAATCACATTTTTTCACGCTCCCGGGGTCAAGGAAATTCTGATTTTTTTCACACTCCCGGGGTCAGGAAAATTGGATATTTTCATACTCCCGGGGTCAGGAAAACCAGATTTTTTTCAAACTCCCGGGGTCAGGAAAATTGGATTTTTTTCACACTCCCGGGGTCAGGAGAATTTAATATTTTTCACACTCCCGGGGACAAGAAAATCACATTTTTTCACACTCCCGGGGTCAGGAAATTCTGATATTTTTCACACTCCCGGGGTCAGGAAAATCAGATATTTTCACAGTCCCGGGGTCAGGAAAATTGATTTTTTTTCACACTCCCGGGGTCAGGAGAGTTTAATATTTTTCACACTCCCGCAGTCAGGAAAATTGGATTTTTTTCACACTCCCGGGGTCAGGAGAATTTAATATTTTTCACACTCCCGGGGTAAAGAAAATCACATTTTTTCACGCTCCCGGGGTCAAGGAAATTCTGATTTTTTTCACACTCCCGGGGTCAGGAAAATTGGATTTTTTCACACTCCCGGGATCAGGAGAATTTAATTTTTTTCACACTCCCAGGGTGAAGAAAATCAGATATTTTCACACTCCCGGGGTCAGGAAAATCACATTTTTTTACACTCCCAGGGTCAATGAAATTCTGATTTTTTTCACACTCCCGGGGTCAGGAAAATTGGATTTTTTCACACTCCTGGGGTCAGAAGAATTTAATTTTTTTCACACTCCCAGGGTCAAGAAAATCAGATATTTTCACACTTCCGGGGTCAAGAAAATCACATTTTTTTACACTCCCAGGGTCAGGAAATTCTGATATTTTTCACACTCCCGGGGTCAGGAAAATTGGTTTTTTTTCACACTCCCGGGGTCAGGAGAATTTAATATTTTTCACACTCCCGGGGTCAGGAGAATTTAATTGTTTTCACACTCCCGGGGTCAAGAAAATCACATTTTTTCACACTCCCTTGGTCAGGAAATTCTGATATTTTTAACACTCCCGGGGTCAGGAAAATCGGATAATTTCACACTCCCGGGGTCAGGAAAATTGGATTTTTTTCACACTCCCGGGGTCAGGAAATTTGGTTTTTTTTCACACTCCCGGGGTCAAGAAAATCACATTTTTCACACTCCCGGGGTCAGGAAAATCAGATTTTTTTTCAAACTCCCGGGGTCAGGAAAATTGGATTTTTTTCACACTCCCGGGGTCAGGAAAATTGGGTTTTTTTCACACTCCCGGGGTCAAGAAAATCACATTTTTTCACACTCCCGGGGTCAGGAAATTCTGATTTTTTTCACACTCCCAGGGTCAAGAAAATCACATTTTTTCACACTCCCAGGGTCAGGAGATTCTGATATTTTTTTTACACTAACAGGGTCAAGAAAATCACATTTTTTCACACTCCTCGGGTCAGGAAATTCTGATTTTTTTCACACTCCCGGTGTTAGGAAAATCACAGTTTTCACACTCCTGGGGTCAGGAAAATTGGATTTTTTCACACTCCCGGGGTCAGGAGAATTTAATATTTTTCACACTCCCGGGAGGAAGAAAATCACATTTTTTTCACACTCCCGGGGTCAGGAAATTCTGATATTTTTCACACTCCTGGGGTCAGGAAAATCGGATATTTTCATACTCCCAGTGTCAGGAAAATTGTATTTTTTCACACTCCCGGGGTCAGGAAAATTGGATTTTTTTCAAACTCCCAGGGTCAGGAAAATTGGATTTTTTTCACACTCCCGGGGTCAAGAAAATCACATTTTTTCACACTCCCGGGGTCAGGAAATTCTGATTTTTTTCACACTCCCAGGGTCAAGAAAATCACATTTTTCACACTCCCGGGGTCAGGAGATTCTAATATTTTTTTTACACTAACGGGGTCAAGAAAATCACATTTTTTCACACTCCCGGGATCAGGAAATTCTGATTTTTTTCACACTCCCGGTGTTAGGAAAATCACAGTTTTCACACTCCTGGGGTCAGGAAAATTTGATTTTTTCACACTCCCGGGGTCAGGAGAATTTAATATTTTTCACACTCCCGGTGTGAAGAAAATCACATTTTCTCACACTCCCGGGGTCAGGAAATTCTGATTTTTTTCACACTCCCGGGGTCTGGAAAATCGGATACTTTTACACTCCCGGGATCAGGAAAATCAGATTTTTTTCAAACTCCCCGGGTCAGGAAAATTGGATTTTTTTCACACTCCCGGGGTCAGGAAAATTGGAATTTTTTCACACTCCCAGGGTCAGGAAAATTGGATTTTTATCACACTCTCGGGGTCAGGAAAATTGGGTTTTTTTCACACTCCCTGGGTCAAGAAAATCACATTTTTTCACACTCCCAAGTTCAGGAGATTCTGATCTTTTTTCACGCTCCCGGGGTCAAGAAAATCACATTTTTTCACACTCTCGGGGTCAAGAAAATCACATTTTTTTCACACTCCCGGTGTTAGGAAAATCACATTTTTCACACACCCGGGGTCAGGAAAATTGGATTTTTTCACACTCCCGGGGTCAGGAGAATTTAATTTTTTTCACACTCCCGGGGTCAAGAAAATCAGATATTTTCACACTCCCCGGGTCAGGAAAATCAGATTTTTTTCAAACTCCCGTGGTCAGGAAAATTGGTTTTTTTTCACACTCCCGGGGTCAAGAAAATCACATTTTTTCACACTCCCGGGTTCAGGAGATTCTGATTTTTTTAACACTCCCGGGGTCAAGAAAATCACATTTTTTCACACTCCCGGGGTCAGGAAATTCTGGTTTTTTTCACACTCCCGGTGTTAGGAAAATCACATTTTTCACACTCCCGGGGTCAGGAAAATTTGATTTTTTCACACTCCCGGGGTCAGGAGAATTTAATTTTTTTCACACTCCTGGGGTCAAGAAAATCAGATATTTTCACACTCCCGGGGTCAAGAAAATCACATTTTTTCACACTCCCGGGGTCAGGAAATTCTGGTTTTTTTTCACACTCCCGGTGTTAGGAAAATCACATTTTTCACACTCCCGGGGTCAGGAAAATTTGATTTTTTCACACTCCCGGGGTCAGGAGAATTTAATTTTTTTCACACTCCCGGGGTCAAGAAAATCAGATATTTTCACACTCCCGGGGTCAGGAAAATTTAATTTTTTTCACACTCCCGGGGTCAAGAAAATCACATTTTTCACACTCCCGGGGTCAGGAAATTCTGTTATTTTTCACACTCCCGGGGTCAGGAAAATCGGATATTTTCACACTCCCGGGGTCAGGAAAATCAGATTTTTTTCAAACTCCCGGAGTCAGGAAAATTGGATTTTTTTCACACTCCCGGGGTCAGGAAAATTGGGTTTTTTTCACACTCTCGGGGTCAAGAATATCACATTTTTTCACACTCCCGGGTTCAAGAGATTCTGATTTTTTTCACACTCCCGGGGTCAAGAAAATCACATTTTTTCACACTCCCGGTGTTAGGAAAATCACATTTTTCACACTCCCGGGGTCAGGAAATTCTGATTTTTTTTCACACTCCCCGGGTCAAGAAAATCACATTTTTCCACACTCCCGGGGTCAGGAAAATCGCATACTTTCACACTCCCGGGATCAGGAAAATCAGATTTTTTCAAACTCCCCGGGTCAGGAAAATTGGATTTTTTTCACCTCCCGGGGTCAGGAAAATTTGATTTTTTCACACTCCTGGTGTCAGGAAAATTGGATTTTTATCACACTCCCGGGGTCAGGAAAATTGGGTTTTTTTCACACTCCCGGGGTCAAGAAAATCACATTTTTTCACACTCCCGGGTTCAGGAAATTCTGATTTTTTTCACACTCCCAGGGTCAAGAAAATCACATTTTTCACACTCCCGGGGTCATGAGATTCTAATAATTTTTTTTACACTAACGGGGTCAAGAAAATCACATTTTTTTCACACTCCCGGGGTCAGGAAATTCTGATATTTTTCACACTCCTGGGGTCAGGAAAATCGGATATTTTCATACTCCCAGTGTCAGGAAAATTGTATTTTTTCACACTCCCGGGGTCAGGAAAATTGGATTTTTTTCAAACTCCCAGGGTCAGGAAAATTGGATTTTTTTCACACTCCCGGGGTCAAGAAAATCACATTTTTTCACACTCCCGGGGTCAGGAAATTCTGATTTTTTTCACACTCCCAGGGTCAAGAAAATCACATTTTTCACACTCCCGGGGTCAGGAGATTCTAATATTTTTTTTACACTAACGGGGTCAAGAAAATCACATTTTTTCACACTCCCGGGATCAGGAAATTCTGATTTTTTTCACACTCCCGGTGTTAGGAAAATCACAGTTTTCACACTCCTGGGGTCAGGAAAATTTGATTTTTTCACACTCCCGGGGTCAGGAGAATTTAATATTTTTCACACTCCCGGTGTGAAGAAAATCACATTTTCTCACACTCCCGGGGTCAGGAAATTCTGATTTTTTTCACACTCCCGGGGTCTGGAAAATCGGATACTTTTACACTCCCGGGATCAGGAAAATCAGATTTTTTTCAAACTCCCCGGGTCAGGAAAATTGGATTTTTTTCACACTCCCGGGGTCAGGAAAATTGGAATTTTTTCACACTCCCAGGGGCAGGAAAATTGGATTTTTATCACACTCTCGGGGTCAGGAAAATTGGGTTTTTTTCACACTCCCTGGGTCAAGAAAATCACATTTTTTCACACTCCCAAGTTCAGGAGATTCTGATCTTTTTTCACGCTCCCGGGGTCAAGAAAATCACATTTTTTCACACTCTCGGGGTCAAGAAAATCACATTTTTTTCACACTCCCGGTGTTAGGAAAATCACATTTTTCACACACCCGGGGTCAGGAAAATTGGATTTTTTCACACTCCCGGGGTCAGGAGAATTTAATTTTTTTCACACTCCCGGGGTCAAGAAAATCAGATATTTTCACACTCCCCGGGTCAGGAAAATCAGATTTTTTTCAAACTCCCGTGGTCAGGAAAATTGGTTTTTTTTCACACTCCCGGGGTCAAGAAAATCACATTTTTTCACACTCCCGGGTTCAGGAGATTCTGATTTTTTTAACACTCCCGGGGTCAAGAAAATCACATTTTTTCACACTCCCGGGGTCAGGAAATTCTGGTTTTTTTCACACTCCCGGTGTTAGGAAAATCACATTTTTCACACTCCCGGGGTCAGGAAAATTTGATTTTTTCACACTCCCGGGGTCAGGAGAATTTAATTTTTTTCACACTCCTGGGGTCAAGAAAATCAGATATTTTCACACTCCCGGGGTCAAGAAAATCACATTTTTTCACACTCCCGGGGTCAGGAAATTCTGGTTTTTTTTCACACTCCCGGTGTTAGGAAAATCACATTTTTCACACTCCCGGGGTCAGGAAAATTTGATTTTTTCACACTCCCGGGGTCAGGAGAATTTAATTTTTTTCACACTCCCGGGGTCAAGAAAATCAGATATTTTCACACTCCCGGGGTCAGGAAAATTTAATTTTTTTCACACTCCCGGGGTCAAGAAAATCACATTTTTCACACTCCCGGGGTCAGGAAATTCTGTTATTTTTCACACTCCCGGGGTCAGGAAAATCGGATATTTTCACACTCCCGGGGTCAGGAAAATCAGATTTTTTTCAAACTCCCGGAGTCAGGAAAATTGGATTTTTTTCACACTCCCGGGGTCAGGAGAATTTAATTTTTTTCACACTCCCGGGGTCAAGAAAATCAGATATTTTCACACTCCCCGGGTCAGGAAAATCAGATTTTTTTCAAACTCCCGGAGTCAGGAAAATTGGATTTTTTTCACACTCCCGGGGTCAGGAAAATTGGGTTTTTTTCACACTCTCGGGGTCAAGAATATCACATTTTTTCACACTCCCGGGTTCAAGAGATTCTGATTTTTTTCACACTCCCGGGGTCAAGAAAATCACATTTTTTCACACTCCCAGTGTTAGGAAAATCACATTTTTCACACTCCCGGGGTCAGGAAATTCTGATTTTTTTTCACACTCCCCGGGTCAAGAAAATCACATTTTTCCACACTCCCGGGGTCAGGAAAATCGCATACTTTCACACTCCCGGGATCAGGAAAATCAGATTTTTTCAAACTCCCCGGGTCAGGAAAATTGGATTTTTTTCACCTCCCGGGGTCAGGAAAATTTGATTTTTTCACACTCCTGGTGTCAGGAAAATTGGATTTTTATCACACTCCCGGGGTCAGGAAAATTGGGTTTTTTTCACACTCCCGGGGTCAAGAAAATCACATTTTTCACACTCCCGGGGTCATGAGATTCTAATAATTTTTTTTACACTAACGGGGTCAAGAAAATCACATTTTTTTCACACTCCCGGGGTCAGGAAATTCTGATATTTTTCACACTCCTGGGGTCAGGAAAATCGGATATTTTCATACTCCCAGTGTCAGGAAAATTGTATTTTTTCACACTCCCGGGGTCAGGAAAATTGGATTTTTTTCAAACTCCCAGGGTCAGGAAAATTGGATTTTTTTCACACTCCCGGGGTCAAGAAAATCACATTTTTTCACACTCCCGGGGTCAGGAAATTCTGATTTTTTTCACACTCCCTGGGTCAAGAAAATCACATTTTTCACACTCCCGGGGTCAGGAGATTCTAATATTTTTTTTACACTAACGGGGTCAAGAAAATCACATTTTTTCACACTCCCGGGATCAGGAAATTCTGATTTTTTTCACACTCCCGGTGTTAGGAAAATCACAGTTTTCACACTCCTGGGGTCAGGAAAATTTGATTTTTTCACACTCCCGGGGTCAGGAGAATTTAATATTTTTCACACTCCCGGTGTGAAGAAAATCACATTTTCTCACACTCCCGGGGTCAGGAAATTCTGATTTTTTTCACACTCCCGGGGTCTGGAAAATCGGATACTTTTACACTCCCGGGATCAGGAAAATCAGATTTTTTTCAAACTCCCCGGGTCAGGAAAATTGGATTTTTTTCACACTCCCGGGGTCAGGAAAATTGGAATTTTTTCACACTCCCAGGGGCAGGAAAATTGGATTTTTATCACACTCTCGGGGTCAGGAAAATTGGGTTTTTTTCACACTCCCTGGGTCAAGAAAATCACATTTTTTCACACTCCCAAGTTCAGGAGATTCTGATCTTTTTTCATGCTCCCGGGGTCAAGAAAATCACATTTTTTCACACTCTCGGGGTCAAGAAAATCACATTTTTTTCACACTCCCGGTGTTAGGAAAATCACATTTTTCACACACCCGGGGTCAGGAAAATTGGATTTTTTCACACTCCCGGGGTCAGGAGAATTTAATTTTTTTCACACTCCCGGGGTCAAGAAAATCAGATATTTTCACACTCCCCGGGTCAGGAAAATCAGATTTTTTTCAAACTCCCGTGGTCAGGAAAATTGGTTTTTTTTCACACTCCCGGGGTCAAGAAAATCACATTTTTTCACACTCCCGGGTTCAGGAGATTCTGATTTTTTTAACACTCCCGGGGTCAAGAAAATCACATTTTTTCACACTCCCGGGGTCAGGAAATTCTGGTTTTTTTCACACTCCCGGTGTTAGGAAAATCACATTTTTCACACTCCCGGGGTCAGGAAAATTTGATTTTTTCACACTCCCGGGGTCAGGAGAATTTAATTTTTTTCACACTCCTGGGGTCAAGAAAATCAGATATTTTCACACTCCCGGGGTCAAGAAAATCACATTTTTTCACACTCCCGGGGTCAGGAAATTCTGGTTTTTTTTCACACTCCCGGTGTTAGGAAAATCACATTTTTCACACTCCCGGGGTCAGGAAAATTTGATTTTTTCACACTCCCGGGGTCAGGAGAATTTAATTTTTTTCACACTCCCGGGGTCAAGAAAATCAGATATTTTCACACTCCCGGGGTCAGGAAAATTTAATTTTTTTCACACTCCCGGGGTCAAGAAAATCACATTTTTCACACTCCCGGGGTCAGGAAATTCTGTTATTTTTCACACTCCCGGGGTCAGGAAAATCGGATATTTTCACACTCCCGGGGTCAGGAAAATCAGATTTTTTTCAAACTCCCGGAGTCAGGAAAATTGGATTTTTTTCACACTCCCGGGGTCAGGAAAATTGGGTTTTTTTCACACTCTCGGGGTCAAGAATATCACATTTTTTCACACTCCCGGGTTCAAGAGATTCTGATTTTTTTCACACTCCCGGGGTCAAGAAAATCACATTTTTTCACACTCCCGGTGTTAGGAAAATCACATTTTTCACACTCCCGGGGTCAGGAAATTCTGATTTTTTTTCACACTCCCCGGGTCAAGAAAATCACATTTTTCCACACTCCCGGGGTCAGGAAAATCGCATACTTTCACACTCCCGGGATCAGGAAAATCAGATTTTTTCAAACTCCCCGGGTCAGGAAAATTGGATTTTTTTCACCTCCCGGGGTCAGGAAAATTTGATTTTTTCACACTCCTGGTGTCAGGAAAATTGGATTTTTATCACACTCCCGGGGTCAGGAAAATTGGGTTTTTTTCACACTCCCGGGGTCAAGAAAATCACATTTTTTCACACTCCCGGGTTCAGGAAATTCTGATTTTTTTCACACTCCCAGGGTCAAGAAAATCACATTTTTCACACTCCCGGGGTCATGAGATTCTAATAATTTTTTTTACACTAACGGGGTCAAGAAAATCACATTTTTTCACACTCCCGGGATCAAGGAAATTCTGATTTTTTTCACACTCCCGGTGTTAGGAAAATCACAGTTTTCACACTCCTGGGGTCAGGAAAATTTGATTTTTTCACACTCCCGGGGTCAGGAGAATTTAATATTTTTCACACTCCCGGTGTGAAGAAAATCACATTTTTTCACACTCCCGGGGTCAGGAAATTCTGATATTTTATACACTCCTGGGGTCAGGAAAATCAGATTTTTTTCAAACTCCCCGGGTCAGGAAAATTGGATTTTTTTCACACTCCCGGGGTCAGGAAAATTGGATTTTTTTCACACTCCCAGGGTCAGGAAAATTGGATTTTTATCACACTCTCGGGGTCAGGAAAATTGGGTTTTTTTCACACTCCCTGGGTCAAGAAAATCACATTTTTTCACACTCCCGGGTTCAGGAGATTCTGATCTTTTTTCACGCTCCCGGGGTCAAGAAAATCACATTTTTTCACACTCCCGGGGTCAAGAAAATCACATTTTTTTCACACTCCCGGTGTTAGGAAAATCACATTTTTCACACTCCCGGGGTCAGGAAAATTGGATTTTTTCACACTCCCGGGGTCAGGAGAATTTAATTTTTTTCACACTCCCGGGGTCAAGAAAATCAGATATTTTCACACTCCCCGGGTCAGGAAAATCAGATTTTTTTCAAACTCCCGGGGTCAGGAAAATTGGATTTTTTTCACACTCCCGGGGTCAGGAAAATTGGTTTTTTTTCACACTCCCGGGGTCAAAAAAATCACATTTTTTCACACTCCCGGGTTCAGGAGATTCTGATTTTTTTAACACTCCCGGGGTCAAGAAAATCACATTTTTTCACACTCCCGGGGTCAGGAAATTCTGGTTTTTTTCACACTCCCGGTGTTAGGAAAATCACATTTTTCACACTCCCGGAGTCAGGAAAATTTGATTTTTTCACACTCCCAGGGTCAGGAGAATTTAATTTTTTTCACACTCCCGGGGTCAAGAAAATCAGATATTTTCACACTCCCGGGGTCAAGAAAATCACATTTTTTCACACTCCCGGGGTCAGGAAATTCTGGTTTTTTTCACACTCCCAGTGTTAGGAAAATCACATTTTTCACACTCCCGGGGTCAGGAAAATTTGATTTTTTCACACTCCTGGGGTCAGGAGAATTTAATTTTTTTCACACTCCCGGGGTCAAGAAAATCAGATATTTTCACACTCCCGGGGTCAGGAAAATTTAATTTTTTTCACACTCCCGGGGTCAAGAAAATCACATTTTTCACACTCCCGGGGTCAGGAAATTCTGTTATTTTTCACACTCCCGGGGTCAGGAAAATCGGATATTTTCACACTCCCGGGGTCAGGAAAATCAGATTTTTTTCAAACTCCCGGAGTCAGGAAAATTGGATTTTTTTCACACTCCCGGGGTCAGGAAAATTGGGTTTTTTTCACACTCTCGGGGTCAAGAATATCACATTTTTTCACACTCCCGGGGTCAGGAGAATTTAATATTTTTCACACTCCCGGGGTCAAGAAAATCACATTTTTTCACACTCCCGGGGTCAGGAAATTCTGATTTTTTTCACACTCCCGGTGTTAGGAAAATCACATTTTTCACACTCCCGGGGTCAGGAAAATTGGATTTTTTTCACTTTCCCAGGGTCAGGAGAATTTAAAATTTTTCACACTCCCAGGGTCAAGAAAATCACATTTTTTTACACTCCCGGTATTAGGAAAATCACATTTTTCACACTCCCGGGGTCAGGAAAATCACATTTTTTCACACTCCCGGTATTAGGAAAATCACATTTTTCACACTCCCGGGGTCAGGAAATTCTGATTTTTTTTCACACTCCCAGGGTCAAGAAAATCACATTTTTCCACACTCCCGGGGTCAGGAAAATCGCATACTTTCACACTCCCGGGATCAGGAAAATCACATTTTTCACACTCCCGGGGTCAGGAAATTCTGATTTTTTTTCACACTCCCAGGGTCAAGAAAATCACATTTTTCCACACTCCCGGGGTCAGGAAAATCGCATACTTTCACACTCCCGGGATCAGGAAAATCAGATTTTTTTCAAACTCCCCGGGTCAGGAAAATTGGATTTTTTTCACACTCCCGGGGTCAGGAAAATTTGATTTTTTCACACTCCCGGTGTCAGGAAAATTGGATTTTTATCACACTCCCGGGGTCAGGAAAATTGGGTTTTTTTCACACTCCCGGGGTCAAGAAAATCACGTTTTTTCACACTCCCGGGTTCAGGAGATTCTGATTTTTTTCACACTCCCGGGGTCAAGAAAATCACATTTTTTCACACTCCCGGGTTCAAGAAAATCACATTTTTTTCACAATCCAGGTGTTAGGAAAATCACATTTTTCACACTCCCGGGGTCAGGAAAATTGGATTTTTTCACACTCCCGGGGTCAGGAGAATTTAATTTTTTTCACACTCCCGGGGTCAAGAAAATCAGATATTTTCACACTCCCGGGGTCAGGAAAATTGGATTTTTTTCACACTCCCGGGGTCAGGAAAATTGGGTTTTTTTCACACTCTCGGGGTCAAGAATATCACATTTTTTCACACTCCCGGGTTCAAGAGATTCTGATTTTTTTCACACTCCCGGGGTCAAGAAAATCACATTTTTTCACACTCCCGGTGTTAGGAAAATCACATTTTTCACACTCCCGGGGTCAGGAAATTCTGATTTTTTTTCACACTCCCGGGTTCAGGAGATTCTGATTTTTTTCACACTCCCGGGGTCAAGAAAATCACATTTTTTCACACTCCCGGTGTTAGGAAAATCACATTTTTCACACTCCCGGGGTCAGGAAAATTGGATTTTTTCACACTCCCGGGGTCAGGAAAATTGGATTTTTTCACACTCCCGGGGTCAGGAAAATCACATTTTCTCACATTCCCGGGGTCAGGAAATTCTGATTTTTTTCACACTCCCGGGGTCAAGAAAATCACATTTTTTCACACTCCCGGGGTCTGGAAAATCGGATACTTTTACACTCCCGGGATCAGGAAAATCAGATTTTTTTCAAACTCCCCGGGTCAGGAAAATTGGATTTTTTTCACACTCCCGGGGTCAGGCAAATTGGATTTTTTTCACACTCCCAGGGTCAGGAAAATTGGATTTTTATCACACTCTCGGGGTCAGGAAAATTGGGTTTTTTTCACACTCCCTGGGTCAAGAAAATCACATTTTTTCACACTCCCGGGTTCAGGAGATTCTGATCTTTTTTCACGCTCCCGGGGTCAAGAAAATCACATTTTTTCACACTCCCGGGGTCAAGAAAATCACATTTTTTTCACACTCCCGGTGTTAGGAAAATCACATTTTTCACACTCCCGGGGTCAGGAGAATTTAATTTTTTTCACACTCCCGGGGTCAAGAAAATCAGATATTTTCACACTCCCCGGGTCAGGAAAATCAGATTTTTTTCAAACTCCCGGGGTCAGGAAAATTGGATTTTTTTCACACTCCCGGGGTCAGGAAAATTGGTTTTTTTTCACACTCCCGGGGTCAAGAAAATCACATTTTTTCACACTCCCGGGTTCAGGAGATTCTGATTTTTTTAACACTCTCGGGGTCAAGAATATCACATTTTTTCACACTCCCGGGTTCAAGAGATTCTGATTTTTTTCACACTCCCGGGGTCAAGAAAATCACATTTTTTCACACTCCCGGTGTTAGGAAAATCACATTTTTCACGCTCCCGGGGTCAGGAAATTCTGATTTTTTTTCACACTCCCGGGTTCAGGAGATTCTGATTTTTTTCAAACTCCCGGGGTCAAGAAAATCACATTTTTTCACACTCCCGGTGTTAGGAAAATCACATTTTTCACACTCCCGGGGTCAGGAAAATTGGATTTTTTCACACTCCCGGGGTCAGGAAAATTGGATTTTTTCACACTCCCGGGGTCAGGAAAATTGGATTTTTTTTCAAACTCCTAGGGTCAGGAAAATTGGATTTTTTTCACACTCCCGGGGTCAAGAAAATCACATTTTCTCACACTCCCGGGGTCAGGAAATTCTGATTTTTTTCACACTCCCGGGGTCAAGAAAATCACATTTTTTCACACTCCCGGGGTCTGGAAAATCGGATACTTTTACACTCCCGGGATCAGGAAAATCAGATTTTTTTCAAACTCCCCGGGTCAGGAAAATTGGATTTTTTTCACACTCCCGGGGTCAGGAAAATTGGATTTTTTTCACACTCCCAGGGTCAGGAAAATTGGATTTTTATCACACTCTCGGGGTCAGGAAAATTGGGTTTTTTTCACACTCCCTGGGTCAAGAAAATCACATTTTTTCACACTCCCGGGTTCAGGAGATTCTGATCTTTTTTCACGCTCCCGGGGTCAAGAAAATCACATTTTTTCACACTCCCGGGGTCAAGAAAATCACATTTTTTTCACACTCCCGGTGTTAGGAAAATCACATTTTTCACACTCCCGGGGTCAGGAGAATTTAATTTTTTTCACACTCCCGGGGTCAAGAAAATCAGATATTTTCACACTCCCCGGGTCAGGAAAATCAGATTTTTTTCAAACTCCCGGGGTCAGGAAAATTGGATTTTTTTCACACTCCCGGGGTCAGGAAAATTGGTTTTTTTTTCACACTCCCGGGGTCAAGAAAATCACATTTTTTCACACTCCCGGGTTCAGGAGATTCTGATTTTTTTAACACTCCCGGGGTCAAGAAAATCACATTTTTTCACACTCCCGGGTTCAAGAGATTCTGATTTTTTTCACACTCCCGGGGTCAAGAAAATCACATTTTTTCACACTCCCGGTGTTAGGAAAATCACATTTTTCACACTCCCGGGGTCAGGAAATTCTGATTTTTTTTCACACTCCCGGGTTCAGGAGATTCTGATTTTTTTCACACTCCCGGGGTCAAGAAAATCACATTTTTTCACACTCCCGGGGTTAGGAAAATTACATTTTTCACACTCCCGGGGTCAGGAAAATTGGATTTTTTCACACTCCCGGGGTCAGGAAAATTGGATTTTTTCACACTCCCGGGGTCAGGAAAATTGGATTTTTTTTCAAACTCCTAGGGTCAGGAAAATTGGGGTTTTTTTCACACTCCCTGGGTCAAGAAAATCACATTTTTTTCACACTCCCGGGTTCAGGAGATTCTGATCTTTTTTCACGCTCCCGGGGTCAAGAAAATCACATTTTTTCACACTCCCGGGGTCAAGAAAATCACATTTTTTTCACACTCCCGGTGTTAGGAAAATCACATTTTTCACACTCCCGTTGTCAGGAGAATTTAATTTTTTTCACACTCCCGGGGTCAAGAAAATCAGATATTTTCACACTCCCCGGGTCAGGAAAATCAGATTTTTTTCAAACTCCCGGGGTCAGGAAAATTGGATTTTTTTCACACTCCCGGGGTCAGGAAAATTGGTTTTTTTTCACACTCCCGGGGTCAAGAAAATCACATTTTTTCACACTCCCGGGTTCAGGAGATTCTGATTTTTTTAACACTCCCGGGGTCAAGAAAATCACATTTTTTCACACTCCCGGGGTCAGGAAATTCTGGTTTTTTTCACACTCCCGGTGTTAGGAAAATCACATTTTTCACACTCCCGGGGTCAGGAAAATTTGATTTTTTCACACTCCCAGGGTCAGGAGAATTTAATTTTTTTCACACTCCCGGGGTCAAGAAAATCAGATATTTTCACACTCCCGGGGTCAAGAAAATCACATTTTTTCACACTCCCGGGGTCAGGAAATTCTGGTTTTTTTCACACTCCCAGTGTTAGGAAAATCACATTTTTCACACTCCCGGGGTCAGGAAAATTTGATTTTTTCACACTCCCGGGGTCAGGAGAATTTAATTTTTTTCACACTCCCGGGGTCAAGAAAATCAGATATTTTCACACTCCCGGGGTCAGGAAAATTTAATTTTTTTCACACTCCCGGGGTCAAGAAAATCACATTTTTCACACTCCCGGGGTCAGGAAATTCTGTTATTTTTCACACTCCCGGGGTCAGGAAAATCGGATATTTTCACACTCCGGGGTCAGGAAAATCAGATTTTTTTCAAACTCCCGGAGTCAGGAAAATTGGATTTTTTTCACACTCCCGGGGTCAGGAAAATTGGGTTTTTTTCACACTCTCGGGGTCAAGAATATCACATTTTTTCACACTCCCGGGTTCAAGAGATTCTGATTTTTTTCACACTCCCGGGGTCAAGAAAATCACATTTTTTCACACTCCCGGTATTAGGAAAATCACATTTTTCACACTCCCGGGGTCAGGAAATTCTGATTTTTTTTCACACTCCCGGGGTCAAGAAAATCACATTTTTCCACACTCCCGGGGTCAGGAAAATCGCATACTTTCACACTCCCGGGATCAGGAAAATCAGATTTTTTTCAAACTCCCCGGGTCAGGAAAATTGGATTTTTTTCACACTCCCGGGGTCAGGAAAATTTGATTTTTTCACACTCCCGGTGTCAGGAAAATTGGATTTTTATCACACTCCCGGGGTCAGGAAAATTGGGTTTTTTTCACACTCCCGGGGTCAAGAAAATCACATTTTTTCACACTCCCGGGTTCAGGAGATTCTGATTTTTTTCACACTCCCGGGGTCAAGAAAATCACATTTTTTCACACTCCCGGGGTCAGGAAAATTTAAATTTTTTTCACACTCCCGGGGTCAAGAAAATCACATTTTTTCACACTCCCGGGGTCAGAAGATTCTGATTTTTTTTCACACTCCCGGGGTCAAGAAAATCACATTTTTTCACACTCCCGGGGTCAGGAAATTCTGATTTTTTTTCACACTCCCGGTGTTAGGAAAATCACATTTTTCACACTCCCGAGGTCAGGAAAATTGGATTTTGTCACACTCCCGGGGTCAGGAGAATTTAATTTTTTTCACACTCCCGGGGTCAAGAAAATCAGATATTTTCACACTCCCGGGGTCAGGAAAATCACATTTTTTCACACTCCTGGAGTCAGGAAATTCTGTTATTTTTCACACTCCTGGGGTCAGGAAAATCAGATATTTTCACACTCACGGGGTCAGGAAAATCAGATTTTTTTCAAACTCCCGGAGTCAGGAAAATTGGATTTTTTTCACACTCCCGGGGTCAGGAAAATTGGGGTTTTTTCACACTCTCGGGGTCAAGAATATCACATTTTTTCACACTCCCGGGTTCAGGAGATTCTGATTTTTTTCACACTCCCGGGGTCAAGAAAATCACATTTTTTCACACTCCCGGGGTCAGGAAATTCTGATTTTTTTTCACACTCCCGGTGTTAGGAAAATCACATTTTTCATACTCCCGGGGTCAGGAAAATTGGATTTTTTCAAACTCCCAGGGTCAGGAAAATCGGATTTTTTTCACACTCCCGGGGTCAGGAACATCGGATATTTTCACAATCCCGGGGTCAGGAAAATCAGATATTTTTAAACTCCCGGGGTCAGGAAAATTGGATTTTTTTCACACTTCCGGGGTCATGAAAATTGGATTTTTTTCACACTCCCGGGGTCAAGAAAATCAGATATTTTCACACTCCCGGGGTCAGGAAAATTGGATTTTTTCACACTCCCGGGGTCAGGAAAATCAGATATTTTCACACTCCCGGGGTCAAGAAAATCACATTTTTTCACACTCGCGGGGTCAGGAAATTCTGATATTTTTCACACTCCCGGGGTCAGGAAAATCGGATATTTTCACACTCCCGGGTTCAGGAAAATCAGATTTTTTTCAAACTCCCCGGGTCAGGAAAATTGGATTTTTTTTCACACTCCCGCGGTCAGGAAAATTGGATTTTTTCACACTCCCGGGGTCAGGAAAATTGGATTTTTTTCACACTCCCGGGGTCAGGAAAATTGGATTTTTTTCACACTCCCGGGTTCAGGAAAATCGGATTTTTTTCACACTCCCGGGGTCAGGAAATTTGGGTTTTTTTCACACTGCCGGGGTCAGGAAAATTTAATTTTTTTCACACTCCCAGGGTCAAGTAAATCACATTTTTTCACACTCCCGGCGTCAGGAGAATTTAATTTTTTTCACACTCCCGGGGTCAGGAAAATCGGATATTTTCACAATCCCGGGGTCAGGAAAATCAGATTTTTTTAAACTCCCGGGGTCAGGAAATTCTGATTTTTTTCACACTCCCGGGGTCAGGAAAATCGCATATTTTCACACTCCCGGTGTCAGGAAAATGGGATATTTTCATACTCCCGGGGTCAGCAAAACCAGATTTTTTTCACACTCCCGGGGTCAGGAAATTCTGATTTTTTGCACACTCCCGGTGTTAGGAAAATCACATTTTTCACACTCCCGGAGCCAGGAAAATTGGATTTTTTTCACACTCCCGGGGTCAGGAAAATTTAATTTTTTTCACACTCCCGGGGTCAAGAAAATCAGATATTTTCACACTCCCAGGGTCAGGAAATTCTGATATTTTTCACACTCCCGGGGTCAGGAAAATCGGATATTTTCACACTCCCGGGGTCAGGAGAATTTCATTTTTTTCACACTCCCGGGGTCAGGAGAATCGGATATTTTCACACTCCCGGGTCAAGAAAATCACATTTTTTCACACTCCCAGTTTCAGGAGATTCTGATTTTTTTCACACTCCCGGGGTCAAGAAAATCAGATATTTTCACACTCCCGGGGTCAGGAAAATCACATTTTTTCACACTCCTGGAGTCAGGAAATTCTGTTATTTTTCACACTCCTGGGGTCAGGAAAATCAGATATTTTCACACTCACGGGGTCAGGAAAATCAGATTTTTTTCAAACTCCCGGAGTCAGGAAAATTGGATTTTTTTCACACTCCCGGGGTCAGGAAAATTGGGGTTTTTTCACACTCTCGGGGTCAAGAATATCACATTTTTTCACACTCCCGGGTTCAGGAGATTCTGATTTTTTTCACACTCCCGGGGTCAAGAAAATCACATTTTTTCACACTCCCGGGGTCAGGAAATTCTGATTTTTTTTCACACTCCCGGTGTTAGGAAAATCACATTTTTCATACTCCCGGGGTCAGGAAAATTGGATTTTTTCAAACACCCAGGGTCAGGAAAATCGGATTTTTTTTACACTCCCGGGGTCAGGAACATCGGATATTTTCACAATCCCGGGGTCAGGAAAATCAGATATTTTTAAACTCCCGGGGTCAGGAAAATTGGATTTTTTTCACACTTCCGGGGTCATGAAAATTGGATTTTTTTCACACTCCCGGGGTCAAGAAAATCAGATATTTTCACACTCCCGGGGTCAGGAAAATTGGATTTTTTCACACTCCCGGGGTCAGGAAAATCAGATATTTTCACACTCCCGGGGTCAAGAAAATCACATTTTTTCACACTCGCGGGGTCAGGAAATTCTGATATTTTTCACACTCCCGGGGTCAGGAAAATCGGATATTTTCACACTCCCGGGTTCAGGAAAATCAGATTTTTTTCAAACTCCCCGGGTCAGGAAAATTGGATTTTTTTTCACACTCCCGCGGTCAGGAAAATTGGATTTTTTCACACTCCCGGGGTCAGGAAAATTGGATTTTTTTCACACTCCCGGGGTCAGGAAAATTGGATTTTTTTCACACTCCCGGGTTCAGGAAAATCGGATTTTTTTCACACTCCCGGGGTCAGGAAATTTGGGTTTTTTTCACACTGCCGGGGTCAGGAAAATTTAATTTTTTTCACACTCCCGGGGTCAAGTAAATCACATTTTTTCACACTCCCGGCGTCAGGAGAATTTAATTTTTTTCACACTCCCGGGGTCAGGAAAATCGGATATTTTCACAATCCCGGGGTCAGGAAAATCAGATTTTTTTAAACTCCCGGGGTCAGGAAATTCTGATTTTTTTCACACTCCCGGGGTCAGGAAAATCGCATATTTTCACACTCCCGGTGTCAGGAAAATGGGATATTTTCATACTCCCGGGGTCAGCAAAACCAGATTTTTTTCACACTCCCGGGGTCAGGAAATTCTGATTTTTTGCACACTCCCAGTGTTAGGAAAATCACATTTTTCACACTCCCGGAGCCAGGAAAATTGGATTTTTTTCACACTCCCGGGGTCAGGAAAATTTAATTTTTTTCACACTCCCGGGGTCAAGAAAATCAGATATTTTCACACTCCCAGGGTCAGGAAATTCTGATATTTTTCACACTCCCGGGGTCAGGAAAATCGGATATTTTCACACTCCCGGGGTCAGGAGAATTTCATTTTTTTCACACTCCCGGGGTCAGGAGAATCGGATATTTTCACACTCCCGGGTCAAGAAAATCACATTTTTTCACACTCCCAGTTTCAGGAGATTCTGATTTTTTTCACACTCCCGGGGTCAAGAAAATCACATTTTTTCACAATCCCAGGGTCAGGAAATTCTGATTTTTTTCACACTCCCAGTGTTAGGAAAATCACATTTTTCACACTCCCAGGGTCAGGAAAATTGGATTTTTTCACACTCCCGGGGTCAGGAGAATTTAATTTTTTTCACACTCCCGGGGTCAAGAAAATCAGATATTTTCACACTCCCGGGGTCAGGAAAATTTAATTTTTTTCACACTCCCGGGGTCAAGTAAATCACATTTTTTCACACTCCCGGGGTCAGGAGAATTTAATTTTTTTCACACTTCCGGGGTCAAGAAAATCAGATATTTTTACACTCCCGGGGTCAGGAAAATCAGATTTTTTTTCAAATTCCCGGGGTCAGGAAAATCGGATATTTTCACACTCCCGGGGTCAGGAAAATCAGATTTTTTTAAACTCCCGGTGTCAGGAAATTCTGAATTTTTTTCACACTCCCGGGGTCAGGAAAATCACATATTTTCACACTCCGATGTCAGTTTGTCATTCAATGCTAAGCTCCACATTTCCTTATACCACTCTCCGATCTGTATAACTACTTCATTTTTCCAATTTCTGGCTATGCATTGTCTACCTGTAGTTAACATAATTGCCAATACTTTTTCCTCCTTATTCAAACCCATGCCTTCCACATTTGTTAATAGGATGGTACCTGACACCAGCTTTATTCTTTTACCCATTATTTCACCAAACTCCCCTTCTATTCTTCTCCAAAAATCCCTTTCTTTTTTTACAACTCCACCACATGTGTTCATATGTTCCATCCGTTTCCTTGCATCTCCAGCATAAATTATCCCTTTTATTATCCATCTGATGAAGCCTCAGTGGTGTCAAGTACCATTGCCACAACATTTTAAAATTATGTTCCTTAATTCTTACAGACATTGTTCTCATTATCCTCTTTTTCCATTTGTTCCTCCATTCAACCTCCCTTATTTTTATATTCAAATTTTGTTCCCACTTCCGTTTCAAATCTTCCTGTGGATCTATACCCTTATTCAATATGATATAAAGTTTGCTTACTAGACCCTTAATATTATTTTCCCCTTTTCTAATCTAAATTTAATACCAGTTCTTCAAATTCGGTCTTTGCTCTATCTATCCCTACTTCCCTTCTACATTTTTTATTCCAATTACCCACCTTTAATTACTGAAACCAACCCAATTTTAACTTTTCAAATTTTTTTTCTCTTGGTATCATCATCACAAACTTTTAACCAGTCCTTCAGTAAGAACATCTCATTTTTATCCAATATTTCCTTTTTTTCATTATCTAATTTTATTGGAAAACACACCATATCAGTCAATTCCAAGATTGGAGAGAGTTTTGGGACCATATCTTTCTTTACTTTTTTCCACACCTCCATGAGCCCTCTCATCACAGTATTATTTGACTTTTTCGGCTTGTCCTTTATTCCCAAGAAGATCATATTACCAATATTTCTATACTCTTTCATCTTCAATTCCTCCCAAATTGCCTTTTCTCTTGCCAAGATCTTCACAACATTCTTGATTTGGAATGCTCGATAGTATGCTAACAAATTTGGCATGCCCAAAGCCCCTTCTTTCTGAGATAAGACCAGAGCTTCTTTGAAAGTCTAGATTTTTTACCTCCATTACAGAAACTATTAAACATCTTTTGAAACTCATTAATTTCCTTCTCCTTCAAGTGGATCGCTAGTGCAACAAATAAAAATACAGGATACTTGACGGGGGATAAATTTCCCAGAAAATACAGGATACTTGACAGGGGGGAATTTCCCAGAAAATACAGGATACTTGACAGGGGAAAAATTCCCCAGAAAATACAGGATACTTGACAGGACGAAATTTCCCGTCAAAAAAACTGGATACTTGACAGGGGGAAAGTTTGCCAGAAAATACAGGATAATTGAAAGGTTGGAAATTTCCCAGCAAATACAGTATAATTGACGGCGAAATTTCCCAGAAAATACAGTTCTGCTGATAAAACTTCTAAATATATTTCTCATTCACTGACTACAGTGAACATTCTGAGTGGTGGGCACTGTAATGTTACAATGCAGAACTGGACAAAGCTAAATCCTTCAAGGAAAATTTTAAGGGAAATTTTCATTACAGTATTTGTCTTTCCCACCTGCTCCCTGTTTTGTAGTGATAGTTTTAATTTTAATATTTTAAGTTGTCCTGAAAGTAGGCTATATCTTGGTGTTGTACATGAAACTTTTTAAAATATATGTGGTACAATACTGTAATTATAGAACACCAAGAATATTTGACACGGCTGTTTTAATAAACTGGGGAGCTAAAAGTTCTTCTGATAAAACTTCTAACAGGCACTAAACAGCACTGAGGTTGTTTTTTTTTTGTTGTTGTTGTTTTGGGGGAGGTCTGAAACAAAGTTCTTGTCAATATAGTAATCAGAGGAGTCAATTTCAGACTAGATACTGTTTTATTATTTCAAGACCAGTTGGCATGGTGACTTTTTTACCTTATACTCCTTTTGGAGTACAAGCCTGGGAGAAGCATGGAAAATATAAACAGCCATGAAATATGTGAACACATATTATTTTTTAAGAGTTAAAAAAGGAGAGGCCTCTTGCCCACAAGCCTCATGTAAAGTAGTCAGTGAATGAGAAATATAATCTAGAAGTTTTATCAGAAGAACTTCTGTTGTAAAGCAAAAAGTCTGGTGTTCACACATAATGATTAGATTGTTTTATACACTGTAATGTTCTAGATTATATTTCTCATTCACTGACTACAGTGAACATTCTGAGTGGTGGGCCCCGTAATGTTACAATGCAGAACTGGACACAGCTAAATCCTTCAAGGAAAATTATAAGGGAAATTTTCATTACTCTATTTGTCTTTCCCCTGGATACTTGACAGGGGGATATTTCCCGGCAAATACAGGATACTTGACAGGGGGAAATTTCCCAGAAAATACAGGATACTTGACAGGGTGGAAATGTCCCAGAAAATACAGTATACTTGACAGGGGGAAATTTCCCGGAAAATACAGGATACTTGACAGGGGGAAATTTTCCCAGAAAATACAGGATACTTGACAGGGAAAATTTCCTGGCGAAAACAGGATACTTGACGGGGATAATTCCCGGCAAATACAGGATACTTGACGGGGGGAAAATTTCCCAGAAAATACAGGATACTTGACAGGGGGGAAATTTCCCGGCAAGTACAGTATACTTGACAGGGCGAAATTTCCTGGCAAAAACTGGATACTTGACAGGGGGAATTTTCCCCAGAAAATACAGGATACTTGACAGGGGTGAAATTTCCCCGCAAATACAGTATACAGACCTGGACACAGCTAAATCCTTCAAGGAAACTTTTAAGGGAAATTTTCATTACTGACGGATAAATGACGGATTCTGGAGCTTTGGGGAGGGAATATGGGAGGGAGGAGTCCGGTGGGGCAACAGGTGGAACACCACAGCGAGGGGAGGAGGAGGAGGAGCCGTCCTTGATCATGGTGGAGGAGGAGATAGGTAAGGAATAATGAGCATTAGATAGTAGAAATCTTAAGTACCTAATAGAGGTAGAATGGGTAAATAGCGCATAGCGCAATTGATCTGCATTGTAACATTACTTTGACCACGACTCAGAATGTTCACTGCAGTCAGTGAATGAGAAATATAATCTAGAACATTACACTGCATAAAAAAATCTAATCATGTATCTGTGAACACAACAGACATTTTGCTTTACATGAGGCAATGCCTTGTGAGCAAGAGGCCTCTCCTTTTTTAACTCTTAAAAAATAATATGTGCACATATTTCATGGCTGTTTATATTTTCCATCCTTCTCCCAGGCTTGTACTCCAAAAGGAACCGGTATAAGGTAAAAAAGTCACCATGCCAACTGGTCTTGAAATAATAAAACAGTATCTAGTCTGAAATTGACTCCTCTGATTACTGTATTGACAAGAATTTTGTTTCAGACGTCCCCCAAAACAACAAAAAACAACAAATTCAGTGCTGTTTAGTGCCTGTTAGAAGTTTTATAAGAAGAACTTTTAGCTCCCCAGTTTATTAAAACAGCCATGTCAAATATTCTTGGTGTTCCTTAATAACAGTATTGTACCACATATATTTTTAAAAGTTTCATTTACAACACCCAGATATAAACTACATTCAGGACAACTTAAAATATTAAAATTAAAAATATCACTACAAAACAGGAAGCAGGTGGGAAAGACAAATACAGTGATGAAAATTTCCCTTAAAATTTTCCTTGAAGGATTTAGCTGTGTCCAGTTAGGGCATTGTAACATTACGGTGCACACCACCCAGAATGTTCACTGTAGTCAGTGAATGAGAAATATAATCTAGAACATTACACTGCATAAAACAATCTAATCATGTATCTGTGAACACAACAGACTTTTTGCTTTACATGAGGCTATGCCTTGTGAGCAAGAGGCCTCTCCTTTTTTAACTCTTAAAAATAATATGTGTTCACATATTTCATGGCTGCTTATATTTTCCATGATTCTCCCAGGCTTGTACTCCAAAAGGAACCAGTATAAAGTAAAAAAGTCACCATGCCAACTGGTCTTGAAATAATAAAAGAGTATCTAGTCTGAAATTGACACTGATTAATGTATTGACAAGAACTTTGTTTCAAACGTCCCCAAAAACAACAACAACAAAAAACAACCTCAGTGCTGTTTAGTGCCTGTTAGAAGTTTTATCAGAAGAACTTTTAGCTCCCCAGTTTATTAAAACAGCTGTGTCAAATATTCTTGGTGTTCTATAATTACAGTAATGAAAATTTCCCTTAAAAGTTTCCTTGAAGGATTTAGCTGTGTCCAGGTCTGTATACTGTATTTGCGGGGAAATTTCACCCCTGTCAAGTATCCTGTATTTTCTGGGGAAAATTCCCCCTGTCAAGTATCCAGTATTTGTCAGGAAATTTCGCCCTGTCAAGTATACTGTATTTGCCGGGAAATTTCCCCCTGTCAAGTATCCTGTATTTTCTGGGAAATTTCCCCCACGTCAAGTATCCTGTATTTGCCGGGAAATATAACCGTCAAGTATCCTGTTTCGCCAGGAAATTTCCACCCTGTCAAGTATCCTGTATTTGCCAGGAAATTTTCCCTGTCAAGTATCCTGTATTTTCCGGGAAATTTCCCCCTGTCAAGTATACTGTATTTTCTGGGACATTTCCACCCTGTCAAGTATCCTGTATTTTCTGGGAAATTTCCCCCTGTCAAGTATACTGTATTTTCTGGGACATTTCCACCCGGTCAAGTATCCTGTATTTTCTGGGAAATTTCCCCCTGTCAAGTATCCTGTATTTGCCGGGAAATATCCCCCTGTCAAGTATCCAGGGGAAAGACAAATATAGTAATGAAAATTTCCCTTATAATTTTCCTTGAAGGATCTAGCTGTGTCCAGTTCTGCATTGTAACATTACTTTGACCACGACTCAGAATGTTCACTGCAGTCAGTGAATGAGAAATATAATCTAGAACATTACACTGCATAAAAAATATCTAATCATGTATCTGTGAACACAACAGACTTCTTGCTTTACATGAGGCTATGCCTCATGAGCAAGAGGCCTCTCCTTTTTTAACTCTTAAAAAATAATATGTGCACATATTTCATGGCTGTTTATATTTTCCATCCTTCTCCCAGGCTTGTACTCCAAAAGGAACCGGTATAAGGTAAAAAAAGTCACCATGCCAACTGGTCTTGAAATAATAAAACAGTATCTAGTCTGAAATTGACTCCTCTGATTACTGTATTGACAAGAATTTTGTTTCAGACGTCCCGCAAAACAAGAAAAAACAACCTCAGTGCTGTTTAGTGCCTGTTAGAAGTTTTATCAGAAGAACTTTTAGCTCCCCAGTTTATTAAAACAGCCGTGTCAAATATTCTTGGTGTTCTATAATTACAGTATTGTACCACATATATTTTAAAAAGTTTCATGTACAACACCAAGATATAACCTACTTTCAGGACAACTTAAAATATTAAAATTTATCACTACAAAACAGGAAGCAGGTGGGAAAGACAAATACAGTAATGAAAATTTCCCTTAAAATTTTCCTTGAAGGATTTAGCTGTGTCCAGTTCTGCACTGTAACATTACGGTGCCCACCACTCAAGAATGTTCACTGTAGTCAGTGAATGAGAAATATAATCTAGAACATTACAGTGTATAAAACAATCTAATCATTATGTGTGAACACCAGACTATTTGCTTTACAACAGAAGTTCTTCTGATAAAACTTCTAGATTATATTTCTCATTCACTGACTACTTTACACGAGGCTATACCTTGTGGGCAAGAGGCCTCTCCTTTTTTAACTCTTAAAAATAATATGTTTTCACATATTTCATGGCTGCTTATATTTTCCATGATTCTCCCAGGCTTGTACTCCAAAAGGATCCAGTATAAAGTAAAAAAGTCACCATGCCAACTGGTCTTGAAATAATAAAGAGTATCTAGTCTGAAATTGACACTGATTAATGTATTGACAAGAACTTTGTTTCAAACGTCCCCCAAAACAACAACAACAAAAAAACAACCTCAGTGATGTTTAGTGCCTGTTAGAAGTTTTATCAGAAGAACTTTTAGCTCCCCAGTTTATTAAAACAGCTGTGTCAAATATTCTTGTTCTATAATTACAGTAATGAAAATTTCCCTTAAAAGTTTCCTTGAAGGATTTAGCTGTGTCCAGGTCTGTATACTGTATTTGCGGGGAAATTTCACCCCTGTCAAGTATCCTGTATTTTCTGGGGAAAATTCCCCCTGTCAAGTATCCAGTATTTGTCAGGAAATTTCGCCCTGTCAAGTATCCTGTATTTTCTGGGAAATTGTCCCCCCGTCAAATATCCTGTATTTGCCGGGAAATATAACCGTCAAGTATCCTGTTTTCGCCAGGAAATTTCCACCCTGTCAAGTATCCTGTATTTTCCGGGAAATTTCCCCCTGTCAAGTATACTGTATTTTCTGGGACATTTCCACCCTGTCAAGTATCCTGTATTTTCTGGGAAATTTCCCCCTGTCAAGTATAATGTATTTTCTGGGACATTTCCACCCTGTCAAGTATCCTGTATTTTCTGGGAAATTTCCCCCTGTCAAGTATCCTGTATTTGCCGGGAAATATCCCCCTGTCAAGTATCCAGGGGAAAGACAAATATAGTAATGAAAATTTCCCTTATAATTTTCCTTGAAGGATCTAGCTGTGTCCAGTTCTGCATTGTAACATTACTTTGACCACGACTCAGAATGTTCACTGCAGTCAGTGAATGAGAAATATTATCTAGAACATTACACTGCATAAAAAAAATCTAATCATGTATCTGTGAACACAACAGACTTTTTGCTTTACATGAGGCTATGCCTCATGAGCAAGAGGCCTCTCCTTTTTTAACTCTTAAAAAATAATATGTGCACATATTTCATGGCTGTTTATATTTTCCATCCTTCTCCCAGGCTTGTACTCCAAAAGGAACCGGTATAAGGTAAAAAAGTCACCATGCCAACTGGTCTTGAAATAATAAAACAGTATCTAGTCTGAAATTGACTCCTCTGATTACTGTATTGACAAGAATTTTGTTTCAGACGTCCCCCAAAACAACAAAAAACAACAAATTCAGTACTGTTTAGTGCCTGTTAGAAGTTTTATAAGAAGAACTTTTAGCTCCCCAGTTTATTAAAACAGCCGTCAAATATTCTTGGTGTTCCTTAATTACAGTATTGTACCACATATATTTTAAAAAGTTTCATTTACAACACCCAGATATAAACTACATTCAGGACAACTTAAAAAATGAAACTAAAAACTATCACTACAAAACAGGAAGCATTTGGGAAAGACAAATACAGTAATGAAAATTTCCCTTAAAATTTTCCTTGAAGGATTTAGCTGCGTCCAGTTCTGCATTGTAACATTACGGTGCCCACCACTCAGAATGTTCACTGTAGTCAGTGAATGAGAAATATAATCTAGAAGTTTTATCAGAGAAACTTTTAGCTCCCCAGTTTATTAAAACAGCCGTGTCAAATATTCTCGGTGTTCTATAATTACAGTATTGTACCACATATATTTTAAAAAGTTTCATGTACAACACCAAGATATAACCTACTTTCAGGACAACTTAAAATATTAAAATTTAAACTATCACTACAAAACAGGAAGCAGGTGGGAAAGACAAATACAGTAATGAAAATTTCCCTTAAAATTTTCCTTGAAGGATTTAGCTGTGTCCAGTTAGGGCATTGTAACATTACGGTGCACACCACCCAGAATGTTCACTGTAGTCAGTGAATGAGAAATATAATCTAGAACATTACACTGCATAAAACAATCTAATCATGTATCTGTGAACACAACAGACTTTTTGCTTTACATGAGGCTATGCCTTGTGAGCAAGAGGCCTCTCCTTTTTTAACTCTTAAAAATAATATGTGTTCACATATTTCATGGCTGCTTATATTTTCCATGATTCTCCCAGGCTTGTACTCCAAAAGGAACCAGTATAAAGTAAAAAAGTCACCATGCCAACTGGTCTTGAAATAATAAAAGAGTATCTAGTCTGAAATTGACACTGATTAATGTATTGACAAGAACTTTGTTTCAAACGTCCCCAAAAACAACAACAACAAAAAACAACCTCAGTGCTGTTTAGTGCCTGTTAGAAGTTTTATGAGAAGAACTTTTAGCTCCCCAGTTTATTAAAACAGCTGTGTCAAATATTCTTGGTGTTCTATAATTACAGTAATGAAAATTTCCCTTAAAAGTTTCCTTGAAGGATTTAGCTGTGTCCAGGTCTGTATACTGTATTTGCGGGGAAATTTCACCCCTGTCAAGTATCCTGTATTTTCTGGGGAAAATTCCCCCTGTCAAGTATCCAGTATTTGTCAGGAAATTTCGCCCTGTCAAGTATACTGTATTTGCCGGGAAATTTCCCCCTGTCAAGTATCCTGTATTTTCTGGGAAATTTCCCCCCCGTCAAGTATCCTGTATTTGCCGGGAAATATAACCGTCAAGTATCCTGTTTCGCCAGGAAATTTCCACCCTGTCAAGTATCCTGTATTTGCCAGGAAATTTTCCCTGTCAAGTATCCTGTATTTTCCGGGAAATTTCCCCCTGTCAAGTATACTGTATTTTCTGGGATATTTCCACCCTGTCAAGTATCCTGTATTTTCTGGGAAATTTCCCCCTGTCAAGTATACTGTATTTTCTGGGACATTTCCACCCGGTCAAGTATCCTGTATTTTCTGGGAAATTTCCCCCTGTCAAGTATCCTGTATTTGCCGGGAAATATCCCCCTGTCAAGTATCCAGGGGAAAGACAAATATAGTAATGAAAATTTCCCTTATAATTTTCCTTGAAGGATCTAGCTGTGTCCAGTTCTGCATTGTAACATTACTTTGACCACGACTCAGAATGTTCACTGCAGTCAGTGAATGAGAAATATAATCTAGAACATTACACTGCATTAAAAATATCTAATCATGTATCTGTGAACACAACAGACTTCTTGCTTTACATGAGGCTATGCCTCATGAGCAAGAGGCCTCTCCTTTTTTAACTCTTAAAAAATAATATGTGCACATATTTCATGGCTGTTTATATTTTCCATCCTTCTCCCAGGCTTGTACTCCAAAAGGAACCGGTATAAGGTAAAAAAAGTCACCATGCCAACTGGTCTTGAAATAATAAAACAGTATCTAGTCTGAAATTGACTCCTCTGATTACTGTATTGACAAGAATTTTGTTTCAGACGTCCCGCAAAACAAGAAAAAACAACCTCAGTGCTGTTTAGTGCCTGTTAGAAGTTTTATCAGAAGAACTTTTAGCTCCCCAGTTTATTAAAACAGCCGTGACAAATATTCTCGGTGTTCTATAATTACAGTATTGTACCACATATATTTTAAAAAGTTTCATGTACAACACCAAGATATAACCTACTTTCAGGACAACTTAAAATATTAAAATTTATCACTACAAAACAGGAAGCAGGTGGGAAAGACAAATACAGTAATGAAAATTTCCCTTAAAATTTTCCTTGAAGGATTTAGCTGTGTCCAGTTCTGCACTGTAACATTACGGTGCCCACCACTCAAGAATGTTCACTGTAGTCAGTGAATGAGAAATATAATCTAGAACATTACAGTGTATAAAACAATCTAATCATTATGTGTGAACACCAGACTATTTGCTTTACAACAGAAGTTCTTCTGATAAAACTTCTAGATTATATTTCTCATTCACTGACTACTTTACACGAGGCTATACCTTGTGGGCAAGAGGCCTCTCCTTTTTTAACTCTTAAAAATAATATGTTTTCACATATTTCATGGCTGCTTATATTTTCCATGATTCTCCCAGGCTTGTACTCCAAAAGGATCCAGTATAAAGTAAAAAAGTCACCATGCCAACTGGTCTTGAAATAATAAAGAGTATCTAGTCTGAAATTGACACTGATTAATGTATTGACAAGAACTTTGTTTCAAACGTCCCCCAAAACAACAACAACAAAAAAACAACCTCAGTGATGTTTAGTGCCTGTTAGAAGTTTTATCAGAAGAACTTTTAGCTCCCCAGTTTATTAAAACAGCTGTGTCAAATATTCTTGTTCTATAATTACAGTAATGAAAATTTCCCTTAAAAGTTTCCTTGAAGGATTTAGCTGTGTCCAGGTCTGTATACTGTATTTGCGGGGAAATTTCACCCCTGTCAAGTATCCTGTATTTTCTGGGGAAAATTCCCCCTGTCAAGTATCCAGTATTTGTCAGGAAATTTCGCCCTGTCAAGTATCCTGTATTTTCTGGGAAATTGTCCCCCCGTCAAATATCCTGTATTTGCCGGGAAATATAACCGTCAAGTATCCTGTTTTCGCCAGGAAATTTCCACCCTGTCAAGTATCCTGTATTTTCCGGGAAATTTCCCCCTGTCAAGTATACTGTATTTTCTGGGACATTTCCACCCTGTCAAGTATCCTGTATTTTCTGGGAAATTTCCCCCTGTCAAGTATAATGTATTTTCTGGGACATTTCCACCCTGTCAAGTATCCTGTATTTTCTGGGAAATTTCCCCCTGTCAAGTATCCTGTATTTGCCGGGAAATATCCCCCTGTCAAGTATCCAGGGGAAAGACAAATATAGTAATGAAAATTTCCCTTATAATTTTCCTTGAAGGATCTAGCTGTGTCCAGTTCTGCATTGTAACATTACTTTGACCACGACTCAGAATGTTCACTGCAGTCAGTGAATGAGAAATATTATCTAGAACATTACACTGCATAAAAAAAATCTAATCATGTATCTGTGAACACAACAGACTTTTTGCTTTACATGAGGCTATGCCTCATGAGCAAGAGGCCTCTCCTTTTTTAACTCTTTTTTTTTTTTAATATAAATTTTATTGAGTTTTTAATAGACATACAGAAAACGAAAAAAAAAAGCATTAACAATACATTCACGATACAATACACTAACAAATCCTTAATATCATACTAACAGACATTACTATATGCTAGCACATAACAATATCTATACTCGTTAACTGCTATTTAACCACCAAATATTAAAAAACCATTATTTCAATATCCAAAATGATAGAAAAAAACTTTCTGTACTAGCACTAATCTTTTTTTTTTTTTTTTAACCAATAATAATCACCCTGTGTATATATACAATGCCCGGAGAGTTTATTTTCTACTCAGTTCCAGAAGCTTCTTTGTGATGGTACTGGTCCTGAACTATCGCTTGCCATAATAGAGTGATCCACAAACGGTTTCCATATATTCCAGAATCTATTCTCTTTTAAATTATCTCTTTTGACTTTAATCTCCCATGTCAATTTATCATTCAGTGCTAAACTCCACATTTCTTTATACCATTCTCCAATCTGTATATCTATATCGTTTTTCCAATTTCTAGCTATACATTGTCTACCTGTTGTCAATATGATTTCCAATAGTTCTTTTTCCTCCTTATTTAAACCCAAACCTTCCACATTCGTTAAAAGAATGGTACCGGACACCAACTTAACACTTTTACCCAATATTTCATCACACTCATTTTCTATTCTTGCCCAGAAATCCCTTATTTTTTTACAGCTCCACCACATATGTTCATATGTTCCGTCATATTCTTTACATCTCCAACATAACTTATCTCTTTTGTTATCCATCTGGTAAAGTCTTAATGGTGTCAGGTACCATTGCCACAACATTTTGAAATTATGTTCTTTAATTCTTACAGACATTGTTCTCATAATTCTCTTTTTCCATTTGTTTTTCCATTCAATCTCCCCAATTTTTATATTCAAGTTTTGTTCCCACTTCCGTTTCAAGTCCTCCTGTGGATCTGCACCTCTATTCAATATATTATAAAGCTTGCTTACAAGACCTTTAGTACTGCTTTCCCCTTTTCTAATCTTCCTTACCAATTCCTCAAATTCTGTATATACTCTATCTATCCCTATTTCTTTTTTATATTTTTTATTCCAATTATCCACCTTTAACTTCTGAAACCAGTTCAAATTTAAAATCTCAAACATTTTTTTCCGCTCGTCATCAACTTCACATGCTTTTAACCAATCCTTCAATAACAACCTCCCATTTTTATCCAATATTTCCATTTTTTCTTTATCTAATTTTATTGGGAAACACATCATATCAGTCAATTCCAAAATTGGAGAGAGATTCGGAACCATATCTTTTTTTACCTTCTTCCATACCTCCATGAGACCTTTCATCATAGTATTGTTTGACCTTTTCACCTTATCCTTCATTCCCAAGAAAATCAAGTTTCCAATATTTCTGTACTCTTTCATTTCCAATTGTTCCCAAATCACCTTTTCTCTTGCCAAGATCTTCACAACATTCCTGACTTGAAATGCTCGATAATATACTAGCAAATTAGGCATACCCAGACCCCCTTTTTTCTGAGACATATACCATAGTTTCTTTGGAAGCCTAGATTTTTTTCCTCCATTACAAAACCCATTAAACATTTTTTGAAACTCATTAATTTCTTTCTCTTTTAAATGGATCGCTAGTGTATCAAATAGAAAATTAATCTTTGGTAACAATATCATTTTACACATAGCAATCCTTCCGAACCATGACAGCTTTAACTTCTGGAGTTCTTGTATTTTATTCTTAAATTCAATTCTCAAGCTGTCGTAGTTCAATCGTTTAAGATCTTCTAATTTATTTGAAATGATTATCCCTAAATACTTCAGCTTCTCTTTAACTTGTATGTTAAGTGTCGACACCGTCCTACCCATCTCGCTCGCTTTCAAATTACACAACATCAATTCAGACTTATCCCAGTTTATCTTTAATCCAGTTATAGCTTGAAATATTTGTAAATGATCTTTAATCCTATCCATTACCTGTTCCGGGTGCTTCACCATAAGCAATGTATCGTCTGCGTACATACTCACTTTATTACCCATAATCCCTTCTATATTTGAATCTTCCCTTATACTTTTAGCTAAAATCTCCATTGCCATTATAAACAAGATAGGAGATAATGGGCAACCCTGCCTAGTACCAGCCTCTAGCTTTAACTCTTAAAAAATAATATGTGCACATATTTCATGGCTGTTTATATTTTCCATCCTTCTCCCAGGCTTGTACTCCAAAAGGAACCGGTATAAGGTAAAAAAGTCACCATGCCAACTGGTCTTGAAATAATAAAACAGTATCTAGTCTGAAATTGACTCCTCTGATTACTGTATTGACAAGAATTTTGTTTCAGACGTCCCCCAAAACAACAAAAAACAACAAATTCAGTACTGTTTAGTGCCTGTTAGAAGTTTTATAAGAAGAACTTTTAGCTCCCCAGTTTATTAAAACAGCCGTCAAATATTCTTGGTGTTCCTTAATTACAGTATTGTACCACATATATTTTAAAAAGTTTCATTTACAACACCCAGATATAAACTACATTCAGGACAACTTAAAAAATGAAACTAAAAACTATCACTACAAAACAGGAAGCATTTGGGAAAGACAAATACAGTAATGAAAATTTCCCTTAAAATTTTCCTTGAAGGATTTAGCTGCGTCCAGTTCTGCATTGTAACATTACGGTGCCCACCACTCAGAATGTTCACTGTAGTCAGTGAATGAGAAATATAATCTAGAAGTTTTATCAGAGAAACTTTTAGCTCCCCAGTTTATTAAAACAGCCGTGTCAAATATTCTCGGTGTTCTATAATTACAGTATTGTACCACATATATTTTAAAAAGTTTCATGTACAACACCAAGATATAACCTACTTTCAGGACAACTTAAAATATTAAAATTAAAACTATCACTACAAAACAGGAAGCAGGTGGGAAAGACAAATACAGTACTGAAAATTTCCCTTAAAATTTTCCTTGAAGGATTTAGCTGTGTCCAGTTCTGCATTGTAACATTACGGTGCACACCACTCAGAATGTTCACTGTAGTCAGTGAATGAGAAATATAATCTAGAACATTACACTGCATAAAACAATCTATTCATGTATCTGTGAACACAACAGACTTTTTGCTTTACATGAGGCTATGCCTTGTGAGCAAGAGGCCTCTCCTTTTTTAACTCTTAAAAAATAATATGTGTTCACATATTTCATGGCTGTTTATATTTTCCATCCTTCTCCCAGGCTTGTACTCCAAAAGGAACCGGTATAAGGTATAAGTTAAAAAAGTCACCATGCCAACTGGTCTTGAAATAATAAAACAGTATCTAGTCTGAAATTGACTCCTCTGATTACTGTATTGACAAGAATTTTGTTTCAGACGTCCAGCAAAACAAGAAAAAACAACCTCAGTGCTGTTAGAATTTTTATCAGAAGAAATTTTAGCTCCCCAGTTTATTAAAACAGCCGTGTCAAATATTCTTGGTGTTCTATAATTACAGTATTGTACCACATATATTTTAAAAAGTTTCATGTACAACACCAAGATATAACCTACTTTCAGGACAACTTAAAATATTTAAATTAAAACTATCACTACAAAAGAGGAAGCAGGTGGGAAAGACAAATACAGTAATGAAAATTTCCCTTAAAATTTTCCTTGAAGGATTTAGCTGTGTCCAGTTCTGCATTGTAACATTACGGTGCCCACCAGAATGTTCACTATAGTCAGTGAATGAGAAATATAATCTAGAAGTTTTATCAGAAGAACTTTTAGCTCCCCAGGTTATTAAAACAGCCGTGTCAAATATTCTTGGTGTTCTATAATTACGGTATTGTACCACATATATTTTTAAAATTTCATGTACAACACCAAGATATAACCTACTTTCAGGACAACTTAAAATATTAAAATTAAAACTATCACTACAAAACAGGAAGCAGGTGGGAAAGACAAATACAGTAATGAAAATTTCCCTTAAAATTTTCCTTGAAGGATTTAGCTGTGTCCAGTTCTGCATTGTAACATTACGGTGCACACCACTCAGAATGTTCACTGTAGTCAGTGAATGAGAAATATAATCTAGAACATTACACTGCATAAAACAATCTAATCATGTATCTGTGAACACAACAGACTTTTTGCTTTACATGAGGCTATGCCTTGTGAGCAAGAGGCCTCTCCTTTTTTAACTCTTAAAAAATAATATGTGTTCACATATTTCATGGCTGTTTATATTTTCCATCCTTCTCCCAGGCTTGTACTCCAAAAGGAACCGGTATAAGGTTTAAGTTAAAAAAGTCACCATGCCAACTGGTCCTGAAATAATAAAACAGTATCTAGTCTGATATTGACTGATTACTGTATTGACAAGAATTTTGTTTCAGACGTCCAGCAAAACAAGAAAAAACAACCTCAGTGCTGTTTAGTGCCTGTTAGAAGTTTTATCAGAAGAACTTTTAGCTCCCCAGTTTATTAAAACAGCCGTGTCAAATATTCTTGGTGTTCTATAATTACAGTATTGTACCACATATATTTTAAAAAGTTTCATGTACAACATCAAGATATAACCTACTTTCAGGACAACTTAAAATATTAAAATTTATCACTACAAAACAGGAAGCAGGTGGGAAAGACAAATACAGTAATGAAAATTTCCCTTAAAATTTCCCTTGAAGGATTTAGCTGTGTCCAGTTCTGCACTGTAACATTACGGTGCCCACCACTCAGAATGTTCACTGTAGTCAGTGAATGAGAAATATAATCTAGAACATTACAGTGTATAAAACAATCTAATCATTATGTGTGAACACCAGACTTTTTGCTTTACAACAGAAGTTCTTCTGATAAAACTTCTAGATTATATTTCTCATTCACTGACTACTTTACATGAGGCTATACCTTGTGGGCAAGAGGCCTCTCCTTTTTTAACTCTTAAAAATAATGTGTTCACATATTTCAAGGCTGCTTATATTTTCCATGATTCTCCCAGGCTTGTACTCCAAAAGGATCCAGTATAAAGTAAAAAAGTCACCATGCCAACTGGTCTTGAAATAATAAAGAGTATCTAGTCTGAAATTGACACTGATTAATGTATTGACAAGAACTTTGTTTCAAACGTCCCCCAAAACAACAACAACAAAAAAACAACCTCAGTGATGTTTAGTGCCTGTTAGGTTTTATCAGAAGAACTTTTAGCTCCCCAGTTTATTAAAACAGCTGTGTCAAATATTCTTGGTGTTCTATAATTACAGTAATGAAAATTTCCCTTAAAAGTTTCCTTGAAGGATTTAGCTGTGTCCAGGTCTGTATACTGTATTTGCGGGGAAATTTCTCCCCTGTCAAGTATCCTATATTTTCTGGGGAAAATTCCCCCTGTCAAGTATCCAGTATTTGTCAGGAAATTTCGCCCTGTCAAGTATACTGTATTTACCGGGAAATTTCCCCCTGTCAAGTATCCTGTATTTTCTGGGAAATTATCCCCCCGTCAAGTATCCTGTATTTGCCGGGAAATATAACCGTCAAGTATCCTGTTTTCGCCAGGAAATTTCCACCCTGTCAAGTATCCTGTATTTGCCAGGAAATTTTCCCTGTCAAGTATCCTGTATTTTCTGGGAAAATTTCCCCCTTTCAAGTATCCTGTATTTTCCGGGAAATTTCCCCCTGTCAAGTATACTGTATTTTCTGGGACATTTCCACCCTGTCAAGTATCCTGTATTTTCTGGGAAATTTCCCCCTGTCAAGTATACTGTATTTTCTGGGACATTTCCACCCTGTCAAGTATCCTGTATTTTCTGGGAAATTTCCCCCTGTCAAGTATCCTGTATTTGCCGGGAAATATCCCCCTGTCAAGTATCCAGGGGAAAGACAAATATAGTAATGAAAATTTCCCTTATAATTTTCCTTGAAGGATCTAGCTGTGTCCAGTTCTGCATTGTAACATTACTTTGACCATGACTCAGAATGTTCACTGCAGTCAGTGAATGAGAAATATAATCTAGAACATTACACTGCATAAAAAAATCTAATCATGTATCTGTGAACACAACAGACTTTTTGCTTTACATGAGGCTATGCCTTGTGAGCAAGAGGCCTCTCCTTTTTTAACTCTTAAAAAATAATATGTGCACATATTTCATGGCTGTTTATATTTTCCATCCTTCTCCCAGGCTTGTATTCCAAAATGAACCGGTATAAGGTAAAAAAGTCACCATGCCAACTGGTCTTGAAATAATAAAACAGTATCTAGTCTGAAATTGACTCCTCTGATTACTATATTGAGAAGAATTTTGTTTCAGACGTCCCCCAAAACAACAAAAAAACAACAAATTCAGTGCTGTTTAGTGCCTGTTAGAAGTTTTATAAGAAGAACTTTTAGCTCCCCAGTTTATTAAAACAGCCATGTCAAATATTCTTGGTGTTCCTTAATTACAGTATTGTACCACATATATTTTAAACAGTTTCATTTACAACACCCAGATATAAACTACATTCAGGACATCTTAAAATATTAAAATTAAAACTATCTCTACAAAACAGGAAGCAGGTGGGAAAGACAAATACAGTAATGAAAATTTCCCTTAATATTTTCCTTGAAGGATTTAGCTGTGTCCAGTTCTGCATTGTAACATTACGGTGCACACCACTCAGAATGTTCACTGTAGTCAGTGAATGAGAAATATAATCTAGAACATTACACTGCATAAAACAATCTAATCATTTATCTGTGAACACAACAGGCTTTTTGCTTTACATGAGGCTATGCCTTGTGAGCAAGAGTCCTCTCCTTTTTTAACTCTTAAAAAAATAATATGTGCACATATTTCATGGCTGTTTATATTTTCCATCCTTCTCCCAGGCTTGTACTCCAAAAGGAACCGGTATAAGGTAAAAAAAAAGTCACCATGCCAACTGGTCTTGAAATAATAAAACAATATCTAGTCTGAAATTGACTCCTCTGATTACTGAATTGACAAGAATTTTGTTTCAGACGTCCCGCAAAACAACAAAAAACAACCTCAGTGCTGTTTAGTGCCTGTTAGAAGTTTTATCATCAAGGGTGAAAGACAGAAATGAAATATTTAAAAGGCAAGACAAGACGATGTCATCATTGGCAGATTATACAAAAAAGGTGGACCTAAGTTTGAATAAATTTGAGGGAATGCTGAAATTGGTTCAAACCGAAGTGGATGCTGTAAAGAAGGAAGTAAAAGGGACTCAGGAGGTGGTGCGGGAGAACAAGCTAAAATTGGAGGAACAGGAAAGGAAGATAGATGCTGTGGAAGATATGATGAGAAAGCAGAACATTCTGATCCGTCAGGTGCCGGAACACACTCCGGATTTGTTAAGAGAGAGGGTGGTTCAGTGGTTAAATGGTTTAAAAATGGGGAAGGAATTTGTTCAGGAGGATTTTGTAAGTGTATTCCGGGTGGGTCCAAGAAGAGGGAGAGTGGTTCAAAGAAATGTGCTGGTTAAATTCGCAAATTGGGCAGATAAATTAAAAGTAATGGCTCATCTGAAACGAGTTGGTCCTGACGCGTTGAAATTTGATGGTTCAGATGTTGAAGTTTACAATGATATTTCATTAAAAGAAAGAACATGGAGGTATAAGATGAGGCCTGTTACTAAATTATTGATGATTAAAAACATAAGGTATAACTGGAGATTTCCACAACAATTGCGCTTTTTCTATGATAAAAGAATGCAAGTTATTGATGAAGGCTCTAATCCATTGGAATATTTGAGTTTGTTGGGATTGGTACAAGTAGACTCGGAAGAATGGAAAAATCTTAAGAAGGAAATGACGGATTCTGGAGCTTTGGGGAGGGAATATGGGAGGGAGGAGTCCGGTGGGGCAACAGGTGGAACACCACAGCGAGGGGAGGAGGAGGAGGAGCCGTCCTTGATCATGGTGGAGGAGGAGATAGGTAAGGAACAATGAGCATTAGATAGTAGTAATCTTAACTACTTAATAGAGGTAGAATGGGTAAATAGCGCATAGCGCCGGCAGTAGGGCGCATCTTGCAGGTCCCCCCTCTCCCCTCTTTGGTTGACAGAGGCGACTTTTCGTTGGAAGGTGGGGAGAGTGAAAGTGTGTTTTATGTAGTTGGTATGGTGAAGGGTTGTTGGTGGCACGCCCGATGGAGAGTTTAAAGTTGGGAGAAGAATTTGGTTATGGGTAGTATTAAAATAATATCATGGAATGTGAAAGGTACAGGTTCTGTTCTTAAGAGACAGAGGTTGGAATCGGCGTTGAAAAAAGATAGACCAGATATTTTATTTTTACAGGAAACACATCAGAAATCAAAAGATACGAATAAACTTTATCTGGGTTGGATGCAACATTATGAGATGGCGTTTGGAACATCCAAAGCAAGAGGGGTGGCAACTATGATTTCTAGAAAGTTAGGATTTGAAATCACAAAAAAGATTGCTGATTAAGAGGGTAGGTATTTGTTGTTAAGAGGAGAATTGGAGGATGAGGAAATATTGTTGGTAAATATTTATGCTCCGAATGACCACCAAGCAGTGTTTCTTGAAAAAATTCGGAAAATAGTGGAGTTGGAAAACGTTGCAAAAACTATTGTGGCTGGTGATTTTAATTTGATTAGGTCAGGATTAGATTGCACAAACATAGCTAGAAGTGGAATAGGTGTGAAAGGGAAGGCGATGGACAAATGGATGAAAGTTATGGGTTTGAAGGATTCGTGGAGAGAGTTTAAAGGTTTGGAAAGGGCATATTCCTTTTTTTCGCATGTACATGGGACCTACTCGAGAATAGATTACGTTTTTCTGTCGGAAAACTTAATTGGGGACATAGAAGGTACGGATATTGGGATTATTAAGGAATCAGATCATGCTAAATTATATTTGGAATTGAAAGCACAAAAAAATATTCAAAGAGAAATTGGAGGTACGATCCTAATTTGTTCAAAGATCAGAAAAGCAAAGAGGCAATTATGGAAAGCTGGAAAGAAAGTTGGCAATGGAACGATAATAATGAGGTTAATTTTAACATTGTATGGGATACCATGAAGTCAGTTTTTAGGGGGGAAAGCATAAAATTGGCAAGCCACAAATATAAAAAGTATAAAGCAGAACACATAGAAAAAGAAAGGGAAATAAAACAATTACAGGAAGAATACGCAAAAAGTAAAGATAAAAAATTTTTCTTGAAATTACAAGGACTCAAGGCAGAAGTAATGGGTAAAGATATTGATAAAGTTAAACGAGATTTGATTTATTTAAACAGAGAATATTTTGAATTTAGTAATAAGAACTCAAAACTATTAGCAAGAGCAGCTAAGGTTAAAAGGGAAAAAAGAGAAATTGGGGTGTTAGTCAACAGGCAAGGTTCAAGGCGTAATAAGAATAGCGATAAATGTAAAATAGTTAGGGAATTTTACCAGGTGTTATATGCAAAGAAAGAAATAGATATGGAAAAGCTTAAAAGGATATTGGAGAGGCAGTTAGGGAATGGGATAAAACAAGAGCATAGGGAGAAAATGGAGGAAAAGATAACTGATAAAGAGGTTAAGGGGGTAATAAGCGGATTGAAGATAGGGAAAGCCCCGGGGGATGATGGATTATCAACAGAGTTCTACAAAGAATTTAAAGAGGTGGTGGTCCCGAAATTGGTGAAGTTATATAATTATATACTAGATGGAGGATCAATCCCGACTTCATGGTATAACACTACAATTGTTCTTTTGCCAAAACCTGGTAAGAATTTGGAAAGAGTGGATTCGTACAGACCAATTTCGCTTATAAATCAAGATGCGAAGATCTTCACGGCAATATTGGCTAACCGTTTAAATAGTTTTATGGGGGAATATATAAATGTTGATCAAGTTGGGTTTCTAAAAGGACGACACATGGCGGATTTGACTAGAAGGGTATTAGATTTAATAGACAATGTTAATCAAACAAAGGAAAAAGTGGGATTACTATCATTGGATATTTTTAAGGCATTTGATTCATTGCAGTGGTCTTCAATTAAGGAAATAGTTAGAAAATATGGGTTCGGGGATAAATTTAACAGGGTTATAGATTTACTATATCAAAAAGGAAATGCCAAGGTTAGAGTAAACGAGGAGCTTACGGATGTGGTAAAGCTAGAGGCTGGTACTAGGCAGGGTTGCCCATTATCTCCTATCTTGTTTATAATGGCAATGGAGATTTTAGCTAAAAGTATAAGGGAGGATTCAAATATAGAAGGGATTATGGGTAATAAAGTGAGTATGTATGCAGATGATACATTGCTTATGGTGAAGCACCCGGAGCAGGTGATGGATAGGATTAAAGATCATCTACAAGTATTTCAAGCTATAACTGGATTAAAGATAAACTGGGACAAATCTGAATTGATGTTGTGCAATTTGAAACCAAGCGAGATGGGTAGCACGGTGTCGACACTTAATATACAAATCAAAGATAAACTGAAGTATTTGGGGATAATCATTTCAAATAAATTAGAAGAACTCAAACGATGGAATTATGACAGCTTGAGAATTGAATTTAAGAATAAAATACAAGAACTTCAGAAGTTAAAACTGTCATGGTTCGGAAGGATTGCCATGTGTAAAATGATATTGTTACCAAAGATTAACTTTTTATTCGATACACTAGCGATCCACTTAAAAGAGAAAGAAATTAATGAGTTTCAAAAAATGTTTAATGGTTTTTGTAATGGAGGTAAAAAATCTAGGCTTCCAAAGAAATTATGGTATTGGTCTCAGAAAAAAGGGGGTTTGGTTATGCCAAATTTGTTATTATATTATCGAGCATTTCAAGTTAAGAATGTTGTGAAGATCTTGGCAAGAGAAAAGGTAATTTGGGAACAATTGGAAACGAAAGAGTATAGAAATATTGGAAACTTGATTTTTTTGGGAATGAAGGATAAGGTGAAAAGGTCAAATAATTTTATGATGAAAGGTCTCATGGAGGTGTGGAAGAAGGTAAAAAAAGATATGGTTCCGAATCTCTCTCCAATTTTGGAATTGACTGATATGATGTTTCCCAATAAAATTAGACAAAGAAAAAATGGAAATATTGGATAAAAATGGGACGTTGTTATTGAAGGATTGGTTAAAAGCGTGTGATGTTGATGCCGAGCGGAAAAAAATGTTTGAGATATTAAATCTGAATTGGTTTCAGAAGTTAAAGGTGGACAATTGGAATAAAAAATATAAAAGAGAAATAGGGATAGATAGAATACATACGGAATTTGAGGAATTGGTAAGGAAGATTAGAAAAGGGGAAAGCAGTATTAAAGGTCTTGTAAGCAAGCTTTATAATATTCTGAATAGAGGTGCAGATCCACAGGAGGACTTGAAACGGAAGTGGGAACAAAATTTGAATATAAAGATCGGGGAGATTGAATGGAAAAATAAATGGAAAAAGAGGATTATGAGAACAATGTCTGTAAGAATTAAAGAACATAATTTTAAAATGTTGTGGCAATGGTACCTGACACCATTAAGACTTTACCAGATGGATAATAAAAGAGATAAGTTATGTTGGAGATGTAAAAGAAATTGATGGAACATACGAACATATGTGGTGGAGTTGTAAAAAAACTAAGGGATTTTTGGGGAAGAATAGAAAATGAGTTTGGTGAAATATTGGGTAAAAGTGTTAAGTTGGTGTCGGGTACTATTCTTCTAACGAATGAGGAAGGCTTGGGTTTAAACAAGGAGGAAAAAGAATTATTGGAAATCGCACTGACAACGGGTAGACAATGTATAGCTAGAAATTGGAAAAACGATGTAGCTATACAGATTGGAGAATGGTATAAAGAAATGTGGAGTTTAGCATTGAACGATAAATTGACATGGGAGATTAAAGTCAAAAGAGATAATTTAAAAGAGAATAGATTTTGGAATATATGGAAACCGTTCGTGGATCACTCTATTAAGGCAAATGATAGTTCAGGACCAGTACCATTTCAAAGAAGTTTTTGGAGTTGAGTAGAAAATAAACTCTCCGGGCATTGTACATATTCACAGGGTGATTATTATTTGTTAAAAAGATTTGTGGTAGTACAGAAAAAAAATTTTTTTCCCCCCTATCATTTTGGACTTTGAAACAATGGCTCTTAATATTTGGTCGTTAAATAGTAATTAATGAGTATAGATATTGTTATGTGCTAGCATACAGTAATGTTTATTAGTAAGATACTATGGATGTGTTAGTGTATTGTATTGTTAACGTATTGTTAATGTTTTCTTTTCTTTTTTGTATGTTTATTAAAAACTTAATGGTTTTATTATGTTTAGTATGTTTATTAAAAACTTAAATTAATTAAAAATTAATTTAAAAAAAAGAAGTTTTATCAGAAGAACTTTTAGCTCCCCAGTTTATTAAAACAGCCGTGTCAAATATACTTGGTATTCTATAATTACAGTATTGTACCACATATATTTCAAAAAGTTTCATGTACAAAACCAAGATATAACCTACTTTCAGGACAACTTAAAATATTAAAATTCAAACTATCACTTCAAAACAGGAAGCAGGTGGGAAAGACAAAAACAGTAATGAAAATTTCCCTTAAAATTTTCCTTGAAGGATTTAGCTGTGTCCAGTTCTGCATTGTAAAATTACGGTGCCCACCACTCAGAATGTTCACTATAGTCAGTGAATGAGAAATATAATCTAGAAGTTTTATCAGAAGAACTTTTAGCTCCCCAGTTTATTAAAACAGCCGTGTCAAATATTCTTGGTGTTCTATAATTACGGTATTGTACCACATATATTTTAAAAAGTTTCATGTACAACACCAAGATATAACCTACTTTCAGGACAACTTAAAATATTAAAATTAAAACTATCACTACAAAACAGGAAGCAGGTGGGAAAGACAAATACAGTAATGAAAATTTCCCTTAAAATTTTCCTTGAAGGATTTAGCTGTGTCCAGTTCTGCATTGTAACATTACGGTGCACACCACTCAGAATGTTCACTGTAGTCAGTGAATGAGAAATATAATCTAGAACATTACACTGCATAAAACAATCTAATCATGTATCTGTGAACACAACAGGCTTTTTCTTTACATGAGGCTATGCCTTGTGAGCAAGAGTCCTCTCCATTTCTAACTCATAAAAAAATAATATGTGCACATATTTCATGGCTGTTTATATTTTCCATCCTTCTCCCAGGGTTGTACTCCAAAAGGAACCGGTATAAGGTAAAAAAAAGTCACCATGCCAACTGGTCTTGAAATACTAAAACAGTATCTAGTCTGAAATTGACTCCTCTGATTACTGTATTGACAAGAATTTTGTTTCAGACGTCCCGCAAAACAACAAAAAACAACCTCAGTGCTGTTTAGTGCCAGTTAGAAGTTTTATCAGAAGAACTTTTAGCTCCCCAGTTTATTAAAACAGCCGTGTCAAATATTCTTGGTGTTCTATAATTACAGTATTGTACCACATATATTTTAAAAAGTTTCATTTACAACACCCAGATATAAACTACTTGCAGGACAACTTAAAATATTAAAATTAAAACTATCACTACAAAACAGGAAGCAGGTGGGAAAGACAAATACAGTAATGAAAATTTCCCTTAAAATTTTCCTTGAAGGATTTAGCTGTGTCCAGTTCTGCATTGTAACATTACGGTGCCCACCACTCAGAATGTTCACTATAGTCAGTGAATGAGAAATATAATCTAGAAGTTTTATCAGAAGAACTTTTAGCTCCCCAGTTTATTAAAACAGCCATTTCACATATTCTTGGTGTTCTATAATTACGGTAGTGTACCACATATATTTTAAAAAGTTTCATGTACAACACCAAGATATAACCTACTTTCAGGACAACTTAAAATATTAAAATTAAAACTATCACTACAAAACAGGAAGCAGGTGGGAAAGACACAGTAATGAAAATTTCCCTTAAAATTTTCCTTGAAGGATTTAGCTGTGTCCAGTTCTGTATTGTAACATTACGGTGCCCACCACTCAGAATGTTCACTATAGTCAGTGAATGAGAAATATAATCTAGAAGTTTTATCAGAAGAACTTTTAGCTCCCCAGTTTATTAAAACAGCCGTGTCAAATATTCTTGGTGTTCTATAATTACGGTATTGTACCACATATATTTTAAAAAGTTTCATGTACAACACCAAGATATAACCTACTTTCAGGACAACTTATAATATTAAAATTTATCACTACAAAACAGGAAGCAGGTGGGAAAGACAAATACAGTTATGAAAATTTCCCTTAAAATTTTCCTTGAAGGATTTAGCTGTGTCCAGTTCTGCATTGTAACATTACGGTGCCCAACACTCAGAATGTTCACTGTAGTCAGTGAATGAGAAATTAAATCTAGAACATTACAGTGTATAAAACAATCTAATCATTATGTGTGAACACCAGACTTTTTGCTTTACAACAGAAGTTCTTCTGATAAAACTTCTAGATTATATTTCTCATTCACTGACGACTTTACATGAGGCTATACCTTGTGGGCAAGAGGCCTCTCCTTTTTTAATTCTTAAAAATAATATGTGTTCACATATTTCATGGCTGCTTATATTTTCAATGCTTCTCCCAGGCTTGTACACCAAAATGAACCAGTATAAAGTAAAAAAGTCACCATGCCAACTGGTCTTGAAATAATAAAAGAGTATCTAGTCTGAAATTGACACTGATTAATGTATTGACAAGAACTTTGTTTCAAACGTCTCCCAAAACAACAACAAAAAACAACCTCAGTGCTGTTTAGTGCCTGTTAGATGTTTTATCAGAAGAACTTTTAGCTCCCCAGTTTATTAAAGCAGCTGTGTCAAATATTCTTGGTGTTCTATAATTACAGTAATGAAAATTTCCCTTTAAAGTTTCCTTGAAGGATTTAGCTGTGTCCAGGTCTGTATACTGTATTTGCGGAGAAATTTCACCCCTGTCAAGTATCCTGTATTTTCCGGGAAATATCCCCCTGTCAAGTATCCAGGGGAAAGACAAATAGAGTAATGAAAATTTCCCTTATAATTTTCCTTGAAGGATTTAGCTGTGTCCAGTTCTGCATTGTAACATTACTTTGACCACGACTCAGAATGTTCACTGAAGTCAGTGAATGATATAATCTAGAACATTATTACACTGCATTAAAAAATCTAATCATGTGTGAACACAACAGACTTTTTGCTTTACATGAGGCAATGCCTTGTGAGCAAGAGGCCTCTCCTTTATTAACTCTTAAAAAATAATATGTGCACATATTTCATGGCTGTTTATATTTTCCATCCTTCTCCCAGGCTTGTACTCCAAAAGGAACCGGTATAAGGTAAAAAAGTCACCATGCCAACTGGTCTTGAAATAATAAAACAGTATCTAGTCTGAAATTGACTCCTCTGATTACTGTATTGACAAGAATTTTGTTTCAGACGTCCCCCAAAACAACAAAAAACAACATATTCAGTGCTGTTTAGTGCCTGTTAGAAGTTTTATAAGAACTTTTAGCTCCCCAGTTTATTAAAACAGCCATGTCAAATATTCTTGGTGTTCCTTAATTACAGTATTGTACCACATATATTTTTAAAAGTTTCATTTACAACACCCAGATATAAACTACATTCAGGACAACTTAAAATATTAAAATTAAAACTATCACTACAAAACAGGAAGCAGGTGGGAAAGACAAATACAGTAATGAAAATTTCCCTTAAAATTTTCCTTGAAGGATTTAGCTGTGTCCAGTTCTGCATTGTAACATTACGGTGCACACCACTCAGAATGTTCACTGTAGTCAGTGAATGAGAAATATAATCTAGAACATTACACTGCATAAAACAATCTAATCATGTATCTGTGAACACAACAAACTTTTTGCTTTACATGAGGCTATGCCTTGTGAGCAAGAGGCCTCTCCTTTTTTAACTCTTAAAAAATAATATGTGCACATATTTCATGGCTGTTTATATTTTCCATCCTTCTCCCAGGCTTGTACTCCAAAAGGAACCGGTATAAGGTAAAAAAGTCACCATGCCAACTGGTCTTGAAATAATAAAACAGTATCTAGTCTGAAATTGACTCCTCTGATTACTGTATTGACAAGAATTTTGTTTCAGACGTCCAGCAAAACAACAAAAAACAACCTCAGTGCTGTTTAGTGCCGGTTAGAAGTTTTATCAGAAGAACTTTTAGCTCCCCAGTTTATTAAAACAGCCGTGTCAAATATTCTTGGTGTTCTATAATTACAGTATTGTACCACATATATTTTAAAAAGTTTCATGTACAACACCAAGATATAACCTACTTTCAGGACAACTTAAAATATTAAAATTAAAACTATCACTACAAAACAGGAAGCAGGTGGGAAAGACAAATACAGTAATGAAAATTTCCCTTAACATTTTCCTTGAAGGATTTAGCTGTGTCCAGTTCTGCATTGTAACATTACGCTGCCCACCACTCAGAATGTTCACTATAGTCAGTGAATGAGAAATATAATCTAGAAGTTTTATCAGAAGAACTTTTAGCTCCCCAGTTTATTAAAACAGCCATTTCAAATATTCTTGGTGTTCTATAAGTACGGTAGTGTACCACATATATTTTAAAAAGTTTCATGTACAACACCAAGATATAACCTACTTTCAGGACAACTTAAAATATTAAAATTAAAATTTATCACTACAAAACAGGAAGCAGGTGGGAAAGACACAGTAATGAAAATTTCCCTTAAAATTTTCCTTGAAGGATTTAGCTGTGTCCAGTTCTGCATTGTAACATTACGTAGCCCACCACTCAGAATGTTCACTGTAGTCAGTGAATGAGAAATTAAATCTAGAACATTACAGTGTATAAAACAATCTAATCATTATGTGTGAACACCAGACTTTTTGCTTTACAACAGAAGTTCTTCTGATAAAACTTCTAGATTATATTTCTCATTCACTGACTACTTTACATGAGGCTATACCTTGTGGGCAAGAGGCCTCTCCTTTTTTAACTCTTAAAAAATAATATGTGCACATATTTCATGGCTGTTTATATTTTCCATCCTTCTCCCAGGCTTGTACTCCAAAAGGAACCGGTATAAGGTAAAAAAGTCACCATGCCAACTGGTCTTGAAATAATAAAACAGTATCTAGTCTGAAATTGACTCCTCTGATTACTGTATTGACAAGAATTTTGTTTCAGACGTCCCCCAAAACAACAAAAAACAACATATTCAGTGCTGTTTAGTGCCTGTTAGAAGTTTTATAAGAACTTTTAGCTCCCCAGTTTATTAAAACAGCCATGTCAAATATTCTTGGTGTTCCTTAATTACAGTATTGTACCACATATATTTTTAAAAGTTTCATTTACAACACCCAGATATAAACTACATTCAGGACAACTTAAAATATTAAAATTAAAACTATCACTACAAAACAGGAAGCAGGTGGGAAAGACAAATACAGTAATGAAAATTTCCCTTAAAATTTTCCTTGAAGGATTTAGCTGTGTCCAGTTCTGCATTGTAACATTACGGTGCACACCACTCAGAATGTTCACTGTAGTCAGTGAATGAGAAATATAATCTAGAACATTACACTGCATAAAACAATCTAATCATGTATCTGTGAACACAACAAACTTTTTGCTTTACATGAGGCTATGCCTTGTGAGCAAGAGGCCTCTCCTTTTTTAACTCTTAAAAAATAATATGTGCACATATTTCATGGCTGTTTATATTTTCCATCCTTCTCCCAGGCTTGTACTCCAAAAGGAACCGGTATAAGGTAAAAAAGTCACCATGCCAACTGGTCTTGAAATAATAAAACAGTATCTAGTCTGAAATTGACTCCTCTGATTACTGTATTGACAAGAATTTTGTTTCAGACGTCCAGCAAAACAACAAAAAACAACCTCAGTGCTGTTTAGTGCCGGTTAGAAGTTTTATCAGAAGAACTTTTAGCTCCCCAGTTTATTAAAACAGCCGTGTCAAATATTCTTGGTGTTCTATAATTACAGTATTGTACCACATATATTTTAAAAAGTTTCATGTACAACACCAAGATATAACCTACTTTCAGGACAACTTAAAATATTAAAATTAAAACTATCACTACAAAACAGGAAGCAGGTGGGAAAGACAAATACAGTAATGAAAATTTCCCTTAACATTTTCCTTGAAGGATTTAGCTGTGTCCAGTTCTGCATTGTAACATTACGCTGCCCACCACTCAGAATGTTCACTATAGTCAGTGAATGAGAAATATAATCTAGAAGTTTTATCAGAAGAACTTTTAGCTCCCCAGTTTATTAAAACAGCCATTTCAAATATTCTTGGTGTTCTATAAGTACGGTAGTGTACCACATATATTTTAAAAAGTTTCATGTACAACACCAAGATATAACCTACTTTCAGGACAACTTAAAATATTAAAATTAAAATTTATCACTACAAAACAGGAAGCAGGTGGGAAAGACACAGTAATGAAAATTTCCCTTAAAATTTTCCTTGAAGGATTTAGCTGTGTCCAGTTCTGCATTGTAACATTACGTAGCCCACCACTCAGAATGTTCACTGTAGTCAGTGAATGAGAAATTAAATCTAGAACATTACAGTGTATAAAACAATCTAATCATTATGTGTGAACACCAGACTTTTTGCTTTACAACAGAAGTTCTTCTGATAAAACTTCTAGATTATATTTCTCATTCACTGACTACTTTACATGAGGCTATACCTTGTGGGCAAGAGGCCTCTCCTTTTTTAACTCTTAAAAAATAATATGTGCACATATTTCATGGCTGTTTATATTTTCCATCCTTCTCCCAGGCTTGTACTCCAAAAGGAACCGGTATAAGGTAAAAAAGTCACCATGCCAACTGGTCTTGAAATAATAAAACAGTATCTAGTCTGAAATTGACTCCTCTGATTACTGTATTGACAAGAATTTTGTTTCAGACGTCCAGCAAAACAACAAAAAACAACCTCAGTGCTGTTTAGTGCCTGTTAGAAGTTTTATCAGAAGAACTTTTAGCTCCCCAGTTTATTAAAACAGCCGTGTCAAATATTCTTGGTGTTCTATAATTACAGTATTGTACCACATATATTTTAAAAAGTTTCATGTACAACACCAAGGTATAACCTACTTTCAGGACAACTTAAAATATTAAAATTAAAATTTATCACTACAAAACAGGAAGCAGGTGGGAAAGACACAGTAATGAAAATTTCCCTTAAAATTTTCCTTGAAGGATTTAGCTGTGTCCAGTTCTGCATTGTAACATTACGTAGCCCACCACTCAGAATGTTCACTGTAGTCAGTGAATGAGAAATTAAATCTAGAACATTACAGTGTATAAAACAATCTAATCATTATGTGTGAACACCACTTTTTGCTTTATAACAGAAGTTCTTCTGATAAAACTTCTAGATTATATTTCTCATTCACTGACTACTTTACATGAGGCTATACCTTGTGGGCAAGAGGCCTCTCCTTTTTTAATTCTTAAAAATAATATTTGTTCACATATTTCATGGCTGCTTATATTTTCCATGCTTCTCCCAGGCTTGTACTCCAAAAGGAACCAGTATAAAGTAAAAAAGTCACCATGCCAACTGGTCTTGAAATAATAAAAAGTATCTAGTCTGAAATTGACACTGATTAATGTATTGACAAGAACTTTGTTTCAAACGTCCCCCTCCTCTGATTACTGTATTGACAAGAATTTTGTTTCAGACGTCCAGCAAAACAACAAAAAACAACCTCAGTGCTGTTTAGTGCCTGTTAGAAGTTTTATCAGAAGAACTTTTAGCTCCCCAGTTTATTAAAACAGCTGCGTCAAATATTCTTGGTGTTCTATAATTACAGTAATGAAAATTTCCCTTAAAAGTTTCCTTGAAGGATTTAGCTGTGTCCAGGTCTGTATACTGTATTTGCCGGGAAATTTCCCCCCTGTCAAGTATCCTGTATTTTCTGGGAAATTTTCCCCCCGTCAAGTATCCTGTATTTGCCGGGAAATATCCCCGTCAAGTATCCTGTTTTCGCCAGGAAATTTCCACCCTGTCAAGTATCCTGTATTTGCCAGGAAATTTTCCCAGTCAAGTATCCTGTATTTTTTGGGAAATTTCCCCCTGTCAAGTATACTATATTTTCTGTGAAATTTACCCCCCGTCAAGTATCCTGTATTTGCCGGGAAATATCCCCCTGTCAAGTTTCCTGTTTTCGCCAGGAAATTTCCACCCTGTCAAGTATCCTGTATTTGCCAGGAAATTTTCCCTGTCAAGTATCCTGTTTTTTCTGGGAAAATTTCCCCCTGTCAAGAATCCTGTATTTGCCGGAAAATATCCCCCTGTCAAGTATCCAGGGGAAAGACAAATAGAGTAATGAAAATTTCCCTTATAATTTTCCTTGAAGGATTTAGCTGTGTCCAGTTCTGCATTGTAACATTACTTTGACCACGACTCAGAATGTTCACTGCAGTCAGTGAATGAGAAATATAATCTAGAACATTACACTGCATAAAAAAATCTAATCATGTATCTGTGAACACAACAGACTTTTTGCATTACATGAGGCTATGCCTTGTGAGCAAGAGGCCTCTCCTTTTTTAACTCTTAAAAAATAATATGTGCACATATTTCATGGCTGTTTATATTTTCCATCCTTCTCCCAGGCTTGTACTCCAAAAGGAACCGGTATAAGTTAAAAAAGTCACCATGCCAACTGGTCTTGAAATAACAAAACAGTATCTAGTCTGAAATTGACTCCTCTGATTACTGTATTGACAAGAATTTTGTTTCAGACGTCCCCCAAAACAACAAAAAAACAACAAATTCAGTGCTGTTTAGTGCCTGTTAGAAGTTTTATAAGAAGAACTTTTAGCTCCCCAAGTTTATTAAAACAGCCATGTCAAATATTCTTGGTGTTCTATAATTACAGTATTGTACCACATATATTTTAAAAAGTTTCATGTACAACACCAAGATATAACCTACTTTCAGGACAACTTAAAATATTAAAATTAAAACTATCACTACAAAACAGGAAGCAGGTGGGAAAGACAAATACAGTAATGAAAATTTCCCTTAAAATTTTCCTTGAAGGATTTAGCTGTGTCCAGTTCTGCATTGTAACATTACGGTGCACACCACTCAGAATGTTCACTGTAGTCAGTGAATGAAAAATATAATCTAGAACATTACACTGCATAAAACAATCTAATCATGTATCTGTGAACACAACAGACTTTTTGCTTTTCATGAGGCTATGCCTTGTGAGCAAGAGGCCTCTCCTTTTTTAACTCTTAAAAAAATAAGATGTGTTCACATATTTCATCTCTGTTTATATATTCCATCCTTCTCCCAGGCTTGTACTCCAAAAGGAACCGATATAAGGTATGTTAAAAAAGTCACCATGCCAACTGGTCTTGAAATAATAAAACAGTATCTAGTCTGAAATTGACTCCTCTGATTACTGTATTGACAAGAATTTTGTTTCAGACGTCCAGCAAAACAAGAAAAAACAACCGCAGTGCTGTTTAGTGCCTGTTAGAATTTTTATCAGAAGAAATTTTAGCTCCCCAGTTTCTTAAAACAGCCGTGTCAAATATTCTTGGTTTTCTATAATTACAGTATTGTACCACATATATTTTAAAAAGTTTCATGTACAACACCAAGATATAACCTACTTTCAGGATAACTTAAAATATTAAAATTAAAACTATCACTACAAAACAGGAAGCAGGTGGGAAAGACAAATACAGTAATGAAAATTTCCCTTAAAATTTTCCTTGAAGGATTTAGCTGTGTCCAGTTCTGCATTGTAACATTACGGTGCCCACCACTCAGAATGTTCACTATAGTCAGTGAATGAGAAATATAATCTAGAAGTTTTATCAGAAGAACTTTTAGCTCCCCAGTTTATTAAAACAGCCATTTCAAATATTCTTGGTGTTCTATAATTACGGTATTGTACCACATATATTTTAAAAAGTTTCATGTAAAACACCAAGATATAACCTACTTTCAGGACAACTTAAAATATTAAAATTAAAACTATCACTACAAAACAGGAAGCAGGTGGGAAAGACAAATACAGTAATGAAAATTTCCCTTAAAATTTTCCTTGAAGGATTTAGCTGTGTCCAGTTCTGCATTGTAACATTACGGTGCACACCACTCAGAATGTTCACTGTAGTCAGTGAATGAGAAATATAATCTAGAACATTACACTGCATAAAACAATCTAATCATGTATCTGTGAACACAACAGACTTTTTGCTTTTCATGAGGCTATGCCTTGTGAGCAAGAGGCCTCTCCTTGTTTAACTCTTAAAAAAATAATTAGTGTTCACATATTTCATGGCTGTTTATATTTTCCATCCTTCTCCCAGGCTTGTACTCCAAAAGGAACCGGTATAAGGTAAAAATGTCACCATGCCAACTGGTCTTGAAATAATAAAACAGTATCTAGTCTGAAATTGACTCCTCTGATTACTGTATTGACAAGAATTTTGTTTCAGACGTCCCCCAAAACAACAAAAAAACAACAAATTCAGTGCTGTTTAGTGCCTGTTAGAAGTTTTATAAGAAGAACTTTTAGCTCCCCAGTTTATTAAAACAGCCATGTCAAAAATTCTTCGTGTTCTATAATTACAGTATTGTACCACATATATTTTAAAAAGTTTCATGTAAAACACCAAGATATAACCTACGTTCAGGACAACTTAAAATATTAAAATTAAAACTATCACTACAAAACAGGAAGCAGGTGGGAAAGACAAATACAGTAATGAAAATTTCCCTTAAAATTTTCCTTGAAGGATTTAGCTGTGTCCAGTTCTGCATTGTAACATTACGGTGCACACCACTCAGAATGTTCACTGTAGTCAGTGAATGAAAAATATAATCTAGAACATTACACTGCATAAAACAATCTAATCATGTATCTGTGAACACAACAGACTTTTTGCTTTTCATGAGGCTATGCCTTGTGAGCAAGAGGCCTCTCCTTTTTTAACTCTTAAAAAAATAAGATGTGTTCACATATTTCATCTCTGTTTATATATTCCATCCTTCTCCCAGGCTTGTACTCCAAAAGGAACCGATATAAGGTATGTTAAAAAAGTCACCATGCCAACTGGTCTTGAAATAATAAAACAGTATCTAGTCTGAAATTGACTCCTCTGATTACTGTATTGACAAGAATTTTGTTTCAGACGTCCAGCAAAACAAGAAAAAACAACCGCAGTGCTGTTTAGTGCCTGTTAGAATTTTTATCAGAAGAAATTTTAGCTCCCCAGTTTCTTAAAACAGCCGTGTCAAATATTCTTGGTTTTCTATAATTACAGTATTGTACCACATATATTTTAAAAAGTTTCATGTACAACACCAAGATATAACCTACTTTCAGGATAACTTAAAATATTAAAATTAAAACTATCACTACAAAACAGGAAGCAGGTGGGAAAGACAAATACAGTAATGAAAATTTCCCTTAAAATTTTCCTTGAAGGATTTAGCTGTGTCCAGTTCTGCATTGTAACATTACGGTGCCCACCACTCAGAATGTTCACTATAGTCAGTGAATGAGAAATATAATCTAGAAGTTTTATCAGAAGAACTTTTAGCTCCCCAGTTTATTAAAACAGCCATTTCAAATATTCTTGGTGTTCTATAATTACGGTATTGTACCACATATATTTTAAAAAGTTTCATGTAAAACATCAAGATATAACCTACTTTCAGGACAACTTAAAATATTAAAATTAAAACTATCACTACAAAACAGGAAGCAGGTGGGAAAGACAAATACAGTAATGAAAATTTCCCTTAAAATTTTCCTTGAAGGATTTAGCTGTGTCCAGTTCTGCATTGTAACATTACGGTGCACACCACTCAGAATGTTCACTGTAGTCAGTGAATGAGAAATATAATCTAGAACATTACACTGCATAAAACAATCTAATCATGTATCTGTGAACACAACAGACTTTTTGCTTTTCATGAGGCTATGCCTTGTGAGCAAGAGGCCTCTCCTTGTTTAACTCTTAAAAAAATAATATGTGTTCACATATTTCATGGCTGTTTATATTTTCCATCCTTCTCCCAGGCTTGTAGTCCAAAAGGAACCGGTATAAGGTAAAAATGTCACCATGCCAACTGGTCTTGAAATAATAAAACAGTATCTAGTCTGAAATTGACTCCTCTGATTACTGTATTGACAAGAATTTTGTTTCAGACGTCCCCCAAAACAACAAAAAAACAACAAATTCAGTGCTGTTTAGTGCCTGTTAGAAGTTTTATAAGAAGAACTTTTAGCTCCCCAGTTTATTAAAACAGCCATGTCAAAAATTCTTCGTGTTCTATAATTACAGTATTGTACCACATATATTTTAAAAAGTTTCATGTAAAACACCAAGATATAACCTACGTTCAGGACAACTTAAAATATTAAAATTAAAACTATCACTACAAAACAGGAAGCAGGTGGGAAAGACAAATACAGTAATGAAAATTTCCCTTAAAATTTTCCTTGAAGGATTTAGCTGTGTCCAGTTCTGCATTGTAACATTACGGTGCACACCACTCAGAATGTTCACTGTAGTCAGTGAATGAAAAATATAATCTAGAACATTACACTGCATAAAACAATCTAATCATGTATCTGTGAACACAACAGACTTTTTGCTTTTCATGAGGCTATGCCTTGTGAGCAAGAGGCCTCTCCTTTTTTAACTCTTAAAAAAATAAGATGTGTTCACATATTTCATCTCTGTTTATATATTCCATCCTTCTCCCAGGCTTGTACTCCAAAAGGAACCGATATAAGGTATGTTAAAAAAGTCACCATGCCAACTGGTCTTGAAATAATAAAACAGTATCTAGTCTGAAATTGACTCCTCTGATTACTGTATTGACAAGAATTTTGTTTCAGACGTCCAGCAAAACAAGAAAAAACAACCGCAGTGCTGTTTAGTGCCTGTTAGAATTTTTATCAGAAGAAATTTTAGCTCCCCAGTTTCTTAAAACAGCCGTGTCAAATATTCTTGGTTTTCTATAATTACAGTATTGTACCACATATATTTTAAAAAGTTTCATGTACAACACCAAGATATAACCTACTTTCAGGATAACTTAAAATATTAAAATTAAAACTATCACTACAAAACAGGAAGCAGGTGGGAAAGACAAATACAGTAATGAAAATTTCCCTTAAAATTTTCCTTGAAGGATTTAGCTGTGTCCAGTTCTGCATTGTAACATTACGGTGCCCACCACTCAGAATGTTCACTATAGTCAGTGAATGAGAAATATAATCTAGAAGTTTTATCAGAAGAACTTTTAGCTCCCCAGTTTATTAAAACAGCCATTTCAAATATTCTTGGTGTTCTATAATTACGGTATTGTACCACATATATTTTAAAAAGTTTCATGTAAAACACCAAGATATAACCTACTTTCAGGACAACTTAAAATATTAAAATTAAAACTATCACTACAAAACAGGAAGCAGGTGGGAAAGACAAATACAGTAATGAAAATTTCCCTTAAAATTTTCCTTGAAGGATTTAGCTGTGTCCAGTTCTGCATTGTAACATTACGGTGCACACCACTCAGAATGTTCACTGTAGTCAGTGAATGAGAAATATAATCTAGAACATTACACTGCATAAAACAATCTAATCATGTATCTGTGAACACAACAGACTTTTTGCTTTTCATGAGGCTATGCCTTGTGAGCAAGAGGCCTCACCTTTTTTAACTCTTAAAAAAATAACATGTGTTCACATATTTCATGGCTGTTTATATTTTCCATCCTTCTCCCAGGCTTGTACTCCAAAAGGAACCGGTATAAGGTAAAAATGTCACCATGCCAACTGGTCTTGAAATAATAAAACAGTATCTAGTCTGAAATTGACTCCTCTGATTACTGTATTGACAAGAATTTTGTTTCAGACGTCCCCCAAAACAACAAAAAAACAACAAATTCAGTGCTGTTTAGTGCCTGTTAGAAGTTTTATAAGAAGAACTTTTAGCTCCCCAGTTTATTAAAACAGCCATGTCAAAAATTCTTCGTGTTCTATAATTACAGTATTGTACCACATATATTTTAAAAAGTTTCATGTAAAACACCAAGATATAACCTACGTTCAGGACAACTTAAAATATTAAAATTAAAACTATCACTACAAAACAGGAAGCAGGTGGGAAAGACAAATACAGTAATGAAAATTTCCCTTAAAATTTTCCTTGAAGGATTTAGCTGTGTCCAGTTCTGCATTGTAACATTACGGTGCCCACCACTCAGAATGTTCACTATAGTCAGTGAATGAGAAATATAATCTAGAAGTTTTATCAGAAGAACTTTTAGCTCCCCAGGTTATTAAAACAGCCGTGTCAAATATTCTTGGTGTTCTATAATTAAAGTAATGAAAATTTCCCTTAAAAGTTTCCTTGAAGGATTTAGCTGTGTCCAGGTCTGTATACTGTATTTGCCGGGAAATTTCCCCCCTGTCAAGTATCCTGTATTTTCTGGGAAATTTTCCCCCCGTCAAGTATCCTGTATTTGCCGGGAAATATCCCCGTCAAGTATCCTGTTTTCGCCAGGAAATTTCCACCCTGTCATGTATCCTGTATTTGCCAGGAAATTTTCCCAGTCAGGTATCCTGTATTTTCTGGGAAATTTGCCCCTGTCAAGTATACTGTATTTTCTGGGAAATTTACCCCCTGTCAAGTATACTGTATTTGTCGGGAAATTTCCCCCCTGTCAAGTATCCTGTATTTTCTGGGAAATTTCCCCCCGTCAAGCATCCTGTATTTGCCGGGAAATATCCCCATGTCAAGTATCCTGTTTTCGCCAGGAAATTTCCACCCTGTCAAGTATCCTGTATTTTCTGGGAAAATTTCCCCCTGTCAAGTATCCTGTATTTTCCAGGAAATATCCCCCTGTCAAGTATACTGTATTTTCTGGGACATTTCCACCCTGTCAAGTATCCTGTATTTGCCAGGAAATTTTCCCAGTCAAGTATCCTGTATTTTCTGGGAAATTTCCCCCTGTCGTATACTATATTTTCTGTGAAATTTACCCCCCGTCAAGTATCCTGTATTTGCCGGGAAAGTGAAAGTCAGTGAAAGAGAAATATAATCTAGAAGTTTTATCAGAAGAACTTTTAGCTCCCCAGGTTATTAAAACAGCCGTGTCAAATATTCTTGGTGTTCTATAATTACAGTATTGTACCACATATATTTTTAAAATTTCATGTACAAAACAGGAAGCAGGTGGGAAAGACAAATACAGTAATGAAAATTTCCCTTAAAATTTTCCTTGAAGGATTTAGCTGTGTCCAGTTCTGCATTGTAACATTACGGTGCACACCACTCAGAATGTTCACTGTAGTCAGTGAATGAGAAATATAATCTAGAACATTACACTGCATTACACTGTGAACACAACAGACTTTTTGCTTTTCATGAGGCTATGCCTTGTGAGCAAGAGGCCTCTCCTTTTTTAACTCTTAAAAAATAATATGTGCACATATTTCATGGCTGTTTATATTTTCCATCGTTCTCCCAGGCTTGTACTCCAAAAGGAACCGGTATAAGTTAAAAAAGTCACCATGCCAACTGGTCTTGAAATAATAAAACAGTATCTAGTCTGAAATTGACTCCTCTGATTACTGTATTGACAAGAATTTTGTTTCAGACGTCCCCCAAAACAACAAAAAAACAACAAATTCAGTGCTGTTTAGTGCCTGTTAGAAGTTTTATAAGAAGAACTTTTAGCTCCCCAGTTTATTAAAACAACCATGTCAAATATTCTTGGTGTTCTATAATTACAGTATTGTACCACATATATTTTAAAAAGTTTCATGTACAACACCAAGATATAACCTACTTTCAGGACAACTTAAAATATTAAAATTAAAACTATCACTACAAAACAGGAAGCAGGTGGGAAAGACAAATACAGTAATGAAAATTTCCCTTAAAATTTTCCTTGAAGGATTTAGCTGTGTCCAGTTCTGCATTGTAACATTACGGTGCCCACCACTCAGAATGTTCACTATAGTCAGTGAAAGAGAAATATAATCTAGAAGTTTTATCAGAAGAACTTTTACCTCCCCAGGTTATTAAAACAGCCGTGTCAAATATTCTTGGTGTTCTATAATTACGGTATTGTACCACATATATTTTTAAAATTTGATGTACAACACCAAGATATAACCTACTTTCAGAACAACTTAAAATATTAAAATTAAAACTATCACTACAATACAGGAAGCAGGTGGGAAGGACAAATACAGTAATGAAAATTTCCCTTAAAATTTTCCTTGAAGGATTTAGCTGTGTCCAGTTCTGCATTGTAACATTACGGTGCACACCACTCAGAATGTTCACTGTAGTCAGTGAATGAGAAATATAATCTAGAACATTACACTGCATAAAACAATCTAATCATGTATCTGTGAACACAACAGACTTTTTGCTTTTCATGAGGCTATGCCTTGTGAGCAAGAGGCCTCTCCTTTTTTAACTCTTAAAAAAATAATATGTGTTCACATATTTCATGGCTGTTTATATTTTCCATCCTTCTCCCAGGCTTGTACTCCAAAAGGAACCGGTATAAGGTAAAAAAGTCACCATGCCAACTGGTCTTGAAATAATAAAACAGTATCTAGTCTGAAATTGACTCCTCTGATTACTGTATTGACAAGAATTTTGTTTCAGACGTCCCCCAAAACAACAAAAAAACAACAAATTCAGTGCTGTTTAGTGCCTGTTAGAAGTTTTATAAGAAGAACTTTTAGCTCCCCAAGTTTATTAAAACAGCCATGTCAAATATTCTTGGTGTTCTATAATTACAGTATTGTACCACATATATTTTAAAAAGTTTCATGTACAACACCAAGATATAACCTACTTTCAGGACAACTTAAAATATTAAAATTAAAACTATCACTACAAAACAGGAAGCAGGTGGGAAAGACAAATACAGTAATGAAAATTTCCCTTAAAATTTTCCTTGAAGGATTTAGCTGTGTCCAGTTCTGCACTGTAACATTACGGTGCACACCACTCAGAATGTTCACTGTAGTCAGTGAATGAAAAATATAATCTAGAACATTACACTGCATAAAACAATCTAATCATGTATCTGTGAACACAACAGACTTTTTGCTTTTCATGAGGCTATGCCTTGTGAGCAAGAGGCCTCTCCTTTTTTAACTCTTAAAAAAATAAGATGTGTTCACATATTTCATCTCTATATTCCATCCTTCTCCCAGGCTTGTACTCCAAAAGGAACCGATATAAGGTATGTTAAAAAAGTCACCATGCCAACTGGTCTTGAAATAATAAAACAGTATCTAGTCTGAAATTGACTCCTCTGATTACTGTATTGACAAGAATTTTGTTTCAGACGTCCAGCAAAACAAGAAAAAACAACCGCAGTGCTGTTTAGTGCCTGTTAGAATTTTTATCAGAAGAAATTTTAGCTCCCCAGTTTCTTAAAACAGCCGTGTCAAATATTCTTGGTGTTCTATAATTACGGTATTGTACCACATATATTTTAAAAAGTTTCATGTAAAACACCAAGATATAACCTACTTTCAGGACAACTTAAAATATTAAAATTAAAACTATCACTACAAAACAGGAAGCAGGTGGGAAAGACAAATACAGTAATGAAAATTTCCCTTAAAATTTTCCTTGAAGGATTTAGCTGTGTCCAGTTCTGCATTGTAACATTACGGTGCACACCACTCAGAATGTTCACTGTAGTCAGTGAATGAGAAATATAATCTAGAACATTACACTGCATAAAACAATCTAATCATGTATCTGTGAACACAACAGACTTTTTGCTTTTCATGAGGCTATGCCTTGTGAGCAAGAGGCCTCTCCTTTTTTAACTCTTAAAAAAATAATATGTGTTCACATATTTCATGGCTGTTTATATTTTCCATCCTTCTCCCAGGCTTGTACTCCAAAAGGAACCGGTATAAGGTAAAAAAGTCACCATGCCAACTGGTCTTGAAATAATAAAACAGTATCTAGTCTGAAATTGACTCCTCTGATTACTGTATTGACAAGAATTTTGTTTCAGACGTCCCCCAAAACAACAAAAAAACAACAAATTCAGTGCTGTTTAGTGCCTGTTAGAAGTTTTATAAGAAGAACTTTTAGCTCCCCAAGTTTATTAAAACAGCCATGTCAAATATTCTTGGTGTTCTATAATTACAGTATTGTACCACATATATTTTAAAAAGTTTCATGTACAACACCAAGATATAACCTACTTTCAGGACAACTTAAAATATTAAAATTAAAACTATCACTACAAAACAGGAAGCAGGTGGGAAAGACAAATACAGTAATGAAAATTTCCCTTAAAATTTTCCTTGAAGGATTTAGCTGTGTCCAGTTCTGCACTGTAACATTACGGTGCACACCACTCAGAATGTTCACTGTAGTCAGTGAATGAAAAATATAATCTAGAACATTACACTGCATAAAACAATCTAATCATGTATCTGTGAACACAACAGACTTTTTGCTTTTCATGAGGCTATGCCTTGTGAGCAAGAGGCCTCTCCTTTTTTAACTCTTAAAAAAATAAGATGTGTTCACATATTTCATCTCTGTTTATATATTCCATCCTTCTCCCAGGCTTGTACTCCAAAAGGAACCGATATAAGGTATGTTAAAAAAGTCACCATGCCAACTGGTCTTGAAATAATAAAACAGTATCTAGTCTGAAATTGACTCCTCTGATTACTGTATTGACAAGAATTTTGTTTCAGACGTCCAGCAAAACAAGAAAAAACAACCGCAGTGCTGTTTAGTGCCTGTTAGAATTTTTATCAGAAGAAATTTTAGCTCCCCAGTTTCTTAAAACAGCCGTGTCAAATATTCTTGGTTTTCTATAATTACAGTATTGTACCACATATATTTTAAAAAGTTTCATGTACAACACCAAGATATAACCTACTTTCAGGATAACTTAAAATATTAAAATTAAAACTATCACTACAAAACAGGAAGCAGGTGGGAAAGACAAATACAGTAATGAAAATTTCCCTTAAAATTTTCCTTGAAGGATTTAGCTGTGTCCAGTTCTGCATTGTAACATTACGGTGCCCACCACTCAGAATGTTCACTATAGTCAGTGAATGAGAAATATAATCTAGAAGTTTTATCAGAAGAACTTTTAGCTCCCCAGTTTATTAAAACAGCCATTTCAAATATTCTTGGTGTTCTATAATTACGGTATTGTACCACATATATTTTAAAAAGTTTCATGTAAAACACCAAGATATAACCTACGTTCAGGACAACTTAAAATATTAAAATTAAAACTATCACTACAAAACAGGAAGCAGGTGGGAAAGACAAATACAGTAATGAAAATTTCCCTTAAAATTTTCCTTGAAGGATTTAGCTGTGTCCAGTTCTGCATTGTAACATTACGGTGCCCACCACTCAGAATGTTCACTATAGTCAGTGAATGAGAAATATAATCTAGAAGTTTTATCAGAAGAACTTTTAGCTCCCCAGGTTATTAAAACAGCCGTGTCAAATATTCTTGGTGTTCTATAATTACGGTATTGTACCACATATATTTTAAAAAGTTTCATGTACAACACCAAGATATAACCTACTTTCAGGACAACTTAAAATATTAAAATTAAAACTATCACTACAAAACAGGAAGCAGGTGGGAAAGACACAGTAATGAAAATTTCCCTTAAAATTTTCCTTGAAGGATTTAGCTGTGTCCAGTTCTGCATTGTAACATTACGGTGCCCACCACTCAGAATGTTCACTATAGTCAGTGAATGAGAAATATAATCTAGATGTTTTATCAGAAGAACTTTTAGCTCCCCAGTTTATTAAAGCAGCTGTGTCAAATATTCTTGGTGTTCTATAATTACAGTAATGAAAATTTCCCTTAAAAGTTTCCTTGAAGGATTTAGCTGTGTCCAGGTCTGTATACTGTATTTGCCGGGAAATTTCCCCCCTGTCAAGTATCCTGTATTTTCTGGGAAATTTTCCCCCCGTCAAGTATCCTGTATTTGCCGGGAAATATCCCCGTCAAGTATCCTGTTTTCGCCAGGAAATTTCCACCCTGTCATGTATCCTGTATTTGCCAGGAAATTTTCCCAGTCAGGTATCCTGTATTTTCTGGGAAATTTGCCCCTGTCAAGTATACTGTATTTTCTGGGAAATTTACCCCCTGTCAAGTATACTGTATTTGTCGGGAAATTTCCCCCCTGTCAAGTATCCTGTATTTTCTGGGAAATTTCCCCCCGTCAAGTATCCTGTATTTTCTGGGAAATTTCCCCCTGTCGTATACTATATTTTCTGTGAAATTTACCCCCCGTCAAGTATCCTGTATTTGCCGGGAAAGTGAAAGTCAGTGAAAGAGAAATATAATCTAGAAGTTTTATCAGAAGAACTTTTAGCTCCCCAGGTTATTAAAACAGCCATGTCAAATATTCTTGGTGTTCTATAATTACGGTATTGTACCACATATATTTTTAAAATTTCATGTACAAAACAGGAAGCAGGTGGGAAAGACAAATACAGTAATGAAAATTTCCCTTAAAATTTTCCTTGAAGGATTTAGCTGTGTCCAGTTCTGCATTGTAACATTACGGTGCACACCACACAGAATGTTCACTGTAGTCAGTGAATGAGAAATATAATCTAGAACATTACACTGCATAAAACAATCTAATCATGTATCTGTGAACACAACAGACTTTTTGCTTTTCATGAGGCTATGCCTTGTGAGCAAGAGGCCTCTCCTTTTTTAACTCTTAAAAAAATAATATGTGTTCACATATTTCATGGCTGTTTATATTTTCCATCCTTCTCCCAGGCTTGTACTCCAAAAGGAACCGGTATAAGGTAAAAATGTCACCATGCCAACTGGTCTTGAAATAATAAAACAGTATCTAGTCTGAAATTGACTCCTCTGATTACTGTATTGACAAGAATTTTGTTTCAGACGTCCCCCAAAACAACAAAAAAACAACAAATTCAGTGCTGTTTAGTGCCTGTTAGAAGTTTTATAAGAAGAACTTTTAGCTCCCCAGTTTATTAAAACAGCCATGTCAAAAATTCTTCGTGTTCTATAATTACAGTATTGTACCACATATATTTTAAAAAGTTTCATGTAAAACACCAAGATATAACCTACGTTCAGGACAACTTAAAATATTAAAATTAAAACTATCACTACAAAACAGGAAGCAGGTGGGAAAGACAAATACAGTAATGAAAATTTCCCTTAAAATTTTCCTTGAAGGATTTAGCTGTGTCCAGTTCTGCATTGTAACATTACGGTGCCCACCACTCAGAATGTTCACTATAGTCAGTGAATGAGAAATATAATCTAGAAGTTTTATCAGAAGAACTTTTAGCTCCCCAGGTTATTAAAACAGCCGTGTCAAATATTCTTGGTGTTCTATAATTACGGTATTGTACCACATATATTTTAAAAAGTTTCATGTACAACACCAAGATATAACCTACTTTCAGGACAACTTAAAATATTAAAATTAAAACTATCACTACAAAACAGGAAGCAGGTGGGAAAGACACAGTAATGAAAATTTCCCTTAAAATTTTCCTTGAAGGATTTAGCTGTGTCCAGTTCTGCATTGTAACATTACGGTGCCCACCACTCAGAATGTTCACTATAGTCAGTGAATGAGAAATATAATCTAGATGTTTTATCAGAAGAACTTTTAGCTCCCCAGTTTATTAAAGCAGCTGTGTCAAATATTCTTGGTGTTCTATAATTACAGTAATGAAAATTTCCCTTAAAAGTTTCCTTGAAGGATTTAGCTGTGTCCAGGTCTGTATACTGTATTTGCCGGGAAATTTCCCCCCTGTCAAGTATCCTGTATTTTCTGGGAAATTTTCCCCCCGTCAAGTATCCTGTATTTGCCGGGAAATATCCCCGTCAAGTATCCTGTTTTCGCCAGGAAATTTCCACCCTGTCATGTATCCTGTATTTGCCAGGAAATTTTCCCAGTCAGGTATCCTGTATTTTCTGGGAAATTTGCCCCTGTCAAGTATACTGTATTTTCTGGGAAATTTACCCCCTGTCAAGTATACTGTATTTGTCGGGAAATTTCCCCCCTGTCAAGTATCCTGTATTTTCTGGGAAATTTCCCCCCGTCAAGTATCCTGTATTTTCTGGGAAATTTCCCCCTGTCGTATACTATATTTTCTGTGAAATTTACCCCCCGTCAAGTATCCTGTATTTGCCGGGAAAGTGAAAGTCAGTGAAAGAGAAATATAATCTAGAAGTTTTATCAGAAGAACTTTTAGCTCCCCAGGTTATTAAAACAGCCGTGTCAAATATTCTTGGTGTTCTATAATTACGGTATTGTACCACATATATTTTTAAAATTTCATGTACAAAACAGGAAGCAGGTGGGAAAGACAAATACAGTAATGAAAATTTCCCTTAAAATTTTCCTTGAAGGATTTAGCTGTGTCCAGTTCTGCATTGTAACATTACGGTGCACACCACACAGAATGTTCACTGTAGTCAGTGAATGAGAAATATAATCTAGAACATTACACTGCATTACACTGTGAACACAACAGACTTTTTGCTTTTCATGAGGCTATGCCTTGTGAGCAAGAGGCCTCTCCTTTTTTAACTCTTAAAAAATAATATGTGCACATATTTCATGGCTGTTTATATTTTCCATCCTTCTCCCAGGCTTGTACTCCAAAAGGAACCGGTATAAGTTAAAAAAGTCACCATGCCAACTGGTCTTGAAATAATAAAACAGTATCTAGTCTGAAATTGACTCCTCTGATTACTGTATTGACAAGAATTTTGTTTCAGACGTCCCCCAAAACAACAAAAAAACAACAAATTCAGTGCTGTTTAGTGCCTGTTAGAAGTTTTATAAGAAGAACTTTTAGCTCCCCAGTTTATTAAAACAACCATGTCAAATATTCTTGGTGTTCTATAATTACAGTATTGTACCACATATATTTTAAAAAGTTTCATGTACAACACCAAGATATAACCTACTTTCAGGACAACTTAAAATATTAAAATTAAAACTATCACTACAAAACAGGAAGCAGGTGGGAAAGACAAATACAGTAATGAAAATTTCCCTTAAAATTTTCCTTGAAGGATTTAGCTGTGTCCAGTTCTGCATTGTAACATTACGGTGCCCACCACTCAGAATGTTCACTATAGTCAGTGAAAGAGAAATATAATCTAGAAGTTTTATCAGAAGAACTTTTACCTCCCCAGGTTATTAAAACAGCCGTGTCAAATATTCTTGGTGTTCTATAATTACGGTATTGTACCACATATATTTTTAAAATTTGATGTACAACACCAAGATATAACCTACTTTCAGGACAACTTAAAATATTAAAATTAAAACTATCACTACAATACAGGAAGCAGGTGGGAAAGACAAATACAGTAATGAAAATTTCCCTTAAAATTTTCCTTGAAGGATTTAGCTGTGTCCAGTTCTGCATTGTAACATTACCGTGCACACCACTCAGAATGTTCACTGTAGTCAGTGAATGAGAAATATAATCTAGAACATTACACTGCATAAAACAATCTAATCATGTATCTCTGAACACAACAGACTTTTTGCTTTTCATGAGGCTATGCCTTGTGAGCAAGAGGCCTCTCCTTTTTTAACTCTTAAAAAAATAATATGTGTTCACATATTTCATGGCTGTTTATATTTTCCATCCTTCTCCCAGGCTTGTACTCCAAAAGGAACCGGTATAAGGTAAAAAAGTCACCATGCCAACTGGTCTTGAAATAATAAAACAGTATCTAGTCTGAAATTGACTCCTCTGATTACTGTATTGACAAGAATTTTGTTTCAGACGTCCCCCAAAACAACAAAAAAACAACAAATTCAGTGCTGTTTAGTGCCTGTTAGAAGTTTTATAAGAAGAACTTTTAGCTCCCCAGTTTATTAAAACAGCCATGTCAAAAATTCTTGGTGTTCTATAATTACAGTATTGTACCACATATATTTTAAAAAGTTTCATGTACAACACCAAGTTATAACCTGCGTTCAGGACAACTTAAAATATTAAAATTAAAACTATCACTACAAAACAGGAAGGAGGTGGGAAAGACAAATACAGTAATGAAAGTTTCCCTTAAAATTTTCCTTGAAGGATTTAGCTGTGTCCAGTTCTGCATTGTAACATTACGGTGCCCACCACTCAGAATGTTCACTATAGTCAGTGAATGAGAAATATAATCTAGAAGTTTTATCAGAAGTACTTTTAGCTCCCAGGTTATTAAAACAGCCGTGTCAAATATTCTTGGTGTTCTATAATTATGGTATTGTACTACATATATTTTAAAAAGTTTCATGTACAACACCAAGATATAACCTACTTTCAGGACAACTTAAAATATTAAAATTAAAACTATCACTACAAAACAGGAAGCAGGTGGGAAAGACACAGTAATGAAAATTTCCCTTAAAATTTTCCTTGAAGGATTTAGCTGTGTCCAGTTCTGCATTGTAACATTACGGTGCCCACCACTCAGAATGTTCACTATAGTCAGTGAATGAGAAATATAATCTAGATGTTTTATCAGAAGAACTTTTAGCTCCCCAGTTTATTAAAGCAGCTGTGTCAAATATTCTTGGTGTTCTATAATTACAGTAATGAAAATTTCCCTTAAAAGTTTCCTTGAAGGATTTAGCTGTGTCCAGGTCTGTATACTGTATTTGCCGGGAAATTTCCCCCCTGTCAAGTATCCTGTATTTTCTGGGAAATTTTCCCCCCATCAAGTATCCTGTTTTTGCCAGGAAATTTCCACCCTGTCAAGTATCCTGTATTTGCCAGGAAATTTTCCCAGTCAGGTATCCTGTATTTTCTGGGAAATTTCCCCCTGTCAAGTATACTGTATTTTCTGGGAAATTTACCCCCTGTCAAGTATACTGTATTTTCTGGGAAATTTCCCCCCTGTCAAGTATCCTGTATTTTCTGGGAAATTTCCCCCCGTCAAGTATCCTGTATTTGCCGGGAAATATCCCCGTCAAGTATCCTGTTTTCGCCAGGAAATTTCCACCCTGTCAAGTATCCTGCATTTGCCGGGAAATTTCCCCTGTCAAGTATCCTGTATTTTCTGGGAAAATTATTTGCGGGGAAATTTCACCCCTGTCAAGTATCCTGTATTTTCTGGGAAATTTCCCCCCGTCAAGTATCCTGTATTTGCCAGGAAATATCCCCGTCAAGTATCCTGTTTTCGCCAGGAAATTTCCCCCCGTCAAGTATACTGTATTTGCCGGGAAAATTTCCCCCTGTCAAGTATCCTGTATTTTCCAGGAAATATCCCCCTGTCAAGTATACTGTATTTTCTGGGACATTTCCACCCTGTCAAGTATCCTGTATTTGCCAGGAAATTTTCCCAGTCAAGTATCCTGTATTTTCTGGGAAATTTCCCCCTGTCAAGTATACTATATTTTCTGTGAAATTTACCCCCGTCAAGTATCCTGTATTTGCCGGGAAATATCCCCCTGTCAAGTTTCCTGTTTTCGCCAGGAAATTTCCACCCTGTCAAGTATCCTGTATTTGCCAGGAAATTTTCCCTGTCAAGTATCCTGTATTTTCTGGGAAAATTTCCCCCTGTCAAGAATCCTGTATTTGCCGGAAAATATCCCCCTGTCAAGTATCCAGGGGAAAGACAAATAGAGTAATGAAAATTTCCCTTATAATTTTCCTTGAAGGATTTAGCTGTGTCCAGTTCTGCATTGTAACATTACTTTGACCACGACTCAGAATGTTCACTGCAGTCAGTGAATGAGAAATATAATCTAGAACATTACACTGCATAAAAAAATCTAATCATGTATCTGTGAACACAACAGACTTTTTGCATTACATGAGGCTATGCCTTGTGAGCAAGAGGCCTCTCCTTTTTTAACTCTTAAAAAATAATATGTGCACATATTTCATGGCTGTTTATATTTTCCATCCTTCTCCCAGGCTTGTACTCCAAAAGGAACCGGTATAAGTTAAAAAAGTCACCATGCCAACTGGTCTTGAAATAATAAAACAGTATCTAGTCTGAAATTGACTCCTCTGATTACTGTATTGACAAGAATTTTGTTTCAGACGTCCCCCAAAACAACAAAAAAACAACAAATTCAGTGCTGTTTAGTGCCTGTTAGAAGTTTTATAAGAAGAACTTTTAGCTCCCCAGTTTATTAAAACAGCCATGTCAAATATTCTTGGTGTTCTATAATTACAGTATTGTACCACATATATTTTAAAAAGTTTCATGTACAACACCAAGATATAACCTACTTTCAGGACAACTTAAAATATTAAAATTAAAACTATCACTACAAAACAGGAAGCAGGTGGGAAAGACAAATACAGTAATGAAAATTTCCCTTAAAATTTTCCTTGAAGGATTTAGCTGTGTCCAGTTCTGCATTGTAACATTACCGTGCACACCACTCAGAATGTTCACTGTAGTCAGTGAATGAGAAATATAATCTAGAACATTACACTGCATAAAACAATCTAATCATGTATCTGTGAACACAACAGACTTTTTGCTTTTCATGAGGCTATGCCTTGTGAGCAAGAGGCCTCTCCTTTTTTAACTCTTAAAAAAATAATATGTGTTCACATATTTCATGGCTGTTTATATTTTCCATCCTTCTCCCAGGCTTGTACTCCAAAAGGAACCGGTATAAGGTAAAAAAGTCACCATGCCAACTGGTCTTGAAATAATAAAACAGTATCTAGTCTGAAATTGACTCCTCTGATTACTGTATTGACAAGAATTTTGTTTCAGACGTCCCCCAAAACAACAAAAAAACAACAAATTCAGTGCTGTTTAGTGCCTGTTAGAAGTTTTATAAGAAGAACTTTTAGCTCCCCAGTTTATTAAAACAGCCATGTCAAAAATTCTTGGTGTTCTATAATTACAGTATTGTACCACATATATTTTAAAAAGTTTCATGTACAACACCAAGATATAACCTGCGTTCAGGACAACTTAAAATATTAAAATTAAAACTATCACTACAAATCAGGAAGGAGGTGGGAAAGACAAATACAGTAATGAAAGTTTCCCTTAAAATTTTCCTTGAAGGATTTAGCTGTGTCCAGTTCTGCATTGTAACATTACGGTGCCCACCACTCAGAATGTTCACTATAGTCAGTGAATGAGAAATATAATCTAGATGTTTTATCAGAAGAACTTTTAGCTCCCCAGTTTATTAAAGCAGCTGTGTCAAATATTCTTGGTGTTCTATAATTACAGTAATGAAAATTTCCCTTAAAAGTTTCCTTGAAGGATTTAGCTGTGTCCAGGTCTGTATACTGTATTTGCCGGGAAATTTCCCCCCTGTCAAGTATCCTGTATTTTCTGGGAAATTTTCCCCCCGTCAAGTATCCTGTATTTGCCGGGAAATATCCCCGTCAAGTATCCTGTTTTTGCCAGGAAATTTCCACCCTGTCAAGTATCCTGTATTTGCCAGGAAATTTTCCCAGTCAGGTATCCTGTATTTTCTGGGAAATTTCCCCCTGTCAAGTATACTGTATTTTCTGGGAAATTTACCCCCTGTCAAGTATACTGTATTTTCTGGGAAATTTCCCCCCTGTCAAGTATCCTGTATTTTCTGGGAAATTTCCCCCCGTCAAGTATCCTGTATTTGCCGGGAAATATCCCCGTCAAGTATCCTGTTTTCGCCAGGAAATTTCCACCCTGTCAAGTATCCTGCATTTGCCGGGAAATTTCCCCTGTCAAGTATCCTGTATTTTCTGGGAAAATTATTTGCGGGGAAATTTCACCCCTGTCAAGTATCCTGTATTTTCTGGGAAATTTCCCCCCGTCAAGTATCCTGTATTTGCCAGGAAATATCCCCGTCAAGTATCCTGTTTTCGCCAGGAAATTTCCCCCCGTCAAGTATCCTGTATTTGCCGGGAAAATTTCCCCCTGTCAAGTATCCTGTATTTTCCAGGAAATATCCCCCTGTCAAGTATACTGTATTTTCTGGGACATTTCCACCCTGTCAAGTATCCTGTATTTGCCAGGAAATTTTCCCAGTCAAGTATCCTGTATTTTCTGGGAAATTTCCCCCTGTCAAGTATACTATATTTTCTGTGAAATTTACCCCCGTCAAGTATCCTGTATTTGCCGGGAAATATCCCCCTGTCAAGTTTCCTGTTTTCGCCAGGAAATTTCCACCCTGTCAAGTATCCTGTATTTGCCAGGAAATTTTCCCTGTCAAGTATCCTGTATTTTCTGGGAAAATTTCCCCCTGTCAAGAATCCTGTATTTGCCGGAAAATATCCCCCTGTCAAGTATCCAGGGGAAAGACAAATAGAGTAATGAAAATTTCCCTTATAATTTTCCTTGAAGGATTTAGCTGTGTCCAGTTCTGCATTGTAACATTACTTTGACCACGACTCAGAATGTTCACTGCAGTCAGTGAATGAGAAATATAATCTAGAACATTACACTGCATAAAAAAATCTAATCATGTATCTGTGAACACAACAGACTTTTTGCATTACATGAGGCTATGCCTTGTGAGCAAGAGGCCTCTCCTTTTTTAACTCTTAAAAAATAATATGTGCACATATTTCATGGCTGTTTATATTTTCCATCCTTCTCCCAGGCTTGTACTCCAAAAGGAACCGGTATAAGTTAAAAAAGTCACCATGCCAACTGGTCTTGAAATAATAAAACAGTATCTAGTCTGAAATTGACTCCTCTGATTACTGTATTGACAAGAATTTTGTTTCAGACGTCCCCCAAAACAACAAAAAAACAACAAATTCAGTGCTGTTTAGTGCCTGTTAGAAGTTTTATAACAAGAACTTTTAGCTCCCCAGTTTATTAAAACAGCCATGTCAAATATTCTTGGTGTTCTATAATTACAGTATTGTACCACATATATTTTAAAAAGTTTCATGTACAACACCAAGATATAACCTACTTTCAGGACAACTTAAAATATTAAAATTAAAACTATCACTACAAAACAGGAAGCAGGTGGGAAAGACAAATACAGTAATGAAAATTTCCCTTAAAATTTTCCTTGAAGGATTTAGCTGTGTCCAGTTCTGCATTGTAACATTACCGTGCACACCACTCAGAATGTTCACTGTAGTCAGTGAATGAGAAATATAATCTAGAACATTACACTGCATAAAACAATCTAATCATGTATCTGTGAACACAACAGACTTTTTGCTTTTCATGAGGCTATGCCTTGTGAGCAAGAGGCCTCTCCTTTTTTAACTCTTAAAAAAATAATATGTGTTCACATATTTCATGGCTGTTTATATTTTCCATCCTTCTCCCAGGCTTGTACTCCAAAAGGAACCGGTATAAGGTAAAAAAGTCACCATGCCAACTGGTCTTGAAATAATAAAACAGTATCTAGTCTGAAATTGACTCCTCTGATTACTGTATTGACAAGAATTTTGTTTCAGACGTCCCCCAAAACAACAAAAAAACAACAAATTCAGTGCTGTTTAGTGCCTGTTAGAAGTTTTATAAGAAGAACTTTTAGCTCCCCAGTTTATTAAAACAGCCATGTCAAAAATTCTTGGTGTTCTATAATTACAGTATTGTACCACATATATTTTAAAAAGTTTCATGTACAACACCAAGATATAACCTGCGTTCAGGACAACTTAAAATATTAAAATTAAAACTATCACTACAAATCAGGAAGGAGGTGGGAAAGACAAATACAGTAATGAAAGTTTCCCTTAAAATTTTCCTTGAAGGATTTAGCTGTGTCCAGTTCTGCATTGTAACATTACGGTGCCCACCACTCAGAATGTTCACTATAGTCAGTGAATGAGAAATATAATCTAGATGTTTTATCAGAAGAATTTTTAGCTCCCCAGTTTATTAAAGCAGCTGTGTCAAATATTCTTGGTGTTCTATAATTACAGTAATGAAAATTTCCCTTAAAAGTTTCCTTGAAGGATTTAGCTGTGTCCAGGTCTGTATACTGTATTTGCCGGGAAATTTCCCCCCTGTCAAGTATCCTGTATTTTCTGGGAAATTTTTCCCCCGTCAAGTATCCTGTATTTGCCGGGAAATATCCCCGTCAAGTATCCTGTTTTTGCCAGGAAATTTCCACCCTGTCAAGTATCCTGTATTTGCCAGGAAATTTTCCCAGTCAGGTATCCTGTATTTTCTGGGAAATTTCCCCCTGTCAAGTATACTGTATTTTCTGGGAAATTTACCCCCTGTCAAGTATACTGTATTTTCTGGGAAATTTCCCCCCTGTCAAGTATCCTGTATTTTCTGGGAAATTTCCCCCCGTCAAGTATCCTGTATTTGCCGGGAAATATCCCCGTCAAGTATCCTGTTTTCGCCAGGAAATTTCCACCCTGTCAAGTATCCTGCATTTGCCGGGAAATTTCCCCTGTCAAGTATCCTGTATTTTCTGGGAAAATTATTTGCGGGGAAATTTCACCCCTGTCAAGTATCCTGTATTTTCTGGGAAATTTCCCCCCGTCAAGTATCCTGTATTTGCCAGGAAATATCCCCGTCAAGTATCCTGTTTTCGCCAGGAAATTTCCCCCCGTCAAGTATCCTGTATTTGCCGGGAAAATTTCCCCCTGTCAAGTATCCTGTATTTTCCAGGAAATATCCCCCTGTCAAGTATACTGTATTTTCTGGGACATTTCCACCCTGTCAAGTATCCTGTATTTGCCAGGAAATTTTCCCAGTCAAGTATCCTGTATTTTCTGGGAAATTTCCCCCTGTCAAGTATACTATATTTTCTGTGAAATTTACCCCCGTCAAGTATCCTGTATTTGCCGGGAAATATCCCCCTGTCAAGTTTCCTGTTTTCGCCAGGAAATTTCCACCCTGTCAAGTATCCTGTATTTGCCAGGAAATTTTCCCTGTCAAGTATCCTGTATTTTCTGGGAAAATTTCCCCCTGTCAAGAATCCTGTATTTGCCGGAAAATATCCCCCTGTCAAGTATCCAGGGGAAAGACAAATAGAGTAATGAAAATTTCCCTTATAATTTTCCTTGAAGGATTTAGCTGTGTCCAGTTCTGCATTGTAACATTACTTTGACCACGACTCAGAATGTTCACTGCAGTCAGTGAATGAGAAATATAATCTAGAACATTACACTGCATAAAAAAATCTAATCATGTATCTGTGAACACAACAGACTTTTTGCATTACATGAGGCTATGCCTTGTGAGCAAGAGGCCTCTCCTTTTTTAACTCTTAAAAAATAATATGTGCACATATTTCATGGCTGTTTATATTTTCCATCCTTCTCCCAGGCTTGTACTCCAAAAGGAACCGGTATAAGTTAAAAAAGTCACCATGCCAACTGGTCTTGAAATAATAAAACAGTATCTAGTCTGAAATTGACTCCTCTGATTACTGTATTGACAAGAATTTTGTTTCAGAAGTCCCCCAAAACAACAAAAAAACAACAAATTCAGTGCTGTTTAGTGCCTGTTAGAAGTTTTATAAGAAGAACTTTTAGCTCCCCAGTTTATTAAAACAGCCATGTCAAATATTCTTGGTGTTCTATAATTACAGTATTGTACCACATATATTTTAAAAAGTTTCATGTACAACACCAAGATATAACCTACTTTCAGGACAACTTAAAATATTAAAATTAAAACTATCACTACAAAACAGGAAGCAGGTGGGAAAGACAAATACAGTAATGAAAATTTCCCTTAAAATTTTCCTTGAAGGATTTAGCTGTGTCCAGTTCTGCATTGTAACATTACCGTGCACACCACTCAGAATGTTCACTGTAGTCAGTGAATGAGAAATATAATCTAGAACATTACACTGCATAAAACAATCTAATCATGTATCTCTGAACACAACAGACTTTTTGCTTTTCATGAGGCTATGCCTTGTGAGCAAGAGGCCTCTCCTTTTTTAACTCTTAAAAAAATAATATGTGTTCACATATTTCATGGCTGTTTATATTTTCCATCCTTCTCCCAGGCTTGTACTCCAAAAGGAACCGGTATAAGGTAAAAAAGTCACCATGCCAACTGGTCTTGAAATAATAAAACAGTATCTAGTCTGAAATTGACTCCTCTGATTACTGTATTGACAAGAATTTTGTTTCAGACGTCCCCCAAAACAACAAAAAAACAACAAATTCAGTGCTGTTTAGTGCCTGTTAGAAGTTTTATAAGAAGAACTTTTAGCTCCCCAGTTTATTAAAACAGCCATGTCAAAAATTCTTGGTGTTCTATAATTACAGTATTGTACCACATATATTTTAAAAAGTTTCATGTACAACACCAAGATATAACCTGCGTTCAGGACAACTTAAAATATTAAAATTAAAACTATCACTACAAAACAGGAAGGAGGTGGGAAAGACAAATACAGTAATGAAAGTTTCCCTTAAAATTTTCCTTGAAGGATTTAGCTGTGTCCAGTTCTGCATTGTAACATTACGGTGCCCACCACTCAGAATGTTCACTATAGTCAGTGAATGAGAAATATAATCTAGAAGTTTTATCAGAAGTACTTTTAGCTCCCAGGTTATTAAAACAGCCGTGTCAAATATTCTTGGTGTTCTATAATTATGGTATTGTACTACATATATTTTAAAAAGTTTCATGTACAACACCAAGATATAACCTACTTTCAGGACAACTTAAAATATTAAAATTAAAACTATCACTACAAAACAGGAAGCAGGTGGGAAAGACACAGTAATGAAAATTTCCCTTAAAATTTTCCTTGAAGGATTTAGCTGTGTCCAGTTCTGCATTGTAACATTACGGTGCCCACCACTCAGAATGTTCACTATAGTCAGTGAATGAGAAATATAATCTAGATGTTTTATCAGAAGAACTTTTAGCTCCCCAGTTTATTAAAGCAGCTGTGTCAAATATTCTTGGTGTTCTATAATTACAGTAATGAAAATTTCCCGTAAAAGTTTCCTTGAAGGATTTAGCTGTGTCCAGGTCTGTATACTGTATTTGCCGGGAAATTTCCCCCCTGTCAAGTATCCTGTATTTTCTGGGAAATTTTCCCCCCGTCAAGTATCCTGTATTTGCCGGGAAATATCCCCGTCAAGTATCCTGTTTTTGCCAGGAAATTTCCACCCTGTCAAGTATCCTGTATTTGCCAGGAAATTTTCCCAGTCAGGTATCCTGTATTTTCTGGGAAATTTCCCCCTGTCAAGTATACTGTATTTTCTGGGAAATTTACCCCCTGTCAAGTATACTGTATTTTCTGGGAAATTTCCCCCCTGTCAAGTATCCTGTATTTTCTGGGAAATTTCCCCCCGTCAAGTATCCTGTATTTGCCGGGAAATATCCCCGTCAAGTATCCTGTTTTCGCCAGGAAATTTCCACCCTGTCAAGTATCCTGCATTTGCCGGGAAATTTCCCCTGTCAAGTATCCTGTATTTTCTGGGGAAATTATTTCCGGGGAAATTTCACCCCTGTCAAGTATCCTGTATTTTCTGGGAAATTTCCCCCCGTCAAGTATCCTGTATTTGCCAGGAAATATCCCCGTCAAGTATCCTGTTTTCGCCAGGAAATTTCCCCCCGTCAAGTATCCTGTATTTGCCGGGAAAATTTCCCCCTGTCAAGTATCCTGTATTTTCCAGGAAATATCCCCCTGTCAAGTATACTGTATTTTCTGGGACATTTCCACCCTGTCAAGTATCCTGTATTTGCCAGGAAATTTTCCCAGTCAAGTATCCTGTATTTTCTGGGAAATTTCCCCCTGTCAAGTATACTATATTTTCTGTGAAATTTACCCCCGTCAAGTATCCTGTATTTGCCGGGAAATATCCCCCTGTCAAGTTTCCTGTTTTCGCCAGGAAATTTCCACCCTGTCAAGTATCCTGTATTTGCCAGGAAATTTTCCCTGTCAAGTATCCTGTATTTTCTGGGAAAATTTCCCCCTGTCAAGAATCCTGTATTTGCCGGAAAATATCCCCCTGTCAAGTATCCAGGGGAAAGACAAATAGAGTAATGAAAATTTCCCTTATAATTTTCCTTGAAGGATTTAGCTGTGTCCAGTTCTGCATTGTAACATTACTTTGACCACGACTCAGAATGTTCACTGCAGTCAGTGAATGAGAAATATAATCTAGAACATTACACTGCATAAAAAAATCTAATCATGTATCTGTGAACACAACAGACTTTTTGCATTACATGAGGCTATGCCTTGTGAGCAAGAGGCCTCTCCTTTTTTAACTCTTAAAAAATAATATGTGCAAATATTTCATGGCTGTTTATATTTTCCATCCTTCTCCCAGGCTTGTACTCCAAAAGGAACCGGTATAAGTTAAAAAAGTCACCATGCCAACTGGTCTTGAAATAATAAAACAGTATCTAGTCTGAAATTGACTCCTCTGATTACTGTATTGACAAGAATTTTGTTTCAGACGTCCCCCAAAACAACAAAAAAACAACAAATTCAGTGCTGTTTAGTGCCTGTTAGAAGTTTTATAAGAAGAACTTTTAGCTCCCCAGTTTATTAAAACAGCCATGTCAAATATTCTTGGTGTTCTATAATTACAGTATTGTACCACATATATTTTAAAAAGTTTCATGTACAACACCAAGATATAACCTACTTTCAGGACAACTTAAAATATTAAAATTAAAACTATCACTACAAAACAGGAAGCAGGTGGGAAAGACAAATACAGTAATGAAAATTTCCCTTAAAATTTTCCTTGAAGGATTTAGCTGTGTCCAGTTCTGCATTGTAACATTACCGTGCACACCACTCAGAATGTTCACTGTAGTCAGTGAATGAAAAATATAATCTAGAACATTACACTGCATAAAACAATCTAATCATGTATCTCTGAACACAACAGACTTTTTGCTTTTCATGAGGCTATGCCTTGTGAGCAAGAGGCCTCTCCTTTTTTAACTCTTAAAAAAATAATATGTGTTCACATATTTCATGGCTGTTTATATATTCCATCCTTCTCCCAGGCTTGTACTCCAAAAGGAACCGATATAAGGTATGTTAAAAAAGTCACCATGCCAACTGGTCTTGAAATAATAAAACAGTATCAAGTCTGAAATTGACTCCTCTGATTACTGTATTGACAAGAATTTTGTTTCAGACGTCCCCCAAAACAACAAAAAAACAACAAATTCAGTGCTGTTTAGTGCCTGTTAGAATTTTTATCAGAAGAAATTTTAGCTCCCCAGTTTATTAAAACAGCCGTGTCAAATATTCTTGGTGTTCTATAATTACAGTATTGTACCACATATATTTTAAAAAGTTTCATGTACAACACCAAGATATAACCTACTTTCAGGACAACTTAAAATATTAAAATTAAAACTATCACTACAAAACAGGAAGGAGGTGGGAAAGACAAATACAGTAATGAAAGTTTCCCTTAAAATTTTCCTTGAAGGATTTAGCTGTGTCCAGTTCTGCATTGTAACATTACGGTGCCCACCACTCAGAATGTTCACTATAGTCAGTGAATGAGAAATATAATCTAGAAGTTTTATCAGAAGTACTTTTAGCTCCCAGGTTATTAAAACAGCCGTGTCAAATATTCTTGGTGTTCTATAATTATGGTATTGTACCACATATATTTTAAAAAGTTTCATGTACACCAAGATATAACCTACTTTCAGGACAACTTAAAATATTAAAATTAAAACTATCACTACAAAACAGGAAGCAGGTGGGAAAGACACAGTAATGAAAATTTCCCTTAAAATTTTCCTTGAAGGATTTAGCTGTGTCCAGTTCTGCATTGTAACATTACGGTGCCCACCACTCAGAATGTTCACTATAGTCAGTGAATGAGAAATATAATCTAGATGTTTTATCAGAAGAACTTTTAGCTCCCCAGTTTATTAAAGCAGCTGTGTCAAATATTCTTGGTGTTCTATAATTACAGTAATGAAAATTTCCCTTAAAAGTTTCCTTGAAGGATTTAGCTGTGTCCAGGTCTGTATACTGTATTTGCCGGGAAATTTCCCCCCTGTCAAGTATCCTGTATTTTCTGGGAAATTTTCCCCCCGTCAAGTATCCTGTATTTGCCGGGAAATATCCCCGTCAAGTATCCTGTTTTTGCCAGGAAATTTCCACCCTGTCAAGTATCCTGTATTTGCCAGGAAATTTTCCCAGTCAGGTATCCTGTATTTTCTGGGAAATTTCCGCCTGTCAAGTATACTGTATTTTCTGGGAAATTTACCCCCTGTCAAGTATACTGTATTTTCTGGGAAATTTCCCCCCTGTCAAGTATCCTGTATTTTCTGGGAAATTTCCCCCCGTCAAGTATCCTGTATTTGCCGGGAAATATCCCCGTCAAGTATCCTGTTTTCGCCAGGAAATTTCCACCCTGTCAAGTATCCTGTATTTGCCGGGAAATTTCCCCTGTCAAGTATCCTGTATTTTCTGGGAAAATTATTTGCGGGGAAATTTCACCCCTGTCAAGTATCCTGTATTTTCTGGGAAATTTCCCCCCGTCAAGTATCCTGTATTTGCCAGGAAATATCTCCGTCAAGTATCCTGTTTTCGCCAGGAAATTTCCCCCCGTCAAGTATCCTGTATTTGCCGGGAAAATTTCCCCCTGTCAAGTATCCTGTATTTTCCAGGAAATATCCCCCTGTCAAGTATACTGTATTTTCTGGGACATTTCCACCCTGTCAAGTATCCTGTATTTGCCAGGAAATTTTCCCAGTCAAGTATCCTGTATTTTCTGGGAAATTTCCCCCTGTCAAGTATACTATATTTTCTGTGAAATTTACCCCCGTCAAGTATCCTGTATTTGCCGGGAAATATCCCCCTGTCAAGTTTCCTGTTTTCGCCAGGAAATTTCCACCCTGTCAAGTATCCTGTATTTGCCAGGAAATTTTCCCTGTCAAGTATCCTGTATTTTCTGGGAAAATTTCCCCCTGTCAAGAATCCTGTATTTGCCGGAAAATATCCCCCTGTCAAGTATCCAGGGGAAAGACAAATAGAGTAATGAAAATTTCCCTTATAATTTTCCTTGAAGGATTTAGCTGTGTCCAGTTCTGCATTGTAACATTACTTTGACCACGACTCAGAATGTTCACTGCAGTCAGTGAATGAGAAATATAATCTAGAACATTACACTGCATAAAAAAATCTAATCATGTATCTGTGAACACAACAGACTTTTTGCATTACATGAGGCTATGCCTTGTGAGCAAGAGGCCTCTCCTTTTTTAACTCTTAAAAAAATAAGATGTGTTCACATATTTCATGGCTGTTTATATATTCCATCCTTCTCCCAGGCTTGTACTCCAAAAGGAACCGGTATAAGGTAAAAAAGTCACCATGCCAACTGGTCTTGAAATAATAAAACAGTATCTAGTCTGAAATTGACTCCTCTGATTACTGTATTGACAAGAATTTTGTTTCAGACGTCCCCCAAAACAACAAAAAAACAACAAATTCAGTGCTGTTTAGTGCCTGTTAGAAGTTTTATAAGAAGAACTTTTAGCTCCCCAGTTTATTAAAACAGCCATGTCAAAAATTCTTGGTGTTCTATAATTACAGTATTGTACCACATATATTTTAAAAAGTTTCATGTACAACACCAAGATATAACCTACGTTCAGGACAACTTAAAATATTAAAATTAAAACTATCACTACAAAACAGGAAGGAGGTGGGAAAGACAAATACAGTAATGAAAATTTCCCTTAAAATTTTCCTTGAAGGATTTAGCTGTGTCCAGTTCTGCATTGTAACATTACGGTGCCCACCACTCAGAATGTTCACTATAGTCAGTGAATGAGAAATATAATCTAGAAGTTTTATCAGAAGTACTTTTAGCTCCCCAGGTTATTAAAACAGCCGTGTCAAATATTCTTGGTGTTCTATAATTATGGTATTGTACCACATATATTTTAAAAAGTTTCATGTACAACACCAAGATAAAACCTACTTTCAGGACAACTTAAAATATTAAAATTAAAACTATCACTACAAAACAGGAAGCAGGTGGGAAAGACACAGTAATGAAAATTTCCCTTAAAATTTTCCTTGAAGGATTTAGCTGTGTCCAGTTCTGCTTTGTAACATTACGGTGCCCACCACTCAGAATGTTCACTATAGTCAGTGAATGAGAAATATAATCTAGATGTTTTATCAGAAGAACTTTTAGCTCCCCAGTTTATTAAAGCAGCTGTGTCAAATATTCTTGGTGTTCTATAATTACAGTAATGAAAATTTCCCTTAAAAGTTTCCTTGAAGGATTTAGCTGTGTCCAGGTCTGTATACTGTATTTGCCGGGAAATTTCCCCCCTGTCAAGTATCCTGTATTTTCTGGGAAATTTTCCCCCCGTCAAGTATCCTGTATTTGCCGGGAAATATCCCCGTCAAGTATCCTGTTTTTGCCAGGAAATTTCCACCCTGTCAAGTATCCTGTATTTGCCAGGAAATTTTCCCAGTCAGGTATCCTGTATTTTCTGGGAAATTTCCCCCTGTCAAGTATACTGTATTTTCTGGGAAATTTACCCCCTGTCAAGTATACTGTATTTTCTGGGAAATTTCCCCCCTGTCAAGTATCCTGTATTTTCTGGGAAATTTCCCCCCGTCAAGTATCCTGTATTTGCCGGGAAATATCCCCATCAAGTATCCTGTTTTCGCCAGGAAATTTCCACCCTGTCAAGTATCCTGTATTTGCCGGGAAATTTCCCCTGTCAAGTATCCTGTATTTTCTGGGAAAATTATTTGCGGAGAAATTTCACCCCTGTCAAGTATCCTGTATTTTCTGGGAAATTTCCCCCGTCAAGTATCCTGTATTTGCCAGGAAATATCCCCGTCAAGTATCCTGTTTTCGCCAGGAAATTTCCCCCCGTCAAGTATCCTGTATTTGCCGGGAAATATCCCCCTGTCAAGTATCCTGTATTTTCTGGGAAATTTCCCCCCGTCAAGTATCCTGTATTTGCCGGGAAATATCCCCGTCAAGTATCCTGTTTTCGCCAGGAAATTTCCACCCTGTCAAGTATCCTGTATTTGCCGGGAAATTTCCCCTGTCAAGTATCCTGTATTTTCTGGGAAAATTATTTGCGGGGAAATTTCACCCCTGTCAAGTATCCTGTATTTTCTGGGAAATTTCCCCCCGTCAAGTATCCTGTATTTGCCAGGAAATATCCCCGTCAAGTATCCTGTTTTCGCCAGGAAATTTCCCCCCGTCAAGTATCCTGTATTTGCCGGGAAATATCCCCATGTGAAGTATCCTGTTTTCGCCAGGAAATTTCCACCCTGTCAAGTATCCTCTATTTTCTGGGAAAATTTCCCCCTGTCAAGTATCCTGTATTTTCCAGGAAATATCCCCCTGTCAAGTATACTGTATTTTCTGGGACATTTCCACCCTGTCAAGTATCCTGTATTTGCCAGGAAATTTTCCCAGTCAAGTATCCTGTATTTTCTGGGAAATTTCCCCCTGTCAAGTATACTATATTTTCTGTGAAATTTACCCCCGTCAAGTATCCTGTATTTGCAGGGAAATATCCCCCTGTCAAGTTTCCTGTTTTCGCCAGGAAATTTCCACCCTGTCAAGTATCCTGTATTTGCCAGGAAATTTTCCCTGTCAAGTATCCTGTATTTTCTGGGAAAATTTCCCCCTGTCAAGACCCCTGTATTTGCCGGAAAATATCCCCCTGTCAAGTATCCAGGGGAAAGACAAATAGAGTAATGAAAATTTCCCTTATAATTTTCCTTGAAGGATTTAGCTGTGTCCAGTTCTGCATTGTAACATTACTTTGACCACGACTCAGAATGTTCACTGCAGTCAGTGAATGAGAAATATAATCTAGAACATTACACTGCATAAAAAAATCTAATCATGTATCTGTGAACACAACAGACTTTTTGCATTACATGAAGCTATGCCTTGTGAGCAAGAGGCCTCTCCTTTTTTAACTCTTAAAAAATAATATGTGCACATATTTCATGGCTGTTTATATTTTCCATCCTTCTCCCAGGCTTGTACTCCAAAAGGAACCGGTATAAGTTAAAAAAGTCACCATGCCAACTGGTCTTGAAATAATAAAACAGTATCTAGTCTGAAATTGACTCCTCTGATTACTGTATTGACAAGAATTTTGTTTCAGACGTCCCCCAAAACAACAAAAAAACAACAAATTCAGTGCTGTTTAGTGCCTGTTAGAAGTTTTATAAGAAGAACTTTTAGCTCCCCAGTTTATTAAAACAGCCATGTCAAATATTCTTGGTGTTCTATAATTACAGTATTGTACCACATATATTTTAAAAAGTTTCATGTACAACACCAAGATATAACCTACGTTCAGGACAACTTAAAATATTAAAATTAAAACTATCACTACAAAACAGGAAGGAGGTGGGAAAGACAAATACAGTAATGAAAATTTCCCTTAAAATTTTCCTTGAAGGATTTAGCTGTGTCCAGTTCTGCATTGTAACATTACGGTGCACACCACTCAGAATGTTCACTATAGTCAGTGAATGAGAAATATAATCTAGATGTTTTATCAGAAGAACTTTTAGCTCCCCAGTTTATTAAAGCAGCTGTGTCAAATATTCTTGGTGTTCTATAATTACAGTAATGAAAATTTCCCTTAAAAGTTTCCTTGAAGGATTTAGCTGTGTCCAGGTCTGTATACTGTATTTGCCGGGAAATTTCCCCCCTGTCAAGTATCCTGTATTTTCTGGGAAATTTTCCCCCCGTCAAGTATCCTGTATTTGCCGGGAAATATCCCCGTCAAGTATCCTGTTTTCGCCAGGAAATTTCCACCCTGTCAAGTATCCTGTATTTGCCGGGAAATTTCCCCAGTCAAGTATCCTGTATTTTCTGGGAAATTTCCCCCTGTCAAGTATACTATATTTTCTGTGAAATTTACCCCCGTCAAGTATCCTGTATTTGCCGGGAAATATCCCCCTGTCAAGTTTCCTGTTTTCGCCAGGAAATTTCCACCCTGTCAAGTATCCTGTATTTGCCAGGAAATTTTCCCTGTCAAGTATCCTGTATTTTCTGGGAAAATTTCCCCCTGTCAAGAATCCTGTATTTGCCGGAAAATATCCCCCTGTCAAGTATCCAGGGGAAAGACAAATAGAGTAATGAAAATTTCCCTTATAATTTTCCTTGAAGGATTTAGCTGTGTCCAGTTCTGCATTGTAACATTACTTTGACCACGACTCAGAATGTTCACTGCAGTCAGTGAATGAGAAATATAATCTAGAACATTACACTGCATAAAAAAATCTAATCATGTATCTGTGAACACAACAGACTTTTTGCATTACATGAGGCTATGCCTTGTGAGCAAGAGGCCTCTCCTTTTTTAACTCTTAAAAAAATAAGATGTGTTCACATATTTCATGGCTGTTTATATATTCCATCCTTCTCCCAGGCTTGTACTCCAAAAGGAACCGGTATAAGGTAAAAAAGTCACCATGCCAACTGGTCTTGAAATAATAAAACAGTATCTAGTCTGAAATTGACTCCTCTGATTACTGTATTGACAAGAATTTTGTTTCAGACGTCCCCCAAAACAACAAAAAAACAACAAATTCAGTGCTGTTTAGTGCCTGTTAGAAGTTTTATAAGAAGAACTTTTAGCTCCCCAGTTTATTAAAACAGCCATGTCAAAAATTCTTGGTGTTCTATAATTACAGTATTGTACCACATATATTTTAAAAAGTTTCATGTACAACACCAAGATATAACCTACGTTCAGGACAACTTAAAATATTAAAATTAAAACTATCACTACAAAACAGGAAGGAGGTGGGAAAGACAAATACAGTAATGAAAATTTCCCTTAAAATTTTCCTTGAAGGATTTAGCTGTGTCCAGTTCTGCATTGTAACATTACGGTGCCCACCACTCAGAATGTTCACTATAGTCAGTGAATGAGAAATATAATCTAGAAGTTTTATCAGAAGTACTTTTAGCTCCCCAGGTTATTAAAACAGCCGTGTCAAATATTCTTGGTGTTCTATAATTATGGTATTGTACCACATATATTTTAAAAAGTTTCATGTACAACACCAAGATAAAACCTACTTTCAGGACAACTTAAAATATTAAAATTAAAACTATCACTACAAAACAGGAAGCAGGTGGGAAAGACACAGTAATGAAAATTTCCCTTAAAATTTTCCTTGAAGGATTTAGCTGTGTCCAGTTCTGCTTTGTAACATTACGGTGCCCACCACTCAGAATGTTCACTATAGTCAGTGAATGAGAAATATAATCTAGATGTTTTATCAGAAGAACTTTTAGCTCCCCAGTTTATTAAAGCAGCTGTGTCAAATATTCTTGGTGTTCTATAATTACAGTAATGAAAATTTCCCTTAAAAGTTTCCTTGAAGGATTTAGCTGTGTCCAGGTCTGTATACTGTATTTGCCGGGAAATTTCCCCCCTGTCAAGTATCCTGTATTTTCTGGGAAATTTTCCCCCCGTCAAGTATCCTGTATTTGCCGGGAAATATCCCCGTCAAGTATCCTGTTTTTGCCAGGAAATTTCCACCCTGTCAAGTATCCTGTATTTGCCAGGAAATTTTCCCAGTCAGGTATCCTGTATTTTCTGGGAAATTTCCCCCTGTCAAGTATACTGTATTTTCTGGGAAATTTACCCCCTGTCAAGTATACTGTATTTTCTGGGAAATTTCCCCCCTGTCAAGTATCCTGTATTTTCTGGGAAATTTCCCCCCGTCAAGTATCCTGTATTTGCCGGGAAATATCCCCATCAAGTATCCTGTTTTCGCCAGGAAATTTCCACCCTGTCAAGTATCCTGTATTTGCCGGGAAATTTCCCCTGTCAAGTATCCTGTATTTTCTGGGAAAATTATTTGCGGGGAAATTTCACCCCTGTCAAGTATCCTGTATTTTCTGGGAAATTTCCCCCCGTCAAGTATCCTGTATTTGCCAGGAAATATCCCCGTCAAGTATCCTGTTTTCGCCAGGAAATTTCCCCCCGTCAAGTATCCTGTATTTGCCGGGAAATATCCCCCTGTCAAGTATCCTGTATTTTCTGGGAAATTTCCCCCCGTCAAGTATCCTGTATTTGCCGGGAAATATCCCCGTCAAGTATCCTGTTTTCGCCAGGAAATTTCCACCCTGTCAAGTATCCTGTATTTGCCGGGAAATTTCCCCTGTCAAGTATCCTGTATTTTCTGGGAAAATTATTTGCGGGGAAATTTCACCCCTGTCAAGTATCCTGTATTTTCTGGGAAATTTCCCCCCGTCAAGTATCCTGTATTTGCCAGGAAATATCCCCGTCAAGTATCCTGTTTTCGCCAGGAAATTTCCCCCCGTCAAGTATCCTGTATTTGCCGGGAAATATCCCCATGTGAAGTATCCTGTTTTCGCCAGGAAATTTCCACCCTGTCAAGTATCCTCTATTTTCTGGGAAAATTTCCCCCTGTCAAGTATCCTGTATTTTCCAGGAAATATCCCCCTGTCAAGTATACTGTATTTTCTGGGACATTTCCACCCTGTCAAGTATCCTGTATTTGCCAGGAAATTTTCCCAGTCAAGTATCCTGTATTTTCTGGGAAATTTCCCCCTGTCAAGTATACTATATTTTCTGTGAAATTTACCCCCGTCAAGTATCCTGTATTTGCAGGGAAATATCCCCCTGTCAAGTTTCCTGTTTTCGCCAGGAAATTTCCACCCTGTCAAGTATCCTGTATTTGCCAGGAAATTTTCCCTGTCAAGTATCCTGTATTTTCTGGGAAAATTTTCCCCTGTCAAGACCCCTGTATTTGCCGGAAAATATCCCCCTGTCAAGTATCCAGGGGAAAGACAAATAGAGTAATGAAAATTTCCCTTATAATTTTCCTTGAAGGATTTAGCTGTGTCCAGTTCTGCATTGTAACATTACTTTGACCACGACTCAGAATGTTCACTGCAGTCAGTGAATGAGAAATATAATCTAGAACATTACACTGCATAAAAAAATCTAATCATGTATCTGTGAACACAACAGACTTTTTGCATTACATGAAGCTATGCCTTGTGAGCAAGAGGCCTCTCCTTTTTTAACTCTTAAAAAATAATATGTGCACATATTTCATGGCTGTTTATATTTTCCATCCTTCTCCCAGGCTTGTACTCCAAAAGGAACCGGTATAAGTTAAAAAAGTCACCATGCCAACTGGTCTTGAAATAATAAAACAGTATCTAGTCTGAAATTGACTCCTCTGATTACTGTATTGACAAGAATTTTGTTTCAGACGTCCCCCAAAACAACAAAAAAACAACAAATTCAGTGCTGTTTAGTGCCTGTTAGAAGTTTTATAAGAAGAACTTTTAGCTCCCCAGTTTATTAAAACAGCCATGTCAAATATTCTTGGTGTTCTATAATTACAGTATTGTACCACATATATTTTAAAAAGTTTCATGTACAACACCAAGATATAACCTACGTTCAGGACAACTTAAAATATTAAAATTAAAACTATCACTACAAAACAGGAAGGAGGTGGGAAAGACAAATACAGTAATGAAAATTTCCCTTAAAATTTTCCTTGAAGGATTTAGCTGTGTCCAGTTCTGCATTGTAACATTACGGTGCACACCACTCAGAATGTTCACTATAGTCAGTGAATGAGAAATATAATCTAGATGTTTTATCAGAAGAACTTTTAGCTCCCCAGTTTATTAAAGCAGCTGTGTCAAATATTCTTGGTGTTCTATAATTACAGTAATGAAAATTTCCCTTAAAAGTTTCCTTGAAGGATTTAGCTGTGTCCAGGTCTGTATACTGTATTTGCCGGGAAATTTCCCCCCTGTCAAGTATCCTGTATTTTCTGGGAAATTTTCCCCCCGTCAAGTATCCTGTATTTGCCGGGAAATATCCCCGTCAAGTATCCTGTTTTTGCCAGGAAATTTCCACCCTGTCAAGTATCCTGTATTTGCCAGGAAATTTTCCCAGTCAGGTATCCTGTATTTTCTGGGAAATTTCCCCCTGTCAAGTATACTGTATTTTCTGGGAAATTTACCCCCTGTCAAGTATACTGTATTTTCTGGGAAATTTCCCCCCTGTCAAGTATCCTGTATTTTCTGGGAAATTTCCCCCCGTCAAGTATCCTGTATTTGCCGGGAAATATCCCCGTCAAGTATCCTGTTTTCGCCAGGAAATTTCCACCCTGTCAAGTATCCTGCATTTGCCGGGAAATTTCCCCTGTCAAGTATCCTGTATTTTCTGGGAAAATTATTTGCGGGGAAATTTCACCCCTGTCAAGTATCCTGTATTTTCTGGGAAATTTCCCCCCGTCAAGTATCCTGTATTTGCCAGGAAATATCCCCGTCAAGTATCCTGTTTTCGCCAGGAAATTTCCCCCCATCAAGTATCCTGTATTTGCCGGGAAAATTTCCCCCTGTCAAGTATCCTGTATTTTCCAGGAAATATCCCCCTGTCAAGTATACTGTATTTTCTGGGACATTTCCACCCTGTCAAGTATCCTGTATTTGCCAGGAAATTTTCCCAGTCAAGTATCCTGTATTTTCTGGGAAATTTCCCCCTGTCAAGTATACTATATTTTCTGTGAAATTTACCCCCGTCAAGTATCCTGTATTTGCCGGGAAATATCCCCCTGTCAAGTTTCCTGTTTTCGCCAGGAAATTTCCACCCTGTCAAGTATCCTGTATTTGCCAGGAAATTTTCCCTGTCAAGTATCCTGTATTTTCTGGGAAAATTTCCCCCTGTCAAGAATCCTGTATTTGCCGGAAAATATCCCCCTGTCAAGTATCCAGGGGAAAGACAAATAGAGTAATGAAAATTTCCCTTATAATTTTCCTTGAAGGATTTAGCTGTGTCCAGTTCTGCATTGTAACATTACTTTGACCACGACTCAGAATGTTCACTGCAGTCAGTGAATGAGAAATATAATCTAGAACATTACACTGCATAAAAAAATCTAATCATGTATCTGTGAACACAACAGACTTTTTGCATTACATGAGGCTATGCCTTGTGAGCAAGAGGCCTCTCCTTTTTTAACTCTTAAAAAATAATATGTGCACATATTTCATGGCTGTTTATATTTTCCATCCTTCTCCCAGGCTTGTACTCCAAAAGGAACCGGTATAAGTTAAAAAAGTCACCATGCCAACTGGTCTTGAAATAATAAAACAGTATCTAGTCTGAAATTGACTCCTCTGATTACTGTATTGACAAGAATTTTGTTTCAGAAGTCCCCCAAAACAACAAAAAAACAACAAATTCAGTGCTGTTTAGTGCCTGTTAGAAGTTTTATAAGAAGAACTTTTAGCTCCCCAGTTTATTAAAACAGCCATGTCAAATATTCTTGGTGTTCTATAATTACAGTATTGTACCACATATATTTTAAAAAGTTTCATGTACAACACCAAGATATAACCTACTTTCAGGACAACTTAAAATATTAAAATTAAAACTATCACTACAAAACAGGAAGCAGGTGGGAAAGACAAATACAGTAATGAAAATTTCCCTTAAAATTTTCCTTGAAGGATTTAGCTGTGTCCAGTTCTGCATTGTAACATTACCGTGCACACCACTCAGAATGTTCACTGTAGTCAGTGAATGAGAAATATAATCTAGAACATTACACTGCATAAAACAATCTAATCATGTATCTCTGAACACAACAGACTTTTTGCTTTTCATGAGGCTATGCCTTGTGAGCAAGAGGCCTCTCCTTTTTTAACTCTTAAAAAATAATATGTGCACATATTTCATGGCTGTTTATATTTTCCATCCTTCTCCCAGGCTTGTACTCCAAAAGGAACCGGTATAAGGTAAAAAAGTCACCATGCCAACTGGTCTTGAAATAATAAAACAGTATCTAGTCTGAAATTGACTCCTCTGATTACTGTATTGACAAGAATTTTGTTTCAGACGTCCCCCAAAACAACAAAAAAACAACAAATTCAGTGCTGTTTAGTGCCTGTTAGAAGTTTTATAAGAAGAACTTTTAGCTCCCCAGTTTATTAAAACAGCCATGTCAAAAATTCTTGGTGTTCTATAATTACAGTATTGTACCACATATATTTTAAAAAGTTTCATGTACAACACCAAGATATAACCTGCGTTCAGGACAACTTAAAATATTAAAATTAAAACTATCACTACAAAACAGGAAGGAGGTGGGAAAGACAAATACAGTAATGAAAGTTTCCCTTAAAATTTTCCTTGAAGGATTTAGCTGTGTCCAGTTCTGCATTGTAACATTACGGTGCCCACCACTCAGAATGTTCACTATAGTCAGTGAATGAGAAATATAATCTAGAAGTTTTATCAGAAGTACTTTTAGCTCCCAGGTTATTAAAACAGCCGTGTCAAATATTCTCGGTGTTCTATAATTACAGTATTGTACCACATATATTTTAAAAAGTTTCATGTACAACACCAAGATATAACCTACTTTCAGGACAACTTAAAATATTAAAATTAAAACTATCACTACAAAACAGGAAGCAGGTGGGAAAGACACAGTAATGAAAATTTCCCTTAAAATTTTCCTTGAAGGATTTAGCTGTGTCCAGTTCTGCATTGTAACATTACGGTGCCCACCACTCAGAATGTTCACTATAGTCAGTGAATGAGAAATATAATCTAGATGTTTTATCAGAAGAACTTTTAGCTCCCCAGTTTATTAAAGCAGCTGTGTCAAATATTCTTGGTGTTCTATAATTACAGTAATGAAAATTTCCCTTAAAAGTTTCCTTGAAGGATTTAGCTGTGTCCAGGTCTGTATACTGTATTTGCCGGGAAATTTCCCCCCTGTCAAGTATCCTGTATTTTCTGGGAAATTTTCCCCCCGTCAAGTATCCTGTATTTGCCGGGAAATATCCCCGTCAAGTATCCTGTTTTTGCCAGGAAATTTCCACCCTGTCAAGTATCCTGTATTTGCCAGGAAATTTTCCCAGTCAGGTATCCTGTATTTTCTGGGAAATTTCCCCCTGTCAAGTATACTGTATTTTCTGGGAAATTTACCCCCTGTCAAGTATACTGTATTTTCTGGGAAATTTCCCCCCTGTCAAGTATCCTGTATTTTCTGGGAAATTTCCCCCCGTCAAGTATCCTGTATTTGCCGGGAAATATCCCCGTCAAGTATCCTGTTTTCGCCAGGAAATTTCCACCCTGTCAAGTATCCTGCATTTGCCGGGAAATTTCCCCTGTCAAGTATCCTGTATTTTCTGGGAAAATTATTTCCGGGGAAATTTCACCCCTGTCAAGTATCCTGTATTTTCTGGGAAATTTCCCCCCGTCAAGTATCCTGTATTTGCCAGGAAATATCCCCGTCAAGTATCCTGTTTTCGCCAGGAAATTTCCCCCCGTCAAGTATCCTGTATTTGCCGGGAAAATTTCCCCCTGTCAAGTATCCTGTATTTTCCAGGAAATATCCCCCTGTCAAGTATACTGTATTTTCTGGGACATTTCCACCCTGTCAAGTATCCTGTATTTGCCAGGAAATTTTCCCAGTCAAGTATCCTGTATTTTCTGGGAAATTTCCCCCTGTCAAGTATACTATATTTTCTGTGAAATTTACCCCCGTCAAGTATCCTGTATTTGCCGGGAAATATCCCCCTGTCAAGTTTCCTGTTTTCGCCAGGAAATTTCCACCCTGTCAAGTATCCTGTATTTGCCAGGAAATTTTCCCTGTCAAGTATCCTGTATTTTCTGGGAAAATTTCCCCCTGTCAAGAATCCTGTATTTGCCGGAAAATATCCCCCTGTCAAGTATCCAGGGGAAAGACAAATAGAGTAATGAAAATTTCCCTTATAATTTTCCTTGAAGGATTTAGCTGTGTCCAGTTCTGCATTGTAACATTACTTTGACCACGACTCAGAATGTTCACTGCAGTCAGTGAATGAGAAATATAATCTAGAACATTACACTGCATAAAAAAATCTAATCATGTATCTGTGAACACAACAGACTTTTTGCATTACATGAGGCTATGCCTTGTGAGCAAGAGGCCTCTCCTTTTTTAACTCTTAAAAAAATAAGATGTGTTCACATATTTCATGGCTGTTTATATATTCCATCCTTCTCCCAGGCTTGTACTCCAAAAGGAACCGGTATAAGGTAAAAAAGTCACCATGCCAACTGGTCTTGAAATAATAAAACAGTATCTAGTCTGAAATTGACTCCTCTGATTACTGTATTGACAAGAATTTTGTTTCAGACGTCCCCCAAAACAACAAAAAAACAACAAATTCAGTGCTGTTTAGTGCCTGTTAGAAGTTTTATAAGAAGAACTTTTAGCTCCCCAGTTTATTAAAACAGCCATGTCAAAAATTCTTGGTGTTCTATAATTACAGTATTGTACCACATATATTTTAAAAAGTTTCATGTACAACACCAAGATATAACCTACGTTCAGGACAACTTAAAATATTAAAATTAAAACTATCACTACAAAACAGGAAGGAGGTGGGAAAGACAAATACAGTAATGAAAATTTCCCTTAAAATTTTCCTTGAAGGATTTAGCTGTGTCCAGTTCTGCATTGTAACATTACGGTGCCCACCACTCAGAATGTTCACTATAGTCAGTGAATGAGAAATATAATCTAGAAGTTTTATCAGAAGTACTTTTAGCTCCCCAGGTTATTAAAACAGCCGTGTCAAATATTCTTGGTGTTCTATAATTATGGTATTGTACCACATATATTTTAAAAAGTTTCATGTACAACACCAAGATAAAACCTACTTTCAGGACAACTTAAAATATTAAAATTAAAACTATCACTACAAAACAGGAAGCAGGTGGGAAAGACACAGTAATGAAAATTTCCCTTAAAATTTTCCTTGAAGGATTTAGCTGTGTCCAGTTCTGCTTTGTAACATTACGGTGCCCACCACTCAGAATGTTCACTATAGTCAGTGAATGAGAAATATAATCTAGATGTTTTATCAGAAGAACTTTTAGCTCCCCAGTTTATTAAAGCAGCTGTGTCAAATATTCTTGGTGTTCTATAATTACAGTAATGAAAATTTCCCTTAAAAGTTTCCTTGAAGGATTTAGCTGTGTCCAGGTCTGTATACTGTATTTGCCGGGAAATTTCCCCCCTGTCAAGTATCCTGTATTTTCTGGGAAATTTTCCCCCCGTCAAGTATCCTGTATTTGCCGGGAAATATCCCCGTCAAGTATCCTGTTTTTGCCAGGAAATTTCCACCCTGTCAAGTATCCTGTATTTGCCAGGAAATTTTCCCAGTCAGGTATCCTGTATTTTCTGGGAAATTTCCCCCTGTCAAGTATACTGTATTTTCTGGGAAATTTACCCCCTGTCAAGTATACTGTATTTTCTGGGAAATTTCCCCCCTGTCAAGTATCCTGTATTTTCTGGGAAATTTCCCCCCGTCAAGTATCCTGTATTTGCCGGGAAATATCCCCATCAAGTATCCTGTTTTCGCCAGGAAATTTCCACCCTGTCAAGTATCCTGTATTTGCCGGGAAATTTCCCCTGTCAAGTATCCTGTATTTTCTGGGAAAATTATTTGCGGGGAAATTTCACCCCTGTCAAGTATCCTGTATTTTCTGGGAAATTTCCCCCCGTCAAGTATCCTGTATTTGCCAGGAAATATCCCCGTCAAGTATCCTGTTTTCGCCAGGAAATTTCCCCCCGTCAAGTATCCTGTATTTGCCGGGAAATATCCCCCTGTCAAGTATCCTGTATTTTCTGGGAAATTTCCCCCCGTCAAGTATCCTGTATTTGCCGGGAAATATCCCCGTCAAGTATCCTGTTTTCGCCAGGAAATTTCCACCCTGTCAAGTATCCTGTATTTGCCGGGAAATTTCCCCTGTCAAGTATCCTGTATTTTCTGGGAAAATTATTTGCGGGGAAATTTCACCCCTGTCAAGTATCCTGTATTTTCTGGGAAATTTCCCCCCGTCAAGTATCCTGTATTTGCCAGGAAATATCCCCGTCAAGTATCCTGTTTTCGCCAGGAAATTTCCCCCCGTCAAGTATCCTGTATTTGCCGGGAAATATCCCCATGTGAAGTATCCTGTTTTCGCCAGGAAATTTCCACCCTGTCAAGTATCCTCTATTTTCTGGGAAAATTTCCCCCTGTCAAGTATCCTGTATTTTCCAGGAAATATCCCCCTGTCAAGTATACTGTATTTTCTGGGACATTTCCACCCTGTCAAGTATCCTGTATTTGCCAGGAAATTTTCCCAGTCAAGTATCCTGTATTTTCTGGGAAATTTCCCCCTGTCAAGTATACTATATTTTCTGTGAAATTTACCCCCGTCAAGTATCCTGTATTTGCAGGGAAATATCCCCCTGTCAAGTTTCCTGTTTTCGCCAGGAAATTTCCACCCTGTCAAGTATCCTGTATTTGCCAGGAAATTTTCCCTGTCAAGTATCCTGTATTTTCTGGGAAAATTTCCCCCTGTCAAGACCCCTGTATTTGCCGGAAAATATCCCCCTGTCAAGTATCCAGGGGAAAGACAAATAGAGTAATGAAAATTTCCCTTATAATTTTCCTTGAAGGATTTAGCTGTGTCCAGTTCTGCATTGTAACATTACTTTGACCACGACTCAGAATGTTCACTGCAGTCAGTGAATGAGAAATATAATCTAGAACATTACACTGCATAAAAAAATCTAATCATGTATCTGTGAACACAACAGACTTTTTGCATTACATGAAGCTATGCCTTGTGAGCAAGAGGCCTCTCCTTTTTTAACTCTTAAAAAATAATATGTGCACATATTTCATGGCTGTTTATATTTTCCATCCTTCTCCCAGGCTTGTACTCCAAAAGGAACCGGTATAAGTTAAAAAAGTCACCATGCCAACTGGTCTTGAAATAATAAAACAGTATCTAGTCTGAAATTGACTCCTCTGATTACTGTATTGACAAGAATTTTGTTTCAGACGTCCCCCAAAACAACAAAAAAACAACAAATTCAGTGCTGTTTAGTGCCTGTTAGAAGTTTTATAAGAAGAACTTTTAGCTCCCCAGTTTATTAAAACAGCCATGTCAAATATTCTTGGTGTTCTATAATTACAGTATTGTACCACATATATTTTAAAAAGTTTCATGTACAACACCAAGATATAACCTACGTTCAGGACAACTTAAAATATTAAAATTAAAACTATCACTACAAAACAGGAAGGAGGTGGGAAAGACAAATACAGTAATGAAAATTTCCCTTAAAATTTTCCTTGAAGGATTTAGCTGTGTCCAGTTCTGCATTGTAACATTACGGTGCACACCACTCAGAATGTTCACTATAGTCAGTGAATGAGAAATATAATCTAGATGTTTTATCAGAAGAACTTTTAGCTCCCCAGTTTATTAAAGCAGCTGTGTCAAATATTCTTGGTGTTCTATAATTACAGTAATGAAAATTTCCCTTAAAAGTTTCCTTGAAGGATTTAGCTGTGTCCAGGTCTGTATACTGTATTTGCCGGGAAATTTCCCCCCTGTCAAGTATCCTGTATTTTCTGGGAAATTTTCCCCCCGTCAAGTATCCTGTATTTGCCGGGAAATATCCCCGTCAAGTATCCTGTTTTCGCCAGGAAATTTCCACCCTGTCAAGTATCCTGTATTTGCCAGGAAATTTTCCCAGTCAGGTATCCTGTATTTTCTGGGAAATTTCCCCCTGTCAAGTATACTGTATTTTCTGGGAAATTTACCCCCTGTCAAGTATACTGTATTTGCCGGGAAATTTCCCCCCTGTCAAGTATCCTGTATTTTCTGGGAAATTTCCCCCCGTCAAGCATCCTGTATTTGCCGGGAAATATCCCCATGTCAAGTATCCTGTTTTCGCCAGGAATTTTCCACCCTGTCAAGTATCCTGTATTTTCTGGGAAAATTTCCCCCTGTCAAGTATCCTGTATTTTCCAGGAAATATCCCCCTGTCAAGTATACTGTATTTTCTGGGACATTTCCACCCTGTCAAGTATCCAGTATTTGCCAGGAAATTTTCCCAGTCAAGTATCCTGTATTTTCTGGGAATTTTCCCTGTCAAGTATACTATATTTTCTGTGAAATTTACCCCCCGTCAAGTATCCTGTATTTGCCGGGAAATATCCCCCTGTCAAGTTTCCTGTTTTCGCCAGGAAATTTCCACCCTGTCAAGAATCCTGTATTTGCCGGAAAATATCCCCCTGTCAAGTATCCAGGGGAAAGACAAATAGAGTAATGAAAATTTCCCTTATAATTTTCCTTGAAGGATTTAGCTGTGTCCAGTTCTGCATTGTAACATTACTTTGACCACGACTCAGAATGTTCACTGCAGTCAGTGAATGAGAAATATAATCTAGAACATTACACTGCATAAAAAAAATCTAATCATGTATCTGTGAACACAACAGACTTTTTGCATTACATGAGGCTATGCCTTGTGAGCAAGAGGCCTCTCCTTTTTTAACTCTTAAAAAATAATATGTGCACATATTTCATGGCTGTTTATATTTTCCATCCTTCTCCCAGGCTTGTACTCCAAAAGGAACCGGTATAAGTTAAAAAAGTCACCATGCCAACTGGTCTTGAAATAATAAAACAGTATCTAGTCTGAAATTGACTCCTCTGATTACTGTATTGACAAGAATTTTGTTTCAGACGTCCAGCAAAACAAGAAAAAACAACCTCAGTGCTGTTTAGTGCCTGTTAGAATTTTTATCAGAAGAAATTTTAGCTCCCCAGTTTATTAAAACAGCCGTGTCAAATATTCTTGGTGTTCTATAATTACAGTATTGTACCACATATATTTTAAAAAGTTTCATGTACAACACCAAGATATAACCTACCTTCAGGACAACTTAAAATATTAAAATTAAAACTATCACTACAAAACAGGAAGCAGGTGGGAAAGACAAATACAGTAATGAAAATTTCCCTTAAAATTTTCCTTGAAGGATTTAGCTGTGTCCAGTTCTGCATTGTAACATTACGGTGCCCACCACTCAGAATGTTCACTATAGTCAGTGAATGAGAAATATAATCTAGAAGTTTTATCAGAAGAACTTTTAGCTCCCCAGTTTATTAAAACAGCCATTTCAAATATTCTTGGTGTTCTATAATTACGTTATTGTACCACATATATTTTAAAAAGTTTCATGTAAAACACCAAGATATAACCTACTTTCAGGACAAAATATTAAAATTAAAACTATCACTACAAAACAGGAAGCAGGTGGGAAAGACAAATACAGTAATGAAAATTTCCCTTAAAATTTTCCTTGAAGGATTTAGCTGTGTCCAGTTCTGCATTGTAACATTACGGTGCACACCACTCAGAATGTTCACTGTAGTCAGTGAATGAGAAATATAATCTAGTACATTACACTGCATAAAACAATCTAATCATGTATCTGTGAACACAACAGACTTTTTGCTTTTCATGAGGCTGTGCCTTGTGAGCAAGAGGCCTCTCCTTTTTTAACTCTTAAAAAAATAATATGTGTTCACATATTTCATGGCTGTTTATATTTTCCATGCTTCTCCCAGGCTTGTACTCCAAAAGGAACCGGTATAAGGTAAAAAAGTCACCATGCCAACTGGTCTTGAAATAATAAAACAGTATCTAGTCTGAAATTGACTCCTCTGATTACTGTATTGACAAGAATTTTGTTTCAGACGTCCCCCAAAACAACAAAAAAACAACAAATTCAGTGCTGTTTAGTGCCTGTTAGAAGTTTTATAAGAAGAACTTTTAGCTCCCCAGTTTATTAAAACAGCCATGTCAAAAATTCTTGGTGTTCTATAATTACAGTATTGTACCACATATATTTTAAAAAGTTTCATGTACAACACCAAGATATAACCTACTTTCAGGACAACTTAAAATATTAAAATTAAAACTATCACTACAAAACAGGAAGCAGGTGGGAAAGACACAGTAATGAAAATTTCCCTTAAAATTTTCCTTGAAGGATTTAGCTGTGTCCAGTTCTGCATTGTTACATTACGGTGCCCACCACTCAGAATGTTCACTATAGTCAGTGAATGAGAAATATAATCTAGATGTTTTATCAGAAGAACTTTTAGCTCCCCAGTTTATTAAAGCAGCTGTGTCAAATATTCTTGGTGTTCTATAATTACAGTAATGAAAATTTCCCTTAAAAGTTTCCTTGAAGGATTTAGCTGTGTCCAGGTCTGTATACTGTATTTGCCGGGAAATTTCCCCCCTGTCAAGTATCCTGTATTTTCTGGAAAATTTTCCCCCCGTCAAGTATCCTGTATTTGCCGGGAAATATCCCCGTCAAGTATCCTGTTTTTGCCAGGAAATTTCCACCCTGTCAAGTATCCTGTATTTACCAGGAAATTTTCCCAGTCAGGTATCCTGTATTTTCTGGGAAATTTCCCCCTGTCAAGTATACTGTATTTTCTGGGAAATTTACCCCCTGTCAAGTATACTGTATTTTCTGGGAAATTTCCCCCTGTCAAGTATCCTGTATTTTCTGGGAAATTTCCCCCCGTCAAGTATCCTGTATTTGCCGGGAAATATCCCCGTCAAGTATCCTGTTTTCGCCAGGAAATTTCACCCCTGTCAAGTATCCTGTATTTTCTGGGAAATTTCCCCCCGTCAAGTATCCTGTATTTGCCAGGAAATATCCCCGTCAAGTATCCTGTTTTCGCCAGGAAATTTCCCCCCGTCAAGTATACTGTATTTTCTGGGACATTTCCACCCTGTCAAGTATCCTGTATTTGCCAGGAAATTTTCCCAGTCAAGTATCCTGTATTTTCTGGGAAATTTCCCCCTGTCAAGTATACTATATTTTCTGTGAAATTTACCCCCCGTCAAGTATCCTGTATTTGCCGGGAAATATCCCCCTGTCAAGTTTCCTGTTTTCGCCAGGAAATTTCCACCCTGTCAAGAATCCTGTATTTGCCGGAAAATATCCCCCTGTCAAGTATCCAGGGGAAAGACAAATACAGTAATGAAAATTTCCCTTAAAATTTTCCTTGAAGGATTTAGCTGTGTCCAGTTCTGCATTGTAACATTACTTTGACCACGACTCAGAATGTTCACTGCAGTCAGTGAATGAGAAATATAATCTAGAACATTACACTGCATAAAAAAAATCTAATCATGTATCTGTGAACACAACAGACTTTTTGCATTACATGAGGCTATGCCTTGTGAGCAAGAGGCCTCTCCTTTTTTAACTCTTAAAAAATAATATGTGCACATATTTCATGGCTGTTTATATTTTCCATCCTTCTCCCAGGCTTGTACTCCAAAAGGAACCGGTATAAGTTAAAAAAGTCACCATGCCAACTGGTCTTGAAATAATAAAACAGTATCTAGTCTGAAATTGACTCATCTGATTACTGTATTGACAAGAATTTTGTTTCAGACGTCCAGCAAAACAAGAAAAAACAACCTCAGTGCTGTTTAGTGCCTGTTAGAATTTTTATCAGAAGAAATTTTAGCTCCCCAGTTTATTAAAACAGCCGTGTCAAATATTCTTGGTGTTCTATAATTACAGTATTGTACCACATATATTTTAAAAAGTTTCATGTACAACACCAAGATATAACCTACTTTCAGGACAACTTAAAATATTAAAATTAAAACTATCACTACAAAACAGGAAGCAGGTGGGAAAGACAAATACAGTAATGAAAATTTCCCTTAAAATTTTCCTTGAAGGATTTAGCTGTGTCCAGTTCTGCATTGTAACATTACGGTGCCCACCACTCAGAATGTTCACTATAGTCAGTGAATGAGAAATATAATCTAGAAGTTTTATCAGAAGAACTTTTAGCTCCCCAGTTTATTAAAACAGCCATTTCAAATATTCTTGGTGTTCTATAATTACGTTATTGTACCACATATATTTTAAAAAGTTTCATGTAAAACACCAAGATATAACCTACTTTCAGGACAACTTAAAATATTAAAATTAAAACTATCACTACAAAACAGGAAGCAGGTGGGAAAGACAAATACAGTAATGAAAATTTCCCTTAAAATTTTCCTTGAAGGATTTAGCTGTGTCCAGTTCTGCATTGTAACATTACGGTGCACACCACTCAGAATGTTCACTGTAGTCAGTGAATGAGAAATATAATCTAGAAGTTTTATCAGAAGAACTTTTAGCTCCCCAGTTTATTAAAACAGCCATTTCAAATATTCTTGGTGTTCTATAATTACGTTATTGTACCACATATATTTTAAAAAGTTTCATGTAAAACACCAAGATATAACCTACTTTCAGGACAACTTAAAATATTAAAATTAAAACTATCACTACAAAACAGGAAGCAGGTGGGAAAGACAAATACAGTAATGAAAATTTCCCTTAAAATTTTCCTTGAAGGATTTAGCTGTGTCCAGTTCTGCATTGTAACATTACGGTGCACACCACTCAGAATGTTCACTGTAGTCAGTGAATGAGAAATATAATCTAGAACATTACACTGCATAAAACAATCTAATCATGTATCTGTGAACACAACAGACTTTTTGCATTACATGAGGCTATGCCTTGTGAGCAAGAGGCCTCTCCTTTTTTAACTCTTAAAAAATAATATGTGCACATATTTCATGGCTGTTTATATTTTCCATCCTTCTCCCAGGCTTGTACTCCAAAAGGAACCGGTATAAGTTAAAAAAGTCACCATGCCAACTGGTCTTGAAATAATAAAACAGTATCTAGTCTGAAATTGACTCATCTGATTACTGTATTGACAAGAATTTTGTTTCAGACGTCCAGCAAAACAAGAAAAAACAACCTCAGTGCTGTTTAGTGCCTGTTAGAATTTTTATCAGAAGAAATTTTAGCTCCCCAGTTTATTAAAACAGCCGTGTCAAATATTCTTGGTGTTCTATAATTACAGTATTGTACCACATATATTTTAAAAAGTTTCATGTACAACACCAAGATATAACCTACTTTCAGGACAACTTAAAATATTAAAATTAAAACTATCACTACAAAACAGGAAGCAGGTGGGAAAGACAAATACAGTAATGAAAATTTCCCTTAAAATTTTCCTTGAAGGATTTAGCTGTGTCCAGTTCTGCATTGTAACATTACGGTGCCCACCACTCAGAATGTTCACTATAGTCAGTGAATGAGAAATATAATCTAGAAGTTTTATCAGAAGAACTTTTAGCTCCCCAGTTTATTAAAACAGCCATTTCAAATATTCTTGGTGTTCTATAATTACGTTATTGTACCACATATATTTTAAAAAGTTTCATGTAAAACACCAAGATATAACCTACTTTCAGGACAACTTAAAATATTAAAATTAAAACTATCACTACAAAACAGGAAGCAGGTGGGAAAGACAAATACAGTAATGAAAATTTCCCTTAAAATTTTCCTTGAAGGATTTAGCTGTGTCCAGTTCTGCATTGTAACATTACGGTGCACACCACTCAGAATGTTCACTGTAGTCAGTGAATGAGAAATATAATCTAGAACATTACACTGCATAAAACAATCTAATCATGTATCTGTGAACACAACAGACTTTTTGCTTTTCATGAGGCTATGCCTTGTGAGCAAGAGGCCTCTCCTTTTTTAACTCTTAAAAAAATAATATGTGTTCACATATTTCATGGCTGTTTATATTTTCCATGCTTCTCCCAGGCTTGTACTCCAAAAGGAACCGGTATAAGTTAAAAAAGTCACCATGCCAACTGGTCTTGAAATAATAAAACAGTATCTAGTGTGAAATTGACTCCTCTGATTACTGTATTGACAAGAATTTTGTTTCAGACGTCCAGCAAAACAAGAAAAAACAACCTCAGTGCTGTTTAGTGCCTGTTAGAATTTTTATCAGAAGAAATTTTAGCTCCCCAGTTTATTAAAACAGCCGTGTCAAATATTCTTGGTGTTCTATAATTACAGTATTGTACCACATATATTTTAAAAAGTTTCATGTACAACACCAAGATATAACCTACGTTCAGGACAACTTAAAATATTAAAATTAAAACTATCACTACAAAACAGGAAGCAGGTGGGAAAGACACAGTAATGAAAATTTCCCTTAAAATTTTCCTTGAAGGATTTAGCTGTGTCCAGTTCTGCATTGTAACATTACGGTGCCCACCACTCAGAATGTTCACTATAGTCAGTGAATGAGAAATATAATCTAGAAGTTTTATCAGAAGAACTTTTAGCTCCCCAGTTTATTAAAACAGCCATTTCAAATATTCTTGGTGTTCTATAATTACGGTATTGTACCACATATATTTTAAAAAGTTTCATGTAAAACACCAAGATATAACCTACTTTCAGGACAACTTAAAATATTAAAATTAAAACTATCACTACAAAACAGGAAGCATGTGGGAAAGACAAATACAGTAATGAAAATTTCCCTTAAAATTTTCCTTGAAGGATTTAGCTGTGTCCAGTTCTGCATTGTAACATTACGGTGCACACCACTCAGAATGTTCACTGTAGTCAGTGAATGAGAAATATAATCTAGAACATTACACTGCATAAAACAATCTAATCATGTATGTGAACACAACAGACTTTTTGCTTTTCATGAGGCTATGCCTTGTGAGCAAGAGGCCTCTCCTTTTTTAACTCTTAAAAAAATAAGATGTGTTCACATATTTCATGGCTGTTTATATTTTCCATCCTTCTCCCAGGCTTGTACTCCAAAAGGAACCGGTATAAGGTAAAAAAGTCACCATGCCAACTGGTCTTGAAATAATAAAACAGTATCTAGTCTGAAATTGACACCTCTGATTACTGTATTGACAAGAATTTTGTTTCAGACGTCCCCCAAAACAACAAAAAAACAACAAATTCAGTGCTGTTTAGTGCCTGTTAGAAGTTTTATAAGAACTTTTAGCTCCCCAGTTTATTAAAACAGCCATGTCAAAAATTCTTGGTGTTCTATAATTACAGTATTGTACCACATATATTTTAAAAAGTTTCATGTACAACACCAAGATATAACCTACTTTCAGGACAACTTAAAATATTAAAATTAAAACTATCACTACAAAACAGGAAGCAGGTGGGAAAGACACAGTAATGAAAATTTCCCTTAAAATTTTCCTTGAAGGATTTAGCTGTGTCCAGTTCTGCATTGTAACATTACGGTGCCCACCACTCAGAATGTTCACTATAGTCAGTGAATGAGAAATATAATCTAGATGTTTTATCAGAAGAACTTTTAGCTCCCCAGTTTATTAAAGCAGCTGTGTCAAATATTCTTGGTGTTCTATAATTACAGTAATGAAAATTTCCCTTAAAAGTTTCCTTGAAGGATTTAGCTGTGTCCAGGTCTGTATACTGTATTTGCCGGGAAATTTCCCCCCTGTCAAGTATCCTGTATTTTCTGGGAAATTTTCCCCCCGTCAAGTATCCTGTATTTGCCGGGAAATATCCCCGTCAAGTATCCTGTTTTTGCCAGGAAATTTCCACCCTGTCAAGTATCCTGTATTTGCCAGGAAATTTTCCCAGTCAGGTATCCTGTATTTTCTGGGAAATTTCCCCCTGTCAAGTATACTGTATTTTCTGGGAAATTTACGCCCTGTCAAGTATACTGTATTTTCTGGGAAATTTCCCCCCTGTCAAGTATCCTGTATTTTCTGGGAAATTTCCCCCCGTCAAGTATCCTGTATTTGCCGGGAAATATCCCCGTCAAGTATCCTGTTTTCGCCAGGAAATTTCCACCCTGTCAAGTATCCTGTATTTGCCGGGAAATTTCCCCTGTCAAGTATCCTGTATTTTCTGGGAAAATTATTTGCGGGGAAATTTCACCCCTGTCAAGTATCCTGTATTTTCTGGGAAATTTCCCCCCGTCAAGTATCCTGTATTTGCCAGGAAATATCCCCGTCAAGTATCCTGTTTTCGCCAGGAAATTTCCCACCGTCAAGTATCCTGTATTTGCCGGGAAATATCCCCATGTCAAGTATCCTGTTTTCGCCAGGAAATTTCCACCCTGTCAAGTATCCTGTATTTTCTGGGAAAATTTCCCCCTGTCAAGTATCCTGTATTTTCCAGGAAATATCCCCCTGTCAAGTATACTGTATTTTCTGGGACATTTCCACCCTGTCAAGTATCCTGTATTTGCCAGGAAATTTTCCCAGTCAAGTATCCTGTATTTTCTGGGAAATTTCCCCCTGTCAAGTATACTATATTTTCTGTGAAATTTACCCCCCGTCAAGTATCCTGTATTTGCCGGGAAATATCCCCCTGTCAAGTTTCCTGTTTTCGCCAGGAAATTTCCACCCTGTCAAGTATCCTGTATTTGCCAGGAAATTTTCCCTGTCAAGTATCCTGTATTTTCTGGGAAAATTTCCCCCTGTCAAGAATCCTGTATTTGTCGGAAAATATCCCCCTGTCAAGTATCCAGGGGAAAGACAAATAGAGTAATGAAAATTTCCCTTATAATTTTCCTTGAAGGATTTAGCTGTGTCCAGTTCTGCATTGTAACATTACTTTGACCACGACTCAGAATGTTCACTGCAGTCAGTGAATGAGAAATATAATCTAGAACATTACACTGCATAAAAAAATCTAATCATGTATCTGTGAACACAACAGACTTTTTGCATTACATGAGGCTATGCCTTGTGAGCAAGAGGCCTCTCCTTTTTTAACTCTTAAAAAATAATATGTGCACATATTTCATGGCTGTTTATATTTTCCATCCTTCTCCCAGGCTTGTACTCCAAAAGGAACCGGTATAAGTTAAAAAAGTCACCATGCCAACTGGTCTTGAAATAATAAAACAGTATCTAGTCTGAAATTGACTCCTCTGATTACTGTATTGACAAGAATTTTGTTTCAGACGTCCCCCAAAACAACAAAAAAACAACAAATTCAGTGCTGTTTAGTGCCTGTTAGAAATATCCCCGTCAAGTATCCTGTTTTCGCCAGGAAATTTCCACCCTGTCAAGTATCCTGTATTTACCGGGAAATTTCCCCTGTCAAGTATCCTGTATATTCTGGGAAAATTATTTGCGGGGAAATTTCACCCCTGTCAAGTATCCTGTATTTTCTGGGAAATTTCCCCCCGTCAAGTATCCTGTATTTGCCAGGAAATATCCCCGTCAAGTATCCTGTTTTCGCCAGGAAATTTCCCCCCGTCAAGTATCCTGTATTTGCCGGGAAATATCCCCATGTCAAGTATCCTGTTTTCGCCAGGAAATTTCCACCCTGTCAAGTATCCTGTATTTTCTGGGAAAATTTCCCCCTGTCAAGTATCCTGTATTTTCCAGGAACTATCCCCCTGTCAAGTATACTGTATTTTCTGGGACATTTCCACCCTGTCAAGTATCCTGTATTTGCCAGGAAATTTTCCCAGTCAAGTATCCTGTATTTTCTGGGAAATTTCCCCCTGTCAAGTATACTATATTTTCTGTGAAATTTACCCCCCGTCAAGTATCCTGTATTTGCCGGGAAAGTGAAAGTCAGTGAAAGAGAAATATAATCTAGAAGTTTTATCAGAAGAACTTTTAGCTCCCCAGGTTATTAAAACAGCCATGTCAAATATTCTTGGTGTTCTATAATTACGGTATTGTACCACATATATTTTTAAAATTTCATGTACAACACCAAGATATAACCTACTTTCAGGACAACTTAAAATATTAAAATTAAAACTATCACTACAAAACAGGAAGCAGGTGGGAAAGACAAATACAGTAATGAAAATTTCCCTTCAAATTTTCCTTGAAGGATTTAGCTGTGTCCAGTTCTGCATTGTAACATTACGGTGCACACCACTCAGAATGTTCACTGTAGTCAGTGAATGAAAAATATAATCTAGAACATTACACTGCATAAAACAATCTAATCATGTATCTGTGAACACAACAGAATTTTGTTTCAAACGTCCAGCAAAACAAGAAAAAACAACCTCAGTGCTGTTTAGTGCCTGTTAGAATTTTTATCAGAAGAAATTTTAGCTCCCCAGTTTATTAAAACAGCCGTGTCAAATATTCTTGGTGTTCTATAATTACAGTATTGTACCACATATATTTTAAAAAGTTTCATGTACAACACCAAGATATAACCTACTTTCAGGACAACTTTTTTTTTTATTTTTATAAATTTTTATTGAGTTTTTAATAGACATACAGAAAAAGAAAAGAAAACATTAACAGTACATTAACAATACCTTACACTAACAAATCCATAATATCATACTAACAAACATTACTATATGCTAGCACATAACAATATCTATACTCATTAACTACTATTTAACCACCAAATATTAAGAACCATTATTTCAAAGTCCAAAATAATAGAAAGAAACTTTCTGTACTACCACTAATCTTTTTAACCAATAATAATCACCCTGTGAATATATACAATGCCCGGAGAGTTTATTTTCTACTCAGCTCCAGAAGCTTCTTTGAGATGGTACTGGTCCTGAACTATCACTTGCCAGAATAGAGTGATCCACGAACGGTTTCCATATATTCCAAAATCTATTCTCTTTTAAATTATCTCTTTTGACTTTAATCTCCCATGTCAATTTATCGTTCAGTGCTAAACTCCACATTTCTTTATACCATTCTCCAATCTGAATATCTACATCGTTTTTCCAATTTCTGGCTATACATTGTCTACCCGTTGTCAGTACAATTTCCAGTAATTCTTTTTCCTCCTTGTTTAAACCCAAATCTTCCACATTCGTTAAAAGAATAGTACCCGACACCAACTTAACACTTTTACCCAATATTTCACCAAACTCATTTTCTATTCTTCCCCAAAAATCCCTTATTTTTTTCCAACTCCACCACATATGTTCGTATGTTCCATCAAATTCTTTACATCTCCAACATAACTTATCTCTTTTATTATCCATCTGGTAAAGTCTTAATGGTGTCAGGTACCATTGCCACAACATCTTGAAATTATGTTCTTTAATTCTTACAGACATTGTTGTCATAATTCTCTTTTTCCATTTATTTTTCCATTCAATCTCCCCAATTTTTATATTCAAATTTTGTTCCCACTTCCGTTTCAAATCCTCCTGCGGATCTGCACCTCTATTCAATATATTATAAAGCTTGCTTACAAGACCCTTAATACTACTTTCCCCTTTTCTAATCTTCCTTACCAATTCCTCGAATTCCGTAAGTACTCTATCTGTCCCTAGTTCTCTTTTATATTTTTTATTCCAATTGTCCACCTTTAACTTCTGAAACCAATTCAAATTTAATATCTCAAACATTTTTTTCCGCTCGGCATCAACATCACATGCTTTTAACCAATCCTTCAATAACAACTTCCCATTTTTATCCAATATTTCTATTTTTTCTTTGTCTAATTTTATTGGGAAACACATCATATCAGTCAATTCCAAGATTGGGGAGAGATTCGGAACCATATCCTTTTTTACCTTCTTCCACACCTCCATGAGACCTTTCATCATAGTATTATTTGACCTTTTCACCTTATCCTTCATTCCCAGAAAATTCAAGTTTCCAATATTTCTGTATTCTTTCATTTCCAATTGTTCCTAAATTACCTTTTCTCTTGCCAAGATCTTCACAACACTCTTGACTTGAAATGCTCGATAATATACTAACAGATTTGGCATACCCAACCCCCCTTTTTTCTGAGACAAATACCATAGTTTCTTTGGAAGCCTAGATTTTTTTCCTCCATTACAAAAACCATTAAACATTTTTTGAAACTCATTAATTTCATTCTCTTTTAAGTGGATCGCGAGCGTATCAAATAAAAAGTTAATCTTTGGTAACAATATCATTTTACACATAGCAATCCTTCCGAACCATGACAGCTTTAACTTCTGAAGTTCTTGTATTTTATTCTTAAATTCAATTCTCAAGGTGTCATAATTCAATCGTTTGAGTTCTTCTAATTTGTTTGAAATAATTATCCCTAAATACTTCAACTTATCTTTGATTTGTATATTAAGTGTCGACACCGTCCTACCCATCTCACTCAATTTCAAATTACACAACATCAATTCAGATTTGTCCCAATTTATCTTTAATCCAGTTATAGCTTGAAATACTTGTAGATGATCTTTAATCCTATCCATTACCTGTTCCGGGTGCTTCAGCATAAGCAATGTATCATCAGCGTACATACTCACTTTATTACCCATAATCCCTTCTATATTTGAATCCTCCCTTATACTTTTAGCTAAAATCTCCATTGCCATTATAAACAAAATAGGAGATAATGGGCAGCCCTGCCTAGTGCCAGCCTCTAGCTTTACCAGATCCGTAAGCTCCTCATTTACTCTAACCTTGGCATTTCCTTTTTGATATAGTAGATCTATAACCCTATTAAATTTATCCCCAAACCCATATTTTCTAACTATTTCCTTAATTGAAGACCACTGCAATGAATCAAATGCCTTAAAAATATCCAATGATAGTAGTCCCACTTTTTCCTTTGTTTGATTAACATTGTCTATTAGATCTAATACCCTTCTAGTCAAATCCGCCATGTGTCGTCCTTTTAAAAACCCAACTTGATCAACATTTATATATTCCCCCATAAAATTATTTAATCGATTAGCCAATATTGCCGTGAAGATCTTCGCATCTTGGTTTATAAGCGAAATTGGTCTGTACGAATCCACTCTTTCCAAATTCTTACCAGGTTTTGGCAAAAGAACGATTGTAGTGTTGTACCATGAAGTCGGAATTGATCCTCCATCTAATATATAGTTATATAACTTCACCAGTTTCGGGACCACCACCTCTTTAAATTCTTTATAAAACTCCGTTGATAATCCATCATCCCCCGGGGCTTTCCCTATCTTCAATCCACTTATTACCCCCCTAACCTCTTTATCAGTTATCTTTTCCTCCATTTTCTCCCTATGCTCTTGTTTTATCCCATTCCCTAACTGCCTCTCCTATATCCTTTTAAGCTTTTCCATATCTATTTCTTTTTTTGCATATAACACCTGGTAAAATTCCCTAACTATTTTACATTTATCGCTATTCTTATTACATCTTGAACCTTGCCTGTCCACTAACACCCCAATTTCTCTTTTTCCCCTTTTAACCTTAGCTGCTCTTGCTAATAGTTTTGAGTTCTTATTACTAAATTCAAAATATTCCCTATTTAAATAGGTCAAATCTCGTTTAACTTTATCCATATCCTTACCCATTACTTCTGCCTTAAGTCCTTGTAATTTCAAGAAAATTTTTTTATCTTTACTTTTTGCATGTTCTTCCTGTAATTGTTTTATTTCCCTTTCTTTTTCTATATGCTCTGCTTTATTCTTTTTATATTTGAGGCTTGCTAATTTTATGCTTTCCCCCCTAAAAACTGACTTCATGGTATCCCATACAACGTTGAAATTAACCTCATTATTATCGTTCCATTGCCAACTTTCTTTCCAACTTTCCATAATTGCCTCCTTGCTTTTCTGATCTTTGAACAAATTAGGATCGTACCTCCAATTTCTAACTCTTTGCATATTTTTTGTGCTTTCAATTCCAAATATATTTTAGCATGATCCGATTCCTTAATAATCCCAATTTCCGTGCCTTCTATATCCCCAATTAAATTTTCCGAGAGAAGAACATAATCTATTCTCAAGTAGGTCCCATGTACGTGCGAAAAAAAGGAATATGCCCTTTCCAAACCTTTAAACTCTCTCCACGAATCCTTCAAGCCCATAACTTTCATCCAATTGTCCATCACCTTCCCTTTCACACCAGTTCCACATCTGGCTATATTTGTGCAATCTAATCCTGACCTAATCAAATTAAAATCACCAGCCACAATAGTTTTTGCAACATTTTCCAACTCCACTATTTTCCGAATCTTTTCTAGAAACACTGTTTGGTGGTCATTCGGAACATAAATATTTACCAACAAAATTTCCTCATCCTCCAATTTTCCTCTTAACAACAAGTACCTACCCTCCTGATCAACAATTTTTTTTGTAATTTCAAAACCTAACTTTCTGGAAATCATAGTTGCCACCCCTCTTGCTTTGGATGTTCCACAAGCCATCTCATAGTGTTGCATCCAACCCAAATAAAGTTTATTCGTGTCTTTTGACTTCTGATGTGTTTCCTGTAAAAACAGAATATCTGGTCTATCTTTTTTCAACGCCAATTCCAGCCTCCGTCTCTTGAGAACAGAACCTGTACCTTTCACATTCCATGATATTATTTTAATACTTCCCATAACCAAATTCTTCTCCCAACTTTAAACTCTCCATCGGGCATGCCACCAACAACCCTTCACCATACCAACTACATAAAACATACATTTTCACTCTCCCCACCTTCCAACGAAAAGTCGCCTCTGTCAATCAAAGAGGGGAGAGGGGGGACCTGCAAGATGCGCCCTACTGCCGGCGCTATGCGCTATTTACCCATTCTACCTCTATTAAGTACTTATGATTACTACTATCTAGTTCTCATTGTTCCTTACCTATCTCCTCCTCCACCATAATCAAAGACAACTCCTCCTCCTCCTCCCCTCGTTGTGGTGTACCACCTGTTGCCCCACCAGCTTCCTCCCTCCCATGTTCCCTCCCCAAAGCTCCAGAATCCGTCATTTCCTTCTTAAGATTTTTCCATTCTTCCGAATCTACTTGTACCAATCCCAACAAACTCAGATATTCCAATGGGTTGGTACCTTCATCAATAACTTGCATTCTTTTATCATAGAAAAAACGCAATTGTTGTGGAAATCTCCAATTATACCTTATATTTTTGCTCATCAATAGTTTAGTAACAGGCCTCATCTTATACCTCCATGTTCTTTCTTTTAATGAATTATCATTGTAGACTTCTACATCTGAACCATCAAATTTCAACGCGTCTGAACCAACTCGTTTCAGATGAGCCATTACTTTTAATTTATCTGCCCAATTTGCAAATTTAACCAACACATTTCTTTGAACCACTCTCCCTCTTCTTGGACCCACCCGGAATACACTTCCTAAATCCTCCTGAACAAATTCCTTCCCCATTTTTAAACCATTTAACCACTGAACCACCCTCTCTCTTAACAAATCCGGAGTGCGTTCCGGCACCTGACAGATCAGAATGTTCTGCTTTCTCATCATATCTTCAACAGCATCTATCCTCATTTCTTGTTCCTCCAATTTTAGCTTGCTGTCCCGCACCACCTCCTGAGTCCCTTTTACTTCCTTCTTTACAGCATCCACCTCGAATTGAACCACTTTCAGCATTCCCTCAAATTTGTTCAAACTTAAGTCCACCTTTTTGGTGTAATCTGTCAATGTTGACATCATCTTTTCTTGCCTTTTAAACATTTCATTTTTATCTTTCACCCTTGAAGCCTCATTTTTCTCCATTTTTTGCAACAGCTTGCCAATTTCCACCATAATTTGAGTCTGATCCAATGGCACTGTGGACACGGATGATGACTGAGCAGATTCATCCATTGGTGCTTTTTCAATCTTCTTAGGCTTTACAACTTGTTCTTCTTCTTTCGCTTTCCCTCTCATACCTTTATCCATACTGATGTAATATATTTCAAACCCAATGTTGCAGATCGCTGTAACAAATTGTCAATACAGTAAGGCTTACTACACTGCAGCCATAGGTTCCACCAATACAACCGGAAAGTTCTTATGTCAGCAGAAGATCCAAAATTTACTGTAATCCACAACGATGAAACAAAAGAAAACAGCTCTCCAAACAGGCAGTTTAAAAGTTAAAATTGTTAACCACAAATAATCCTTTCCCACAAAGCCAGCAGTCCAATGGCGTCTTCCAACCACAGCAAAAAGGCTTCAGAGAAACAATTAATCAGGTTGCTGAAAGGGGGGGGGGGAAGCTCAGAAGGAAAGAAAAATCCAGCCACCAAGGGGTTAAGGTGAGAAGTTGAGCAGCTATTTGTAATCCACACGGTGAAGGAACCATACAGTCAAAGCCACATAATCCTTCCTTTGAAGTGGATTATCAAAGCACCATTTTTCAGCGAGTGCCTTAACTTTGAAGTGAGAAGAAGCCCCCCCTCTTCCCCCTCTTCCTTGAAGGAGCAGGCAGCTTAAGCAGAAGAGAGAAAGAAAAAAAACTCCCACAGCTTCTCCAATATTCCAGCCCAGAGAAGAGAGAGAAAAAAGGAAAAGGAAGATTAATCCACCTTATTGATCTCAAAATGTGGCGCGGTCCTCTGGAATGTAGAAAAAAAATCACAGTCTATGCACGATCACTTTCGTTTTCCCTGACCGTCGCCATTACAATGCCTCCACCTCTGCCCCCTCTTTTTTTCTTTTTCTTTTGAGAAACCCAGCCGGTTTTATAGCTTGTAGCTAGGAATGTAGCTCCCTTCAGGCACTTACATACAAATTGCTTTCACACTCAGCCGCTTCTTGCCACTTCCAAAACCAGTTCCAAAGCCTTCTCCACAATCTTCTTCTCCACAATCTCGCTGATCCCGTTCCTCGGCTCCTCAGCGGAAAAGCCGCGACTACCGTCACAGCTCAACCGCCCAGAAAACCTCCCGAACTTCGATCGTCCAGCCTCAAAAGCTCAGCAAATTTTCCAAGGAGACAGGCAAGGATCTTATCTTTAAACTTTACCTCTTTAAAATTTTTCTATTCCGCTCCTTCACATTGTTCACCACTTTGTTGAGCGCGAGCGTCCGAAACTAGATGTTACACAGCGGCCATCTTAGCCACGCCTCCTTTTTTAATTCTTAAAAATAATATGTGTTCACATATTTCATGGCTGCTTATATTTTCCATGCTTCTCCCAGGCTTGTACTCCAAAAGGAACCAGTATAAAGTAAAAAAGTCACCATGCCAACTGGTCTTGAAATAATAAAGAGTATCTAGTCTGAAATTGACACTGATTAATGTATTGACAAGAACTTTGTTTCAAACGTCCCCCAAAACAACAACAACAAAAAACAACCTCAGTGCTGTTTAGTGCCTGTTAGAAGTTTTAGAACTGTTAGAAGTGCCTGTTAGAAGTTTTAGAACTGCAGTGGCTCAAGTCATTAAGACGCTGACTGGGAAGTGGAAGGTCAGCAGTTCGATTCCCGAGTATTGCAGGATGGAAATGAGCTCCCGTCTTCATCCCAGCTCCTGCCAACCTAGCAGTTCGAAAGCAAGAAATTGCAAGTAGATAAATAGGGACCACTTCGTTGGGAAGGTAACAGCGTTCCGTGCGCTCCGGTGTCTAGTCATGCCTGCCACATGACCACGGAAACGTCTGCAGAAGCAGACAGCGCTGGCTCTTCGGCTTAGAAACAGAGATGAGCACTGCACCCTAGAGTTGGATACGACTGGCTTTCGAGCAAGGGAAACCTTTACCTTTACCTTTAGTAGTTTTATCAGAAGAACTTTTAGCTCCCCAGTTTATTAAAACAGCTGTGTCAAATATTCTTGGTGTTCTATAATTACAGTAATGAAAATTTCCCTTAAAAGTTTCCTGGAAGGATTTAGCTGTGTCCAGGTCTGTATACTGTATTTGCGGGGAAATTTCACCCCTGTCAAGTATCCTGTATTTTCTGGGAAAAATTCCCCCTGTCAAGTATCCTGTATTTGCCGGGAAATATCCCCGTCAAGTATCCTGTTTTCGCCAGGAAATCCCCCCCGTCAAGTATCCTGTATTTGCCGGGAAATATCCCCATGTCAAGTATCCTGTTTTCGCCAGGAAATTTCCACCCTGTCAAGTATCCTGTATTTGCCAGGAAATTTTCCCTGTCAAGTATCCTGTATTTTCTGGGAAAATTTCTCCCTGTCAAGTATCCTGTATTTTCCAGGAAATATCCCCCTGTCAAGTATCCTGTATTTGCGGGGAAATTTCACCCCTGTCAAGTATCCTGTATTTTCTGGGAAATTTCCCCCTGTCAAGAATACTGTATTTTTTGGGAAATTTACCCCCCGTCAAGTATCCTGTATTTGCCGGGAAATATCCCCCTGTCAAGTATCCAGTTTTCGCCAGGAAATTTCCACCCTGTCAAGTATACTGTATTTTCTGGGAAATTTCCCCCCTGTCAAGTATCCTGTATTTGCCGGGAAATATCCCCGTCAAGTATCCTGTTTTCACCAGGAAATTTCCACCCTGTCAAGTATCCTGTATTTGCCAGGAAATTTTCCCAGTCAAGTATCCTGTATTTTCTGGGAAATTTCCCCCTGTCAAGTATACTATATTTTCTGTGAAATTTACCCCCCGTCAAGTATCCTGTATTTGCCGGGAAATATCCCCATGTCAAGTATCCTGTTTTCGCCAGGAAATTTCCACCCTGTCAAGTATCCTGTATTTGCCAGGAAATTTTCCCTGTCAAGTATCCTGTATTTTCTGGGAAAATTTCTCCCTGTCAAGTATCCTGTATTTTCCAGGAAATATCCCCCTGTCAAGTATCCTGTATTTGCGGGGAAATTTCACCCCTGTCAAGTATCCTGTATTTTCTGGGAAATTTCCCCCTGTCAAGAATACTGTATTTTTTGGGAAATTTACCCCCCGTCAAGTATCCTGTATTTGCCGGGAAATATCCCCCTGTCAAGTATCCTGTTTTCGCCAGGAAATTTCCACCCTGTCAAGTATCCTGTATTTGCCGGGAAATTTACCCCCCGTCAAGTATCCTGTATTTGCCGGGAAATATCCCCCTGTCAAGTATCCTGTTTTCGCCAGGAAATTTCCACCCTGTCAAGTATCCTGTATTTGCCAGGAAATTTTCCCTGTCAAGTATCCTGTATTTTCTGGGGAAATTTCCCCCTGTCAAGTATCCTGTATTAGCCGGGAAATATCCCCCTGTCAAGTATCCAGGGGAAAGACAAATAGAGTAATGAAACTTTCCCTTATAATTTTCCTTGAAGGATCTAGCTGTGTCCAGTTCTGCATTGTAACATTACTTTGACCACGACTCAGAATGTTCACTGCAGTCAGTGAATGACAAATATAATCTAGAACATTACACTGCATAAAAAAATCTAATCATGTATCTGTGAACACAACAGACTTTTTGCATTACATGAGGCTATGCCTTGTGAGCAAGAGGCCTCTCCTTTTTTAACTCTTAAAAAATAATATGTGCACAAATTTCATGGCTGTTTATATTTTCCATCCTTCTCCCAGGCTTGTACTCCAAAAGGAACCGGTATAAGGTAAAAAAGTCACCATGCCAACTGGTCTTGAAATAATAAAACAGTATATAGCCTGAAATTGACTCCTCTGATTACTGTATTGACAAGAATTTTGTTTCAGACGTCCCCCAAAACAACAAAAAAACAACAAATTCAGTGCTGTTTAGTGCCTGTTAGAAGTTTTATAAGAAGAACTTTTAGCTCCCCAGTTTCTTAAAACAGCCGTGTCAAATATTCTTGGTGTTCTATAATTACAGTATTGTACCACATATATTTTAAAAAGTTTCATGTACAACACCAAGATATAACCTACTTTCAGGACAACTTAAAATATTAAAATTAAAACTATCACTACAAAACAGGAAGCAGTTGGGAAAGACAAATACATTAATGAAAATTTCCCTTAAAATTTTCCTTGAAGGATTTAGCTGTGTCCAGTTCTGCATTGTAACATTACGGTGCCCACCACTCAGAATGTTCACTATAGTCAGTGAATGAGAAATTAAATCTAGAACATTACAGTGTATAAAACAATCTAATTATTATGCGTGAACACCAGACTTTTTGCTTTACAACAGAAGTTCTTCTGATAAAACTTCTAGATTATATTTCTCATTCACTGACTACTTTACATGAGGCTATACCTTGTGGGCAAGAGGCCTCTCCTTTTTTAATTCTTAAAAATAATATGTGTTCACATATTTCATGGCTGCTTATATTTTCCATGCTTCTCCCAGGCTTGTACTCCAAAAGGAACCAGTATAAATTAAAAAAGTCACCATGCCAACTGGTCTTGAAATAATAAAGAGTATCTAGTCTGAAATTGACACTGATTAATGTATTGACAAGAACTTTGTTTCAAACGTCCCCCAAAACAACAACAACAAAAAACAACCTCAGTGCTGTTTAGTGCCCTGTAGAAGTTTTAGAACTGTTAGAAGTGCCTGTTAGAAGTTTTAGATCTGCAGTGGCTCAAGTCGTTAAGACGCTGACTGGGAAGTGGAAGGTCAGCAGTTCGATTCTCGAGTATTGCAGGATGGAAATGAGCTCCCGTCTTCATCCCAGCTCCTGCCAACCTAGCAGTTCGAAAGCAAGAAATTGCAAGTAGATAAATAGGGACCACTTCGTTGGGAAGGTAACAGCGTTCCGTGCGCTCTGGTGTCTAGTCATGCCTGCCACATGACCACGGAAATGTCTGCAGAAGCAGACAGCGCTGGCTCTTCGGCTTAGAAACAGAGATGAGCACTGCACCCTAGAGTCGGATACGACTGGCTTTCGAGCAAGGGAAACCTTTACCTTTACCTTTAGAAGTTTTATCAGAAGAACTTTTAGCTCCCCAGTTTATTAAAACAGCTGTGTCAAATATTCTTGGTGTTCTATAATTACAGTAATGAAAATTTCCCTTAAAAGTTTCCTTGAAGGATTTAGCTGTGTCCAGGTCTGTATACTGTATTTGCAGGGAAATTTCACCCCTGTCAAGTATCCTGTATTTTCTGGGGAAAATTCCCCCTGTCAAGTATCCAGTTTTTGCCAGGAAATTTCGCCCTGTCAAGTATACTGTATTTGCCGGGAAATTTCCCCCCTGTCAAGTATCCTGTATTTTCTGGGAAATTTCCCCCCTGTCAAGTATCCTGTAGTTGCCGGGAAATATCCCCATGTCAAGTATCCTGTTTTCGCCAGGAAATTTCCACCCTGTCAAGTATTCTGTATTTGCCAGGTAATTTTCCCTGTCAAGTATCCTGTATTTTCTGGGAAAATTTCCCCCTGTCAAGTATCCTGCATTTTCCGGGAAATATCCCCCTGTCAAGTATACTGTATTTTCTGGGACATTTCCACCCTGTCAAGTATCCTGTATTTGCCAGGAAATTTTCCCAGTCAAGTATCCTGTATTTTCTGGGAAATTTCCCCCTGTCAAGTATACTGTATTTTCTGTGAAATTTACCCCCCGTCAAGTATCCTGTATTTGCCGGGAAATATCCCCCTGTCAAGTATCCTGTTTTCGCCAGGAAATTCCCCCCCCGTCAAGTATCCTGTATTTGCCGGGAAATTTTCCCCCTGTCAAGTATCCTGTATTTTCTGGGAAATTTCCCCCCCGTCAAGTATCCTGTATTTGCCGGGAAACATCCCCGTCAAGTATCCTGTTTTCGCCAGGAAATTTCCACCCTGTCAAGTATCCTGTATTTGCCAGGAAATTTTCCCAGTCAAGTATCCTGTATTTTCTGGGAAATTTCCCCTGTCAAGTATACTGTATTTTCTGTGAAATTTACCCCCCGTCAAGTATCCTGTATTTGCCGGGAAATATCCTCCTGTCAAGGATCCTGTTTTCGCCAGGAAATTTCCACCCTGTCAAGTATCCTGTATTTGCCAGGAAAGTTTTCCCTGTCAAGTATCCTGTATTTTCTGGGAAAATTTCCCCCTGTCAAGTATCCTGTATTTGCCGGGAAATATCCCCCTGTCAAGTATCAAGGGTTAAGACAAATAGAGTAATGAAAATTTCCCTTATAATTTTCCTTGAAGGATCTAGCTGTGTCCAGTTCTGCATTGTAACATTACTTTGACCACGACTCAGAATGTTCACTGCAGTCAGTGAATGAGAAATATAATCTAGAACATTACACTGCATAAAAATATCTAATCATGTATCTGTGAACACAACAGACTTTTTGCTTTACATGAGGCTATGCCTCATGAGCAAGAGGCCTCTCCTTTTTTAACTCTTAAAAAATAATATGTGCACATATTTCATGGCTGTTTATATTTTCCATCCTTCTCCCAGGCTTGTACTCAAAAAGGAACCGGTATAAGGTAAAAAAGTCACCATGCCAACTGGTCTTGAAATAATAAAACAGTATCTAGTCTGAAATTGACTCCTCTGATTACTGTATTGACAAGAATTTTGTTTCAGACGTCCCCCAAAACAACAAAAAACAACAAATTCAGTACTGTTTAGTGCCTGTTAGAAGTTTTATAAGAAGAACTTTTAGCTCCCCAGTTTATTAAAACAGCCGTCAAATATTCTTGGTGTTCCTTAATTACAGTATTGTACCACATATATTTTAAAAAGTTTCATTTACAACACCCAGATATAAACTACATTCAGGACAACTTAAAAAATGAAACTAAAAACTATCACTACAAAACAGGAAGCATTTGGGAAAGACAAATACAGTAATGAAAATTTCCCTTAAAATTTTCCTTGAAGGATTTAGCTGCGTCCATGATTCTCCCAGGGTACTGCAGTGGCTCAAGTCGCTAAGACGCTGACTGGGAAGCGGAAGGTCAGCAGTTCGATTCCCGAGTACTGCAGGACGGAAATGAGCTCCCGTCTTCATCCCAGCTCCTGCCAACCTCGCAGTTCGAAAGCAAGAAATTGCAAGTAGATAAATAGGGACCACTTCGGTGGGAAGGTAACAGCGTTCCGTGCGCTCCGGTGTCTAGTCATGCCTGCCACATGACCACGGAAACGTCTGCAGAAGCAGACAGCGCTGGCTCTTCGTCTTAGAAACAGAGATGAGCACTGAACCCTAGAGTCGGATACGACTGGCTTTCGAGCAAGGGAAACCTTTTTATGATTCTCCCAGGCTTGTACTCCAAAAGGATCCAGTATAAAGTAAAAAAGTCACCATGCCAACTGGCCTTGAAATAATAAAGAGTATCTAGTCTGAAATTGACACTGATTAATGTATTGACTAGAACTTTGTTTCAAACGTCCCCCAAAACAACAACAACAAAAAAACAACCTCAGTGATGTTTAGTGCCTGTTAGAAGTTTTATCAGAAGAACTTTTAGCTCCCCAGTTTATTAAAACAGCTGTGTCAAATATTCTTGGTGTTCTATAATTACAGTAATGAAAATTTCCCTTAAATGTTTCCTTGGATTTAGCTGTGTCCAGGTCTGTATACTGTATTTGCGGGGAAATTTCACCCCTGTCAAGTATCCTGTATTTTCTGGGGAAATTTCCCCCTGTCAAGTATCCAGTATTTGTCAGGAAATTTCGCCCTGTCAAGTATCCTGTATTTTCTGGGAAATTGTCCCCCCGTCAAGTATCCTGTATTTGCCGGGAAATATAACCGTCAAGTATCCTGTTTTCGCCAGGAAATTTCCACCCTGTCAAGTATCCTGTATTTGCCAGGAAATTTTCCCTGTCAAGTATCCTGTATTTTCTGGGAAAATTTCCCCCTGTCAAGTATCCTGTATTTTCCGGGAAATTTCCCCCTGTCAAGTATACTGTATTTTCTGGGACATTTCCACCCTGTCAAGTATCCTGTATTTTCTGGGAAATTTCCCCCTGTCAAGTATACTGTATTTTCTGGGACATTTCCACCCTGTCAAGTATCCTTTATTTTCTGGGAAATTTCCCCCGGTCAAGTATCCTGTATTTGCCGGGAAATATCCCCCTGTCAACTATCCAGGGGAAAGACAAATATAGTAATGAAAATTTCCCTTAAAATTTTCCTTGAAGGATCTAGCTGTGTCCAGTTCTGCATTGTAACATTACTTTGACCACGACTCAGAATGTTCACTGCAGTCAGTGAATGAGAAATATAATCTAGAACATTACACTGCATAAAAAAATCTAATCATGTATCTGTGAACACAACAGACTTTTTGCTTTACATGAGGCTATGCCTTGTGGGCAAGAGGCCTCTCCTTTTTTAACTCTTAAAAATAATATGTGTTCACATATTTCATGGCTGCTTATATTTTCCATCCTTCTCCCAGGCTTGTACTCCAAAAGGAACCGATATAAGGTATGTTAAAAAAGTTACCATGCCAACTGGTCTTGAAATAATAAAACAGTATCTAGTCTGAAATTGACTCCTCTGATTACTGTATTGACAAGAATTTTGTTTCAGACGTCCAGCAAAACAAGAAAAAACAACCTCAGTGCTGTTTAGTGCCTGTTAGAATTTTTATCAGAAGAAATTTTAGCTCCCCAGTTTATTAAAACAGCCGTGTCAAATATTCTTGGTGTTCTATAATTACAGTATTGTACCACATATATTTTAAAAAGTTTCATGTACAACACCAAGATATAACCTACTTTCAGGACAACTTAAAATATTAAAATTAAAACTATCACTACAAAACAGGAAGCAGGTGGGAAAGACACAGTAATGAAAATTTCCCTTAAAATTTTCCTTGAAGGATTTAGCTGTGTCCAGTTCTGCATTGTAACATTACGGTGCCCACCACTCAGAATGTTCACTATAGTCAGTGAAAGAGAAATATAATCTAGAAGTTTTATCAGAAGAACTTTTAGCTCCCCAGGTTATTAAAACAGCCGTGTCAAATATTCTTGGTGTTCTATAATTACGGTATTGTACCACATATATTTTTAAAATTTCATGTACAACACCAAGATATAACCTACTTTCAGGACAAGTTAAAATATTAAAATTAAAACTATCACTACAAAACAGGAAGCAGGTGGGAAAGACAAATACAGTAATGAAAATTTCCCTTAAAATTTTCCTTGAAGGATTTAGCTGTGTCCAGTTCTGCATTGTAACATTACGGTGCACACCACTCAGAATGTTCACTGTAGTCAGTGAATGAAAAATATAATCTAGAACATTACACTGCATAAAACAATCTAATCATGTATCTGTGAACACAACAGACTTTTTGCTTTTCATGAGGCTATGCCTTGTGAGCAAGAGGCCTCTCCTTTTTTAACTCTTAAAAAAATAAGATGTGTTCACATATTTCATGGCTGTTTATATATTCCATCCTTCTCCCAGGCTTGTACTCCAAAAGGAACCGATATAAGGTATGTTAAAAAAGTTACCATGCCAACTGGTCTTGAAATAATAAAACCGTATCTAGTCTGAAATTGACTCCTCTGATTACTGTATTGACAAGAATTTTGTTTCAGACGTCCAGCAAAACAAGAAAAAACAACCTCAGTGCTGTTTAGTGCCTGTTAGAATTTTTATCAGAAGAAATTTTAGCTCCCCAGTTTATTAAAACAGCCGTGTCAAATATTCTTGGTGTTCTATAATTACAGTATTGTACCACATATATTTTAAAAAGTTTCATGTACAACACCAAGATATAACCTACTTTCAGGACAACTTAAAATATTAAAATTAAAACTATCACTACAAAACAGGAAGCAGGTGGGAAAGACACAGTAATGAAAATTTCCCTTAAAATTTTCCTTGAAGGATTTAGCTGTGTCCAGTTCTGCATTGTAACATTACGTAGCCCACCACTCAGAATGTTCACTGTAGTCAGTGAATGAGAAATTAAATCTAGAACATTACAGTGTATAAAACAATCTAATCATTATGTGTGAACACCAGACTTTTTGCTTTACAACAGAAGTTCTTCTGATAAAACTTCTAGATTATATTTCTCATTCACTGACTACTTTACATGAGGCTATACCTTGTGGGCAAGAGGCCTCTCCTTTTTTAATTCTTAAAAATAATATGTGTTCACATATTTCATGGCTGCTTATATTTTCCATGCTTCTCCCAGGCTTGTACTCCAAAAGGAACCAGTGTAAAGTAAAAAAGTCACCATGCCAACTGGTCTTGAAATAATAAAGAGTATCTAGTCTGAAATTGACACTGAATAATGTATTGACAAGAACTTTGTTTCAAACGTCCCCCAAAACAACAACAAAAAACAACCTCAGTGCTGTTTAGTGCCTGTTAGAAGTTTTAGAACTGTTAGAAGTGCCTGTTAGAAGTTTTAGAACTGCAGTGGCTCAAGTCGTTCAGACGCTGACTGGGAAGTGGAAGGTCAGCAGTTCGATTCCCGAGTATTGCAGGATGGAAATGAGCTCCCGTCTTCATCCCAGCTCCTGCCAACCTAGCAGTTCGAAAGCAAGAAATTGCAAGTAGATAAATAGGGACCACTTCGTTGGGAAGGTAACAGCGTTCCGTGTCTAGTCATGCTTGCCACATGACCACGGAAACGTCTGCAGAAGCAGACAGCGCTGGCTCTTCGGCTTAGAAACAGAGATGAGCACTGCACCCTAGAGTCGGATACGACTGGCTTTCGAGCAAGGGAAACCTTTACCTTTACCTTAAGAAGTTTTATCAGAAGAACGTTTAGCTCCCCAGTTTATTAAAACAGCTGTGTCAAATATTCTTGGTGTTCTATAATTACAGTAATGAAAATTTCCCTTAAAAGTTTCCTTGAAGGATTTAGCTGTGTCCAGTTCTGCATTGTAACATTACGGTGCACACCACTCAGAATGTTCACTGTAGTCAGTGAATGACAAATATAATCTAGAACATTACACTGCATAAAACAATCTAATCATGTATCTGTGAACACAACAGACTTTTTGCTTTTCATGAGGCTATGCCTTGTGAGCAAGAGGCCTCTCCTTTTTTAACTCTTAAAAAAATAAGATGTGTTCACATATTTCATGGCTGTTTATATATTCCATCCTTCTCCCAGGCTTGTACTCCAAAAGGAACCGATATAAGGTATGTTAAAAAAGTTACCATGCCAACTGGTCTTGAAATAATAAAACAGTATCTAGTCTGAAATTGACTCCTCTGATTACTGTATTGACAAGAATTTTGTTTCAGACGTCCAGCAAAACAAGAAAAAACAACCTCAGTGCTGTTTAGTGCCTGTTAGAATTTTTATCAGAAGAAATTTTAGCTCCCCAGTTTATTAAAACAGCCGTGTCAAATATTCTTGGTGTTCTATAATTACAGTATTGTACCACATATATTTTAAAAAGTTTCATGTACAACACCAAGATATAACCTACTTTCAGGACAACTTAAAATATTAAAATTAAAACTATCACTACAAAACAGGAAGCAGGTGGGAAAGACACAGTAATGAAAATTTCCCTTAAAATTTTCCTTGAAGGATTTAGCTGTGTCCAGTTCTGCATTGTAACATTACGTAGCCCACCACTCAGAATGTTCACTGTAGTCAGTGAATGAGAAATTAAATCTAGAACATTACAGTGTATAAAACAATCTAATCATTATGTGTGAACACCAGACTTTTTGCTTTACAACAGAAGTTCTTCTGATAAAACTTCTAGATTATATTTCTCATTCACTGACTACTTTACATGAGGCTATACCTTGTGGGCAAGAGGCCTCTCCTTTTTTAATTCTTAAAAATAATATGTGTTCACATATTTCATGGCTGCTTATATTTTCCATGCTTCTCCCAGGCTTGTACTCCAAAAGGAACCAGTGTAAAGTAAAAAAGTCACCATGCCAACTGGTCTTGAAATAATAAAGAGTATCTAGTCTGAAATTGACACTGAATAATGTATTGACAAGAACTTTGTTTCAAACGTCCCCCAAAACAACAACAACAAAAAACAACCTCAGTGCTGTTTAGTGCCTGTTAGAAGTTTTAGAACTGTTAGAAGTGCCTGTTAGAAGTTTTAGAACTGCAGTGGCTCAAGTCGTTCAGACGCTGACTGGGAAGTGGAAGGTCAGCAGTTCGATTCCCGAGTATTGCAGGATGGAAATGAGCTCCCGTCTTCATCCCAGCTCCTGCCAACCTAGCAGTTCGAAAGCAAGAAATTGCAAGTAGATAAATAGGGACCACTTCGTTGGGAAGGTAACAGCGTTCCATGTCTAGTCATGCCTGCCACATGACCACGGAAACGTCTGCAGAAGCAGACAGCGCTGGCTCTTCGGCTTAGAAACAGAGATGAGCACTGCACCCTAGAGTCGGATACGACTGGCTTTCGAGCAAGGGAAACCTTTACCTTTACCTTAAGAAGTTTTATCAGAAGAACGTTTAGCTCCCCAGTTTATTAAAACAGCTGTGTCAAATATTCTTGGTGTTCTATAATTACAGTAATGAAAATTTCCCTTAAAAGTTTCCTTGAAGGATTTAGCTGTGTCCAGTTCTGCATTGTAACATTACGTAGCCCACCACTCAGAATGTTCACTGTAGTCAGTGAATGAGAAATTAAATCTAGAACATTACAGTGTATAAAACAATCTAATCATTATGTGTGAACACCAGACTTTTTGCTTTACAACAGAAGTTCTTCTGATAAAACTTCTAGATTATATTTCTCATTCACTGACTACTTTACATGAGGCTATACCTTGTGGGCAAGAGGCCTCTCCTTTTTTAATTCTTAAAAATAATATGTGTTCACATATTTCATGGCTGCTTATATTTTCCATGCTTCTCCCAGGCTTGTACTCCAAAAGGAACCAGTGTAAAGTAAAAAAGTCACCATGCCAACTGGTCTTGAAATAATAAAGAGTATCTAGTCTGAAATTGACACTGAATAATGTATTGACAAGAACTTTGTTTCAAACGTCCCCCAAAACAACAACAACAAAAAACAACCTCAGTGCTGTTTAGTGCCTGTTAGAAGTTTTAGAACTGTTAGAAGTGCCTGTTAGAAGTTTTAGAACTGCAGTGGCTCAAGTCGTTCAGACGCTGACTGGGAAGTGGAAGGTCAGCAGTTCGATTCCCGAGTATTGCAGGATGGAAATGAGCTCCCGTCTTCATCCCAGCTCCTGCCAACCTAGCAGTTCGAAAGCAAGAAATTGCAAGTAGATAAATAGGGACCACTTCGTTGGGAAGGTAACAGCGTTCCGTGTCTAGTCATGCTTGCCACATGACCACGGAAACGTCTGCAGAAGCAGACAGCGCTGGCTCTTCGGCTTAGAAACAGAGATGAGCACTGCACCCTAGAGTCGGATACGACTGGCTTTCGAGCAAGGGAAACCTTTACCTTTACCTTAAGAAGTTTTATCAGAAGAACGTTTAGCTCCCCAGTTTATTAAAACAGCTGTGTCAAATATTCTTGGTGTTCTATAATTACAGTAATGAAAATTTCCCTTAAAAGTTTCCTTGAAGGATTTAGCTGTGTCCAGTTCTGCATTGTAACATTACGGTGCACACCACTCAGAATGTTCACTGTAGTCAGTGAATGAAAAATATAATCTAGAACATTACACTGCATAAAACAATCTAATCATGTATCTGTGAACACAACAGACTTTTTGCTTTTCATGAGGCTATGCCTTGTGAGCAAGAGGCCTCTCCTTTTTTAACTCTTAAAAAAATAAGATGTGTTCACATATTTCATGGCTGTTTATATATTCCATCCTTCTCCCAGGCTTGTACTCCAAAAGGAACCGATATAAGGTATGTTAAAAAAGTTACCATGCCAACTGGTCTTGAAATAATAAAACAGTATCTAGTCTGAAATTGACTCCTCTGATTACTGTATTGACAAGAATTTTGTTTCAGACGTCCAGCAAAACAAGAAAAAACAACCTCAGTGCTGTTTAGTGCCTGTTAGAATTTTTATCAGAAGAAATTTTAGCTCCCCAGTTTATTAAAACAGCCGTGTCAAATATTCTTGGTGTTCTATAATTACAGTATTGTACCACATATATTTTAAAAAGTTTCATGTACAACACCAAGATATAACCTACTTTCAGGACAACTTAAAATATTAAAATTAAAACTATCACTACAAAACAGGAAGCAGGTGGGAAAGACACAGTAATGAAAATTTCCCTTAAAATTTTCCTTGAAGGATTTAGCTGTGTCCAGTTCTGCATTGTAACATTACGTAGCCCACCACTCAGAATGTTCACTGTAGTCAGTGAATGAGAAATTAAATCTAGAACATTACAGTGTATAAAACAATCTAATCATTATGTGTGAACACCAGACTTTTTGCTTTACAACAGAAGTTCTTCTGATAAAACTTCTAGATTATATTTCTCATTCACTGACTACTTTACATGAGGCTATACCTTGTGGGCAAGAGGCCTCTCCTTTTTTAATTCTTAAAAATAATATGTGTTCACATATTTCATGGCTGCTTATATTTTCCATGCTTCTCCCAGGCTTGTACTCCAAAAGGAACCAGTGTAAAGTAAAAAAGTCACCATGCCAACTGGTCTTGAAATAATAAAGAGTATCTAGTCTGAAATTGACACTGAATAATGTATTGACAAGAACTTTGTTTCAAACGTCCCCCAAAACAACAACAACAAAAAACAACCTCAGTGCTGTTTAGTGCCTGTTAGAAGTTTTAGAACTGTTAGAAGTGCCTGTTAGAAGTTTTAGAACTGCAGTGGCTCAAGTCGTTCAGACGCTGTGTCAAATATTCTTGGTGTTCTATAATTACAGTAATGAAAATTTCCCTTAAAAGTTTCCTTGAAGGATTTAGCTGTGTCCAGGTCTGTATACTGTATTTGCGGGGAAATTTCACCCCTGTCAAGTATCCTGTATTTTCTGGGAAAAATTCCCCCTGTCAAGTATCCTGTTTTCACCAGGAAATTTCCACCCTGTCAAGTATACTGTATTTGCCGGGAAATTTCCCCCCTGTCAAGTATCCTGTATTTTCTGGGAAAATTTCCCCCTGTCAAGTATCCTGTATTTGCCGGGAAATATCCCCCTGTCAAGTATCCAGGGGAAAGACAAATAGAGTAATGAAAATTTCCCTTATAATTTTCCTTGAAGGATTTAGCTGTGTCCAGTTCTGCATTGTAACATTACTTTGACCACGACTCAGAATGTTCACTGCAGTCAGTGAATGAGAAATATAATCACTGCATAAAAAAAACTCTAATCATGTATCTGTGAACACAGCAGACTTTTTGCATTTTATGAGACTATGCCTTGTGAGCAAGAGGCTTCTCCTTTTTTAACTCTTAAAAAATAATATGTGCACATATTTCATGGCTGTTTATATTTTCCATCCTTCTCCCAGGCTTGTACTCCAAAAGGTAAAAAAGTCACCATGCCAACTGGTCTTGAAATAATAAAACAGTATGTAGTCTGAAATTGACTCCTCTGATTACTGTATTGTACCACATATATTTTAAAAAGTTTCATGTACAACACCAAGATATAACCTACTTTCAGGACAACTTAAAATATTAAAATTAAAACTATCACTACAAAACAGGAAGCAGGTGGGAAAGACAAATACAGTAATGAAAATTTCCCTTAAAATTTTCCTTGAAGTATTTAGCTGTGTCCAGTTCTGCATTGTAACATTACGGTGCCCACCACTCACACTGTTCACTATAGTCAGTGAATGAGAAATATAATCTAGAAGTTTTATCAGAAGAACTTTTAGCTCCCCAGGTTATTAAAACAGCCGTGTCAAATATTCTTGGTGTTCTATAATTACGGTATTGTACCACATATATTTTAAAAAGTTTCATGTACAACACCAAGATATAACCTACTTTCAGGAAAACTTAAAATATTAAAATTAAAACTATCACTACAAAACAGGAAGCAGGTGGGAAAGACACAGTAATGAAAATTTCCCTTAAAATTTTCCTTGAAGGATTTAGCTGTGTCCAGTTCTGCACTGTAACATTACGGTGCCCACCACTCAAGAATGTTCACTGTAGTCAGTGAATGAGAAATATAATCTAGAACATTACAGTGTATAAAACAATCTAATCATTATGTGTGAACACCAGACTATTTGCTTTACAACAGAAGTTCTTCTGATAAAACTTCTAGATTATATTTCTCATTCACTGACTACTTTACACGAGGCTATACCTTGTGGGCAAGAGGCCTCTCCTTTTTTAACTCTTAAAAATAATATGTTTTCACATATTTCATGGCTGCTTATATTTTCCATGATTCTCCCAGGCTTGTACTCCAAAAGGATCCAGTATAAAGTAAAAAAGTCACCATGCCAACTGGCCTTGAAATAATAAAGAGTATCTAGTCTGAAATTGACACGGATTAATGTATTGACAAGAACTTTGTTTCAAACGTCCCCCAAAACAACAACAACAAAAAAACAACCTCAGTGATGTTTAGTGCCTGTTAGAAGTTTTATCAGAAGAACTTTTAGCTCCCCAGTTTATTAAAGCAGCTGTGTCAAATATTCAAATATTCATTACTTTCATTACAGTAATGAAAATTTCCCTTAAAAGTTTCCTTGAAGGATTTAGCTGTGTCCAGGTCTGTATACTGTATTTGCCGGGAAATTTCCCCCCTGTCAAGTATCCTGTATTTTCTGGAAAATTTTCCCCCCGTCAAGTATCCTGTATTTGCCGGGAAATATCCCCGTCAAGTATCCTATTTTCGCCAGGAAATTTCCACCCTGTCAAGTATCCTGTATTTGCCAGGAAATTTTCCCAGTCAAGTATCCTGTATTTTCTGGGAAATTTCCCCCTGTCAAGTATACTGTGTTTTCTGGGAAATTTACCCCCTGTCAAGTATACTGTATTTGCCGGGAAATTTCCCCCCTGTCAAGTATCCTGTATTTTCTGGGAAATTTCCCCCCCGTTAAGTATCCTGTATTTGCCGGGAAATATCCCCGTCAAGTATCCTGTATTTTCTGGGAAATTCCCCCCCGTCAAGTATCCTGTATTTGCAGGGAAATTTCCCCTGTCAAGTATCCTGTATTTTCTGGGAAAATTTCCCCCTGTCAAGTATCCTGTATTTTCCAGGAAATATCCCCCTGTCAAGTATACTGTATTTTCTGGGACATTTCCACCCTGCCAAGTATCCTGTATTTTCCGGGAAATATCCCCCTGTCAGGTATACTGTATTTTCTGGGACATTTCCACCCTGTCAAGTATCCTGTATTTGCCAGGAAATTTTCCCAGTCAAGTATCCTGTATTTTCTGTGAAATTTACCCCCCGTCAAGTATCCTGTATTTGCCGGGAAATATCCCAGTCAAGTATCCTGTTTTCGCCAGGAAATTTCCACCCTGTCAAGTATCCTGTATTTGCCAGGAAATTTTCCCAGTCAAGTATCCTGTATTTTCTGGGAAAATTCCCCCCTGTCAAGTATCCTGTATTTTCTGGGAAATTTCATACGTCCAGCAAAACAAGAAAAAAACAACCTCACTGCTGTTTAGTGCCTGTTAGAATTTTTATCAGAAGAAATTTTAGCTCCCCAGTTTATTAAAACAGCCGTGTCAAATATTCTTGGTGTTCTATAATTACAGTATTGTACCACATATATTTTAAAAAGTTTCATGTACAACACCAAGATATAACATACTTTCAGGACAACTTAAAATATTAAAATTTATCACTACAAAACAGGAAGCAGGTGGGAAAGACACAGTAATGAAAATTTCCCTTAAAATTTTCCTTGAAGGATTTAGCTGTGTCCAGTTCTGCACTGTAACATTACGGTGCCCACCAATCAGAATGTTCACTGTAGTCAGTGAATGAGAAATATAATCTAGAACATTACAATGTATAAAACAATCTAATCATTATGTGTGAACACCAGACTTTTTGCTTTACAACAGAAGTTCTTCTGATAAAACTTCTAGATTATATTTCTCATTCACTGACTACTTTACATGAGACTATACCTTGTGGGCAAGAGGCCTCTCCTTTTTTAACTCTTAAAAATAATATGTGTTCACATATTTCATGGCTGCTTATCTTTTCCATGATTCTCCCAGGCTTGTACTCCAAAAGGATCCAGTATAAAGTAAAAAAGTCACCATGCCAACTGGCCTTGAAATAATAAAGAGTATCTAGTCTGAAATTGACACTGATTAATGTATTGACTAGAACTTTGTTTCAAACGTCCCCCAAAACAACAACAACAAAAAAACAACCTCAGTGATGTTTAGTGCCTGTTAGAAGTTTTATCAGAAGAACTTTTAGCTCCCCAGTTTATTAAAACAGCTGTGTCAAATATTCTTGGTGTTCTATAATTACAGTAATGAAAATTTCCCTTAAATGTTTCCTTGAAGGATTTAGCTGTGTCCAGGTCTGTATACTGTATTTGCGGGGAAATTTCACCCCTGTCAAGTATCCTGTATTTTCTGGGGAAAATTCCCCCTGTCAAGTATCCAGTATTTGTCAGGAAATTTCGCCCTGTCAAGTATCCTGTATTTTCTGGGAAATTGTCCCCCCGTCAAGTATCCTGTATTTGCCGGGAAATATAACCGTCAAGTATCCTGTTTTCGCCAGGAAATTTCCACCCTGTCAAGTATCCTGTATTTGCCAGGAAATTTTCCCTGTCAAGTATCCTGTATTTTCTGGGAAAATTTCGCCCGGTCTGGTATCCTGTATTTTCCGGGAAATTTCCCCCTGTCAAGTATACTGTATTTTCTGGGACATTTCCACCCTGTCAAGTATCCTGTATTTTCTGGGAAATTTCCCCCTGACAAGTATACTGTATTTTCTGGGACATTTCCACCCTGTCAAGTATCCTTTATTTTCTGGGAAATTTCCCCCTGTCAAGTATCCTGTATTTGCCGGGAAATATCCCCCTGTCAACTATCCAGGGTTAAGACAAATAGAGTAATGAAAATTTCGCTTATAATTTTCCTTGAAGGATTTAGCTGTGTCCAGTTCTGCATTGTAACATTACTTTGACCACGACTCAGAATGTTCACTGCAGTCAGTGAATGAGAAATATAATCTAGAACATTACACTGCATAAAAAAACTCTAATCATGTATCTGTGAACACAACAGACTTTTTGCATTTTATGAGACTATGCCTTGTGAGCAAGAGGCTTCTCCTTTTTTAACTCTTAAAAAATAATATGTGCACATATTTCATGGCTGTTTATATTTTCCATCCTTCTCCCAGGCTTGTACTCCAAAAGGTAAAAAAGTCACCATGCCATCTGGTCTTGAAATAATAAAACAGTATGTAGTCTGAAATTGACTCCTCTGATTACTGTATTGACAAGAATTTTGTTTCAGACGTCCCCCAAAACAACAAAAAAACAACAAATTCAGTGCTGTTTAGTGCCTGTTAGAAGAAGTTTTAGCTCCCCAGTTTATTAAAACAGCCATGTCAAATATTCTTGGTGTTCTATAATTACAGTATTGTACCACATATATTTTAAAAAGTTTCATGTACAACACCAAGATATAACCTACGTTCAGGACAACTTAAAATATTAAAATTAAAACTATCACTACAAAACAGGAAGCAGGTGGGAAAGACAAATACAGTAATGAAAATTTCCCTTAAAATTTTCCTTGAAGTATTTAGCTGTGTCCAGTTCTGCATTGTAACATTACGGTGCCCACCACTCACACTGTTCACTATAGTCAGTGAATGAGAAATATAATCTAGAAGTTTTATCAGAAGAACTTTTAGCTCCCCAGGTTATTAAAACAGCCGTGTCAAATATTCTTGGTGTTCTATAATTACGGTATTGTACCACATATATTTTAAAAAGTTTCATGTACAACACCAAGATATAACCTACTTTCAGGAAAACTTAAAATATTAAAATTAAAACTATCACTACAAAACAGGAAGCAGGTGGGAAAGACACAGTAATGAAAATTTCCCTTAAAATTTTCCTTGAAGGATTTAGCTGTGTCCAGTTCTGCATTGTAACATTACGGTGCCCACCACTCAGAATGTTCACTATAGTCAGTGAATGAGAAATATAATCTAGATGTTTTATCAGAAGAACTTTTAGCTCCCCAGTTTATTAAAGCAGCTGTGTCAAATATTCAAATATTCATTACTTTCATTACAGTAATGAAAATTTCCCTTAAAAGTTTCCTTGAAGGATTTAGCTGTGTCCAGGTCTGTATACTGTATTTGCCGGGAAATTTCCCCCCTGTCAAGTATCCTGTATTTTCTGGAAAATTTCCCCCCCGTCAAGTATCCTGTATTTGCCGGGAAATATCCCCGTCAAGTATCCTGTATTTTCTGGGAAATTCCCCCCCGTCAAGTATCCTGTATTTGCAGGGAAATTTCCCCTGTCAAGTATCCTGTATTTTCTGGGAAAATTTCCCCCTGTCAAGTATCCTGTATTTTCCAGGAAATATCCCCCTGTCAAGTATACTGTATTTTCTGGGACATTTCCACCCTGCCAAGTATCCTGTATTTTCCGGGAAATATCCCCCTGTCAGGTATACTGTATTTTCTGGGACATTTCCACCCTGTCAAGTATCCTGTATTTGCCAGGAAATTTTCCCAGTCAAGTATCCTGTATTTTCTGTGAAATTTCCACCCTGTCAAGTATCCTGTATTTGCCAGGAAATTTTCCCAGTCAAGTATCCTGTATTTTCTGGGAAAATTCCCCCCTGTCAAGTATCCTGTATTTTCTGGGAAATTTCATACGTCCAGCAAAACAAGAAAAAAACAACCTCAGTGCTGTTTAGTGCCTGTTAGAATTTTTATCAGAAGAAATTTTAGCTCCCCAGTTTATTAAAACAGCCGTGTCAAATATTCTTGGTGTTCTATAATTACAGTATTGTACCACATATATTTTAAAAAGTTTCATGTACAACACCAAGATATAACATACTTTCAGGACAACTTAAAATATTAAAATTTATCACTACAAAACAGGAAGCAGGTGGGAAAGACACAGTAATGAAAATTTCCCTTAAAATTTTCCTTGAAGGATTTAGCTGTGTCCAGTTCTGCACTGTAACATTACGGTGCCCACCAATCAGAATGTTCACTGTAGTCAGTGAATGAGAAATATAATCTAGAACATTACAATGTATAAAACAATCTAATCATTATGTGTGAACACCAGACTTTTTGCTTTACAACAGAAGTTCTTCTGATAAAACTTCTAGATTATATTTCTCATTCACTGACTACTTTACATGAGACTATACCTTGTGGGCAAGAGGCCTCTCCTTTTTTAACTCTTAAAAATAATATGTGTTCACATATTTCATGGCTGCTTATCTTTTCCATGATTCTCCCAGGCTTGTACTCCAAAAGGATCCAGTATAAAGTAAAAAAGTCACCATGCCAACTGGCCTTGAAATAATAAAGAGTATCTAGTCTGAAATTGACACTGATTAATGTATTGACTAGAACTTTGTTTCAAACGTCCCCCAAAACAACAACAACAAAAAAACAACCTCAGTGATGTTTAGTGCCTGTTAGAAGTTTTATCAGAAGAACTTTTAGCTCCCCAGTTTATTAAAACAGCTGTGTCAAATATTCTTGGTGTTCTATAATTACAGTAATGAAAATTTCCCTTAAATGTTTCCTTGAAGGATTTAGCTGTGTCCAGGTCTGTATACTGTATTTGCGGGGAAATTTCACCCCTGTCAAGTATCCTGTATTTTCTGGGGAAAATTCCCCCTGTCAAGTATCCAGTATTTGTCAGGAAATTTCGCCCTGTCAAGTATCCTGTATTTTCTGGGAAATTGTCCCCCCGTCAAGTATCCTGTATTTGCCGGGAAATATAACCGTCAAGTATCCTGTTTTCGCCAGGAAATTTCCACCCTGTCAAGTATCCTGTATTTGCCAGGAAATTTTCCCTGTCAAGTATCCTGTATTTTCTGGGAAAATTTCGCCCGGTCTGGTATCCTGTATTTTCCGGGAAATTTCCCCCTGTCAAGTATACTGTATTTTCTGGTACATTTCCACCCTGTCAAGTATCCTGTATTTTCTGGGAAATTTCCCCCTGACAAGTATACTGTATTTTCTGGGACATTTCCACCCTGTCAAGTATCCTTTATTTTCTGGGAAATTTCCCCCTGTCAAGTATCCTGTATTTGCCGGGAAATATCCCCCTGTCAACTATCCAGGGTTAAGACAAATAGAGTAATGAAAATTTCGCTTATAATTTTCCTTGAAGGATTTAGCTGTGTCCAGTTCTGCATTGTAACATTACTTTGACCACGACTCAGAATGTTCACTGCAGTCAGTGAATGAGAAATATAATCTAGAACATTACACTGCATAAAAAAACTCTAATCATGTATCTGTGAACACAACAGACTTTTTGCATTTTATGAGACTATGCCTTGTGAGCAAGAGGCTTCTCCTTTTTTAACTCTTAAAAAATAATATGTGCACATATTTCATGGCTGTTTATATTTTCCATCCTTCTCCCAGGCTTGTACTCCAAAAGGTAAAAAAGTCACCATGCCATCTGGTCTTGAAATAATAAAACAGTATGTAGTCTGAAATTGACTCCTCTGATTACTGTATTGACAAGAATTTTGTTTCAGACGTCCCCCAAAACAACAAAAAAACAACAAATTCAGTGCTGTTTAGTGCCTGTTAGAAGAAGTTTTAGCTCCCCAGTTTATTAAAACAGCCATGTCAAATATTCTTGGTGTTCTATAATTACAGTATTGTACCACATATATTTTAAAAAGTTTCATGTACAACACCAAGATATAACCTACGTTCAGGACAACTTAAAATATTAAAATTAAAACTATCACTACAAAACAGGAAGCAGGTGGGAAAGACAAATACAGTAATGAAAATTTCCCTTAAAATTTTCCTTGAAGTATTTAGCTGTGTCCAGTTCTGCATTGTAACATTACGGTGCCCACCACTCACACTGTTCACTATAGTCAGTGAATGAGAAATATAATCTAGAAGTTTTATCAGAAGAACTTTTAGCTCCCCAGGTTATTAAAACAGCCGTGTCAAATATTCTTGGTGTTCTATAATTACGGTATTGTACCACATATATTTTAAAAAGTTTCATGTACAACACCAAGATATAACCTACTTTCAGGAAAACTTAAAATATTAAAATTAAAACTATCACTACAAAACAGGAAGCAGGTGGGAAAGACACAGTAATGAAAATTTCCCTTAAAATTTTCCTTGAAGGATTTAGCTGTGTCCAGTTCTGCATTGTAACATTACGGTGCCCACCACTCAGAATGTTCACTATAGTCAGTGAATGAGAAATATAATCTAGATGTTTTATCAGAAGAACTTTTAGCTCCCCAGTTTATTAAAGCAGCTGTGTCAAATATTCAAATATTCATTACTTTCATTACAGTAATGAAAATTTCCCTTAAAAGTTTCCTTGAAGGATTTAGCTGTGTCCAGGTCTGTATACTGTATTTGCCGGGAAATTTCCCCCCTGTCAAGTATCCTGTATTTTCTGGAAAATTTCCCCCCCGTCAAGTATCCTGTATTTGCCGGGAAATATCCCCGTCAAGTATCCTATTTTCGCCAGGAAATTTCCACCCTGTCAAGCATCCTGTATTTGCCAGGAAATTTTCCCAGTCAAGTATCCTGTATTTTCTGGGAAATTTCCCCCTGTCAAGTATACTGTATTTTCTGGGAAATTTACCCCCCGTCAAGTATACTGTATTTGCCGGGAAATTTCCCCCCTGTCAAGTATCCTGTATTTTCTGGGAAATTTCCCCCCCGTTAAGTATCCTGTATTTGCCGGGAAATATCCCCGTCAAGTATCCTGTATTTTCTGGGAAATTTCCCCCCGTCAAGTATCCTGTATTTGCAGGGAAATTTCCCCTGTCAAGTATCCTGTATTTTCTGGGAAAATTTCCCCCTGTCAAGTATCCTGTATTTTCCAGGAAATATCCCCCTGTCAAGTATACTGTATTTTCTGGGACATTTCCACCCTGCCAAGTATCCTGTATTTTCCGGGAAATATCCCCCCGTCAGGTATACTGTATTTTCTGGGACATTTCCACCCTGTCAAGTATCCTGTATTTGCCAGGAAATTTTCCCAGTCAAGTATCCTGTATTTTCTGTGAAATTTACCCCCCGTCAAGTATCCTGTATTTGCCGGGAAATATCTCCGTCAAGTATCCTGTTTTCGCCAGGAAATTTCCACCCTGTCAAGTATCCTGTATTTGCCAGGAAATTTTCCCAGTCAAGTATCCTGTATTTTCTGTGAAATTTACCCCCCGTCAAGTATCCTGTATTTGCCGGGAAATATCTCCGTCAAGTATCCTGTTTTCGCCAGGAAATTTCCACCCTGTCAAGTATCCTGTATTTGCCAGGAAATTTTCCCAGTCAAGTATCCTGTATTTTCTGGGAAAATTCCCCCCTGTCAAGTATCCTGTATTTTCTGGGAAATTTCCCCCCCGTCAAGTATCCTGTATTTGCCGGGAAATATCCCCGTCAAGTATCCTGTTTTCGCCAGGAAATTTCCACCCTGTCAAGTATCCTGCATTTGCCAGGAAATTTTCCCAGTCAAGTATCCTGTATTTTCTGGGAAATTTCCCCCTGTCAAGTATACTGTATTTTCTGGGAAATTTACCCGCTGTCAAGTATACTGTATTTGCCGGGAAATTTCCCCCTGTCAAGTATCCTGTATTTTCTGGGAAATTTCCCCCCGTCAAGTATCCTGTATTTGCCGGGAAATATCCCCGTCAAGTATCCTGTTTTCGCCAGGAAATTTCCACCCTGTCAAGTATCCTGTATTTGCCGGTAAATTTCCCCTGTCAAGTATCCTGTATTTTCTGGGAAATTTACCCGCTGTCAAGTATACTGTATTTGCCGGGAAATTTCCCCCTGTCAAGTATCCTGTATTTTCTGGGAAATTTCCCCCCGTCAAGTATCCTGTATTTGCCGGGAAATATCCCCGTCAAGTATCCTGTTTTCGCCAGGAAATTTCCACCCTGTCAAGTATCCTGTATTTGCCGGTAAATTTCCCCTGTCAAGTATCCTGTATTTTCTGGGAAAATTTCCCCCTGTCAAGTATCCTGTATTTTCCGGGAAATATCCCCCTGTCAAGTATACTGTATTTTCTGGGACATTTCCACCCTGTCAAGTATCCTGTATTTGCCAGGAAATTTTCCCAGTCAAGTATCCTGTATTTTCTGGGAAATTTCCCCCTGTCAAGTATACTGTATTTTCTGTGAAATTTACCCCCCGTCAAGTATCCTGTATATGCCGGGAAATATCCCCCTGTCAAGTATCCTGTTTTCGCCCGGAAATTTCCACCCTGTCAAGTATACTGTATTTGCCGGGAAATTTCCCCCTGTCAAGTATCCTGTATTTTCTGGGAAATTTCCCCCCCGTCAAGTATCCTGTATTTGCCGGGAAATATCCCCGTCAAGTATCCTGTTTTCGCCAGGAAATTTCCACCCTGTCAAGTATCCTGTATTTGCCAGGAAATTTTCCCAGTCAAATATCCTGTATTTTCTGGGAAATTTTCCCCTGTCAAGTATACTATATTTTCTGTGAAATTTACCCCCCGTCAAGTATCTTGTATTTGCCGGGAAATATCCCCCTGTCAAGTTACCTGTTTTCGCCAGGAAATTTCCACCCTGTCAAGTATCCTGTATTTGCCAGGAAATTTTCCCTGTCAAGTATCCTGTATTTTCTGGGAAAATTTCCCCCTGTCAAGAATCCTGTATTTGCCGGAAAATATCCCCCTGTCAAGTATCCAGGGGAAAGACAAATAGAGTAATGAAAATTTCCCTTATAATTTTCCTTGAAGGATTTAGCTGTGTCCAGTTCTGCATTGTAACATTACTTTGACCACGACTCAGAATGTTCACTGCAGTCAGTGAATGAGAAATATAATCTAGAACATTACACTGCATAAAAAAATCTAATCATGTATCTGTGAACACAACAGACTTTTTGCATTACATGAGGCTATGCCTTGTGAGCAAGAGGCCTCTCCTTTTTTAACTCTTAAAAAATAATATGTGCACATATTTCATGGCTGTTTATATTTTCCATACTTCTCCCAGGCTTGTACTCCAAAAGGAACCGGTATAAGGTAAAAAAGTCACCATGCCAACTGGTCTTGAAATAATAAAACAGTATCTAGTCTGAAATTGACTCCTCTGATTACTGTATTGACAAGAATTTTGTTTCAGACGTCCCCCAAAACAACAAAAAAACAACAAATTCAGTGCTGTTTAGTGCCTGTTAGAAGTTTTATAAGAAGAACTTTTAGCTCCCCAGTTTATTAAAACAGCCATGTCAAATATTCTTGGTGTTCTATAATTACAGTATTGTACCACATATATTTTAAAAAGTTTCATGTACAACACCAAGATATAACCTACTTTCAGGACAACTTAAAATATTAAAATTAAAACTGTCACTACAAAACAGGAAGCAGGTGGGAAAGACAAATACAGTAATGAAAATTTCCCTTAAAATTTTCCTTGAAGGATTTAGCTGTGTCCAGTTCTGCATTGTAACATTACGGTGCCCACCACTCAGAATGTTCACTGTAGTCAGTGAATGAGAAATTAAATCTAGAACATTACAGTGTATAAAACAATCTAATCATTATGTGTGAACACCAGACTTTTTGCTTTACAACAGACGTTCTTCTGATAAAACTTCTAGATTATATTTCTCATTCACTGACTACTTTACATGAGGCTATGCCTTGTGGGCAAGAGGCCTCTCCTTTTTTAATTCTTAAAAATAATATGTGTTCACATATTTCATGGCTGCTTATATTTTCCATGCTTCTCCCAGGCTTGTACCAAAAGGAACCAGTATAAAGTAAAAAAGTCAGCATGCCAACTGGTCTTGAAATAATAAAGAGTATCCAGTCTGAAATTGACACTGATTAATGTATTGACAAGAACTTTGTTTCAAACGTCCCCCAAAACAACAACAACAAAAAACAACCTCAGTGCTGTTTAGTGCCTGTTAGAAGTTTTAGAACTGTTAGAAGTGCCTGTTAGACGTTTTAGAACTGCAGTGGCTCAAGTCGTTAAGACGCTGACTGGGAAGTGGAAGGTCAGCAGTTCGATTCCCGAGTATTGCAGGATGGAAATGAGCTCCTGCCAACTTCGAAAGCAAGAAATTGCAAGTAGATAAATAGGGACCACTTCGTTGGGAAGGTAACAGCGTTCCGTGCCTGCCACATGACCACCACAGTGCTGGCTCTTCGGCTTAGAAACAGAGATGAGCACTGCACCCTAGAGTCGGATACGACTGGCTTTCGAGCAAGGGAAACCTTTACCTTTACCTTTAGAAGTTTTATCAGAAGAACTTTTAGCTCCCCAGTTTATTAAAACAGCTGTGTCAAATATTCTTGGTGTTCTATAATTACAGTAATGAAAATTTCCCTTAAAAGTTTCCTTGAAGGATTTAGCTGTGTCCAGGTCTGTATACTGTATTTGCGGGGAAATTTCACCCCTGTCAAGTATCCTGTATTTTCTGGGAAAAATTCCCCCTGTCAAGTACCCAGTTTTTGCCAGGAAATTTCGCCCTGTCAAGTATACTGTATTTGCCGGGAAATTTCCCCCCTGTCAAGTATCCTGTATTTTCTGGGAAATTTCCCCCCGTCAAGTATCCTGTATTTGCCGGGAAATATCCCCGTCAAGTATCCTGTTTTCGCCAGGAAATTTCCACCCTGTCAAGTATCCTGTATTTGCCAGGAAATTTTCCCAGTCAAGTACCCTGTATTTTCTGGGAAATTTCCCCCTGTCAAGTATACTGTATTTTCTGGGAAATTTACCCCCCGTCAAGTATCCTGTATTTGCCGGGAAATATCCCCATGTCAAGTATCCTGTTTTCGCCAGGAAATTTCCACCCTGTCAAGTATCCTGTATTTGCCAGGAAATTTTCCCTGTCAAGTATCCTGTATTTTCTGGGAAAATTTCCCCCTGTCAAGTATCCTGTATTTTCCAGGAAATATCCCCCTGTCAAGTATACTGTATTTTCTGGGACATTTCCACCCTGTCAAGTATCCTGTATTTGCCAGGAAATTTTCCCAGTCAAGTATCCTGTATTTTCTGGGAAATTTCCCCCTGTCAAGTATACTGTATTTTCTGGGAAATTTACCCCCGTCAAGTATCCTGTATTTGCCGGGAAATATCCCCCTGTCAAGTATCCTGTATTTTCTGGGAAATTTCCCCCCGTCAAGTATCCTGTATTTGCCGGGAAATTTTCCCTGTCAAGTATCCTGTTTTCGCCAGGAAATTTGCCCAGTCAAGTATCCTGTATTTTCTGGGAAATTTCCCCCTGTCAAGTATACTGTATTTTCTGTGAAATTTACCCCCCGTCAAGTATACTGTATTTGCCAGGAAATTTTCCCTGTCAAGTATCCTGTATTTGCCGGGAAATATCCCCCTGTCAAGTATCCAGGGGAAAGACAAATAGAGTAATGAAAATTTCCCTTATAATTTTCCTTGAAGGATTTAGCTGTGTCCAGTTCTGCATTGTAACATTACGGTGCCCACCACTCAGAATGTTCACTGTAGTCAGTGAATGAGAAATTAAATCTAGAACACTACAGTGTATAAAACAATCTAATCATTATGTGTGAACACCAGACTTTTTCCTTTACAACAGAAGTTCTGCTGATAAAACTTCTAGATTATATTTCTCAATCACTGACTACTTTACATACCTTGTGGGCAAGAGGCCACTCCTTTTTTAATTCTTTAAAATAATATGTGTTCACATATTTCATGGCTGCTTATATTTTCCATGCTTCTCCCAGGCTTGTATTCCAAAAGGAACCAGTATAAAGTAAAAAAGTCACCATGCCAACTGGTCTTGAAATAATAAAGAGTATCTAGTCTGAAATTGACACTGATTAATGTATTGACAAGAACTTTGTTTCAAACGTCCCCCAAAACAACAACAACAAAAAACAACCTCAGTGCTGTTTAGTGCCTGTTAGAAGTTTTATCAGAAGAACTTTTAGCTCCCCAGTTTATTAAAACAGCTGTGTCAAATATTCTTGGTGTTCTATAATTACAGTAATGAAAATTTCCCTTAAAAGTTTCCTTGAAGGATTTAGCTGTGTCCAGGTCTGTATACTGTATTTGCTGGGAAATTTCCCCCCTGTCAAGTATCCTGTATTTTCTGGGAAAAATTCCCCCTGTCAAGTATCCTGTATTTGCCAGGAAATTTTCCCAGTCAAGTACCCTGTATTTTCTGGGAAATTTCCCCCTGTCAAGTATACTGTATTTTCTGGGAAATTTACCCCCCGTCAAGTATCCTGTATTTGCCGGGAAATATCCCCATGTCAAGTATCCTGTTTTCACCAGGAAATTTCCACCCTGTCAAGTATCCTGTATTTGCCAGGAAATTTTCCCTGTCAAGTATCCTGTATTTTCTGGGAAATTTTACCAGTCAAGTATCCTGTATTTTCTGGGAAATTTCCCCCTGTCAAGTATACTGTATTTGCCGGGAAATTTCCCCCCCGTCAAGTATCCTGTATTTGCCGGGAAATATCCCCGTCAAGTATCCTGTTTTCGCCAGGAAATTTACCCCCTGTCATGTATACTGTATTTGCCGGGAAATTTCCCCCCTGTCAAGTATACTGTATTTTCTGGGAAATTTCCCCCCCGTCAAGTATCCTGTATTTGCCGGGAAATATCCCCGTCAAGTATCCTGTTTTCGGCAGGAAATTTCCACCCTGTCAAGTATCCTGTATTTGCCGGGAAATTTCCCCTGTCAAGTATCCTGTATTTTCTGGGAAAATTTCCCCCTGTCAAGTATCCTGTATTTTCCGGGAAATATCCCCCTGTCAAGTATACTGTATTTTCTGGGACATTTCCACCCTGTCAAGTATCCTGTATTTGCCAGGAAATTTTCCCAGTCAAGTATCCTGTATTTTTTGGGAAATTTCCCCCTGTCAAGTATACTATATTTTCTGTGAAATTTACCCCCCGTCAAGTATCATGTATTTGCCGGGAAATATCCCCCTGTCAAGTTTCCTGTTTTCGCCAGGAAATTTCCACCCTGTCAAGTATCCTGTATTTGCCAGGAAATTTTCCCAGTCAAGTATCCTGTATTTTCTGGGAAATTTCCCCCTGTCAAGTATACTATATTTTCTGTGAAATTTACCCCCCGTCAAGTATCCTGTATTTGCCGGGAAATATCCCCCTGTCAAGTTTCCTGTTTTCGCCAGGAAATTTCCACCCTGTCAAGTATCCTGTATTTGCCAGGAAATTTTCCCTGTCAAGTATCCTGTATTTTCTGGGAAAATTTCCCCCTGTCAAGAATCCTGTATTTGCCGGAAAATATCCCCCTGTCAAGTATCCAGGGGAAAGACAAATAGAGTAATGAAAATTTCCCTTATAATTTTGCTTGAAGGATTTAGCTGTGTCCAGTTCTGCATTGTAACATTACTTTGACCACGACTCAGAATGTTCACTGCAGTCAGTGAATGAGAAATATAATCTAGAACATTACACTGCATAAAAAAATCTAATCATGTATCTGTGAACACAACAGACTTTTTGCATTACATGAGGCTACGCCTTGTGAGCAAGAGGCCTCTCCTTTTTTAACTCTTAAAAAATAATATGTGCACATATTTCATGGCTGTTTATATTTTCCATCCTTCTCCCAGGCTTGTACTCCAAAAGGAACCGGTATAAGGTAAAAAAGTCACCATGCCAACTGGTCTTGAAATAATAAAACAGTATCTAGTCTGAAATTGACTCCTCTGATTACTGTATTGACAAGAATTTTGTTTCAGACGTCCCCCAAAACAACAAAAAAACAACAAATTCAGTGCTGTTTAGTGCCTGTTAGAAGTTTTATCAGAAGAAATTTTAGCTCCCCAGTTTATTAAAACAGCCGTGTCAAATATTCTTGGTGTTCTATAATTACAGTATTGTACCACATATATTTTTAAAAGTTTCATGTACAACACCAAGATATAACCTACGTTCAGGACAACTTAAAATATTAAAATTAAAACTATCACTACAAAACAGGAAGTAGGTGGGAAAGACAAATACAGTAATGAAAATTTCCCTTAAAATTTTCCTTGAAGGATTTACCTGTGTCCAGCTCTGCATTGTAACATTACGGTGCCCACCACTCAGAATGTTCACTATAGTCAGTGAATGAGAAATATAATCTAGAAGTTTTATCAGAAGAACTTTTAGCTCCCCAGGTTATTAAAACAGCCGTGTCAAATATTCTTGGTGTTCTATAATTACGGTATTGTACCACATATATTTTTAAAATTTCATGTACAACACCAAGATATAACCCTAAAACTATCACTACAAAACAGGAAGTAGGTGGGAAAGACAAATACAGTAATGAAAATTTCCCTTAAAATTTTCCTTGAAGGATTTAGCTGTGTCCAGTTCTGCATTGTAACATTACGGTGCACACCACTCAGAATGTTCACTGTAGTCAGTGAATAATATAATCTAGAACATTACACTGCATAAAACAATCTAATCATGTATCTGTGAACACAACAGACTTTTTGCTTTTCATGAGGCTATGCCTCGTGAGCAAGAGGCCTCTCCTTTTTTAACTCTTAAAAAAATAATATGTGTTCACATATTTCATGGCTGTTTATATATTCCATCCTTCTCCCAGGCTTGTACTCCAAAAGGAACCGATAAATAAGGTATGTTAAAAAAGTCACCATGCCAACTGGTCTTGAAATAATAAAACAGTATCTAGTCTGAAATTGACTCCTCTGATTACTGTATTGACAAGAATTTTGTTTCAGACGTCCAGCAAAACACGAAAAAACAACCTCAGTGCAGTTTAGTGCCTGTTAGAATTTTTATCAGAAGAAATTTTTGCTCCCCAGTTTATTAAAACAGCCGTGTCAAATATTCTTGGTGTTCTATAATTACAGTATTGAACCACATATATTTTAAAAAGTTTCATGTACAACACCAAGATATAACCTACTTTCAGGACAACTTAAAATATTAAAATTAAAACTATCACTACAAAACAGGAAGCAGGTTGGGAAAGACAAATACAGTAATGAAAATTTCCCTTAAAATTTTCCTTGAAGGATTTACCTGTGTCCAGCTCTGCATTGTAACATTACGGTGCCCACCACTCAGAATGTTCACTATAGTCAGTGAATGAGAAATATAATCTAGAAGTTTTATCAGAAGAACTTTTAGCTCCCCAGGTTATTAAAACAGCCGTGTCAAATATTCTTGGTGTTCTATAATTACGGTATTGTACCACATATATTTTTAAAATTTCATGTACAACACCAAGATATACCCTAAAACTATCACTACAAAACAGGAAGTAGGTGGGAAAGACAAATACAGTAATGAAAATTTCCCTTAAAATTTTCCTTGAAGGATTTAGCTGTGTCCAGTTCTGCATTGTAACATTACGGTGCACACCACTCAGAATGTTCACTGTAGTCAGTGAATAATATAATCTAGAACATTACACTGCATAAAACAATCTAATCATGTATCTGTGAACACAACAGACTTTTTGCTTTTCATGAGGCTATGCCTCGTGAGCAAGAGGCCTCTCCTTTTTTAACTCTTAAAAAAATAATATGTGTTCACATATTTCATGGCTGTTTATATATTCCATCCTTCTCCCAGGCTTGTACTCCAAAAGGAACCGATATAAGGTATGTTAAAAAAGTCACCATGCCAACTGGTCTTGAAATAATAAAACAGTATCTAGTCTGAAATTGACTCCTCTGATTACTGTATTGACAAGAATTTTGTTTCAGACGTCCAGCAAAACACGAAAAAACAACCTCAGTGCAGTTTAGTGCCTGTTAGAATTTTTATCAGAAGAAATTTTTGCTCCCCAGTTTATTAAAACAGCCGTGTCAAATATTCTTGGTGTTCTATAATTACAGTATTGTACCACATATATTTTAAAAAGTTTCATGTACAACACCAAGATATAACCTACTTTCAGGACAACTTAAAATATTAAAATTAAAACTATCACTACAAAACAGGAAGCAGGTTGGGAAAGACAAATACAGTAATGAAAATTTCCCTTAAAATTTTCCTTGAAGGATTTAGCTGTGTCCAGTTCTGCATTGTAACATTACGGTGCCCACCACTCAGAATGTTCACTATAGTCAGTGAATGAGAAATATAATCTAGAAGTTTTATCAGAAGAACTTTTAGCTCCCCAGTTTATTAAAACAGCCATTTCAAATATTCTTGGTGTTCTATAATTACGGTAGTGTACCACATATATTTTAAAAAGTTTCATGTACAACACCAAGATATAACCTACTTTCAGGACAACTTAAAATATTAAAATTAAAACTATCACTACAAAACAGGAAGCAGGTGGGAAAGACAAATACAGTAATGAAAATTTCCCTTAAAATTTTCCTTGAAGGATTTAGCTGTGTCCAGTTCTGCATTGTAACATTACGGTGCCCACCACTCAGAATGTTCACTGTAGTCAGTGAATGAGAAATTAAATCTAGAACATTACAGTGTATAAAACAATCTAATCATTATGTGTGAACACCAGACTTTTTGCTTTACAACAGACGTTCTTCTGATAAAACTTCTAGATTATATTTCTCATTCACTGACTACTTTACATGAGGCTATGCCTTGTGGGCAAGAGGCCTCTCCTTTTTTAATTCTTAAAAATAATATGTGTTCACATATTTCATGGCTGCTTATATTTTCCATGCTTCTCCCAGGCTTGTACCAAAAGGAACCAGTATAAAGTAAAAAAGTCAGCATGCCAACTGGTCTTGAAATAATAAAGAGTATCTAGTCTGAAATTGACACTGATTAATGTATTGACAAGAACTTTGTTTCAAACGTCCCCCAAAACAACAACAACAAAAAACAACCTCAGTGCTGTTTAGTGCCTGTTAGAAGTTTTAGAACTGTTAGAAGTGCCTGTTAGACGTTTTAGAACTGCAGTGGCTCAAGTCGTTAAGACGCTGACTGGGAAGTGGAAGGTCAGCAGTTCGATTCCCGAGTATTGCAGGATGGAAATGAGCTCCCGTCTTCATCCCAGCTCCTGCCAACCGAGCACTTCGAAAGCAAGAAATTGCAAGTAGATAAATAGGGACCACTTCGTTGGGAAGGTAACAGCGTTCCGTGCGCTCCGGTGTCTAGTCATGCCTGCCACATGACCACGGAAACGTCTGCAGAAGCAGACAGTGCTGGCTCTTCGGCTTAGAAACAGAGATGAGCACTGCACCCTAGAGTCGGATACGACTGGCTTTCGAGCAAGGGAAACCTTTACCTTTACCTTTAGAAGTTTTATCAGAAGAACTTTTAGCTCCCCAGTTTATTAAAACAGCTGTGTCAAATATTCTTGGTGTTCTATAATTACAGTAATGAAAATTTCCCTTAAAAGTTTCCTTGAAGGATTTAGCTGTGTCCAGGTCTGTATACTGTATTTTCTGGGAAATTTCCCCCCGTCAAGTATCCTGTATTTGCCGGGAAATATCCCCGTCAAGTATCCTGTTTTCGCCAGGAAATTTCCACCCTGTCAAGTATCCTGTATTTGCCAGGAAATTTTCCCAGTCAAGTACCCTGTATTTTCTGGGAAATTTCCCCCTGTCAAGTATACTGTATTTTCTGGGAAATTTACCCCCCGTCAAGTATCCTGTATTTGCCGGGAAATATCCCCATGTCAAGTATCCTGTTTTCGCCAGGAAATTTCCACCCTGTCAAGTATCCTGTATTTGCCAGGAAATTTTCCCTGTCAAGTATCCTGTATTTTCTGGGAAATTTTACCAGTCAAGTATCCTGTATTTTCTGGGAAATTTCCCCCTGTCAAGTATACTGTATTTGCCGGGAAATTTCCCCCCCGTCAAGTATCCTGTATTTGCCGGGAAATATCCCCGTCAAGTATCCTGTTTTCGCCAGGAAATTTCCACCCTGTCAAGTATCCTGTATTTGCCGGGAAATTTCCCCTGTCAAGTATCCTGTATTTTCTGGGAAAATTTCCCCCTGTCAAGTATCCTGTATTTTCCGGGAAATATCCCCCTGTCAAGTATACTGTATTTTCTGGGACATTTCCACCCTGTCAAGTATCCTGTATTTGCCGGGAAATTTTCCCAGTCAAGTATCCTGTATTTTTTGGGAAATTTCCCCCTGTCAAGTATACTGTATTTTCTGTGAAATTTACCCCCCGTCAAGTATCCTTTATATGCCGGGAAATATCCCCCTGTCAAGTATCCTGTTTTCGCCAGGAAATTTCCACCCTGTCAAGTATACTGTATTTGCCGGGAAATTTCCCCCTGTCAAGTATCCTGTATTTTCTGGGAAATTCCCCCCCCCCGTCAAGTATCCTGTATTTGCCGGGAAATATCCCCATCAAGTATCCTGTTTTCGCCAGGAAATTTCCACCCTGTCAAGTATCCTGTATTTGCCAGGAAATTTTCCCAGTCAAGTATCCTGTATTTTCTGGTTAATTTCCCCCTGTCAAGTATACTATATTTTCTGTGAAATTTACCCCCCGTCAAGTATCCTGTATTTGCCGGGAAATATCCCCCTGTCAAGTTTCCTGTTTTCGCCAGGAAATTTCCACCCTGTCAAGTATCCTGTATTTGCCAGGAAATTTTCCCTGTCAAGTATCCTGTATTTTCTGGGAAAATTTCCCCCTGTCAAGAATCCTGTATTTGCCGGAAAATATCCCCCTGTCAAGTATCCAGGGGAAAGACAAATAGAGTAATGAAAATTTCCCTTATAATTTTCCTTGAAGGATTTAGCTGTGTCCAGTTCTGCATTGTAACATTACTTTGACCACGACTCAGAATGTTCACTGCAGTCAGTGAATGATAAATATAATCTAGAACATTACACTGCATAAAAAAATCTAATCATGTATCTGTGAACACAACAGACTTTTTGCATTACATGAGGCTATGCCTTGTGAGCAAGAGGCCTCTCCTTTTTTAACTCTTAAAAAATAATATGTGCACATATTTCATGGCTGTTTATATTTTCCGTCCTTCTCCCAGGCTTGTACTCCAAAAGGAACCGGTATAAGGTAAAAAAGTCACCATGCCAACTGGTCTTGAAATAATAAAACAGTATCTAGTCTGAAATTGACTCCTCTGATTACTGTATTGACAAGAATTTTGTTTCAGACGTCCCCCAAAACAACAAAAAAACAACAAATTCAGTGCTGTTTAGTGCCTGTTAGAAGTTTTATCAGAAGAAATTTTAGCTCCCCAGTTTATTAAAACAGCCGTGTCAAATATTCTTGGTGTTCTATAATTACAGTATTGTACCACATATATTTTAAAAAGTTTCATGTACAACACCAAGATATAACCTACGTTCAGGACAACTTAAAATATTAAAATTAAAACTATCACTACAAAACAGGAAGCAGGTGGGAAAGACAAATACAGTAATGAAAATTTCCCTTAAAATTTTCCTTGAAGGATTTACCTGTGTCCAGCTCTGCATTGTAACATTACGGTGCACACCACTCAGAATGTTCACTGTAGTCAGTGAATAATATAATCTAGAACATTACACTGCATAAAACAATCTAATCATGTATCAGTGAACACAACAGACTTTTTGCTTTTCATGAGGCTATGCCTCGTGAGCAAGAGGCCTCTCCTTTTTTAACTCTTAAAAAAATAAGATGTGTTCACATATTTCATGGCTGTTTATATATTCCATCCTTCTCCCAGGCTTGTACTCCAAAAGGAACCGATATAAGGTATGTTAAAAAAGTCACCATGCCAACTGGTCTTGAAATAATAAAACAGTATCTAGTCTGAAATTGACTCCTCTGATTACTGTATTGACAAGAATTTTGTTTCAGACGTCCAGCAAAACAAGAAAAAACAACCTCAGTGCAGTTTAGTGCCTGTTAGAATTTTTATCAGAAGAAATTTTAGCTCCCCAGTTTATTAAAACAGCCGTGTCAAATATTCTTGGTGTTCTATAATTACAGTATTGTACCACATATATTTTAAAAAGTTTCATGTACAACACCAAGATATAACCTACTTTCAGGACAACTTAAAATATTAAAATTAAAACTATCACTACAAAACAGGAAGCAGGTGGGAAAGACAAATACAGTAATGAAAATTTCCCTTAAAATTTTCCTTGAAGGATTTAGCTGTGTCCAGTTCTGCATTGTAACATTACGGTGCCCACCACTCAGAATGTTCACTGTAGTCAGTGAATGAGAAATTAAATCTAGAACATTACAGTGTATAAAACAATCTAATCATTATGTGTGAACACCAGACTTTTTGCTTTACAACAGAAGTTCTTCTGATAAAACTTCTAGATTATATTTCTCATTCACTGACTACTTTACATGAGGCTATGCCTTGTGGGCAAGAGGCCTCTCCTTTTTTAATTCTTAAAAATAATATGTGTTCACATATTTCATGGCTGCTTATATTTTCCATGCTTCTCCCAGGCTTGTACTCCAAAAGGAACCAGTATAAAGTAAAAAAGTCAGCATGCCAACTGGTCTTGAAATAATAAAGAGTATCTAGTCTGAAATTGACACTGATTAATGTATTGACAAGAACTTTGTTTCAAACGTCCCCCAAAACAACAACAACAAAAAACAACCTCAGTGCTGTTTAGTGCCTGTTAGAAGTTTTATCAGAAGAACTTTTAGCACCCCAGTTTATTAAAACAGCTGTGTCAAATATTCTTGGTGTTCTATAATTACAGTAATGAAAATTTCCCTTAAAAGTTTCCTTGAAGGATTTAGCTGTGTCCAGGTCTGTATACTGTATTTGCCGGGAAATTTCCCCCCTGTCAAGTATTTTCTGGGGAAAATTCCCCCTGTCAAGTATCCAGTTTTTGCCAGGAAATATCGCCCTTTCAAGTATACTGTATTTGCCGGGAAATTTCCCCCTGTCAAGTATCCTGTATTTTCTGGGAAATTTCCCCCAGTCAAATATCCTGTATTTGCCGGGAAATATCCCCGTCAAGTACCCTGTATTTTCTGGGAAATTTCCCCCTGTCAAGTGTACTGTATTTTCTGGGAAATTTACCCCTCGTCAAGTATCCTGTATTTGCCGCGAAATATCCCCATGTCAAGTATCCTGTTTCGCCAGGAAATTTCCACCCTGTCAAGTATCCTGTATTTGCCAGGAAATTTTCCCTGTCAAGTATCCTGTATTTTCTGGGAAATTTTACCAGTCAAGTATCCTGTATTTTCTGGGAAATTTCCCCCTGTCACTGTATTTTCTGGGAAATTTACCCCCTGTCAAGTATACTGTATTTGCCGGGAAATTTCCCCTCTGTCAAGTATCCTGTATTTTCTGGGAAATTCCCCCCCCGGCAAGTATCCTGTATTTGCCGGGAAATATCCCCGTCAAGTATCCTGTTTTCGCCAGGAAATTTCCACCCTGTCAAGTATCCTGTATTTGCCGGGAAATTTCCCCTGTCAAGTATCCTGTATTTTCTGGGACATTTCCACCCTGTCAAGTATCCGGTATTTGCCAGGAAATTTTCCCAGTCAAGTATCCTGTATTTTCTGGGAAATTTCCCCCTGTCAAGTATACTGTATTTTCTGTGAAATTTACCACCCGTCAAGTATCCTTTATATGCCGGGAAATATCCCCCTGTCAAGTATCCTGTTTTCGCCAGGAAATTTCCACCCTGTCAAGTATACTGTATTTGCCGGGAAATTTCCCCCTGTCAAGTATCCTGTATTTTCTGGGAAATTTCCCCCCCGTCAAGTATCCTGTATTTGCCGGGAAATATCCCCATCAAGTATCCTGTTTTCGCCAGGAAATTTCCACCCTGTCAAGTATCCTGTATTTGCCAGGAAATTTTCCCTGTCAAGTGTCCTGTATTTTCTGGGAAAATTTCCCCCTGTCAAGAATCCAGTATTTGCCGGAAAATATCCCCCTGTCAAGTATCCAGGGGAAAGACAAATAGAGTAATGAAAATTTCCCTTATAATTTTCCTTGAAGGATTTAGCTGTGTCCAGTTCTGCATTGTAACATTACTTTGACCACGACTAAGAATGTTCACTGCAGTCAGTGAATGAGAAATATAATCTAGAACATTACACTGCATAAAAAAATCTAATCATGTATCTGTGAACACAGCAGACTTTTTGCATTACATGAGGCTATGCCTTGTGAGCAAGAGGCCTCTCCTTTTTTAACTCTTAAAAAATAATATGTGCACATATTTCATGGCTGTTTATATTTTCCATCCTTCTCCCAGGCTTGTACTCCAAAAGGAACCGGTATAAGGTAAAAAAGTCACCATGCCAACTGGTCTTGAAATAATAAAACAGTATCTAGTCTGAAATTGACTCCTCTGAGTACTGTATTGACAAGAATTTTGTTTCAGACATCCCCCAAAACAACAAAAAAACAACAAATTCAGTGCTGTTTAGTGCCTGTTAGAAGTTTTATAAGAAGAACTTTTAGCTCCCCAGTTTATTAAAACAGCCGTGTCAAATATTCTTGGTGTTCTATAATTACAGTATTGTACCACATATATTTTAAAAAGTTTCATGTACAACACCAAGATATAACCTACTTTCAGGACAACTTAAAATATTAAAATTAAAACTATCACTACAAAACAGGAAGCAGGTGGGAAAGACAAATACAGTAATGAAAATTTCCCTTAAAATTTTCCTTGAAGGATTTAGCTGTGTCCAGTTCTGCATTGTAACATTACGGTGCCCACCACTCAGAATGTTCACTATAGTCAGTGAATGAGAAATATAATCTAGGTTTTATCAGAAGAACTTTTAGCTCCCCAGTTTATTAAAACAGCCGTGTCAAATATTCTTGGTGTTCTATAATTACAGTATTGTACCACATATATTTTAAAAAGTTTCATGTACAACACCAAGATATAACCTACTTTCAGGACAACTTAAAATATTAAAATTAAAACTATCACTACAAAACAGGAAGCAGGTGGGAAAGACAAATACAGTAATGAAAATTTCCCTTAAAATTTTCCTTGAAGGATTTAGCTGTGTCCAGTTCTGCATTGTAACATTACGGTGCCCACCACTCAGAATGTTCACTATAGTCAGTGAATGAGAAATATAATCTAGAAGTTTTATCAGAAGAACTTTTAGCTCCCCAGTTTATTAAAACAGCCATGTCAAATATTCTTGGTGTTCTATAATTACGGTAGTGTACCACATATATTTTAAAAAGTTTCATGTACAACACCAAGATATAACCTACTTTCAGGACAACTTAAAATATTAAAATTAAAACTATCACTACAAAACAGGAAGCAGGTGGGAAAGACACAGTAATGAAAATTTCCCTTAAAATTTTCCTTGAAGGATTTAGCTGTGTCCAGTTCTGCATTGTAACATTACGGTGCACACCACTCAGAATGTTCACTGTAGTCAGTGAATGAGAAATATAATCTAGAACATTACACTGCATAAAACAAACTAATCATGTATCTGTGAACACAACAGACTTTTTGCTTTTCATGAGGCTATGCCTTGTGAGCAAGAGGCCTCTCCTTTTTTAACTCTTTAAAAAATAACTTGTGTTCACATATTTCATGGCTGTTTATATATTCCATCCTTCTCCCAGGCTTGTACTCCAAAAGGAACCGATATAAGGTATGTTAAAAAAGTCACCATGCCAACTGGTCTTGAAATAATAAAACAGTATCTAGTCTGAAATTGACTCCTCTGATTACTGTATTGACAAGAATTTTGTTTCAGACGTCCAGCAAAACAAGAAAAAACAACCTCAGTGCTGTTTAGTGCCTGTTAGAATTTTTATCAGAAGAAATTTTAGCTCCCCAGTTTATTAAAACAGCCGTGTCAAATATTCTTGGTGTTCTATAATTACAGTATTGTACCACATATATTTTAAAAAGTTTCATGTACAACACCAAGATATAACCTACTTTCAGGACAACTTAAAATATTAAAATTAAAACTATCACTACAAAACAGGAAGCAGGTGGGAAAGACAAATACAGTAATGAAAATTTCCCTTAAAATTTTCCTTGAAGGATTTAGCTGTGTCCAGTTCTGCATTGTAACATTACGGTGCCCACCACTCAGAATGTTCACTATAGTCAGTGAATGAGAAATATAATCTAGAAGTTTTATCAGAAGAACTTTTAGCTCCCCAGTTTATTAAAACAGCCATGTCAAATATTCTTGGTGTTCTATAATTACGGTAGTGTACCACATATATTTTAAAAAGTTTCATGTACAACACCAAGATATAACCTACTTTCAGGACAACTTAAAATATTAAAATTAAAACTATCACTACAAAACAGGAAGCAGGTGGGAAAGACAAATACAGTAATGAAAATTTCCCTTAAAATTTTCCTTGAAGGATTTAGCTGTGTCCAGTTCTGCATTGTAACATTACGGTGCCCACCACTCAGAATGTTCACTGTAGTCAGTGAATGAGAAATTAAATCTAGAACATTACAGTGTATAAAACAATCTAATCATTATGTGTGAACACCAGACTTTTTGCTTTACAACAGACGTTCTTCTGATAAAACTTCTAGATTATATTTCTCATTCACTGACTACTTTACATGAGGCTATGCCTTGTGGGCAAGAGGCCTCTCCTTTTTTAATTCTTAAAAATAATATGTGTTCACATATTTCATGGCTGCTTATATTTTCCATGCTTCTCCCAGGCTTGTACCAAAAGGAACCAGTATAAAGTAAAAAAGTCAGCATGCCAACTGGTCTTGAAATAATAAAGAGTATCTAGTCTGAAATTGACACTGATTAATGTATTGACAAGAACTTTGTTTCAAACGTCCCCCAAAACAACAACAACAAAAAACAACCTCAGTGCTGTTTAGTGCCTGTTAGAAGTTTTAGAACTGTTAGAAGTGCCTGTTAGACGTTTTAGAACTGCAGTGGCTCAAGTCGTTAAGACGCTGACTGGGAAGTGGAAGGTCAGCAGTTCGATTCCCGAGTATTGCAGGATGGAAATGAGCTCCCGTCTTCATCCCAGCTCCTGCCAACCGAGCACTTCGAAAGCAAGAAATTGCAAGTAGATAAATAGGGACCACTTCGTTGGGAAGGTAACAGCGTTCCGTGCGCTCCGGTGTCTAGTCATGCCTGCCACATGACCACGGAAACGTCTGCAGAAGCAGACAGTGCTGGCTCTTCGGCTTAGAAACAGAGATGAGCACTGCACCCTAGAGTCGGATACGACTGGCTTTCGAGCAAGGGAAACCTTTACCTTTACCTTTAGAAGTTTTATCAGAAGAACTTTTAGCTCCCCAGTTTATTAAAACAGCTGTGTCAAATATTCTTGGTGTTCTATAATTACAGTAATGAAAATTTCCCTTAAAAGTTTCCTTGAAGGATTTAGCTGTGTCCAGGTCTGTATACTGTATTTTCTGGGAAATTTCCCCCCGTCAAGTATCCTGTATTTGCCGGGAAATATCCCCGTCAAGTATCCTGTTTTCGCCAGGAAATTTCCACCCTGTCAAGTATCCTGTATTTGCCAGGAAATTTTCCCAGTCAAGTACCCTGTATTTTCTGGGAAATTTCCCCCTGTCAAGTATACTGTATTTTCTGGGAAATTTACCCCCCGTCAAGTATCCTGTATTTGCCGGGAAATATCCCCATGTCAAGTATCCTGTTTTCGCCAGGAAATTTCCACCCTGTCAAGTATCCTGTATTTGCCAGGAAATTTTCCCTGTCAAGTATCCTGTATTTTCTGGGAAATTTTACCAGTCAAGTATCCTGTATTTTCTGGGAAATTTCCCCCTGTCAAGTATACTGTATTTGCCGGGAAATTTCCCCCCCGTCAAGTATCCTGTATTTGCCGGGAAATATCCCCGTCAAGTATCCTGTTTTCGCCAGGAAATTTCCACCCTGTCAAGTATCCTGTATTTGCCGGGAAATTTCCCCTGTCAAGTATCCTGTATTTTCTGGGAAAATTTCCCCCTGTCAAGTATCCTGTATTTTCCGGGAAATATCCCCCTGTCAAGTATACTGTATTTTCTGGGACATTTCCACCCTGTCAAGTATCCTGTATTTGCCGGGAAATTTTCCCAGTCAAGTATCCTGTATTTTTTGGGAAATTTCCCCCTGTCAAGTATACTGTATTTTCTGTGAAATTTACCCCCCGTCAAGTATCCTTTATATGCCGGGAAATATCCCCCTGTCAAGTATCCTGTTTTCGCCAGGAAATTTCCACCCTGTCAAGTATACTGTATTTGCCGGGAAATTTCCCCCTGTCAAGTATCCTGTATTTTCTGGGAAATTCCCCCCCCGTCAAGTATCCTGTATTTGCCGGGAAATATCCCCATCAAGTATCCTGTTTTCGCCAGGAAATTTCCACCCTGTCAAGTATCCTGTATTTGCCAGGAAATTTTCCCAGTCAAGTATCCTGTATTTTCTGGTTAATTTCCCCCTGTCAAGTATACTATATTTTCTGTGAAATTTACCCCCCGTCAAGTATCCTGTATTTGCCGGGAAATATCCCCCTGTCAAGTTTCCTGTTTTCGCCAGGAAATTTCCACCCTGTCAAGTATCCTGTATTTGCCAGGAAATTTTCCCTGTCAAGTATCCTGTATTTTCTGGGAAAATTTCCCCCTGTCAAGAATCCTGTATTTGCCGGAAAATATCCCCCTGTCAAGTATCCAGGGGAAAGACAAATAGAGTAATGAAAATTTCCCTTATAATTTTCCTTGAAGGATTTAGCTGTGTCCAGTTCTGCATTGTAACATTACTTTGACCACGACTCAGAATGTTCACTGCAGTCAGTGAATGATAAATATAATCTAGAACATTACACTGCATAAAAAAATCTAATCATGTATCTGTGAACACAACAGACTTTTTGCATTACATGAGGCTATGCCTTGTGAGCAAGAGGCCTCTCCTTTTTTAACTCTTAAAAAATAATATGTGCACATATTTCATGGCTGTTTATATTTTCCGTCCTTCTCCCAGGCTTGTACTCCAAAAGGAACCGGTATAAGGTAAAAAAGTCACCATGCCAACTGGTCTTGAAATAATAAAACAGTATCTAGTCTGAAATTTACTCCTCTGATTACTGTATTGACAAGAATTTTGTTTCAGACGTCCCCCAAAACAACAAAAAAACAACAAATTCAGTGCTGTTTAGTGCCTGTTAGAAGTTTTATCAGAAGAAATTTTAGCTCCCCAGTTTATTAAAACAGCCGTGTCAAATATTCTTGGTGTTCTATAATTACAGTATTGTACCACATATATTTTAAAAAGTTTCATGTACAACACCAAGATATAACCTACGTTCAGGACAACTTAAAATATTAAAATTAAAACTATCACTACAAAACAGGAAGCAGGTGGGAAAGACAAATACAGTAATGAAAATTTCCCTTAAAATTTTCCTTGAAGGATTTACCTGTGTCCAGCTCTGCATTGTAACATTACGGTGCACACCACTCAGAATGTTCACTGTAGTCAGTGAATAATATAATCTAGAACATTACACTGCATAAAACAATCTAATCATGTATCAGTGAACACAACAGACTTTTTGCTTTTCATGAGGCTATGCCTCGTGAGCAAGAGGCCTCTCCTTTTTTAACTCTTAAAAAAATAAGATGTGTTCACATATTTCATGGCTGTTTATATATTCCATCCTTCTCCCAGGCTTGTACTCCAAAAGGAACCGATATAAGGTATGTTAAAAAAGTCACCATGCCAACTGGTCTTGAAATAATAAAACAGTATCTAGTCTGAAATTGACTCCTCTGATTACTGTATTGACAAGAATTTTGTTTCAGACGTCCAGCAAAACAAGAAAAAACAACCTCAGTGCAGTTTAGTGCCTGTTAGAATTTTTATCAGAAGAAATTTTAGCTCCCCAGTTTATTAAAACAGCCGTGTCAAATATTCTTGGTGTTCTATAATTACAGTATTGTACCACATATATTTTAAAAAGTTTCATGTACAACACCAAGATATAACCTACTTTCAGGACAACTTAAAATATTAAAATTAAAACTATCACTACAAAACAGGAAGCAGGTGGGAAAGACAAATACAGTAATGAAAATTTCCCTTAAAATTTTCCTTGAAGGATTTAGCTGTGTCCAGTTCTGCATTGTAACATTACGGTGCCCACCACTCAGAATGTTCACTGTAGTCAGTGAATGAGAAATTAAATCTAGAACATTACAGTGTATAAAACAATCTAATCATTATGTGTGAACACCAGACTTTTTGCTTTACAACAGAAGTTCTTCTGATAAAACTTCTAGATTATATTTCTCATTCACTGACTACTTTACATGAGGCTATGCCTTGTGGGCAAGAGGCCTCTCCTTTTTTAATTCTTAAAAATAATATGTGTTCACATATTTCATGGCTGCTTATATTTTCCATGCTTCTCCCAGGCTTGTACTCCAAAAGGAACCAGTATAAAGTAAAAAAGTCAGCATGCCAACTGGTCTTGAAATAATAAAGAGTATCTAGTCTGAAATTGACACTGATTAATGTATTGACAAGAACTTTGTTTCAAACGTCCCCCAAAACAACAACAACAAAAAACAACCTCAGTGCTGTTTAGTGCCTGTTAGAAGTTTTATCAGAAGAACTTTTAGCACCCCAGTTTATTAAAACAGCTGTGTCAAATATTCTTGGTGTTCTATAATTACAGTAATGAAAATTTCCCTTAAAAGTTTCCTTGAAGGATTTAGCTGTGTCCAGGTCTGTATACTGTATTTGCCGGGAAATTTCCCCCCTGTCAAGTATTTTCTGGGGAAAATTCCCCCTGTCAAGTATCCAGTTTTTGCCAGGAAATATCGCCCTTTCAAGTATACTGTATTTGCCGGGAAATTTCCCCCTGTCAAGTATCCTGTATTTTCTGGGAAATTTCCCCCAGTCAAATATCCTGTATTTGCCGGGAAATATCCCCGTCAAGTACCCTGTATTTTCTGGGAAATTTCCCCCTGTCAAGTGTACTGTATTTTCTGGGAAATTTACCCCTCGTCAAGTATCCTGTATTTGCCGCGAAATATCCCCATGTCAAGTATCCTGTTTCGCCAGGAAATTTCCACCCTGTCAAGTATCCTGTATTTGCCAGGAAATTTTCCCTGTCAAGTATCCTGTATTTTCTGGGAAATTTTACCAGTCAAGTATCCTGTATTTTCTGGGAAATTTCCCCCTGTCACTGTATTTTCTGGGAAATTTACCCCATGTCAAGTATACTGTATTTGCCGGGAAATTTCCCCTCTGTCAAGTATCCTGTATTTTCTGGGAAATTTCCCCCCCCGGCAAGTATCCTGTATTTGCCGGGAAATATCCCCGTCAAGTATCCTGTTTTCGCCAGGAAATTTCCACCCTGTCAAGTATCCTGTATTTGCCGGGAAATTTCCCCTGTCAAGTATCCTGTATTTTCTGGGACATTTCCACCCTGTCAAGTATCCTGTATTTGCCAGGAAATTTTCCCAGTCAAGTATCCTGTATTTTCTGGGAAATTTCCCCCTGTCAAGTATACTGTATTTTCTGTGAAATTTACCACCCGTCAAGTATCCTTTATATGCCGGGAAATATCCCCCTGTCAAGTATCCTGTTTTCGCCAGGAAATTTCCACCCTGTCAAGTATACTGTATTTGCCGGGAAATTTCCCCCTGTCAAGTATCCTGTATTTTCTGGGAAATTTTCCCCCCGTCAAGTATCCTGTATTTGCCGGGAAATATCCCCATCAAGTATCCTGTTTTCGCCAGGAAATTTCCACCCTGTCAAGTATCCTGTATTTGCCAGGAAATTTTCCCTGTCAAGTGTCCTGTATTTTCTGGGAAAATTTCCCCCTGTCAAGAATCCAGTATTTGCCGGAAAATATCCCCCTGTCAAGTATCCAGGGGAAAGACAAATAGAGTAATGAAAATTTCCCTTATAATTTTCCTTGAAGGATTTAGCTGTGTCCAGTTCTGCATTGTAACATTACTTTGACCACGACTAAGAATGTTCACTGCAGTCAGTGAATGAGAAATATAATCTAGAACATTACACTGCATAAAAAAATCTAATCATGTATCTGTGAACACAGCAGACTTTTTGCATTACATGAGGCTATGCCTTGTGAGCAAGAGGCCTCTCCTTTTTTAACTCTTAAAAAATAATATGTGCACATATTTCATGGCTGTTTATATTTTCCATCCTTCTCCCAGGCTTGTACTCCAAAAGGAACCGGTATAAGGTAAAAAAGTCACCATGCCAACTGGTCTTGAAATAATAAAACAGTATCTAGTCTGAAATTGACTCCTCTGAGTACTGTATTGACAAGAATTTTGTTTCAGACATCCCCCAAAACAACAAAAAAACAACAAATTCAGTGCTGTTTAGTGCCTGTTAGAAGTTTTATAAGAAGAACTTTTAGCTCCCCAGTTTATTAAAACAGCCGTGTCAAATATTCTTGGTGTTCTATAATTACAGTATTGTACCACATATATTTTAAAAAGTTTCATGTACAACACCAAGATATAACCTACTTTCAGGACAACTTAAAATATTAAAATTAAAACTATCACTACAAAACAGGAAGCAGGTGGGAAAGACAAATACAGTAATGAAAATTTCCCTTAAAATTTTCCTTGAAGGATTTAGCTGTGTCCAGTTCTGCATTGTAACATTACGGTGCCCACCACTCAGAATGTTCACTATAGTCAGTGAATGAGAAATATAATCTAGGTTTTATCAGAAGAACTTTTAGCTCCCCAGTTTATTAAAACAGCCGTGTCAAATATTCTTGGTGTTCTATAATTACAGTATTGTACCACATATATTTTAAAAAGTTTCATGTACAACACCAAGATATAACCTACTTTCAGGACAACTTAAAATATTAAAATTAAAACTATCACTACAAAACAGGAAGCAGGTGGGAAAGACAAATACAGTAATGAAAATTTCCCTTAAAATTTTCCTTGAAGGATTTAGCTGTGTCCAGTTCTGCATTGTAACATTACGGTGCCCACCACTCAGAATGTTCACTATAGTCAGTGAATGAGAAATATAATCTAGAAGTTTTATCAGAAGAACTTTTAGCTCCCCAGTTTATTAAAACAGCCATGTCAAATATTCTTGGTGTTCTATAATTACGGTAGTGTACCACATATATTTTAAAAAGTTTCATGTACAACACCAAGATATAACCTACTTTCAGGACAACTTAAAATATTAAAATTAAAACTATCACTACAAAACAGGAAGCAGGTGGGAAAGACACAGTAATGAAAATTTCCCTTAAAATTTTCCTTGAAGGATTTAGCTGTGTCCAGTTCTGCATTGTAACATTACGGTGCACACCACTCAGAATGTTCACTGTAGTCAGTGAATGAGAAATATAATCTAGAACATTACACTGCATAAAACAAACTAATCATGTATCTGTGAACACAACAGACTTTTTGCTTTTCATGAGGCTATGCCTTGTGAGCAAGAGGCCTCTCCTTTTTTAACTCTTTAAAAAATAACTTGTGTTCACATATTTCATGGCTGTTTATATATTCCATCCTTCTCCCAGGCTTGTACTCCAAAAGGAACCGATATAAGGTATGTTAAAAAAGTCACCATGCCAACTGGTCTTGAAATAATAAAACAGTATCTAGTCTGAAATTGACTCCTCTGATTACTGTATTGACAAGAATTTTGTTTCAGACGTCCAGCAAAACAAGAAAAAACAACCTCAGTGCTGTTTAGTGCCTGTTAGAATTTTTATCAGAAGAAATTTTAGCTCCCCAGTTTATTAAAACAGCCGTGTCAAATATTCTTGGTGTTCTATAATTACAGTATTGTACCACATATATTTTAAAAAGTTTCATGTACAACACCAAGATATAACCTACTTTCAGGACAACTTAAAATATTAAAATTAAAACTATCACTACAAAACAGGAAGCAGGTGGGAAAGACAAATACAGTAATGAAAATTTCCCTTAAAATTTTCCTTGAAGGATTTAGCTGTGTCCAGTTCTGCATTGTAACATTACGGTGCCCACCACTCAGAATGTTCACTATAGTCAGTGAATGAGAAATATAATCTAGAAGTTTTATCAGAAGAACTTTTAGCTCCCCAGTTTATTAAAACAGCCATGTCAAATATTCTTGGTGTTCTATAATTACAGTATTGTACCACATATATTTTAAAAAGTTTCATGTACAACACCAAGATATAACCTACGTTCAGGACAACTTAAAATATTAAAATTAAAACTATCACTACAAAACAGGAAGCAGGTGGGAAAGACAAATACAGTAATGAAAATTTCCCTTAAAATTTTCCTTGAAGGATTTAGCTGTGTCCAGTTCTGTATTGTAACATTACGGCGCCCACCACTCAGAATGTTCACTGTAGTCAGTGAATGAGAAATTAAATCTAGAACATTACAGTGTATAAAACAATCTAATCATTATGTGTGAACACCAGACTTTTTGCTTTACAACAGAAGTTCTTCTGATAAAACTTCTAGATTATATTTCTCATTTACTGACTACTTTACATGAGGCTATGCCTTGTGGGCAAGAGGCCTCTCCTTTTTTAATTCTTAAAAATAATATGTGTTCACATATTTCATGGCTGCTTATATTTTCCATGCTTCTCCCAGGCTTGTACTCCAAAAGGAACCAGTATAAAGTAAAAAAGTCAGCATGCCAACTGGTCTTGAAATAATAAAGAGTATCTAGTCTGAAATTGACACTGATTAATGTATTGACAAGAACTTTGTTTCAAACGTCCCCCAAAACAACAACAACAAAAAACAACCTCAGTGCTGTTTAGTGCCTGTTAGAAGTTTTAGAACTGTTAGAAGTGCCTGTTAGAAGTTTTAGAACTGCAGTGGCTCAAGTCGTTAAGACGCTGACTGGGAAGTGGAAGGTCAGCAGTTCGATTCCCGAGTATTGCAGGATGGAAATGAGCTCCCGTCTTCATCCCAGCTCCTGCCAACCTAGCACTTCGAAAGCAAGAAATTGCAAGTAGATAAATAGGGACCACTTCGTTGGGAAGGTAACAGCGTTCCGTGCCCTCCGGTGTCTAGTCATGCCTGCCACATGACCACGGAAACGTCTGCAGAAGCAGACAGCGCTGGCTCTTCGGCTTAGAAACAGAGATGAGCACTGCACCCTAGAGTCGGATACGACTGGCTTTCGAGCAAGGGAAACCTTTACCTTTACCTTTAGAAGTTTTATCAGAAGAACTTTTAGCTCCCCAGTTTATTAAAACAGCTGTGTCAAATATTCTTGGTGTTCTATAATTACAGTAATGAAAATTTCCCTTAATAGTTTCCTTGAAGGATTTAGCTGTGTCCAGGTCTGTATACTGTATTTGCGGGGAAATTTCACCCCTGTCAAGTATCCTGTATTTTCTGGGAAATTTCCCCCCGTCAAGTATCCTGTATTTGCCGGGAAATATCCCCATGTCAAGTATCCTGTTTTCGCCAGGAAATTTCCACCCTGTCAAGTATCCTGTATTTGCCAGGAAATTTTCCCTGTCAAGTATCCTGTATTTTCTGGGAAAATTTCCCCCTGTCAAGTATCCTGTATTTTCTAGGAAATATCCCCCTGTCAAGTATACTGTATTTTCTGGGACATTTCCACCCTGTCAAGTATCCTGTATTTGCCAGGAAATTTTCCCAGTCAAGTATCCTGTATTTTCTGGGAAATTTCCCCCTGTCAATTATACTGTATTTTCTGGGAAATTTACCCCCCGTCAAGTATCCTGTATTTGCCGGGAAATATCCCCCTGTCAAGTATCCTGTTTTCGCCAGGAAATTTCCACCCTGTCAAGTATACTGTATTTGCCGGGAAATTTCCCCCCTGTCAAGTATCCTGTATTTTCTGGGAAATTTTCCCCCCGTCAAGTATCCTGTATTTGCCGGGAAATATCCCCGTCAAGTATCCTGTTTTCGCCAGGAAATTTCCACCCTGTCAAGTATCCTGTATTTGCCAGGAAATTTTCCCAGTCAAGTATCCTGTATTTTCTGGGAAATTTTCCCCTGTCAAGTATACTATATTTTCTGTGAAATTTACCCCCCGCCAAGTATCCTGTATTTGCCGGGAAATATCCCCCTGTCAAGTATCCTGTTTTCGCCAGGAAATTTCCACCCTGTCAAGTATCCTGTATTTGCCAGGAAATTTTCCCTGTCAAGTATCCTGTATTTTCTGGGAAAATTTCCCCCTGTCAAGTATCCTGTATTTGCCAGGAAATATCCCCCTGTCAAGTATCCAGGGGAAAGACAAATAGAGTAATGAAAATTTCCCTTATAATTTTCCTTGAAGGATTTAGCTGTGTCCAGTTCTGCATTGTAACATTACTTTGACCACGACTCAGAATGTTCACTGCAGTCAGTGAATGAGAAATATAATCTAGAACATTACACTGCATAAAAAAATCTAATCATGTATCTGTGAACACAACACACTTTTTGCATTACATGAGGCTATGCCTTGTTAGCAAGAGGCCTCTCCTTTTTTAACTCTTAAAAAATAATATGTGCACATATTTCATGGCTGTTTATATTTTCCATCCTTCTCCCAGGCTTGTATTCCAAAAGGAACCAGTATAAAGTAAAAAAGTCAGCATGCCAACTGGTCTTGAAATAATAAAGAGTATCTAGTCTGAAATTGACAATGATTAATGTATTGACAAGAACTTTGTTTCAAACGTCCCCCAAAACAACAACAACAAAAAACAACCTCAGTGCTGTTTAGTGCCTGTTAGAAGTTTTAGAACTGTTAGAAGTGCCTGTTAGAAGTTTTAGAACTGCAGTGGCTCAAGTCGTTAAGACGCTGACTGGGAAGTGGAAGGTCAGCAGTTCGATTCCCGAGTATTGCAGGATGGAAATGAGCTCCCGTCTTCATCCCAGCTCCTGCCAACCTAGCACTTCGAAAGCAAGAAATTGCAAGTAGATAAATTTTCCTGACCCGGGGAGTGTGAAAAATGTGATTTTCCTAACACCAGGAGTGTGAAAAAATGTGATTTTCTTGACCCCGGGAGTGTGAAACAATGTGATTTTCTTGACCCCGGGAGTGTGAAAAAAGATCAGAATCTGCTGAACCCGGGAGTGTGAAAAAATGTGATTTTCTTCACCCCGGGAGTGTGAAAAATATTAAATTCTCCTGACCCCGGGAGTGTGAAAAAATCCAATTTTCCTGACCCCAGGAGTGTGAAAACTGTGATTTTCCTAACACCGGGAGTGTGAAAAAAATCAGAATTTCCTGATCCCGGGAGTGTGAAAAAATGTGATTTTCTTGACCCCGTTAGTGTAAAAAAAAATCAGAATCTCCTGACCCCGGGAGTGTGAAAAATGTGATTTTCTTGACCCTGGGAGTGTGAAAAAAATCAGAATTTCCTGACCCCGGGAGTGTGAAAAAATGTGATTTTCTTGACCCCGGGAGTGTGAAAAAAATCCAATTTTCCTGACCCTGGGAGTGTGAAAAAATCCAATTTTCCTGACCCCGGGAGTGTGAAAAATGTGATTTTCCTAATACCGGGAGTGTGAAAAAATGTGATTTTCTTGACCCCGGGAGTGTGAAAAAATGTGATTTTCCTCACCCCGGGAGTGTGAAAAAAGATCAGAATCTCCTGAACCCGGGAGTGTGAAAAAATGTGATTTTCTTGACCCCGGGAGTGTGAAAAAAATCCAATTTTCCTGACTCCGGGAGTGTGAAAAAATCCAATTTTCCTGACCCCGGGTGTGAAAAAAATCCAATTTTCCTGACCCGGGGAGTTTGAAAAAAATCTGATTTTCCTGATCCCGGGAGTGTGAAAGTATCCGATTTACCTGACCCCGGGAGTGTGAAAAAATGTGATTTTCTTGACCCCGGGAGTGTGAAAAAAAATCCAATTTTCCTGACCCTAGGAGTTTGAAAAAAATCCAATTTTCCTGACCCCGGGAGTGTGAAAAAATCCAATTTTCCTGACCCCGGGAGTATGAAAATATCCGATTTTCCTGACCCCAGGAGTGTATAAAATATCAGAATTTCCTGACACCGGGAGTGTGAAAAAATGTGATTTTCTTGACCCCGGGAGTGTGAAAAAAATCCAATTTTCCTGACCCTAGGAGTTTGAAAAAAATCCAATTTTCCTGACCCCGGGAGTGTGAAAAATGTGATTTTCTTGACCCCGGGAGTGTGAAAAAAAATCCAATTTTCCTGACCCTAGGAGTTTGAAAAAAATCCAATTTTCCTGACCCCGGGAGTGCGAAAAAAATCAGAATTTCCTGACCCCGGGAGTGTGAGAAAATGTGATTTTCTTGACCCCGGGAGTGTGAAAAAAAATCCAATTTTCCTGACCCTAGGAGTTTGAAAAAAATCCAATTTTCCTGACCCCGGGAGTGTGAAAAAATCCAATTTTCCTGACCCCGGGAGTATGAAAATATCCGATTTTCCTGACCCCAGGAGTGTATAAAATATCAGAATTTCCTGACACCGGGAGTGTGAAAAAATGTGATTTTCTTGACCCCGGGAGTGTGAAAAAAATCCAATTTTCCTGACCCTAGGAGTTTGAAAAAAATCCAATTTTCCTGACCCCGGGAGTGTGAAAAAATCCCATTTTCCTGACCCTGGGAGTGTGAAAAATCCGATTTTCCTGACCCCAGGAGTGTATAAAATATCAGAATTTCCTGACACCGGGAGTGTGAAAAAATGTGATTTTCTTGACCCCGGGAGTGTGAAAAAAATTAAATTTTCCTGACCCCGGGAGTGTGAAAAAATCTGATTTTCTTGACCCCGGGAGTGTGAAAAAAATTAAATTCTCCTGACTCCGGGAGTGTGAAAAAATCAAATTTTCCTGACCCCGGGAGTGTGAAAAATGTGATTTTCCTAACACCGGGAGTGTGAAAAAAACCAGAAATTCCTGACCCCGGGAGTGTGAAAAAATGTGATTTTCTTGACCCCGGGAGTGTGAAAAAAATCAGAATCGCCTGAACCCAGGAATGTGAAAAAATGTGATTTTCTTGACCCCGGGAGTGTGAAAAAAAAACCAATTTTCCTGACCCCGGGAGTGTGAAAAAAATCCAATTTTCCTGACCCCGGGAGTTTAAAAAAAATCTGATTTTCCTGACCCCGGGAGTGTGAAAATATCTGATTTTCTTGACCCCGGGAGTGTGAAAAAAATTAAATTCTCCTGACCCCGGGAGTGTGAAAAAATCCAATTTTCCTTACCCCGGGAGTGTGCAAAATGTGATTTTCCTAACACCAGGAGTGTGAAAAAATGTGATTTTCTTGACCCCGGGAGTGTGAAACAATGTGATTTTCTTGACCCCGGGAGTGTGAAAAAAGATCAGAATCTCCTGAACCCGGGAGTGTGAAAAAATGTGATTTTCTTGACCCCGGGAGTGTGAAAAAAACCCAATTTTCTTGACCCCGGGAGTGTGATAAAAATCCAATTTTCCTGACCCCGGGAGTGTGAAAAAATCCAATTTTCCTGACCCTGGGAGTGTGAAAATAATCCAATTTTCCTGACCCGGGGAGTTTGAAAACAATCTGATTTTCCTGATCCCGGGAGTGTGAAAGTATCCGATTTTCCTGACCCCGGGAGTGTGAAAAAATGTGATTTTCTTGACCCCGGGAGTGTGAAAAAAATCAGAATTTCCTGACACCGGGAGTGTGAGAAAATTTGATTTTCTTGACCCCGGAGTGTGAAAAAAATCCAATTTTCCTGACTCCGGGAGTTTGAAAAAAATCTGATTTTCCTGACCCCGGGAGTGTGAAAATATCTGATTTTCTTGACCCCGGGAGTGTGAAAAAAATTAAATTCTCCTGACCCCGGGAGTGTGAAAAAATCCAATTTTCCTGACCCCGGGAGTGTGAAAAATGTGATTTTCCTAACACCGGGAGTGTGAAAAAATGTGATTTTCTTGACCCCGGGAGTGTGAAAAAATGTGATTTTCTTGACCCCGGGAGTCTGAAAAAAGATCAGAATCTCCTGAAACCGGGAGTGTGAAAAAATGTGATTTTCTTGATCCCGGGAGTGTGAAAAAAAACCAATTTTCCTGACCCCGGGAGTGTGATAAAAATCCAATTTTCCTGACCGCGGGAGTGTGAAAAAATCCAATTTTCTTGAACCCGGGAGTGTGAAAAAAATCCAATTTTCCTGACCCGGGGAGTATGAAAAAAATCTGATTTTCCTGATCCCGGGAGTGTGAAAGTATCTGATTTTCCTGACCCCGGGAGTGTGAAAAAATGTGATTTTCTTGACCCCGGGAGTGTGAAAAAAATCAGAATTTCCTGACCCCGGGAGTGTGAGAAAATGTGATTTTCTTGACCCCGGGAGTGTGAAAAAAAACCAATTTTCCTGACCCCGGGAGTGTGATAAAAATCCAATTTTCCTGACCCCGGGAGTGTGAAAAAATCCAATTTTCCTGAACCCGGGAGTGTGAAAAAAATCCGATTTTCCTGACCCGGGGAGTTTGAAAAAAATCTGATTTTCCTGATCCCGGGAGTGTGAAAGTATCCGATTTTCCTGACCCCGGGAGTGTGAAAAAATGTGATTTTCCTGACCCCAGGAGTGTGAAAAAATGTGATTTTCTTGACCCCGGGAGTGTGAAAAAAACCCAATTTTCCTGACCCTGGGAGTTTGAAAATATCTGATTTTCCTGACCCTAGGAGTGTGAAAAATATCAGAATTTCCTGACCCCGGGAGTGTGAAAAAATGTGATTTTCTTCACCCCGGGAGTGTGAAAAATATTAAATTCTCCTGACCCTGGGAGTGTGAAAAAATCCAATTTTTCTGACCCCAGGAGTGTGAAAATTGTCATTTTCCTAACACCGGGAGTGTGAAAAAAAATCAGAATTTCCTGACCCCGGGAGTGTGAAAAAATGTGATATTCTTGACCCCGTTAGTGTAAAAAAAATCAGAATCTCCTGACCCCGGGAGTGTGAAAAAATGTGATTTTCTTGACCCTGGGAGTGTGAAAAAAATCCAATTTTCCTGACCCCGGGAGTGTGAAAAAATCCAATTTTCCTGACCCTGGTTGTATGGAAAATCCGATTTTCCTGACCCCAGGAGTGTATAAAATATCAGAATTTCCTGACACCGGGAGTGTGAAAAAATGTGATTTTCTTGACCCCGGGAGTGTGAAAAAAATTAAATTCTCCTGACCCCGGGAGTGTGAAAAAATCTGATTTTCTTGACCCCGGGAGTGTGAAAAAAATTAAATTCTCCTGACCCCGGGAGTGTGAAAAAATCAAATTTTCCTGACCCCGGGAGTGTAAAAAATGTGATTTTCCTAACACCGGGAGTGTGAAAAAAACCAGAAATTCCTGACCCCGGGAGTGTGAAAAAATGTGATTTTCTTGACCCCGGGAGTGTGAAAAAAATCAGAATCGCCTGAACCCAGGAGTGTGAAAAAATGTGATTTTCTTGACCCCGGGAGTGTGAAAAAAAAACCAATTTTCCTGATCCCGGGAGTGTGAAAGTATCCGATTTTCCTGACCCCGGGAGTGTGAAAAAATGTGATTTTCTTGACCCCGGGAGTGTGAAAAAAATCAGAATTTCCTGACACCGGGAGTGTGAGAAAATTTGATTTTCTTGACCCCGGAGTGTGAAAAAAATCCAATTTTCCTGACCCCGGGAGTTTGAAAAAAATCTGATTTTCCTGATCCCGGGAGTGTGAAAATATCTGATTTTCTTGACCCCGGGAGTTTGAAAAAAATCTGATTTTCCTGATCCCGGGAGTGTGAAAATATCTGATTCTCCTGACCCCGGGAGTGTGAAAAAATCCAATTTTCCTGACCCCGGGAGTGTGAAAAATGTGATTTTCCTAACACCGGGAGTGTGAAAAAATGTGATTTTCTTGACCCCGGGAGTGTGAAAAAATGTGATTTTCTTGACCCCGGGAGTGTGAAAAAAGATCAGAATCTCCTGAAACTGGGAGTGTGAAAAAATGTGATTTTCTTGATCCCGGGAGTGTGAAAAAAACCCAATTTTCCTGACCCCGGGAGTGTGATAAATATCCAATTTTCCTGACCCCGGGAGTGTGAAAAAATCCAATTTTCTTGAACCCGGGAGTGTGAAAAAAACCCAATTTTCCTGACCCGGGGAGTTTGAAAAAAATCTGATTTTCCTGATCCCGGGAGTGTGAAAGTATCCGATTTTCCTGACCCCGGGAGTGTGAAAAAATGTGATTTTCTTGACCCCGGGAGTGTGAAAAAAATCAGAATTTCCTGACCCCGGGAGTGTGAGAAAATGTGATTTTCTTGACCCCGGGAGTGTGAAAAAAAAACCAATTTTCCTGACCCCGGGAGTGTGATAAAAATCCAATTTTCCTGACCCCGGGAGTGTGAAAAAATCCAATTTTCCTGAACCCGGGAGTGTGAAAAAAATCCAATTTTCCTGACCCGGGGAGTTTGAAAAAAATCTGATTTTCCTGATCCCGGGAGTGTGAAAGTATCCGATTTTCCTGACCCCGCTAGTGTGAAAAAATGTGATTTTCTTGACCCCGGGAGTGTGAAAAATATCAGAATTTCCTGACCCCGGGAGTGTAAGAAAATGTGATTTTCTTGACCCCGGGAGTGTGAAAAAAATCCAATTTTCCTGACCCTAGGAGTTTGAAAAAAATCCAATTTTCCTGACCCCGGGAGTGTGAAAAAATCCAATTTTCCTGACCCCGGGAGTATGAAAATATCTGATTTTCCTGACCCTAGGAGTGTATAAAATATCAGAATTTCCTGACCCCGGGAGTGTGAAAAAATGTGATTTTCTTCACCCCGGGAGTGTGAAAAATATTAAATTCTCCTGACCCCGGGAGTGTGAAAAAATCCAATTTTTTTGACCCCAGGAGTGTGAAAACTGTGATTTTCCTAACACCGGGAGTGTGAAAAAAATCAGAATTTCCTGATCCCGGGAGTGTGAAAAAATGTGATTTTCTTGACCCCATTAGTGTAAAAAAAAATCAGAATCTCCTGACCCCGGGAGTGTGAAAAAATCTGATTTTCTTGACCCCGGGAGTGTGAAAAAAATTAAATTCTCCTGACCCCGGGAGTGTGAAAAAATCAAATTTTCCTGACCCCGGGAGTGTGAAAAATGTGATTTTCCTAACACCGGGAGTGTGAAAAAAACCAGAAATTCCTGACCCCGGGAGTGTGAAAAAATGTGATTTTCTTGACCCCGGGAGTGTGAAAAAAATCAGAATCGCCTGAACCCAGGAGTGTGAAAAAATGTGATTTTCTTGACCCCGGGAGTGTGAAAAAAAAAACCAATTTTCCTGATCCCGGGAGTGTGAAAGTATCCGATTTTCCTGACCCCGGGAGTGTGAAAAAATGTGATTTTCTTGACCCCGGGAGTGTGAAAAAAATCAGAATTTCCTGATCCCGGGAGTGTGAAAAAATGTGATTTTCTTGACCCCGTTAGTGTAAAAAAAAATCAGAATCTCCTGACCCCGGGAGTGTGAAAAAATCTGATTTTCTTGACCCCGGGAGTGTGAAAAAAATTAAATTCTCCTGACCCCGGGAGTGTGAAAAAATCAAATTTTCCTGACCCCGGGAGTGTGAAAAATGTGATTTTCCTAACACCGGGAGTGTGAAAAAAACCAGAAATTCCTGACCCCGGGAGTGTGAAAAAATGTGATTTTCTTGACCCCGGGAGTGTGAAAAATATCAGAATTTCCTGACCCCGGGAGTGTAAGAAAATGTGATTTTCTTGACCCCGGGAGTGTGAAAAAAATCCAATTTTCCTGACCCTAGGAGTTTGAAAAAAATCCAATTTTCCTGACCCCGGGAGTGTGAAAAAATCCAATTTTCCTGACCCCGGGAGTATGAAAATATCTGATTTTCCTGACCCTAGGAGTGTATAAAATATCAGAATTTCCTGACCCCGGGAGTGTGAAAAAATGTGATTTTCTTCACCCCGGGAGTGTGAAAAATATTAAATTCTCCTGACCCCGGGAATGTGAAAAAATCCAATTTTTTTGACCCCAGGAGTGTGAAAACTGTGATTTTCCTAACACCGGGAGTGTGAAAAAAATCAGAATTTCCTGATCCCGGGAGTGTGAAAAAATGTGATTTTCTTGACCCCGTTAGTGTAAAAAAAAATCAGAATCTCCTGACCCCGGGAGTGTGAAAAAATCTGATTTTCTTGACCCCGGGAGTGTGAAAAAAATTAAATTCTCCTGACCCCGGGAGTGTGAAAAAATAAAATTTTCCTGACCCCGGGAGTGTGAAAAATGTGATTTTCCTAACACCGGGAGTGTGAAAAAAACCAGAAATTCCTGACCCCGGGAGTGTGAAAAAATGTGATTTTCTTGACCCCGGGAGCGTGAAAAAAATCAGAATCGCCTGAACCCAGGAGTGTGAAAAAATGTGATTTTCTTGACCCCGGGAGTGTGAAAAAAAAAACCAATTTTCCTGATCCCGGGAGTGTGAAAGTATCCGATTTTCCTGACCCCGGGAGTGTGAAAAAATGTGATTTTCTTGACCCCGGGAGTGTGAAAAAAATCAGAATTTCCTGATCCCGGGAGTGTGAAAAAATGTGATTTTCTTGACCCCGTTAGTGTAAAAAAAAATCAGAATCTCCTGACCCCGGGAGTGTGAAAAAATCTGATTTTCTTGACCCCGGGAGTGTGAAAAAAATTAAATTCTCCTGACCCCGGGAGTGTGAAAAAATCAAATTTTCCTGACCCCGGGAGTGTGAAAAATGTGATTTTCCTAACACCGGGAGTGTGAAAAAAACCAGAAATTCCTGACCCCGGAAGTGTGAAAAAATGTGATTTTCTTGACCCCGGGAGTGTGAAAAAAATCAGAATCGCCTGAACCCAGGAGTGTGAAAAAATGTGATTTTCTTGACCCCGGGAGTGTGAAAAAAACACCAATTTTCCTGATCCCGGGAGTGTGAAAGTATCCGATTTTCCTGACCCCGGGAGTGTGAAAAAATGTGATTTTCTTGACCCCGGGAGTGTGAAAAAAATCAGAATTTCCTGACACCGGGAGTGTGAGAAAATTTGATTTTCTTGACCCCGGAGTGTGAAAAAAATCCAATTTTCCTGACCCCGGGAGTTTGAAAAAAATCTGATTTTCCTGATCCCGGGAGTGTGAAAATATCTGATTTTCTTGACCCCGGGAGTTTGAAAAAAATCTGATTTTCCTGATCCCGGGAGTGTGAAAATATCTGATTTTCTTGACCCCGGGAGTTTGAAAAAAATCTGATTTTCCTGATCCCGGGAGTGTGAAAATATCTGATTTTCCTGACCCCGGGAGTGTGAAAAAATGTGATTTTCCTGACCCCAGGAGTGTGAAAAAAGATCAGAATCTCCTGAACCCGGGAGTGATTTTCTTGACCCCGGGAGTGTGAAACAATGTGATTTTCTTGACCCCGGGAGTGTGAAAAAAGATCAGAATCTCCTGAACCCGGGAGTGTGAAAAAATGTGATTTTCTTGACCCCGGGAGTGTGAAAAAAACCAATTTTCTTGACCCCGGGAGTGTGATAAAAATCCAATTTTCCTGACCCCGGGAGTGTGAAAAAATCCAATTTTCCTGACCCTGGGAGTGTGAAAATAATCCAATTTTCCTGACCCGGGGAGTTTGAAAACAATCTGATTTTCCTGATCCCGGGAGTTTGAAAAAATCTGATTTTCCTGACCCCGGGAGTGTGAAAATATCTGATTTTCTTGACCCCGGGAGTGTGAAAAAAATTAAATTCTCCTGACCCTGGGAGTGTGAAAAATGTGATTTTCCTAACACCGGGAGTGTGAAAAAATGTGATTTTCTTGACCCCGGGAGTGTGAAAAAATGTGATTTTCTTGACCCCGGGAGTCTGAAAAAAGATCAGAATCTCCTGAAACCGGGAGTGTGAAAAAATGTGATTTTCTTGATCCCGGGAGTGTGAAAAAAACCCAATTTTCCTGACCCCGGGAGTGTGATAAAAATCCAATTTTCCTGACCCCGGGAGTGTGAAAAAAATCCAATTTTCTTGAACCCGGGAGTGTGAAAAAAATCCAATTTTCCTGACCCGGGGAGTATGAAAAAAATCTGATTTTCCTGATCCCGGGAGTGTGAAAGTATCTGATTTTCCTGACCCCGGGAGTGTGAAAAAATGTGATTTTCTTGACCCCGGGAGTGTGAAAAAAATCAGAATTTCCTGACCCCGGGAGTGTGAGAAAATGTGATTTTCTTGACCCCGGGAGTGTGAAAAAAAACCAATTTTCCTGACCCCGGGAGTGTGATAAAAATCCAATTTTCCTGACCCCGGGAGTGTGAAAAAATCCAATTTTCCTGAACCCGGGAGTGTGAAAAAAATCCGATTTTCCTGACCAGGGGAGTTTGAAAAAAATCTGATTTTCCTGATCCCGGGAGTGTGAAAGTATCCGATTTTCCTGACCCCGGGAGTGTGAAAAAATGTGATTTTCCTGACCCCAGGAGTGTGAAAAAATGTGATTTTCTTGACCCCGGGAGTGTGAAAAAAACCCAATTTTCCTGACCCTGGGAGTTTGAAAAAAATCCAATTTTCCTGACCCCGGGAGTGTGAAAAAATCCAATTTTCCTGACCCCGGGAGTATGAAAATATCCGATTTTCCTGACCCTAGGAGTGTGAAAAATATCAGAATTTCCTGACCCCGGGAGTGTGAAAAAATGTGATTTTCTTCACCCCGGGAGTGTGAAAAATATTAAATTCTCCTGACCCTGGGAGTGTGAAAAAATCCAATTTTTCTGACCCCAGGAGTGTGAAAACTGTGATTTTCCTAACACCGGGAGTGTGAAAAAAAATCAGAATTTCCTGACCCCGGGAGTGTGAAAAAATGTGATATTCTTGACCCCGTTAGTGTAAAAAAAATCAGAATCTCCTGACCCCGGGAGTGTGAAAAAATGTGATTTTCTTGACCCTGGGAGTGTGAAAAAAATCAGAATTTCCTGACCCCAGGAGTGTGAAAAAATGTGATTTTCTTGACCCCGGGAGTGTGAAAAAAACCCAATTTTCCTGACCCCGGGAGTGTGAAAAAATCCAATTTTCCTGACCCCGGGAGTTTGAAAAAAATCTGATTTTCCTGACCCCGGGAGTGTGAAAATATCTGATTTTCTTGACCCCGGGAGTGTGAAAAAAACTTAAATTCTCCTGACCCCGGGAGTGTGAAAAAATACAATTTTCCTGACCCCGGGAGTGTGAAAAATATGATTTCCCTAACACCGGGAGTGTGAAAAAATGTGATTTTCTTGACCCCGGGAGTGTGAAAAAATGTGATTTTCTTGACCCCGGGAGTGTGAAAAAAATTGAGAATCTCCTGAACCCGGGAGTGTGAAAAAATGTGATTTTCTTGACCCCGGGAGTGTGAAAAACCCCCAATTTTCCTGACCCCGGGAGTGTGAAAATATCTGATTTTCTTGACCCCTGGAGTGTGACAATATCTGATTTTCTTGACCCCGGGAGTGTGAAAAAAATTAAATTCTCCTGAACCCGGGAGTGAGAAAAAATGCGATTTTCTTGACCCCCGGGAATGTGAAAAAATGTGATTTTCTTGACCCCGGGAGTGTGAAAAAAATCCAATTTTCCTGACCCCGGGAGTGTGAAAAAAATCCAATTTTCCTGACCCTGGGAGTCTGAAAAAAATCCAATTTTCCTGACCCCGGGAGTGTGAAAAAATCCAATTTTCCTGACCCCAGGAGTATGAAAATATCCGATTTTCCTGACCCCAGGAGTGTGAAAAATATCAGAATTTCCTGACCCCGGGAGTGTGAAAAAATGTGATTTTCTTCACCCCGGGAGTGTGAAAAATATTAAATTCTCCTGACCCCGGGAATGTGAAAAAATCCAATTTTCCTGACCCCAGGAGTGTGAAAACTGTGATTTTCCTGACCCCAGGAGTGTATAAAATATCAGAATTTCCTGACACCGGGAGTGTGAAAAATGTGATTTTCTTGACCCCGGGAGGGTGAAAAAAATCCAATTTTCCTGACCCTAGGAGTTTGAAAAAAATCCAATTTTCCTGACCCCGGGAGTGTGAAAAAATCCAATTTTCCTGACCCTGGGTGTATGGAAAATCCGATTTTCCTGACCCCAGGAGTGTATAAAATATCAGAATTTCCTGACACCGGGAGTGTGAAAAAATGTGATTTTCTTGACCCCGGGAGTGTGAAAAAAATTAAATTCTCCTGACCCCGGGAGTGTGAAAAAATCTGATTTTCTTGACCCCGGGAGTGTGAAAAAAATTAAATTCTCCTGACCCCGGGAGTGTGAAAAAATCAAATTTTCCTGACCCCGGGAGTGTGAAAAATGTGATTTTCCTAACACCGGGAGTGTGAAAAAAACCAGAAATTCCTGACCCCGGGAGTGTGAAAAAATGTGATTTTCTTGACCCCGGGAGTGTGAAAAAAATCAGAATCGCCTGAACCCAGGAGTGTGAAAAAATGTGATTTTCTTGACCCCGGGAGTGTGAAAAAAAAAACCAATTTTCCTGATCCCGGGAGTGTGAAAGTATCCGATTTTCCTGACCCCGGGAGTGTGAAAAAATGTGATTTTCTTGACCCCGGGAGTGTGAAAAAAATCAGAATTTCCTGACACCGGGAGTATGAGAAAATTTGATTTTCTTGACCCCGGAGTGTGAAAAAAATCCAATTTTCCTGACCCCGGGAGTTTGAAAAAAATCTGATTTTCCTGATCCCGGGAGTGTGAAAATATCTGATTTTCTTGACCCCGGGAGTTTGAAAAAAATCTGATTTTCCTGATCCCGGGAGTGTGAAAATATCTGATTTTCTTGACCCCGGGAGTGTGAAAAAAATTAAATTCTCCTGACCCCGGGAGTGTGAAAAAATCCAATTTTCCTGACCCCGGGAGTGTGAAAAATGTGATTTTCCTAACACCGGGAGTGTGAAAAAATGTGATTTTCTTGACCCCGGGAGTGTGAAAAAATGTGATTTTCTTGACCCCGGGAGTGTGAAAAAAATTCAGAATCTCCTGAACCCGGGAGTGTGAAAAAATGTGATTTTCTTGACCCCGGGAGTGTGAAAAACCCCCAATTTTCCTGACCCCGGGAGTGTGAAAATATCTGATTTTCTTGACCCCTGGAGTGTGACAATATCTGATTTTCTTGACCCCGGGAGTGTGAAAAAAATTAAATTCTCCTGAACCCGGGAGTGAGAAAAAATGCGATTTTCTTGACCCCCGGGAGTGTGAAAAAATGTGATTTTCTTGACCCCGGGAGTGTGAAAAAAATCCAATTTTCCTGACCCCGGGAGTGTGAAAAAAATCCAATTTTCCTGACCCTGGGAGTCTGAAAAAAATCCAATTTTCCTGACCCCGGGAGTGTGAAAAAATCCAATTTTCCTGACCCCAGGAGTATGAAAATATCCGATTTTCCTGACCCCAGGAGTGTGAAAAATACCAGAATTTCCTGACCCCGGGAGTGTGAAAAAATGTGATTTTCTTCACCCCGGGAGTGTGAAAAATATTAAATTCTCCTGACCCCGGGAATGTGAAAAAATCCAATTTTCCTGACCCCAGGAGTGTGAAAACTGTGATTTTCCTGACCCCAGGAGTGTATAAAATATCAGAATTTCCTGACACCGGGAGTGTGAAAAATGTGATTTTCTTGACCCCGGGAGGGTGAAAAAAATCCAATTTTCCTGACCCTAGGAGTTTGAAAAAAATCCAATTTTCCTGACCCCGGGAGTGTGAAAAAATCCAATTTTCCTGACCCTGGGTGTATGGAAAATCCGATTTTCCTGACCCCAGGAGTGTATAAAATATCAGAATTTCCTGACACCGGGAGTGTGAAAAAATGTGATTTTCTTGACCCCGGGAGTGTGAAAAAAATTAAATTCTCCTGACCCCGGGAGTGTGAAAAAATCTGATTTTCTTGACCCCGGGAGTGTGAAAAAAATTAAATTCTCCTGACCCCGGGAGTGTGAAAAAATCAAATTTTCCTGACCCCGGGAGTGTGAAAAATGTGATTTTCCTAACACCGGGAGTGTGAAAAAAACCAGAAATTCCTGACCCCGGGAGTGTGAAAAAATGTGATTTTCTTGACCCCGGGAGTGTGAAAAAAATCAGAATCGCCTGAACCCAGGAGTGTGAAAAAATGTGATTTTCCTGACCCCGGGAGTGTGAAAAATGTGATTTTCCTAACACCGGGAGTGTGAAAAAATGTGATTTTCTTGACCCCGGGAGTGTGAAAAAATGTGATTTTCTTGACCCCGGGAGTGTGAAAAAAATTCAGAATCTCCTGAACCCGGGAGTGTGAAAAAATGTGATTTTCTTGACCCCGGGAGTGTGAAAAACCCCCAATTTTCCTGACCCCGGGAGTGTGAAAATATCTGATTTTCTTGACCCCTGGAGTGTGACAATATCTGATTTTCTTGACCCCGGGAGTGTGAAAAAAATTAAATTCTCCTGAACCCGGGAGTGAGAAAAAATGCGATTTTCTTGACCCCCGGGAGTGTGAAAAAATGTGATTTTCTTGACCCCGGGAGTGTGAAAAAAATCCAATTTTCCTGACCCCGGGAGTGTGAAAAAAATCCAATTTTCCTGACCCTGGGAGTCTGAAAAAAATCCAATTTTCCTGACCCCGGGAGTGTGAAAAAATCCAATTTTCCTGACCCCAGGAGTATGAAAATATCCGATTTTCCTGACCCCAGGAGTGTGAAAAATATCAGAATTTCCTGACCCCGGGAGTGTGAAAAAATGTGATTTTCTTCACCCCGGGAGTGTGAAAAATATTAAATTCTCCTGACCCCGGGAATGTGAAAAAATCCAATTTTCCTGACCCCAGGAGTGTGAAAACTGTGATTTTCCTGACCCCAGGAGTGTATAAAATATCAGAATTTCCTGACACCGGGAGTGTGAAAAATGTGATTTTCTTGACCCCGGGAGGGTGAAAAAAATCCAATTTTCCTGACCCTAGGAGTTTGAAAAAAATCCAATTTTCCTGACCCCGGGAGTGTGAAAAAATCCAATTTTCCTGACCCTGGGTGTATGGAAAATCCGATTTTCCTGACCCCAGGAGTGTATAAAATATCAGAATTTCCTGACACCGGGAGTGTGAAAAAATGTGATTTTCTTGACCCCGGGAGTGTGAAAAAAATTAAATTCTCCTGACCCCGGGAGTGTGAAAAAATCTGATTTTCTTGACCCCGGGAGTGTGAAAAAAATTAAATTCTCCTGACCCCGGGAGTGTGAAAAAATCAAATTTTCCTGACCCCGGGAGTGTGAAAAATGTGATTTTCCTAACACCGGGAGTGTGAAAAAAACCAGAAATTCCTGACCCCGGGAGTGTGAAAAAATGTGATTTTCTTGACCCCGGGAGTGTGAAAAAAATCAGAATCGCCTGAACCCAGGAGTGTGAAAAAATGTGATTTTCTTGACCCCGGGAGTGTGAAAAAAAAACCAATTTTCCTGATCCCGGGAGTGTGAAAGTATCCGATTTTCCTGACCCCGGGAGTGTGAAAAAATGTGATTTTCTTGACCCCGGGAGTGTGAAAAAAATCAGAATTTCCTGACACCGGGAGTATGAGAAAATTTGATTTTCTTGACCCCGGAGTGTGAAAAAAATCCAATTTTCCTGACCCCGGGAGTTTGAAAAAAATCTGATTTTCCTGATCCCGGGAGTGTGAAAATATCTGATTTTCTTGACCCCGGGAGTTTGAAAAAAATCTGATTTTCCTGATCCCGGGAGTGTGAAAATATCTGATTTTCTTGACCCCGGGAGTGTGAAAAAAATTAAATTCTCCTGACCCCGGGAGTGTGAAAAAATCCAATTTTCCTGACCCCGGGAGTGTGAAAAATGTGATTTTCCTAACACCGGGAGTGTGAAAAAATCCAATTTTCTTGAACCCGGGAGTGTGAAAAAAATCCAATTTTCCTGACCCGGGGAGTTTGAAAAAAATCTGATTTTCCTGATCCCGGGAGTGTGAAAGTATCCGATTTTCCTGACCCCGGGAGTGTGAAAAAATGTGATTTTCTTGACCCCGGGAGTGTGAAAAAAATCAGAATTTCCTGACCCCGGGAGTGTGAGAAAATGTGATTTTCTTGACCCCGGGAGTGTGAAAAAAAAACCAATTTTCCTGACCCCGGGAGTGTGATAAAAATCCAATTTTCCTGACCCCGGGAGTGTGAAAAAATCCAATTTTCCTGAACCCAGGAGTGTGAAAAAAATCCAATTTTCCTGACCCGGGGAGTTTGAAAAAAATCTGATTTTCCTGATCCCGGGAGTGTGAAAGTATCCGATTTTCCTGACACCGCTAGTGTGAAAAAATGTGATTTTCTTGACCCCAGGAGTGTGAAAAATATCAGAATTTCCTGACCCCGGGAGTGTAAGAAAATGTGATTTTCTTGACCCCGGGAGTGTGAAAAAAATCCAATTTTCCTGACCCTGGGAGTTTGAAAAAAATCCAATTTTCCTGACCCCGGGAGTGTGAAAAAATCCAATTTTCCTGTCCCCGGGAGTATGAAAATATTCGATTTTCCTGACCCCAGGAGTGTGAAAAATATCAGAATTTCCTGACCCCGGGAGTGTAAAAAAATGTGATTTTCTTCACCCCGGGAGGGTGAAAAATATTAAATTCTCCTGACCCCGGGAATGTGAAAAAATCCAATTTTCCTGACCCCAGGAGTGTGAAAACTGTGATTTTCCTAACACAGGGAGTGTGAAAAAAATCAGAATTTCCTGACCCCGGGAGTGTGAAAAAATGTGATTTTCTTGACCCCGTTAGTGTAAAAAAAAAATCAGAATCTCCTGACCCCGGGAGTGTGAAAAAATGTGATTTTCTTGACCCAGGGAGTGTGAAAAAAATCAGAATTTCCTTATCCCGGGAGTGTGAAAAAATGTGATTTTCTTGACCCCGGGAGTGTGAAAAAAACCCAATTTTCCTGACCCCGGGAGTGTGAAAAAAATCCAATTTTCCTGACCCCGGGAGTTTGAAAAAAATCTGATTTTCCTGACCGCGGAAGTGTGAAAATATCTGATTTTCTTGACCCCGGGAGTGTGAAAAAAATTAAATTCTCCTGACCCCGGGAGTGTGAAAAAATCCTATTTTCCTGACCCCGGGAGTGTGAAAAATGTGATTTCCCTAACACCGGGAGTGTGAAAAAATGTGATTTTCTTGACCCCGGGAGTGTGAAAAAATGTGATTTTCTTGACCCCGGGAGTGTGAAAAAAATCAGAATCTCCTGACCCCGGGAGTGTGAAAAAATGTGATTTTCTTGACCCTGGGAGTGTGAAAAAAAATCAGAATTTCCTGACCCCGGGAGTGTGAAAAAATGTGATTTTCTTGACCCTGGGAGTGTGAAAAAAAATCAGAATTTCCTGACCCCGGGAGTGTGAAAAAATGTGATTTTCTTGACCCCGGGAGTGTGAAAAAAATCAGAATCTCCTGACCCCGGGAGTGTGAAAAAATGTGATTTTCTTGACCCTGGGAGTGTGAAAAAAATCAGAATTTCCTGACCCCAGGAGTGTGAAAAAATGTGATTTCCTTGACCCCGGGAGTGTGAAAAAAACCCAATTTTCCTGACCCTGGGAGTTTGAAAAAAATCCAATTTTCCTGACCCCGGGAGTGTGAAAAAATGTGATTTTCTTGACCCAGGGAGTGTGAAAAAAATCAGAATTTCCTTATCCCGGGAGTGTGAAAAAATGTGATTTTCTTGACCCCGGGAGTGTGAAAAAAACCCAATTTTCCTGACCCCGGGAGTGTGAAAAAAATCCAATTTTCCTGACCCCGGGAGTTTGAAAAAAATCTGATTTTCCTGACCGCGGAAGTGTGAAAATATCTGATTTTCTTGACCCCGGGAGTGTGAAAAAAATTAAATTCTCCTGACCCCGGGAGTGTGAAAAAATCCAATTTTCCTGACCCCGGGAGTGTGAAAAAATGTGATTTTCTTGACCCTGGGAGTGTGAAAAAAAATCAGAATTTCCTGACCCTAGGAGTTTGAAAAAAATCCAATTTTCCTGACCCCGGGAGTGTGAAAAAATCCAATTTTCCTGACCCCGGGAGTATGAAAATATCTGATTTTCCTGACCCTAGGAGTGTATAAAATATCAGAATTTCCTGACCCCGGGAGTGTGAAAAAATGTGATTTTCTTCACCCCGGGAGTGTGAAAAATATTAAATTCTCCTGACCCCAGGAGTGTGAAAAAATCCAATTTTCCTGACCCCAGGAGTGTGAAAACTGTGATTTTCCTAACACCGGGAGTGTGAAAAAAATCAGAATTTCCTGATCCCGGGAATGTGAAAAAATGTGATTTTCTTGACCCCGTTAGTGTAAAAAAATTCAGAATCTCCTGACCCCAGGAGTGTGAAAAATGTGATTTTCTTGACCCTGGGAGTGTGAAAAAAATCAGAATTTCCTGACCCCGGGAGTGTGAAAAAATGTGATTTTCTTGACCCCGGGAGTGTGAAAAAAATCCAATTTTCCTGACCCTGGTAGTTTGAAAAAAATCCAATTTTCCTGACCCCGGGAGTGTGAAAAAATCCAATTTTCCTGTCCCCGGGAGTATGAAAATGTCCGATTTTCCTGACCCCAGGAGTGTGAAAAAAATCAGAATTTCCTGACCCCAGGAGTGTGAAAAAATGTGATTTTCTTGACCCCGGGAGTGTGAAAAAAACCCAATTTTCCTGACCCTGGGAGTTTGAAAAAAATCCAATTTTCCTGACCCCGGGAGTGTGAAAAAATCCAATTTTCCTGACCCCGGGAGTATGAAAATATCCGATTTTCCTGACCCTAGGAGTGTGAAAAATATCAGAAATTCCTGACCCCGGGAGTGTGAAAAAATGTGATTTTCTTCACCCCGGGAGTGTGAAAAATATTAAATTCTCCTGACCCTGGGAGTGTGAAAAAATCCAATTTTCCTGACCCCAGGAGTGTGAAAACTGTGATTTTCCTAACACCGGGAGTGTGAAAAAAATCAGAATTTCCTGACCCCGGGAGTGTGAAAAAATGTGATATTCTTGACCCCGTTAGTGTAAAAAAAATCAGAATCTCCTGACCCCGGGAGTGTGAAAAAATGTGATTTTCTTGACCCTGGGATTGTGAAAAAAATCAGAATTTCCTGACCCCAGGAGTGTGAAAAAATGTGATTTTCTTGACCCCGGGAGTGTGAAAAAAATTAAATTCTCCTGACCCCGGGAGTGTGAAAAAATCCAATTTTCCTGACCCCGGGAGTGTGAAAAATGTGATTTTCCTAACACCGGGAGTGTGAAAAAATCCAATTTTCTTGAACCCGGGAGTGTGAAAAAAATCCAATTTTCCTGACCCGGGGAGTTTGAAAAAAATCTGATTTTCCTGATCCCGGGAGTGTGAAAGTATCCGATTTTCCTGACCCCGGGAGTGTGAAAAAATGTGATTTTCTTGACCCCGGGAGTGTGAAAAAAATCAGAATTTCCTGACCCCGGGAGTGTGAGAAAATGTGATTTTCTTGACCCCGGGAGTGTGAAAAAAAAACCAATTTTCCTGACCCCGGGAGTGTGATAAAAATCCAATTTTCCTGACCCCGGGAGTGTGAAAAAATCCAATTTTCCTGAACCCAGGAGTGTGAAAAATATCCAATTTTCCTGACCCGGGGAGTTTGAAAAAAATCTGATTTTCCTGATCCCGGGAGTGTGAAAGTATCCGATTTTCCTGACACCGCTAGTGTGAAAAAATGTGATTTTCTTGACCCCAGGAGTGTGAAAAATATCAGAATTTCCTGACCCCGGGAGTGTAAGAAAATGTGATTTTCTTGACCCCGGGAGTGTGAAAAAAATCCAATTTTCCTGACCCTGGGAGTTTGAAAAAAATCCAATTTTCCTGACCCCGGGAGTGTGAAAAAATCCAATTTTCCTGTCCCCGGGAGTATGAAAATATTCGATTTTCCTGACCCCAGGAGTGTGAAAAATATCAGAATTTCCTGACCCCGGGAGTGTAAAAAAATGTGATTTTCTTCACCCCGGGAGGGTGAAAAATATTAAATTCTCCTGACCCCGGGAATGTGAAAAAATCCAATTTTCCTGACCCCAGGAGTGTGAAAACTGTGATTTTCCTAACACAGGGAGTGTGAAAAAAATCAGAATTTCCTGACCCCGGGAGTGTGAAAAAATGTGATTTTCTTGACCCCGTTAGTGTAAAAAAAAAATCAGAATCTCCTGACCCCGGGAGTGTGAAAAAATGTGATTTTCTTGACCCAGGGAGTGTGAAAAAAATCAGAATTTCCTTATCCCGGGAGTGTGAAAAAATGTGATTTTCTTGACCCCGGGAGTGTGAAAAAAACCCAATTTTCCTGACCCCGGGAGTGTGAAAAAAATCCAATTTTCCTGACCCCGGGAGTTTGAAAAAAATCTGATTTTCCTGACCGCGGAAGTGTGAAAATATCTGATTTTCTTGACCCCGGGAGTGTGAAAAAAATTAAATTCTCCTGACCCCGGGAGTGTGAAAAAATCCTATTTTCCTGACCCCGGGAGTGTGAAAAATGTGATTTCCCTAACACCGGGAGTGTGAAAAAATGTGATTTTCTTGACCCCGGGAGTGTGAAAAAATGTGATTTTCTTGACCCCGGGAGTGTGAAAAAAATCAGAATCTCCTGACCCCGGGAGTGTGAAAAAATGTGATTTTCTTGACCCTGGGAGTGTGAAAAAAAATCAGAATTTCCTGACCCCGGGAGTGTGAAAAAATGTGATTTTCTTGACCCTGGGAGTGTGAAAAAAAATCAGAATTTCCTGACCCCGGGAGTGTGAAAAAATGTGATTTTCTTGACCCCGGGAGTGTGAAAAAAATCAGAATCTCCTGACCCCGGGAGTGTGAAAAAATGTGATTTTCTTGACCCTGGGAGTGTGAAAAAAATCAGAATTTCCTGACCCCAGGAGTGTGAAAAAATGTGATTTCCTTGACCCCGGGAGTGTGAAAAAAACCCAATTTTCCTGACCCTGGGAGTTTGAAAAAAATCCAATTTTCCTGACCCCGGGAGTGTGAAAAAATGTGATTTTCTTGACCCAGGGAGTGTGAAAAAAATCAGAATTTCCTTATCCCGGGAGTGTGAAAAAATGTGATTTTCTTGACCCCGGGAGTGTGAAAAAAACCCAATTTTCCTGACCCCGGGAGTGTGAAAAAAATCCAATTTTCCTGACCCCGGGAGTTTGAAAAAAATCTGATTTTCCTGACCGCGGAAGTGTGAAAATATCTGATTTTCTTGACCCCGGGAGTGTGAAAAAAATTAAATTCTCCTGACCCCGGGAGTGTGAAAAAATCCAATTTTCCTGACCCCGGGAGTGTGAAAAAATGTGATTTTCTTGACCCTGGGAGTGTGAAAAAAAATCAGAATTTCCTGACCCTAGGAGTTTGAAAAAAATCCAATTTTCCTGACCCCGGGAGTGTGAAAAAATCCAATTTTCCTGACCCCGGGAGTATGAAAATATCTGATTTTCCTGACCCTAGGAGTGTATAAAATATCAGAATTTCCTGACCCCGGGAGTGTGAAAAAATGTGATTTTCTTCACCCCGGGAGTGTGAAAAATATTAAATTCTCCTGACCCCAGGAGTGTGAAAAAATCCAATTTTCCTGACCCCAGGAGTGTGAAAACTGTGATTTTCCTAACACCGGGAGTGTGAAAAAAATCAGAATTTCCTGATCCCGGGAATGTGAAAAAATGTGATTTTCTTGACCCCGTTAGTGTAAAAAAATTCAGAATCTCCTGACCCCAGGAGTGTGAAAAATGTGATTTTCTTGACCCTGGGAGTGTGAAAAAAATCAGAATTTCCTGACCCCGGGAGTGTGAAAAAATGTGATTTTCTTGACCCCGGGAGTGTGAAAAAAATCCAATTTTCCTGACCCTGGTAGTTTGAAAAAAATCCAATTTTCCTGACCCCGGGAGTGTGAAAAAATCCAATTTTCCTGTCCCCGGGAGTATGAAAATGTCCGATTTTCCTGACCCCAGGAGTGTGAAAAAAATCAGAATTTCCTGACCCCAGGAGTGTGAAAAAATGTGATTTTCTTGACCCCGGGAGTGTGAAAAAAACCCAATTTTCCTGACCCTGGGAGTTTGAAAAAAATCCAATTTTCCTGACCCCGGGAGTGTGAAAAAATCCAATTTTCCTGACCCCGGGAGTATGAAAATATCCGATTTTCCTGACCCTAGGAGTGTGAAAAATATCAGAAATTCCTGACCCCGGGAGTGTGAAAAAATGTGATTTTCTTCACCCCGGGAGTGTGAAAAATATTAAATTCTCCTGACCCTGGGAGTGTGAAAAAATCCAATTTTCCTGACCCCAGGAGTGTGAAAACTGTGATTTTCCTAACACCGGGAGTGTGAAAAAAATCAGAATTTCCTGACCCCGGGAGTGTGAAAAAATGTGATATTCTTGACCCCGTTAGTGTAAAAAAAATCAGAATCTCCTGACCCCGGGAGTGTGAAAAAATGTGATTTTCTTGACCCTGGGATTGTGAAAAAAATCAGAATTTCCTGACCCCAGGAGTGTGAAAAAATGTGATTTTCTTGACCCCGGGAGTGTGAAAAAAACCCAATTTTCCTGACCCCGGGAGTGTGAAAAAATCCAATTTTCCTGACCCCGGGAATTTGAAAAAAATCTGATTTTCCTGACCCCGGGAGTGTGAAAATATCTGATTTTCTTGACCCCGGGAGTGTGAAAAAAATTAAATTCTCCTGACCCCGGGAGTGTGAAAAAATACAATTTTCCTGACCCCGGGAGTGTGAAAAATGTGATTTCCCTAACACCGGGAGTGTGAAAAAATGTGATTTTCTTGACCCCGGGAGTGTGAAAAAATGTGATTTTCTTGACCCCGGGAGTGTGAAAAAAATTCAGAATTTCCTGAACCCGGGAGTGTGAAAAAATGTGATTTTCTTGACCCCGGGAGTGTGAAAACCCCCAATTTTCCTGACCCCGGGAGTGTGAAAATATCTGATTTTCTTGACCCCTGGAGTGTGACAATATCTGATTTTCTTGACCCCGGGAGTGTGAAAAAAATTAAATTCTCCTGAACCCGGGAGTGAGAAAAAATGCGATTTTCTTGACCCCCGGGAGTGTGAAAAAATGTGATTTTCTTGACCCCGGGAGTGTGAAAAAAATCCAATTTTCCTGACCCCGGGAGTGTGAAAAAATCCAATTTTCCTGACCCTGGGAGTTTGAAAAAAATCCAATTTTCCTGACCCCGGGAGTGTGAAAAAATCCAATTTTCCTGACCCCAGGAGTATGAAAATATCCGATTTTCCTGACCCCAGGAGTGTGAAAAATATCAGAATTTCCTGACCCCGGGAGTGTGAAAAAATGTGATTTTCTTCACCCCGGGAGTGTGAAAAATATTAAATTCTCCTGACCCCGGGAATGTGAAAAAATCCAATTTTCCTGACCCCAGGAGTGTGAAAACTGTGATTTTCCTAACACCGGGAGTGTGAAAAAAATCAGAATTTCCTGACCCCGGGTGTGTGAAAAAATGTGATTTTCTTGACCCCGTTAGTGTAAAAAAAAATCAAAATCTCCTGACCCCGGGAGTGTGAAAAAATGTGATTTCCTTGATCCTGGGAGTGTGAAAAAAATCAGAATTTCCTTACCCCGGGAGTGTGAAAAAATGTGATTTTCTTGACACCGGGAGTGTGAAAAAAACCCAATTTTCCTGACCCCAGGAGTGTGAAAAAAATCCAATTTTCCTGACCCCGGGAGTTTGAAAAAAATCTGATTTTCCTGACCCCGGAAGTGTGAAAATATCTGATTTTCTTGACCCCGGGAGTGTGAAAAAAATTAAATTCTCCTGACCCCGGGAGTTTGAAAAAATCCAATTTTCCTGACCCCGGGAGTGTGAAAAATGTGATTTCCCTAACACCGGGAGTGTGAAAAAATGTGATTTTCTTGACCCCGGGAGTGTGAAAAAATGTGATTTTCTTGACCCCGTTAGTGTTAAAAAAATCAGAATCTCTTGACCCCGGGAGTGTGAAAAAATGTGATTTTCTTGACCCTGGGAGTGTGAAAAAAATCAGAATTTCCTGACCCCGGGAGTGTGAAAAAATGTGATTTTCTTGACCCCGGGAGTGTGAAAAAAATCAGAATCTCCTGACCCCGGGAGTGTGAAAAAATGTGATTTTCTTGACCCTGGAAGTGTGAAAAAAATCAGAATTTCCTGACCCCAGGAGTGTGAAAAAATGTGATTTTCTTGACCCCGGGAGTGTGAAAAAAACCCAATTTTCCTGACCCTGGGAGTTTGAAAAAAATCCAATTTTCCTGACCCCGGGAGTGTGAAAAAATCCAATTTTCCTGACCCCGGGAGTATGAAAATATCCGATTTTCCTGACCCCAGGAGTGTGAAAAATATCAGAATTTCCTGACCCCGGGAGTGTGAAAAAATGTGATTTTCTTCACCTCGGGAGTGTGAAAAATATTAAATTCTCCTGACCCTGGGAGTGTGAAAAAATCCAATTTTCCTGACCCCAGGAGTGTGAAAACTGTGATTTTCCTAACACCGGGAGTGTGAAAAAAATCAGAATTTCCTGACCCCGGGAGTGTGAAAAAATGTGATATTCTTGACCCCGTTAGTGTAAAAAAAATCAGAATCTCCTGACCTCGGGAGTGTGAAAAAATGTGATTTTCTTGACCCTGGGAGTGTGAAAAAAAATCAGAATTTCCTGACCCCAGGAGTGTGAAAAAATGTGATTTTCTTGACCCCGGGAGTGTGAAAAAAACCCAATTTTCCTGACCCCGGGAGTGTGAAAAAATCCAATTTCCCTGACCCCGGGAGTTTGAAAAAAATCTGATTTTCCTGACCCCGGAAGTGTTATAATATCTGATTTTCTTGACCCCGGGAGTGTGAAAAAAATTAAATTCTCCTGACCCCGGGAGTGTGAAAAAATACAATTTTCCTGACCCCGGGAGTGTGAAAAATGTGATTTCCCTAACACCGGGAGTGTGAAAAAAATCAGAATTTCCTGACCCCGGGAGTGTGAAAAAATGTGATTTTCTTGACCCTGGGAGTGTGAAAAAAAATCAGAATTTCCTGACCCCGGGAGTGTGAAAAAATGTGATTTTCTTGACCCCGGGAGTGTGAAAAAAATCAGAATCTCCTGACCCCGGGAGTGTGAAAAAATGTGATTTTCTTGACCCTGGGAGTGTGAAAAAAATCAGAATTTCCTGACCCCAGGAGTGTGAAAAAATGTGATTTCCTTGACCCCGGGAGTGTGAAAAAAACCCAATTTTCCTGACCCTGGGAGTTTGAAAAAAATCCAATTTTCCTGACCCCGGGAGTGTGAAAAAATGTGATTTTCTTGACCCAGGGAGTGTGAAAAAAATCAGAATTTCCTTATCCCGGGAGTGTGAAAAAATGTGATTTTCTTGACCCCGGGAGTGTGAAAAAAACCCAATTTTCCTGACCCCGGGAGTGTGAAAAAAATCCAATTTTCCTGACCCCGGGAGTTTGAAAAAAATCTGATTTTCCTGACCGCGGAAGTGTGAAAATATCTGATTTTCTTGACCCCGGGAGTGTGAAAAAAATTAAATTCTCCTGACCCCGGGAGTGTGAAAAAATCCAATTTTCCTGACCCCGGGAGTGTGAAAAAATGTGATTTTCTTGACCCTGGGAGTGTGAAAAAAAATCAGAATTTCCTGACCCTAGGAGTTTGAAAAAAATCCAATTTTCCTGACCCCGGGAGTGTGAAAAAATCCAATTTTCCTGACCCCGGGAGTATGAAAATATCTGATTTTCCTGACCCTAGGAGTGTATAAAATATCAGAATTTCCTGACCCCGGGAGTGTGAAAAAATGTGATTTTCTTCACCCCGGGAGTGTGAAAAATATTAAATTCTCCTGACCCCAGGAGTGTGAAAAAATCCAATTTTCCTGACCCCAGGAGTGTGAAAACTGTGATTTTCCTAACACCGGGAGTGTGAAAAAAATCAGAATTTCCTGATCCCGGGAATGTGAAAAAATGTGATTTTCTTGACCCCGTTAGTGTAAAAAAATTCAGAATCTCCTGACCCCAGGAGTGTGAAAAATGTGATTTTCTTGACCCTGGGAGTGTGAAAAAAATCAGAATTTCCTGACCCCGGGAGTGTGAAAAAATGTGATTTTCTTGACCCCGGGAGTGTGAAAAAAATCCAATTTTCCTGACCCTGGTAGTTTGAAAAAAATCCAATTTTCCTGACCCCGGGAGTGTGAAAAAATCCAATTTTCCTGTCCCCGGGAGTATGAAAATGTCCGATTTTCCTGACCCCAGGAGTGTGAAAAAAATCAGAATTTCCTGACCCCAGGAGTGTGAAAAAATGTGATTTTCTTGACCCCGGGAGTGTGAAAAAAACCCAATTTTCCTGACCCTGGGAGTTTGAAAAAAATCCAATTTTCCTGACCCCGGGAGTGTGAAAAAATCCAATTTTCCTGACCCCGGGAGTATGAAAATATCCGATTTTCCTGACCCTAGGAGTGTGAAAAATATCAGAAATTCCTGACCCCGGGAGTGTGAAAAAATGTGATTTTCTTCACCCCGGGAGTGTGAAAAATATTAAATTCTCCTGACCCTGGGAGTGTGAAAAAATCCAATTTTCCTGACCCCAGGAGTGTGAAAACTGTGATTTTCCTAACACCGGGAGTGTGAAAAAAATCAGAATTTCCTGACCCCGGGAGTGTGAAAAAATGTGATATTCTTGACCCCGTTAGTGTAAAAAAAATCAGAATCTCCTGACCCCGGGAGTGTGAAAAAATGTGATTTTCTTGACCCTGGGATTGTGAAAAAAATCAGAATTTCCTGACCCCAGGAGTGTGAAAAAATGTGATTTTCTTGACCCCGGGAGTGTGAAAAAAATTAAATTCTCCTGACCCCGGGAGTGTGAAAAAATCCAATTTTCCTGACCCCGGGAGTGTGAAAAATGTGATTTTCCTAACACCGGGAGTGTGAAAAAATCCAATTTTCTTGAACCCGGGAGTGTGAAAAAAATCCAATTTTCCTGACCCGGGGAGTTTGAAAAAAATCTGATTTTCCTGATCCCGGGAGTGTGAAAGTATCCGATTTTCCTGACCCCGGGAGTGTGAAAAAATGTGATTTTCTTGACCCCGGGAGTGTGAAAAAAATCAGAATTTCCTGACCCCGGGAGTGTGAGAAAATGTGATTTTCTTGACCCCGGGAGTGTGAAAAAAAAACCAATTTTCCTGACCCCGGGAGTGTGATAAAAATCCAATTTTCCTGACCCCGGGAGTGTGAAAAAATCCAATTTTCCTGAACCCAGGAGTGTGAAAAATATCCAATTTTCCTGACCCGGGGAGTTTGAAAAAAATCTGATTTTCCTGATCCCGGGAGTGTGAAAGTATCCGATTTTCCTGACACCGCTAGTGTGAAAAAATGTGATTTTCTTGACCCCAGGAGTGTGAAAAATATCAGAATTTCCTGACCCCGGGAGTGTAAGAAAATGTGATTTTCTTGACCCCGGGAGTGTGAAAAAAATCCAATTTTCCTGACCCTGGGAGTTTGAAAAAAATCCAATTTTCCTGACCCCGGGAGTGTGAAAAAATCCAATTTTCCTGTCCCCGGGAGTATGAAAATATTCGATTTTCCTGACCCCAGGAGTGTGAAAAATATCAGAATTTCCTGACCCCGGGAGTGTAAAAAAATGTGATTTTCTTCACCCCGGGAGGGTGAAAAATATTAAATTCTCCTGACCCCGGGAATGTGAAAAAATCCAATTTTCCTGACCCCAGGAGTGTGAAAACTGTGATTTTCCTAACACAGGGAGTGTGAAAAAAATCAGAATTTCCTGACCCCGGGAGTGTGAAAAAATGTGATTTTCTTGACCCCGTTAGTGTAAAAAAAAAATCAGAATCTCCTGACCCCGGGAGTGTGAAAAAATGTGATTTTCTTGACCCAGGGAGTGTGAAAAAAATCAGAATTTCCTTATCCCGGGAGTGTGAAAAAATGTGATTTTCTTGACCCCGGGAGTGTGAAAAAAACCCAATTTTCCTGACCCCGGGAGTGTGAAAAAAATCCAATTTTCCTGACCCCGGGAGTTTGAAAAAAATCTGATTTTCCTGACCGCGGAAGTGTGAAAATATCTGATTTTCTTGACCCCGGGAGTGTGAAAAAAATTAAATTCTCCTGACCCCGGGAGTGTGAAAAAATCCTATTTTCCTGACCCCGGGAGTGTGAAAAATGTGATTTCCCTAACACCGGGAGTGTGAAAAAATGTGATTTTCTTGACCCCGGGAGTGTGAAAAAATGTGATTTTCTTGACCCCGGGAGTGTGAAAAAAATCAGAATCTCCTGACCCCGGGAGTGTGAAAAAATGTGATTTTCTTGACCCTGGGAGTGTGAAAAAAAATCAGAATTTCCTGACCCCGGGAGTGTGAAAAAATGTGATTTTCTTGACCCTGGGAGTGTGAAAAAAAATCAGAATTTCCTGACCCCGGGAGTGTGAAAAAATGTGATTTTCTTGACCCCGGGAGTGTGAAAAAAATCAGAATCTCCTGACCCCGGGAGTGTGAAAAAATGTGATTTTCTTGACCCTGGGAGTGTGAAAAAAATCAGAATTTCCTGACCCCAGGAGTGTGAAAAAATGTGATTTCCTTGACCCCGGGAGTGTGAAAAAAACCCAATTTTCCTGACCCTGGGAGTTTGAAAAAAATCCAATTTTCCTGACCCCGGGAGTGTGAAAAAATGTGATTTTCTTGACCCAGGGAGTGTGAAAAAAATCAGAATTTCCTTATCCCGGGAGTGTGAAAAAATGTGATTTTCTTGACCCCGGGAGTGTGAAAAAAACCCAATTTTCCTGACCCCGGGAGTGTGAAAAAAATCCAATTTTCCTGACCCCGGGAGTTTGAAAAAAATCTGATTTTCCTGACCGCGGAAGTGTGAAAATATCTGATTTTCTTGACCCCGGGAGTGTGAAAAAAATTAAATTCTCCTGACCCCGGGAGTGTGAAAAAATCCAATTTTCCTGACCCCGGGAGTGTGAAAAAATGTGATTTTCTTGACCCTGGGAGTGTGAAAAAAAATCAGAATTTCCTGACCCTAGGAGTTTGAAAAAAATCCAATTTTCCTGACCCCGGGAGTGTGAAAAAATCCAATTTTCCTGACCCCGGGAGTATGAAAATATCTGATTTTCCTGACCCTAGGAGTGTATAAAATATCAGAATTTCCTGACCCCGGGAGTGTGAAAAAATGTGATTTTCTTCACCCCGGGAGTGTGAAAAATATTAAATTCTCCTGACCCCAGGAGTGTGAAAAAATCCAATTTTCCTGACCCCAGGAGTGTGAAAACTGTGATTTTCCTAACACCGGGAGTGTGAAAAAAATCAGAATTTCCTGATCCCGGGAATGTGAAAAAATGTGATTTTCTTGACCCCGTTAGTGTAAAAAAATTCAGAATCTCCTGACCCCAGGAGTGTGAAAAATGTGATTTTCTTGACCCTGGGAGTGTGAAAAAAATCAGAATTTCCTGACCCCGGGAGTGTGAAAAAATGTGATTTTCTTGACCCCGGGAGTGTGAAAAAAATCCAATTTTCCTGACCCTGGTAGTTTGAAAAAAATCCAATTTTCCTGACCCCGGGAGTGTGAAAAAATCCAATTTTCCTGTCCCCGGGAGTATGAAAATGTCCGATTTTCCTGACCCCAGGAGTGTGAAAAAAATCAGAATTTCCTGACCCCAGGAGTGTGAAAAAATGTGATTTTCTTGACCCCGGGAGTGTGAAAAAAACCCAATTTTCCTGACCCTGGGAGTTTGAAAAAAATCCAATTTTCCTGACCCCGGGAGTGTGAAAAAATCCAATTTTCCTGACCCCGGGAGTATGAAAATATCCGATTTTCCTGACCCTAGGAGTGTGAAAAATATCAGAAATTCCTGACCCCGGGAGTGTGAAAAAATGTGATTTTCTTCACCCCGGGAGTGTGAAAAATATTAAATTCTCCTGACCCTGGGAGTGTGAAAAAATCCAATTTTCCTGACCCCAGGAGTGTGAAAACTGTGATTTTCCTAACACCGGGAGTGTGAAAAAAATCAGAATTTCCTGACCCCGGGAGTGTGAAAAAATGTGATATTCTTGACCCCGTTAGTGTAAAAAAAATCAGAATCTCCTGACCCCGGGAGTGTGAAAAAATGTGATTTTCTTGACCCTGGGATTGTGAAAAAAATCAGAATTTCCTGACCCCAGGAGTGTGAAAAAATGTGATTTTCTTGACCCCGGGAGTGTGAAAAAAACCCAATTTTCCTGACCCCGGGAGTGTGAAAAAATCCAATTTTCCTGACCCCGGGAATTTGAAAAAAATCTGATTTTCCTGACCCCGGGAGTGTGAAAATATCTGATTTTCTTGACCCCGGGAGTGTGAAAAAAATTAAATTCTCCTGACCCCGGGAGTGTGAAAAAATACAATTTTCCTGACCCCGGGAGTGTGAAAAATGTGATTTCCCTAACACCGGGAGTGTGAAAAAATGTGATTTTCTTGACCCCGGGAGTGTGAAAAAATGTGATTTTCTTGACCCCGGGAGTGTGAAAAAAATTCAGAATTTCCTGAACCCGGGAGTGTGAAAAAATGTGATTTTCTTGACCCCGGGAGTGTGAAAACCCCCAATTTTCCTGACCCCGGGAGTGTGAAAATATCTGATTTTCTTGACCCCTGGAGTGTGACAATATCTGATTTTCTTGACCCCGGGAGTGTGAAAAAAATTAAATTCTCCTGAACCCGGGAGTGAGAAAAAATGCGATTTTCTTGACCCCCGGGAGTGTGAAAAAATGTGATTTTCTTGACCCCGGGAGTGTGAAAAAAATCCAATTTTCCTGACCCCGGGAGTGTGAAAAAATCCAATTTTCCTGACCCTGGGAGTTTGAAAAAAATCCAATTTTCCTGACCCCGGGAGTGTGAAAAAATCCAATTTTCCTGACCCCAGGAGTATGAAAATATCCGATTTTCCTGACCCCAGGAGTGTGAAAAATATCAGAATTTCCTGACCCCGGGAGTGTGAAAAAATGTGATTTTCTTCACCCCGGGAGTGTGAAAAATATTAAATTCTCCTGACCCCGGGAATGTGAAAAAATCCAATTTTCCTGACCCCAGGAGTGTGAAAACTGTGATTTTCCTAACACCGGGAGTGTGAAAAAAATCAGAATTTCCTGACCCCGGGTGTGTGAAAAAATGTGATTTTCTTGACCCCGTTAGTGTAAAAAAAAATCAAAATCTCCTGACCCCGGGAGTGTGAAAAAATGTGATTTCCTTGATCCTGGGAGTGTGAAAAAAATCAGAATTTCCTTACCCCGGGAGTGTGAAAAAATGTGATTTTCTTGACACCGGGAGTGTGAAAAAAACCCAATTTTCCTGACCCCAGGAGTGTGAAAAAAATCCAATTTTCCTGACCCCGGGAGTTTGAAAAAAATCTGATTTTCCTGACCCCGGAAGTGTGAAAATATCTGATTTTCTTGACCCCGGGAGTGTGAAAAAAATTAAATTCTCCTGACCCCGGGAGTTTGAAAAAATCCAATTTTCCTGACCCCGGGAGTGTGAAAAATGTGATTTCCCTAACACCGGGAGTGTGAAAAAATGTGATTTTCTTGACCCCGGGAGTGTGAAAAAATGTGATTTTCTTGACCCCGTTAGTGTTAAAAAAATCAGAATCTCTTGACCCCGGGAGTGTGAAAAAATGTGATTTTCTTGACCCTGGGAGTGTGAAAAAAATCAGAATTTCCTGACCCCGGGAGTGTGAAAAAATGTGATTTTCTTGACCCCGGGAGTGTGAAAAAAATCAGAATCTCCTGACCCCGGGAGTGTGAAAAAATGTGATTTTCTTGACCCTGGAAGTGTGAAAAAAATCAGAATTTCCTGACCCCAGGAGTGTGAAAAAATGTGATTTTCTTGACCCCGGGAGTGTGAAAAAAACCCAATTTTCCTGACCCTGGGAGTTTGAAAAAAATCCAATTTTCCTGACCCCGGGAGTGTGAAAAAATCCAATTTTCCTGACCCCGGGAGTATGAAAATATCCGATTTTCCTGACCCCAGGAGTGTGAAAAATATCAGAATTTCCTGACCCCGGGAGTGTGAAAAAATGTGATTTTCTTCACCTCGGGAGTGTGAAAAATATTAAATTCTCCTGACCCTGGGAGTGTGAAAAAATCCAATTTTCCTGACCCCAGGAGTGTGAAAACTGTGATTTTCCTAACACCGGGAGTGTGAAAAAAATCAGAATTTCCTGACCCCGGGAGTGTGAAAAAATGTGATATTCTTGACCCCGTTAGTGTAAAAAAAATCAGAATCTCCTGACCTCGGGAGTGTGAAAAAATGTGATTTTCTTGACCCTGGGAGTGTGAAAAAAAATCAGAATTTCCTGACCCCAGGAGTGTGAAAAAATGTGATTTTCTTGACCCCGGGAGTGTGAAAAAAACCCAATTTTCCTGACCCCGGGAGTGTGAAAAAATCCAATTTCCCTGACCCCGGGAGTTTGAAAAAAATCTGATTTTCCTGACCCCGGAAGTGTTATAATATCTGATTTTCTTGACCCCGGGAGTGTGAAAAAAATTAAATTCTCCTGACCCCGGGAGTGTGAAAAAATACAATTTTCCTGACCCCGGGAGTGTGAAAAATGTGATTTCCCTAACACCGGGAGTGTGAAAAAAATCAGAATTTCCTGACCCCGGGAGTGTGAAAAAATGTGATTTTCTTGACCCCGTTAGTGTAAAAAAAAATCAGAATCTCCTGACCCCGGGAGTGTGAAAAAATGTGATTTTCTTGACCCTGGGAGTGTGAAAAAAATCAGAATTTCCTTACCCCGGGAGTGTGAAAAAATGTGATTTTCTTGACCCCGGGAGTGTGAAAAAACCCCAATTTTTCTGACCCCGGGAGTGTGAAAAAAATCCAATTTTCCTGACCCCGGGAGTTTGAAAAAAATCTGATTTTCCTGACCCCGGGAGTGTGAAAAAAACCCAATTTTCCTGACCCTGGGAGTTTGAAAAAAATCCAATTTTCCTGACCCCGGGAGTGTGAAAAAATCAAATTTTCCTGACCCCGGGAGTATGAAAATATCCGATTTTCCTGACCCCAGGAGTGTGAAAAATATCAGAATTTCCTGACCCCGGGAGTGTGAAAAAATGTGATTTTCTTCACCCCGGGAGTGTGAAAAATATTAAATTCTCCTGACCCTGGGAGTGTGAAAAAATCCAATTTTCTTGACCCCAGGAGTGAGAAAACTGTGATTTTCCTGACCCCGGGAGTGTGAAAAAATGTGATTTTCTTGACCCTGGGAGTGTGAAAAAAATCAGAATTTCCTGACCCCAGGAGTGTGAAAAAATGTGATTTTCTTGACCCCGGGAGAGTGAAAAAAACCCAATTTTCCTGACCCCGGAAGTGTGAAAAAAATCCAATTTTCCTGACCCCGGGAGTTTGAAAAAAATCTGATTTTCCTGACCCCGGGAGTGTGAAAATATCTGATTTTCTTGACCCCGGGAGTGTGAAAAAAATTAAATTCTCCTGACACCGGGAGTGTGAAAAAATACAATTTTCCTGACACCGGGAGTGTGAAAAATGTGATTTCCCTAACACCGGGAGTGTGAAAAAATGTGATTTTCTTGACCCCGGGAGTGTGAAAAAAATGTGATTTTCTTGACCCCGAGAGTGTGAAAAAAATTCAGAATCTCCTGAACCCGGGAGTGTGAAAAAATGTGATTTTCTTGACCCCGGGAGTGTGAAAAAACCCCCATTTTCCTGACCCCGGGAGTGTGAAAATATCTACTTTTCTTGACCCCTGGAGTATGACAATATCTGATTTTCTTGACCCCGGGAGTGTGAAAAAAATTAAATTCTCCTGAACCCGGGAGTGAGAAAAAATGCGATTTTCTTGATCCCCGGGAGTGTGAAAAAATGTGATTTTCTTCACCCCGGGAGTGTGAAAAATATTAAATTCTCCTGACCCCGGGAATGTGAAAAAATCCAATTTTCCTGACCCCAGGAGTGTGAAAACTGTGATTTTCCTAACACCGGGAGTGTGAAAAAAATCAGAATTTCCTGACCCCGGGAGTGTGAAAAAATGTGATTTTCTTGACCCCGTTAGTGTAAAAAAAAAAATCAGAATCTCCTGACCCCGGGAGTGTGAAAAAATGTGATTTTCTTGACCCTGGGAGTGTGAAAAAAATCAGAATTTCCTTCCCCCGGGAGTGTGAAAAAATGTGATTTTCTTGACACCGGGAGTGTGAAAAAAACCCAATTTTCCAGACCCCGGGAGTTTGAAAAAAATCTGATTTTCCTGACCCCGGAAGTGTGAAAATATCTGATTTTCTTGACCCCGGGAGTGTGAAAAAAATTAAATTCTCCTGACCCCGGGAGTTTGAAAAAATCCAATTTTCCTGACCCCAGGAGTGTGAAAAATGTGATTTCCCGAACACCGGGAGTGTGAAAAAATGTGATTTTCTTGACCCCGGGAGTGTGAAAAAATGTGATTTTCTTGACCCCGTTAGTGTTAAAAAAATCAGAATCTCCTGACCCCGGGAGTGTGAAAAAATGTGATTTTCTTGACCCTGGGAGTGTGAAAAAAAATCAGAATTTCCTGACCCCGGGAGTGTGAAAAAATGTGATTTTCTTGACCCCGGGAGTGTGAAAAAAATCAGAATCTCCTGACCCCGGGAGTGTGAAAAAATGTGATTTTCTTGACCCTGGGAGTGTGAAAAAAATCAGAATTTCCTGACCCCGGGAGTGTGAAAAAATGTGATTTTCTTGACCCCGGGAGTGTGAAAAAAACCCAATTTTCATGACCCTGGTAGTTTGAAAAAAATCCAATTTTCCTGACCCCGGGAGTGTGAAAAAATCCAATTTTCCTGACCCCGGGAGTATGAAAATATCCGATTTTCCTGACCCCAGGAGTGTGAAAAATATCAGAATTTCCTGACCCCGGGAGTGTGAAAAAATGTGATTTTCTTCACCCCGGGAGTGTGAAAAATATTAAATTCTCCTGACCCCAGGAGTGTGAAAAAATGTGATTTTCTTGACCCTGGGAGTGTGAAAAAAACCCAATTTTCCTGACCCCGGGAGTGTAAAAAAAATCCAATTTTCCTGACCCCGGGAGTTTGAAAAAAATCTGATTTTCCTGACCCCGGGAGTGTGAAAAATGTGATTTCCCTAACACCGGGAGTATGAAAAAATGTGATTTTCTTGACCCCAGGAGTGTGAAAAAATGTGATTTTCTTGACCCTGGGAGTGTGAAAAATTCAGAATTTCCTAGACCCCAGGAGTGTGAAAAAATGTGATTTTCTTGACCCCGGGAGAGTGAAAAAAACCCAATTTTCCTAACCCCGGGAGTGTGAAAAAATCCAATTTTCCTAACACCGGGAGTGTGAAAAAAATCAGAATCTCCTGACCCCAGGAGTGTGAAAAAATGTGATTTTCTTGACCCTGGGAGTGTGAAAAAATCCAATTTTCCTGACCCCGGGAGTATGAAAATATCCGATTTTCCTGACCCCAGGAGTGTGAAAAATATCAGAATTTCCTGACCCCCGGGAGTGTGAAAAAATGTGATTTTCTTCACCCCGGGAGTGTGAAAAAAATTAAATTCTCCTGAACCCGGGAGTGAGAAAAAATGCGATTTTCTTGATCCCCGGGAGTGTGAAAAAATGTGATTTTCTTCACTCCGGGAGTGTGAAAAATATTAAATTCTCCTGACCCCGGGAATGTGAAAAAATCCAATTTTCCTGACCCCAGGAGTGTGAAAACTGTGATTTTCCTAACACCGGGAGTGTGAAAAAAATCAGAATTTCCTGACCCCGGGAGTGTGAAAAAATGTGATTTTCTTGACCCCGTTAGTGTAAAAAAAAAATCAGAATCTCCTGACCCCGGGAGTGTGAAAAAATGTGATTTTCTTGACCGTGGGAGTGTGAAAAAAATCAGAATTTCCTTCCCCCGGGAGTGTGAAAAAATGTGATTTTCTTGACACCGGGAGTGTGAAAAAAACCCAATTTTCCAGACCCCGGGAGTTTGAAAAAAATCTGATTTTCCTGACCCCGGAAGTGTGAAAATATCTGATTTTCTTGACCCCGGGAGTGTGAAAAAAATTAAATTCTCCTGACCCCGGGAGTTTGAAAAAATCCAATTTTCCTGACCCCAGGAGTGTGAAAAATGTGATTTCCCGAACACCGGGAGTGTGAAAAAATGTGATTTTCTTGACCCCGGGAGTGTGAAAAAATGTGATTTTCTTGACCCCGTTAGTGTTAAAAAAATCAGAATCTCCTGACCCCGGGAGTGTGAAAAAATGTGATTTTCTTGACCCTGGGAGTGTGAAAAAAAATCAGAATTTCCTGACCCCGGGAGTGTGAAAAAATGTGATTTTCTTGACCCCGGGAGTGTGAAAAAAATCAGAATCTCCTGACCCCGGGAGTGCGAAAAAATGTGATTTTCTTGACCCTGGGAGTGTGAAAAAAATCAGAATTTCCTGACCCCGGGAGTGTGAAAAAATGTGATTTTCTTGACCCCGGGAGTGTGAAAAAAACCCAATTTTCATGACCCTGGTAGTTTGAAAAAAATCCAATTTTCCTGACCCCGGGAGTGTGAAAAAATCCAATTTTCCTGACCCCGGGAGTATGAAAATATCCGATTTTCCTGACCCCAGGAGTGTGAAAAATATCAGAATTTCCTGACCCCGGGAGTGTGAAAAAATGTGATTTTCTTCACCCCGGGAGTGTGAAAAATATTAAATTCTCCTGACCCCAGGAGTGTGAAAAAATGTGATTTTCTTGACCCTGGGAGTGTGAAAAAAACCCAATTTTCCTGACCCCGGGAGTGTAAAAAAAATCCAATTTTCCTGACCCCGGGAGTTTGAAAAAAATCTGATTTTCCTGACCCCGGGAGTGTGAAAAATGTGATTTCCCTAACACCGGGAGTATGAAAAAATGTGATTTTCTTGACCCCAGGAGTGTGAAAAAATGTGATTTTCTTGACCCTGGGAGTGTGAAAAATTCAGAATTTCCTAGACCCCAGGAGTGTGAAAAAATGTGATTTTCTTGACCCCGGGAGAGTGAAAAAAACCCAATTTTCCTGACCCCGGGAGTGTGAAAAAATCCAATTTTCCTAACACCGGGAGTGTGAAAAAAATCAGAATCTCCTGACCCCAGGAGTGTGAAAAAATGTGATTTTCTTGACCCTGGGAGTGTGAAAAAATCCAATTTTCCTGACCCCGGGAGTATGAAAATATCCGATTTTCCTGACCCCAGGAGTGTGAAAAATATCAGAATTTCCTGACCCCCGGGAGTGTGAAAAAATGTGATTTTCTTCACCCCGGGAGTGTGAAAAATATTAAATTCTCCTGACCCTGGGAGTGTGAAAAAATCCAATTTTCTTGACCCCAGGAGTGTGAAAACTGTGATTTTCCTAACACCGGGAGTGTGAAAAAAATCAGAATCTCCTGACCCCGGGAGTGTGAAAAAATGTGATTTTCTTGACCCTGGGAGTGTGAAAAAAATCAGAATTTCCTGACCCCAGGAGTGTGAAAAAATGTGATTTTCTTGACCCTGGGAGTGTGAAAAAAATCAGAATTTCCTGACCCCAGGAGTGTGAAAAAATGTGATTTTCTTGACCCCGGGAGAGTGAAAAAAACCCAATTTTCCTGACCCTGGGAGTTTGAAAAAAATCCAATTTTCCTGACCCCGGGAGTGTGAAAAAATCCAATTTTCCTAACACCGGGAGTGTGAAAAAAATCAGAATCTCCTGACCCCAGGAGTGTGAAAAAATGTGATTTTCTTGACCCTGGGAGTGTGAAAAAAATCAGAATTTCCTGACCCCAGGAGTGTGAAAAAATGTGATTTTCTTGACCCCGGGAGAGTGAAAAAAACCCAATTTTCCTGACCCCGGGAGTGTGAAAAAAATCCAATTTTCCTGACCCCGGGAGTTTGAAAAAAATCTGATTTTCCTGACCCCGGGAGTGTGAAAATATCTGATTTTCTTGACCCCGGGAGTGTGAAAAAAATTAAATTCTCCTGACCCCGGGAGTGTGAAAAAATACAATTTTCCTGACCCCGGGAGTGTGAAAAATGTGATTTCCCTAACACCGGGAGTGTGAAAAAATGTGATTTTCTTGACCCCGGGAGTGTGAAAAAAATGTGATTTTCTTGACCCCGACAGTGTGAAAAAAATTCAGAATCTCCTGAACCCGGGAGTGTGAAAAAATGTGATTTTCTTGACCCCGGGAGTGTGAAAAAACCCCAATTTTCCTGACCCCGGGAGTGTGAAAATATCTACTTTTCTTGACCCCTGGAGTATGACAATATCTGATTTTCTTGACCCCGGGAGTGTGAAAAAAATTAAATTCTCCTGAACCCGGGAGTGAGAAAAAATGCGATTTTCTTGATCCCCGGGAGTGTGAAAAAATGTGATTTTCTTGACCCCGGGAGTGTGAAAAAAATCCAATTTTCCTGACCCCGGGAGTGTGAAAAAAATCCAATTTTCCTGACCCTGGGAGTTTGAAAAAAATCCAATTTTCCTGACCCCGGGAGTGTGAAAAAATCCAATTTTCCTGACCCCAGGAGTATGAAAATATCCGATTTTCCTGACCCCAGGAGTGTGAAAAATATCAGAATTTCCTGACCCCGGGAGTGTGAAAAAATGTGATTTTCTTCACCCCGGGAGTGTGAAAAATATTAAATTCTCCTGACCCCGGGAATGTGAAAAAATCCAATTTTCCTGACCCCAGGAGTGTGAAAACTGTGATTTTCCTAACACCGGGAGTGTGAAAAAAATCAGAATTTCCTGACCCCGGGAGTGTGAAAAAATGTGATTTTCTTGACCCCGTTAGTGTAAAAAAAAATCAGAATCTCCTGACCCCGGGAGTGTGAAAAAATGTGATTTTCTTGACCCTGGGAGTGTGAAAAAAATCAGAATTTCCTTCCCCCGGGAGTGTGAAAAAATGTGATTTTCTTGACACCGGGAGTGTGAAAAAAACCCAATTTTCCTGACCCCGGGAGTTTGAAAAAAATCTGATTTTCCTGACCCCGGAAGTGTGAAAATATCTGATTTTCTTGACCCCGGGAGTGTGAAAAAAATTAAATTCTCCTGACCCCGGGAGTTTGAAAAAATCCAATTTTCCTGACCCCAGGAGTGTGAAAAATGTGATTTCCCTAACACCGGGAGTGTGAAAAAATGTGATTTTCTTGACCCCGGGAGTGTGAAAAAATGTGATTTTCTTGACCCCGTTAGTGTTAAAAAAATCAGAATTTCCTGACCCCGGGAGTGTGAAAAAATGTGATTTTCTTGACCCCGGGAGTGTGAAAAAAATCAGAATCTCCTGACCCCGGGAGTGTGAAAAAATGTGATTTTCTTGACCCTGGGAGTGTGAAAAAAATCAGAATTTCCTGACCCCGGGAGTGTGAAAAAATGTGATTTTCTTGACCCCGGGAGTGTGAAAAAAACCCAATTTTCATGACCCTGGTAGTTTGAAAAAAATCCAATTTTCCTGACCCCGGGAGTGTGAAAAAATCCAATTTTCCTGACCCCGGGAGTATGAAAATATCCGATTTTCCTGACCCCAGGAGTGTGAAAAATATCAGAATTTCCTGACCCCGGGAGTGTGAAAAAATGTGATTTTCTTCACCCCGGGAGTGTGAAAAATATTAAATTCTCCTGACCCCGGGAGTGTGAAAAAATGTGATTTTCTTGACCCTGGGAGTGTGAAAAAAACCCAATTTTCCTGACCCCGGGAGTGTAAAAAAATCCAATTTTCCTGACCCCGGGAGTTTGAAAAAAATCTGATTTTCCTGACCCCGGGAGTGTGAAAAATGTGATTTCCCTAACACCGGGAGTATGAAAAAATGTGATTTTCTTGACCCCAGGAGTGTGAAAAAATGTGATTTTCTTGACCCTGGGAGTGTGAAAAAAATCAGAATTTCCTTACCCCGGGAGTGTGAAAAAATGTGATTTTCTTGACCCCGGGAGTGTGAAAAAAATCCAATTTTCCTGACCCCGGGAGTGTGAAAAAAATCCAATTTTCCTGACCCCGGGAGTTTGAAAAAAATCTGATTTTCCTGACCCCGGAAGTGTGAAAATATCTGATTTTCTTGACCCCGGGAGTGTGAAAAAAATTAAATTCTCCTGACCCCGGGAGTTTGAAAAAATCCAATTTTCCTGACCCCGGGAGTGTGAAAAATGTGATTTCCCTAACACCGGGAGTGTGAAAAAATGTGATTTTCTTGACCCCGGGAGTGTGAAAAAATGTGATTTTCTTGACCCCGTTAGTGTTAAAAAAATCAGAATCTCCTGACCCCGGGAGTGTGAAAAAAATCCAATTTTCCTGACCCTGGGAGTTTGAAAAAAATCCAATTTTCCTGACCCCGGGAGTGTGAAAAAATCCAATTTTCCTGACCCCAGGAGTATGAAAATATCCGATTTTCCTGACCCCAGGCGTGTGAAAAATATCAGAATTTCCTGACCCCGGGAGTGTGAAAAAATGTGATTTTCTTCACCCCGGGAGTGTGAAAAATATTAAATTCTCCTGACCCCGGGAATGTGAAAAAATCCAATTTTCCTGACCCCAGGAGTGTGAAAACTGTGATTTTCCTAACACCGGGAGTGTGAAAAAAATCAGAATTTCCTGACCCCGGGAGTGTGAAAAAATGTGATTTTCTTGACCCCGTTAGTGTAAAAAAAAATCAGAATCTCCTGACCCCGGGAGTGTGAAAAAATGTGATTTTCTTGACCCTGGGAGTGTGAAAAAAATCAGAATTTCCTTCCCCCGGGAGTGTGAAAAAATGTGATTTTCTTGACACCGGGAGTGTGAAAAAAACCCAATTTTCCTGACCCCGGGAGTTTGAAAAAAATCTGATTTTCCTGACCCCGGGAGTGTGAAAATATCTGATTTTCTTGACCCCGGGAGTGTGAAAAAAATTAAATTCTCCTGACCCCGGGAGTTTGAAAAAATCCAATTTTCCTGACCCCAGGAGTGTGAAAAATGTGATTTCCCTAACACCGGGAGTGTGAAAAAATGTGATTTTCTTGACCCCGGGAGTGTGAAAAAATGTGATTTTCTTGACCCCGTTAGTGTTAAAAAAATCAGAATTTCCTGACCCCGGGAGTGTGAAAAAATGTGATTTTCTTGACCCCGGGAGTGTGAAAAAAATCAGAATCTCCTGACCCCGGGAGTGTGAAAAAATGTGATTTTCTTGACCCTGGGAGTGTGAAAAAAATCAGAATTTCCTTCCCCCGGGAGTGTGAAAAAATGTGATTTTCTTGACCCCGGGAGTGTGAAAAAAACCCAATTTTCATGACCCTGGTAGTTTGAAAAAAATCCAATTTTCCTGACCCCGGGAGTGTGAAAAAATCCAATTTTCCTGACCCCGGGAGTATGAAAATATCCGATTTTCCTGACCCCAGGAGTGTGAAAAATATCAGAATTTCCTGACCCCGGGAGTGTGAAAAAATGTGATTTTCTTCACCCCGGGAGTGTGAAAAATATTAAATTCTCCTGACCCCGGGAGTGTGAAAAAATGTGATTTTCTTGACCCTGGGAGTGTGAAAAAAACCCAATTTTCCTGACCCCGGGAGTGTAAAAAAATCCAATTTTCCTGACCCCGGGAGTTTGAAAAAAATCTGATTTTCCTGACCCCGGGAGTGTGAAAAATGTGATTTCCCTAACACCGGGAGTATGAAAAAATGTGATTTTCTTGACCCCAGGAGTGTGAAAAAATGTGATTTTCTTGACCCTGGGAGTGTGAAAAAAATCAGAATTTCCTTACCCCGGGAGTGTGAAAAAATGTGATTTTCTTGACCCCGGGAGTGTGAAAAAAATCCAATTTTCCTGACCCCGGGAGTGTGAAAAAAATCCAATTTTCCTGACCCCGGGAGTTTGAAAAAAATCTGATTTTCCTGACCCCGGAAGTGTGAAAATATCTGATTTTCTTGACCCCGGGAGTGTGAAAAAAATTAAATTCTCCTGACCCCGGGAGTTTGAAAAAATCCAATTTTCCTGACCCCGGGAGTGTGAAAAATGTGATTTCCCTAACACCGGGAGTGTGAAAAAATGTGATTTTCTTGACCCCAGGAGTGTGAAAAAATGTGATTTTCTTGACCCCGTTAGTGTTAAAAAAATCAGAATCTCCTGACCCCGGGAGTGTGAAAAAATGTGATTTTCTTGACCCTGGGAGTGTGAAAAAAAATCAGAATTTCCTGACCCCGGGAGTGTGAAAAAATGTGATTTTCTTGACCCCGGGAGTGTGAAAAAAATCAGAATCTCCTGACCCCGGGAGTGTGAAAAAATGTGATTTTCTTGACCCTGGGAGTGTGAAAAAAATCAGAATTTCCTGACCCCGGGAGTGTGAAAAAATGTGATTTTCTTGACCCCGGGAGTGTGAAAAAAACCCAATTTTCATGACCCTGGTAGTTTGAAAAAAATCCAATTTTCCTGACCCCGGGAGTGTGAAAAAATCCAATTTTCCTGACCCCGGGAGTATGAAAATATCCGATTTTCCTGACCCCAGGAGTGTGAAAAATATCAGAATTTCCTGACTCCGGGAGTGTGAAAAAATGTGATTTTCTTCACCCCGGGAGTGTGAAAAATATTAAATTCTCCTGACCCCGGGAGTGTGAAAAAATGTGATTTTCTTGACCCTGGGAGTGTGAAAAAAACCCAATTTTCCTGACCCCGGGAGTGTAAAAAAAATCCAATTTTCCTGACCCCGGGAGTTTGAAAAAAATCTGATTTTCCTGACCCCGGGAGTGTGAAAAATGTGATTTCCCTAACACCTGGAGTATGAAAAAATGTGATTTTCTTGACCCCAGGAGTGTGAAAAAATGTGATTTTCTTGACCCTGGGAGTGTGAAAAAAATCAGAATTTCCTTACCCTGGGAGTGTGAAAAAATGTGATTTTCTTGACCCCGGGAGTGTGAAAAAAACCCAATTTTCCTGACCCCGGGAGTGTGAAAATAATCCAATTTTCCTGACCCCGGGAGTTTGAAAAAAATCTGATTTTCCTGACCCCGGAAGTGTGAAAATATCTGATTTTCTTGACCCCGGGAGTGTGAAAAAAATTAAATTCTCCTGACCCCGGGAGTTTGAAAAAATCAAATTTTCCTGACCCCGGGAGTGTGAAAAATGTGATTTCCCTAACACCGGGAGTGTGAAAAAATGTGATTTTCTTGACCCCGGGAGTGTGAAAAAATGTGATTTTCTTGACCCCGTTAGTGTTAAAAAAATCAGAATCTCCTGACCCCGGGAGTGTGAAAAAATGTGATTTTCTTGACCCCGGGAGTGTGAAAAAAAAAATCAGAATTTCCTGACCCCGGGAGTGTGAAAAAATGTGATTTTCTTGACCCCGGGAGTGTGAAAAAAATCAGAATCTCCTGACCCCGGGAGTGTGAAAAAATGTGATTTTCTTGACCCTGGGAGTGTGAAAAAAATCAGAATTTCCTGACCCAACGAGTGTGAAAAAATGTGATTTTTCTGACCCCGGGAGTGTGAAAATATCTGATTTTCTTGACCCCGGGAGTGTGAAAAAAAATTAAATTCTCCTGACCCCGGGAGTGTGAAGAAATCCAATTTTCCTGACCCCGGGAGTGTGAAAAATGTGATTTTCTTGACCCCGGGAGTGTGAAAAAAATTAAATTTTCCTGACCCCGGGAGTGTGAAAAAATGTGATTTTCTTGACCCCAGGAGTGTAAAAAAACCCCAATTTTCCTGATCCCGGGAGTGTGAAAAAAATCCAATTTTCCTGACCCCGGGAGTGTGATAAAAATCCAATTTTCCTGACCTCGGGAGTGTGAAAAAAATCCAATTTTCCTGACCCCGGGAGTGTGAAAAAAATCCAATTTTCCTGACCCAGGGAGTTTGAAAAAAAATCTGATTTTCCTTATCCCGGGAGTGTGAAAGTATCCGATTTTCCTGACCCCAAGAGTGTGGAAAAATGTGATTTTCTTGACCCAAGAAGTGTGAAAAAAATCAGAATTTCCTGACCCCGGGAGTGTGAGAAAATGTGATTTTCTTGACCCCGGGAGTGTGAAAAAAATCCAATTTTCCTGACCCCGGGAGTGTGAAAAAATCCAATTTTCCTGACCCCGGGAGTATGAAAATATCCGATTTTCCTGACCTCACGAGTGTGAAAAATATCAGAATTTCCTGACCCCAGGAGTGTGAAAAAATGTGATTTTCTTCACCCCGGGAGTGTGAAAAATATTAAATTCTCCTGACCCCGGGAGTGTGAAAAAAATCTAATTTTCCTGACCCCAGGAGTGTGAAAACTGTGATTTTCCTAACACCGGGAGTGTGAAAAAAATCAGAATTTCCTGACCCTGGGAGTGTGAAAAAATGTGATTTTCTTGACCCCGTTAGTGTAAACAAAATCAGAATCTCCTGACCCCGGGAGTGTGAAAAAATGTGATTTTCTTGACCCTGGGAGTGTGAAAAAAAATCAGAATTTCCTGACCCCGGGAGTGTGAAAAAATGTGATTTTCTTGACCCCGGGAGTGTGAAAAAAATCCAATTTTCCTGACCCCGGGAGAGTGAAAAAATCCAATTTTCCTGACCCAGGGAGTATGAAAATATCCGATTTTCCTGACCCCAGGAGTGTGAAAAATATCAGAATCTCCTGACCCCGGGAGTGTGAAAAAATGTGATTTTCTTGACCCTGGGAGTGTGAAAAAAAATCAGAATTTCCTGACCCCGGGAGTGTGAAAAAATGTGATTTTCTTGACCCCGGGAGTGTGAAAAAAATCCAATTTTCCTGACCCCGGGAGAGTGAAAAAATCCAATTTTCCTGACCCAGGGAGTATGAAAATATCCGATTTTCCTGACCCCAGGAGTGTGAAAAATATCAGAATTTCCTGACCCCGGGAGTGTGAAAAAATGTGATTTTCTTCACCCCGGGAGTGTGAAAAATATTAAATTCTCCTGACCCCAGGAGTGTGAAAAAATCCAATTTTCCTGACCCCAGGAGTGTGAAAACTGTGATTTTCCTAACACCGGGAGTGTGAAAAAAATCAGAATTTCCTGACCCCGGGAGTGTGAAAAAATGTGATTATCTTGACCCCGTTAGTGTAAAAAAAATCAGAATCTCCTGACCCCGGGAGTGTGAGAAAATGTGATTTTCTTGACCCTAAGAGTGTGAAAAAAATCAGAATCTCCTGACCCCGGGAATATGAAAAAATGTGATTTTCTTGACCCCGGGAGTGTGAAAAAAACCCAATTTTTCTGACCCCGGGAGTGTGAAAATATCTGATTTTCTTGACCCCGGGAGTGTGAAAAAAAATTAAATTCTCCTGACCCCCGGAGTGTGAAAAAATCCAATTTTCCTGACCCCGGGAGTGTGAAAAATGTGATTTTCTTGACCCCGGGAGTGTGAAAAAAATTAAATTTTCCTGACCCCGGGAGTGTGAAAAAAAATGTGATTTTCTTGACCCCAGGAGCGTAAAAAAACCCCAATTTTCCTGACCCCGGGAGTGTGAAAAATATCTGATTTTCCTGACCCCGGGAGTGTGAAAATATCTGATTTTCTTGTCCCCGGGAGTGTGAAAAAAATTAAATTCTCCTGACCCCGGGAGTGTGAAAAAATCAAATTTTCCTGACCCCAGGAGTGTGAAAAATGTGATTTTCCTAACACCAGGAGTGTGAAAAAATGTGATTTTCTTGACCGCGGGAGTGTGAAAAAAATCAGAATCTCCTGAACCCGTGCGTGTGAAAAAATGTGATATTCTTGACCCCGAGAGTGTGAAAAAAATCCAAGTTTCCTGACTCCGGGAGTTTGAAAAAAATCTGATTTTCCTGACCCCGGGAGTGTGAAAATATCCGATTTTCCTGACCCCGGGAGTGTGAAAAATAACAGAATTTCCTGACCCCGGGAGTGTGAAAAAATGAGATTTTCTTGACCAGGGAGTGTGAAAAAAATTAAATTTTCCTGACCCCGGGAGTGTGAAAATATCTGATTTTCTTGACCCCGGGAGTGTGAAAAAAAATTAAATTCTGCTGACCCTGGGAGTGTGAAAAAATCAAATTTTCCTGACCCCGGGAGTGTGAAAAATGTGATTTTCCTAACACCGGGAGTGTGAAAAAATCAGAATTTCCTGACCCCGGGAGTGTGAAAAAATGTGATTTTCTTGACCCCAGGAGTGTGAAAAAAACCAGAATCTCCTGAACCCGGGAGTGTGAAAAAATGTGATTTTCTTGACCCCGGGAGTGTGAAAAAAACCCAATTTTTTTTCACACTCCCGGGGTCAGGAAAATTGGATTTTTTCACACTCCCAGGGGTCAGGAAAATTGGATTTTTTTCACACTCCCAGGGTCAAGAAAATCACATTTTTTCACACTCCCGGGTTCAGGAGATTCTGATCTTTTTTCACACTCCCGGGGTCAAGAAAATTTGATTTTTTCACACTCCCGGGGTCAGGAGAATTTAATTTTTTTCACACTCCCGGGGTCAAGAAAATCAGATTTTTTCACACTCCCGGCGTCAGGAGAATTTAATTTTTTTCACACTCCCGGGGTCAAGAAAATCACATTTTTTCACACTCCCGGTGTCAGGAAATTCTGATATTTTATACACTCCTGGGGTCAGGAAAATCGGATTTTTCATACTCCCGGGGTCAGGAAAATTGGATTTTTTCACACTCCCGTGGTCAGGAGAATTTAATTTTTTTCACACTCCCGGGGTCAAGAAAATCAGATCTTTTCACACTCCCGGGGTCAAGAAAATCACATTTTTTCACACTCCCTTGGTCAGGAAATTCTGATATTTTTAACACTCCCGGCGTCAGGAAAATCGGATATTTTCACACTCCCGGGGTCAGGAAAATTGGATTTTTTTCACACTCCCGGGGTCAGGAAATTTGGGTTTTTTTCACACTCCCGGGGTCAAGAAAATCACATTTTTTCACTCTCCCGGGGTCAGGAAAATCAGATTTTTTTTCAAACTCCCGGGGTCAGGAAAATTGGATTTTTTTCACACTCCCGGGATCAGGAAAATTGGGTTTTTTCACACTCCCGGTGTTAGGAAAATCACAGTTTTCACACTCCTGGGGTCAGGAAAATTGGATTTTTTCACACTCCCGGGGTCAGGCGAATTTAATATTTTTCACACTCCCGGGTTGAAGAAAATCACATTTTTTCACACTCCCGGGGTCAGGAAATTCTGATATTTTATACACTCCTGGGGTCAGGAAAATCGGATTTTTTCATACTCCCGGGGTCAGGAAAATTGGATTTTTTCACACTCCCGGGGTCAGGAAAATCACATTTTCTCACACTCCCGGGGTCAGGAAATTCTGATTTTTTTCACACTCCCGGGGTCAAGAAAATCACATTTTTTCACACTCCCGGGGTCAGGAAAATCGGATACTTTCACACTCCCGGGATCAGGAAAATCAGATTTTTTTCAAACTCCCCGGGTCAGGAAAATTGGTTTTTTTTTTCACACTCCCGGCGACAGGAAAATTGGATTTTTTCACACTCCCGGGGTCAGGAAAATTGGATTTTTTTCACACTCCCGGGGTCAAGAAAATCACATTTTTTCACACTCCCAGGTTCAGGAGATTCTGATCTTTTTTCACACTCCCGGGGTCAAGAAAATTTGATTTTTTCACACTCCCGGGGTCAGGAGAATTTAATTTTTTTCACACTCCCGGGGTCAAGAAAATCAGATTTTTTCACACTCCCGACGTCAGGAGAATTTAATTTTTTTCACACTCCCGGGGTCAAGAAAATCACATTTTTTCACACTCCCGGTGTCAGGAAATTCTGATATTTTATACACTCCTGGGGTCAGGAAAATCGGATTTTTCATACTCCCGGATTCAGGAAAATTGGATTTTTTCACACTCCCGGGGTCAGGAGAATTTAATTTTTTTCACACTCCCGGGGTCAAGAAAATCAGATCTTTTCACACTCCCGGGGTCATGAAAATCACATTTTTTCACACTCCCTTGGTCAGGAAAATTGGTTTTTTTTCACACTCCCGGCGTCAGGAAAATCGGATATTTTCACACTCCCGGGGTCAGGAAAATTGGATTTTTTTCACACTCCCGGGGTCAGGAAAATTGGTTTTTTTTCACACTCCCGGGGTCAAGAAAATCACATTTTTTCACACTCCCGGGGTCAGGAAATTCTGATTTTTTTCACACTCCCAGGGTCAAGAAAATCACATTTTTTCACACTCCCAGGGTCAGGAGATTCTGATTTTTTTTTACACTAACAGGGTCAAGAAATTCACATTTTTTCACACTCCCGGGGTCAGGAAATTCTGATTTTTTTCACACTCCCGGTGTTAGGAAAATCACAGTTTTCACACTCCTGGGGTCAGGAAAATCGGATTATTTTCACACTCCCGGGGTCAGGAAAATAGGATATTTTCACACTCCCGGGGTCAGGAAAATCAGATTTTTTTAAACTCCCGGGGTCACGAAATTCTCATTTTTTTCACACTCCCAGGGTCAGGAAAATCGCATATTTTCACACTCCCGGTGTCAGGAAAATTGGATATTTTCATACTCCCGGGGTCAGCCAAACCAGATTTTTTTCAAACTCCCAGGGTCAGGAAATTCGATTTTTTTCACACTCCTGGGGTCAGGAAAATTTAATTTTTTCACACTCCCGGGGTCAAGTAAATCACATTTTTTCACATTCCCAGGTCAGGATAATTTAATTTTTTTCACACTCCCGGGGTCAGGAAAATCGGATATTTTCACACTCCCTGGGTCAGGAAAATCAGAATTTTTTAAAACTCCCGGGGTCAGGAAAACCAGATTTTTTTCAAACTCCCGGGGTCAGGAAATTCTGATTTTTTTCATACTCCCGGGGTCAGGAAAATCGGATATTTTCACTCTCCCGGGGTCAGGAAAATCAGATTTTTTTAAACTCCCGGGGTCAGGAAATTCTGATTTTTTTCACAATCCTGGTGTTAGGAAAATCACATTTTTCACACTCCCAGGGTCAGGAGAATTAAATTTTTTTCACACTCCCGGTGTCAGGAAAATTGGATTTTTTTCACACTCCCGGGGTCAGGAAAATTGGATTTTTTTCACACTCCCGGGGTCAGAAAAATTGGATTTTTTTCACACTCCCAGGGTCAAGAAAATCACATTTTTTCACACTCCCGGGGTCAGGAGAATTTAATTTTTTTCACACTCCCGGGGTCAGGAAAATCAGATATTTTCACACTCCCGGGGTCAGGAAAATCGGATTTTTTTCACACTCCCGGGGTCAGGAAATTTTGGTTTTTTTCACACTGCCGGGGTCAGGAAAATTTACTTTTTTTCTCACTCCCGGGGTCAAGTAAATCAGATATTTTTACACTCCCAGGGTCAGGAAAATCAGATTTTTTTCAAACTCCCGGGGTCAGGAAAATCGGATTTTTTTCACACTCCCGGGGTCAGGAAAATAGGATATTTTCACACTCCCGGGTTCAGGAAAATCAGATTTTTTTAAACTCCTGGGGTCAGGAAATTCTCATTTTTTTCACACTCCCGGGGTCAGGAAAACCAGATTTTTTTCAAACTCCCGGGGTCAGGAAAATTGGATATTTTCATACTCCCAGGGTCAGCCAAACCAGATTGTTTTCAAACTCCCAGGGTCAGGAAATTTAATTTTTTTCACACTCCCGGGGTCAGGAAAATTTAATTTTTTCACACTCCCGGGGTCAAGTAAATCACATTTTTTCACATTCTCAGGTCAGGAGAATTTAATTTTTTTCACACTCCCGGGGTCAGGAAAATCGGATATTTTCACACTCCCGGGGTCAGGAAAATCAGATTTTTTTCACACTCCCGGGGTCAAGAAAATCAGATTTTTTTCATACTCCCGGGGTCGGGAAAATTGGATTTTTTTCACACTCCCGGGGTCAGGAAAATTGGATTTTTTTCACACTCCCGGGGTCAGGAAATTTTGGTTTTTTTCACACTGCCGGGGTCAGGAAAATTTACTTTTTTTCACACTCCCGGGGTCAAGTAAATCACATTTTTTCACACTCCCAGGGTCAGGAGAATTTTATTTTTTTCACACTCCCGGGGTCAAGAAAATCAGATATTTTTACACTCCCGGGGTCAGGAAAATCAGATTTTTTTCAAACTCCCGGGATCAGGAAAATCGGATTTTTTTCACACTCCCGGGGTCAGGAAAATTGTATTATTTTTCCACTCCCGGGGTCAGGAAAATCGCATTTTTCATACTCCCGGGGTCAGGAAAATTGGATTTTTTCACACTCCCGGTGTCAGGAAAATTGGATTTTTTTCACACTCCCGGGGTCAGGAAAATTGGATTTTTTTCACACTCCCAGGGTCAAGAAAATCACATTTTTTCACACTCCCGGGGTCAGGAAATTCTGATTTTTTTTCATACTCCCGGGGTCAGGAAAATCGGATATTTTCACACTCCCGGGGTAAGGAAAATCAGATTTTTTTAAACTCCCGGGGTCAGGAAATTCTGATTTTTTTCACACTCCTGGTGTTAGGAAAATCACATTTTTCACACTCCCGGGGTCAGGAGAATTTAATTTTTTTCAAACTCCCGGGGTCAGGAAAATCGGATTTTTTTCACACTCCCGGGGTCAGGAAAATAGGATATTTTCACACTCCCGGGGTCAGGAAAATCAGATTTTTTTAAACTCCCGGGGTCAGGAAATTCTCATTTTTTTCACACTCCCGGGGTCAGGAAAATCGGATATTTTCACACTCCCGGTGTCAGGAAAATTGGATATTTTCATACTACCGGGGTCAGGAAAACCAGATATTTTTCAAACTCCCGGGGTCAGGAAAATTGGATTTTTTTCACACTCCCGGGGTCAGGAAAATTGTATTATTTTCCCACTCCCGGGGTCAGGAAAATCGCATTTTTCATACTCCCGGGGTCAGGAAAATTGGATTTTTTTCACACTCCCGACGTCAGAAAAATTGGATTTTTTCCACACTCCCAGGGTCAAGAAAATCACATTTTTTCACACTCCCGGGGTCAGAAAATTCTGATTTTTTTCCATACTCCCGGGGTCAGGAAAATCGGATATTTTTACACTCCCGGGGTCAGGAAAATCAGATTTTTTTAAACTCCTGGGGTCAGGAAATTCTGATTTTTTTCACACTCCTGGTGTTAGGAAAATCACATTATTCACACTCCCGGGGTCAGGAGAATTTAATTTTTTTCACACTCCCGGGGTCAAGAAAATCACATTTTTTCACACTTGCGGGGTCAGGGAATTCTGATATTTTTCACACTCCCGGGTTCAGGAAAATCAGATTTTTTTCACACTCCCGGGGTCAGGAAAATTGGGTTTTTTTCACACTCCCGGGGTCAAGAAAATCACATTTTTTCACACTCCCGGGTTCAGGAGATTCTGATTTTTTTCACACTCCCGGGGTCAAGAAAATCACATTTTTTCACACTCCCGGGGTCAGGAAATTCTGATTTTTTTTCACACTCCCGAGGTCAGGAAAATCGGATATTTTCACACTCCCGGGGTCAGGAAAATCAGATTTTTTTAAACTCCCTGGGTCAGGAAATTCTGATTTTTTTCACACTCCTGGTGTTAGGAAAATCACATTTTTCACACTCCCGGGGTCAGGAGAATTTAATTTTTTTCACACTCCCGGTGTCAGGAAAATTGGATTTTTTTCACACTCCCGGGGTCAGGAAAATTGGATTTTTTTCACACTCCCGGGGTCAGAAAAATTGGATTTTTTTCACACTCCCAGGGTCAAGAAAATCACATTTTTTCACACTCCCGGGGTCAGGAGAATTTAATTTTTTTCACACTCCCGGTGTCAGGAAAATTGGATTTTTTTCACACTCCTGGGGTCAGGAAAATTGGATTTTTTTCACACTCCCGGGGTCAAGAAACTCTGATATTTTTCACACTACTGGGGTCAGGAAAACTGGATATTTTCACACTCCCGGGGTCAGGAAAATCAGATTTTTTTCATACTCCCGGGGTCGGGAAAATTGGATTTTTTTCACACTCCCGGGGTCAGGAAAATTGGATTTTTTTCACACTCCCGGGGTCAGGAAATTTTGGTTTTTTTCACACTGCCGGGGTCAGGAAAATTTACTTTTTTTCACACTCCCGGGGTCAAGTAAATCACATTTTTTCACACTCCCAGGGTCAGGAGAATTTTATTTTTTTCACACTCCCGGGGTCAAGAAAATCAGATATTTTTACACTCCCGGGGTCAGGAAAATCAGATTTTTTTCAAACTCCCGGGATCAGGAAAATCGGATTTTTTTCACACTCCCGGGGTGAGGAAAATTGTATTATTTTTCCACTCCCGGGGTCAGGAAAATCGCATTTTTCATACTCCCGGGGTCAGGAAAATTGGATTTTTTCACACTCCCGGTGTCAGGAAAATTGGATTTTTTTCACACTCCCGGGGTCAGGAAAATTGGATTTTTTTCACACTCCCAGGGTCAAGAAAATCACATTTTTTCACACTCCCGGGGTCAGGAAATTCTGATTTTTTTTCATACTCCCGGGGTCAGGAAAATCGGATATTTTCACACTCCCGGGGTAAGGAAAATCAGATTTTTTTAAACTCCCGGGGTCAGGAAATTCTGATTTTTTTCACACTCCTGGTGTTAGGAAAATCACATTTTTCACACTCCCGGGGTCAGGAGAATTTAATTTTTTTCAAACTCCCGGGGTCAGGAAAATCGGATTTTTTTCACACTCCCGGGGTCAGTAAAATAGGATATTTTCACACTCCCGGGGTCAGGAAAATCAGATTTTTTTAAACTCCCGGGGTCAGGAAATTCTCATTTTTTTCACACTCCCGGGGTCAGGAAAATCGCATATTTTCACACTCCCGGTGTCAGGAAAATTGGATATTTTCATACTCCCGGGGTCAGCCAAACCAGATTTTTTTCAAACTCCCAGGGTCAGGAAATTGGATTTTTTTCACACTCCTGGGGTCAGGAAAATTTAATTTTTTCACACTCCCGGGGTCAAGTAAATCACATTTTTTCACATTCCCAGGTCAGGATAATTTAATTTTTTTCACACTCCCGGGGTCAGGAAAATCGGATATTTTCACACTCCCGGGGTCAGGAAAATCAGAATTTTTTAAAACTCCCGGGGTAAGGAAATTCTGATTTTTTTCACACTCCCGGGGTCAGGGAAATCGGATATTTTCACACTCCCGGTGTCAGGAAAATTGGATATTTTCATACTACCGGGGTCAGGAAAACCAGATTTTTTTCAAACTCCCGGGGTCAGGAAAATTGGATTTTTTTCACACTCCCGGGGTCAGGAAAATTGTATTATTTTCCCACTCCCGGGGTCAGGAAAATCGCATTTTTCATACTCCCGGGGTCAGGAAAATTGGATTTTTTCACTCTCCCGGTGTCAGGAAAATTGGATTTTTTTCACACTCCCGGGGTCAGGAAAATTGGATTTTTTTCACACTCCCGGCGTCAGAAAAATTGGATATTTTTACACTCCCGGGGTCAGGAAAATCAGATTTTTTTAAACTCCCGGGGTCAGGAAATTCTGATTTTTTTCACACTCCTGGTGTTAGGAAAATCACATTTTTCACACTCCCGGGGTCAGGAGAATTTAATTTTTTTCACACTCCCGGGGTGAAGAAAATCAAAATTTTTCACACTTGCGGGGTCAGGGAATTCTGATATTTTTCACATTCCCGGGGTCAGGAAAATCGGATATTTTCACACTCCCGGGTTCAGGAAAATCAGATTTTTTTCAAACTCCCCGGGTCAGGAAAATTGGATTTTTTTCACACTCCCGGGGTCAGGAAAATTGGGTTTTTTTCACACTCCCGGGTTCAAGAAAATCACATTTTTTCACACTCCCGGGTTCAGGAGATTCTGATTTTTTTCACACTCCCGGGGTCAGGAAATTCTGATATTTTTCACACTCCCGGGGTCAGGGAAATCGGATATTTTCACACTCCCGGTGTCAGGAAAATTGGATATTTTCATACTACCGGGGTCAGGAAAACCAGATTTTTTTCAAACTCCCGGGGTCAGGAAAATTGGATTTTTTTCACACTCCCGGGGTCAGGAAAATTGTATTATTTTCCCACTCCCGGGGTCAGGAAAATCGCATTTTTCATACTCCCGGGGTCAGGAAAATTGGATTTTTTCACTCTCCCGGTGTCAGGAAAATTGGATTTTTTTCACACTCCCGGGGTCAGGAAAATTGGATTTTTTTCACACTCCCGGCGTCAGAAAAATTGGATATTTTTACACTCCCGGGGTCAGGAAAATCAGATTTTTTTAAACTCCCGGGGTCAGGAAATTCTGATTTTTTTCACACTCCTGGTGTTAGGAAAATCACATTTTTCACACTCCCGGGGTCAGGAGAATTTAATTTTTTTCACACTCCCGGGGTGAAGAAAATCAAAATTTTTCACACTTGCGGGGTCAGGGAATTCTGATATTTTTCACATTCCCGGGGTCAGGAAAATCGGATATTTTCACACTCCCGGGTTCAGGAAAATCAGATTTTTTTCAAACTCCCCGGGTCAGGAAAATTGGATTTTTTTCACACTCCCGGGGTCAGGAAAATTGGGTTTTTTTCACACTCCCGGGGTCAAGAAAATCACATTTTTTCACACTCCCGGGTTCAGGAGATTCTGATTTTTTTCACACTCCCGGGGTCAAGAAAATCACATTTTTTCACACTCCCGGGGTCAGGAAATTCTGATATTTTTCACACTCCCGGGGTCAGGAAAATCGGATATTTTCACACTCCCGGGGTCAGGAAAATCAGAATTTTTTCACACTCCCGGGTCAGGAAAATTGATTTTTTTTCACACTCCCGGGGTCAAGGAAATCACATTTTTTCACACTCCCGGGTTCAGGAGATTCTGATTTTTTTCACACTCCCGGGGTCAAAAAAATCACATTTTTCACACTCCCGGGGCCAGGAAAATTGGATTTTTTCACACTCCCGGGGTCAGGAGAATTTAATTTTTTTCACACTCCCGGGGTCAAGAAAATCAGATATTTTCACACTCCCGGAGTCAGGAAAATTTAAATTTTTTTCATACTCCCGGGGTCAGGAAATTCTGATATTTTTCACACTCCTGGGGTCAGGAAAATCGGATATTTTCACACTACCGGGGTCAGGAAAATCAGATTTTTTTCATACTCCCGGGGTCGGGAAAATTGGATTTTTTTCACACTCCCGGGGTCAGGAAAATCGGATTTTTTTCACACTCCCGGGGTCAGGAAATTTTGGTTTTTTTCACACTGCCGGGGTCAGGAAAATTTACTTTTTTTCACACTCCCGGGGTCAAGTAAATCACATTTTTTCACACTCCCGGGGTCAGGAGAATTTAATTTTTTCACACTCCCGTGGTCAAGAAAATCAGATATTTTCACACTCCCGGAGTCAGGAAAATTTAATTTTTTTCACACTCCCGGGGTCAAGAAAATCAGATTTTTTTCACACTCCCGGGGTCAGGAAATTCTGATATTTTTCACACTCCTGGGGTCAGGAAAATCGGATATTTTCACACTCCCGGGGTCAGGAAAATCAGATTTTTTCACACTCCTGGGGTCAGGAAATTCTGATTTTTTTGCACGCTCCCAGTGTTAGGAAAATCACATTTTTCACACTCCCGGGGTCAGGAAAATTGGATTTTTTCACACTCTCGGGGTCAAGAAAATCAGATTTTTTCTCACTCCCGGTGTCAGGAGAATTCAATTTTTTTCACACTCCCAGGGTCAAGAAAATCACATTTTTTCCCACTCCCGGGGTCAGGAAATTCTGATTTTTTTCAATACTCCCGGGGTCAGGAAAATCGGATATTTTCACACTCCCGGGGTCAGGAAAATCAGATTTTTTTAAACTCCCAGGGTCAGGAAAATTGGATTTTTTCACACTCCCGGAGTCAGGAAAATTGGGGGTTTTTTTTCACACTCCTGGGTTCAGGAAAAATGGATTTTTTTCAAAGTCCCGGGGACAGGAAAATCAGATTTTTTTCACACACCCGGGGTCAGGAAAATTTAATTTTTTTCACACTCCCGGGGTCAAGAAAATCACATTTTTTTCACACTCCCGGGGTCAGGAAATTCTGATATTTTTCACACTCCCGGGGTCAGGAAAATCGGATATTTTCACACTCCCGGGGTCAGGAAAATCAGATTTTTTTCACACTCCCGGGGTCAGGAAAATCGGATATTTTCACACTCCCGGGGTCAGGAAAATTGGATTTTTTTCACACTCCCGGGGTCAGGAAAGTCTCATTTTTTTCACACTCCCGGGGTCAGGAAAATCGTATATTTTGACATTACCGGTGTCAGGAAAATTGGATATTTTCACACTCCCGGGGTCAGGAAAACCAGATTTTTTTCAAACTCCCGGGGTCAGGAAAATTGGATTTTTTTCACACTCCCAGGGTCAGGAAAATTGGATATTTTCATACTCCCGGGGTCAGGAAAACCAGATTTTTTTCAAACTCCCGGGGTCAGGAAAATTGGATTTTTTTCACATTCCCGGGGTCAAGAAAATCAGATATTTGCACACTCCCGGGGTCAGGAAAATCAGATTTTTTTCAAACTCCCGGGGTCAGGAAAATCAGATTTTTTCAAAATCCCGGGGTCAGGAAAATCGGATTTTTTTCACACTCCCGGGGTCAGGAAAATAGGATATTTTCACACTCCCGGGGTCAGGAAAATCGGATATTTTCACACTCCCGGTGTCAGGAAAATTGGATATTTTCATACTACCGGGGTCAGGAAAACCAGATTTTTTTCAAACTCCCGGGGTCAGGAAAATTGGATTTTTTTCACACTCCCGGGGTCAGGAAAATTTTATTATTTTCCCACTCCCGGGGTCAGGAAAATCGCATTTTTCATACTCCCGGGGTCAGGAAAATTGGATTTTTTTACACTCCCGGTGTCAGGAAAATTGGATTTTTTTCACACTCCCAGCGTCAGAAAAATTGGATTTTTTTCACACTCCCAGGGTCAAGAAAATCACATATTTTCACACTCCCGGGGTCAGGAAAATCGGATATTTTTACACTCCCGGGGTCAGGAAAATCAGATTTTTTTAAACTCCCGGGGTCAGGAAATTCTGATTTTTTTCACACTCCTGGTGTTAGGAAAATCACATTTTTCACACTCCCGGGGTCAGGAGAATTTAATTTTTTTCACACTCCCGGCGTCAAGAAAATCAAAATTTTTCACACTCCCGGGGTCAGGAGAATTTAATTTTTTTCACACTCCCGGGGTCAAGAAAATCAGATATTTTCACACTCCCGGGGTCAAGAAAATCACATTTTTTCACACTTGCGGGGTCAGGGAATTCTGATATTTTTCACATTCCCGGGGTCAGGGAAATCGGATTTTTTCACACTCCCGGGGTCAGGAAAATTGGATTTTTTTACACTCCCGGGGTCAGGAAAATTGGATTTTTTTCACACTCCCGGGGTCAGAAATATTGGATTTTTTTCACACTCCCAGGGTCAAGAAAATCACATTTTTTCACACTCCCGGGGTCAGGAGAATTTAATTTTTTTAAACTCCCGGGGTCAGGAAATTCTGATTTTTTTCACACTCCTGGTGTTAGGAAAATCACATTTTTCACACTTCCAGGGTCAGGAGAATTTAATTTTTTTCACACTCCCGGGGTCAAGAAAATCAGATATTTTCACACTCCCGGGGTCAAGAAAATCACATTTTTTCACACTTGCGGGGTCAGGGAATTCTGATATTTTTCACATTCCTGGGGTCAGGGAAATCGGATTTTTTCACACTCCCGGTGTCAGGAAAATTGGATTTTTTCCACACTCCCGGGGTCAGGAAAATTGGATATTTTTCACACTCCCGGGGTCAGAAAAATTGGATTTTTTTCACACTCCCAGGGTCAAGAAAATCACATTTTTTCACACTCCCGGGGTCAGGAGAATTTAATTTTTTTCACACTCCCGGGGTCAAGAAAATCAGATATTTTCACACTCCCGGGGTCAGGAAAATCAGATTTTTTTCACACTCCCGGGGTCAAGAAATTCTGATATTTTTCACACTCCTGGGGTCAGGAAAATCGGATATTTTCACACTCCCGGGATCAGGAAAATCAGATTTTTTTCATACTCCCGGGGTCGGGAAAATTGGATTTTTTTCACACTCCCGGGGTCAGGAAAATCGGATTTTTTTCACACTCCCGGGGTCAGGAAATTTTGGTTTTTTTCACACTGCCGGGGTCAGGAAAATTTACTTTTTTTCACACTCCCGGGGTCAAGTAAATCACATTTTTTCACACTCCCGGGGTCAGGAGAATTTAATTTTTTTCACACTCCCGGGGTCAAGAAAATCGGATATTTTTACACTCCCGGGGTCAGGAAAATCAGATTTTTTTCAAACTCCCGGGATCAGGAAAATCGGATTTTTTTCACACTCCCGGGGTCAGGAAAATCGGATATTTTCACGCTCCCGGGGTCAGGAAAATCAGATTGTTTTTTTAGACTCCCGGGGTAAGGAAATTCTGATTTTTTTCAAACTCCCGGGGTCAAGAAAATCAGATATTTTCACACTCCCGGAGTCAGGAAAATTTAAATTTTTTTCATACTCCCGGGGTCAGGAAATTCTGATATTTTTCACACTCCTGGGGTCAGGAAAATCGGATATTTTCACACTACCGGGGTCAGGAAAATCAGATTTTTTTCATACTCCCGGGGTCGGGAAAATTGGATTTTTTTCACACTCCCGGGGTCAGGAAAATCGGATTTTTTTCACACTCCCGGGGTCAGGAAATTTTGGTTTTTTTCACACTGCCGGGGTCAGGAAAATTTACTTTTTTTCACACTCCCGGGGTCAAGTAAATCACATTTTTTCACACTCCCGGGGTCAGGAGAATTTAATTTTTTCACACTCCCGTGGTCAAGAAAATCAGATATTTTCACACTCCCGGAGTCAGGAAAATTTAATTTTTTTCACACTCCCGGGGTCAAGAAAATCAGATTTTTTTCACACTCCCGGGGTCAGGAAATTCTGATATTTTTCACACTCCTGGGGTCAGGAAAATCGGATATTTTCACACTCCCGGGGTCAGGAAAATCAGATTTTTTCACACTCCTGGGGTCAGGAAATTCTGATTTTTTTGCACGCTCCCAGTGTTAGGAAAATCACATTTTTCACACTCCCGGGGTCAGGAAAATTGGATTTTTTCACACTCTCGGGGTCAAGAAAATCAGATTTTTTCTCTCTCCCGGTGTCAGGAGAATTTAATTTTTTTCACACTCCCAGGGTCAAGAAAATCACATTTTTTCCCACTCCCGGGGTCAGGAAATTCTGATTTTTTTCAATACTCCCGGGGTCAGGAAAATCGGATATTTTCACACTCCCGGGGTCAGGAAAATCAGATTTTTTTAAACTCCCAGGGTCAGGAAAATTGGATTTTTTCACACTCCCGGAGTCAGGAAAATTGGGGTTTTTTTTTCACACTCCTGGGTTCAGGAAAAATGGATTTTTTTCAAAGTCCCGGGGACAGGAAAATCAGATTTTTTTCACACACCCGGGGTCAGGAAATTCTGATATTTTTCACACTCCCGGGGTCAGGAAAATCGGATATTTTCACACTCCCGGGGTCAGGAAAATCAGATTTTTTTCACACTCCCGGGGTCAGGAAAATCGGATATTTTCACACTCCCGGGGTCAGGAAAATTGGATTTTTTTCACACTCCCGGGGTCAGGAAAGTCTCATTTTTTTAACACTCCCGGGGTCAGGAAAATCGTATATTTTGACATTACCGGTGTCAGGAAAATTGGATATTTTCACACTCCCGGGGTCAGGAAAACCAGATTTTTTTCAAACTCCCGGGGTCAGGAAAATTGGATTTTTTTCACACTCCCAGGGTCAGGAAAATTGGATATTTTCATACTCCCGGGGTCAGGAAAACCAGATTTTTTTCAAACTCCCGGGGTCAGGAAAATTGGATTTTTTTCACATTCCCGGGGTCAAGAAAATCAGATATTTGCACACTCCCGGGGTCAGGAAAATCAGATTTTTTTCAAACTCCCGGGGTCAGGAAAATCAGATTTTTTCAAAATCCCGGGGTCAGGAAAATCGGATTTTTTTCACACTCCCGGGGTCAGGAAAATAGGATATTTTCACACTCCCGGGGTCAGGAAAATCGGATATTTTCACACTCCCGGTGTCAGGAAAATTGGATATTTTCATACTACCGGGGTCAGGAAAACCAGATTTTTTTCAAACTCCCGGGGTCAGGAAAATTGGATTTTTTTCACACTCCCGGGGTCAGGAAAATTGTATTATTTTCCCACTCCCGGGGTCAGGAAAATCGCATTTTTCATACTCCCGGGGTCAGGAAAATTGGATTTTTTTACACTCCCGGTGTCAGGAAAATTGGATTTTTTTCACACTCCCAGCGTCAGAAAAATTGGATTTTTTTCACACTCCCAGGGTCAAGAAAATCACATATTTTCACACTCCCGGGGTCAGGAAAATCGGATATTTTTACACTCCCGGGGTCAGGAAAATCAGATTTTTTTAAACTCCCGGGGTCAGGAAATTCTGATTTTTTTCACACTCCTGGTGTTAGGAAAATCACATTTTTCACACTCCCGGGGTCAGGAGAATTTAATTTTTTTCACACTCCCGGCGTCAAGAAAATCAAAATTTTTCACACTCCCGGGGTCAGGAGAATTTAATTTTTTTCACACTCCCGGGGTCAAGAAAATCAGATATTTTCACACTCCCGGGGTCAAGAAAATCACATTTTTTCACACTTGCGGGGTCAGGGAATTCTGATATTTTTCACATTCCCGGGGTCAGGGAAATCGGATTTTTTCACACTCCCGGGGTCAGGAAAATTGGATTTTTTTACACTCCCGGGGTCAGGAAAATTGGATTTTTTTCACACTCCCGGGGTCAGAAATATTGGATTTTTTTCACACTCCCAGGGTCAAGAAAATCACATTTTTTCACACTCCCGGGGTCAGGAGAATTTAATTTTTTTAAACTCCCGGGGTCAGGAAATTCTGATTTTTTTCACACTCCTGGTGTTAGGAAAATCACATTTTTCACACTTCCAGGGTCAGGAGAATTTAATTTTTTTCACACTCCCGGGGTCAAGAAAATCAGATATTTTCACACTCCCGGGGTCAAGAAAATCACATTTTTTCACACTTGCGGGGTCAGGGAATTCTGATATTTTTCACATTCCTGGGGTCAGGGAAATCGGATTTTTTCACACTCCCGGTGTCAGGAAAATTGGATTTTTTCCACACTCCCGGGGTCAGGAAAATTGGATATTTTTCACACTCCCGGGGTCAGAAAAATTGGATTTTTTTCACACTCCCAGGGTCAAGAAAATCACATTTTTTCACACTCCCGGGGTCAGGAGAATTTAATTTTTTTCACACTCCCGGGGTCAAGAAAATCAGATATTTTCACACTCCCGGGGTCAGGAAAATCAGATTTTTTTCACACTCCCGGGGTCAAGAAATTCTGATATTTTTCACACTCCTGGGGTCAGGAAAATCGGATATTTTCACACTCCCGGGATCAGGAAAATCAGATTTTTTTCATACTCCCGGGGTCGGGAAAATTGGATTTTTTTCACACTCCCGGGGTCAGGAAAATCGGATTTTTTTCACACTCCCGGGGTCAGGAAATTTTGGTTTTTTTCACACTGCCGGGGTCAGGAAAATTTACTTTTTTTCACACTCCCGGGGTCAAGTAAATCACATTTTTTCACACTCCCGGGGTCAGGAGAATTTAATTTTTTTCACACTCCCGGGGTCAAGAAAATCGGATATTTTTACACTCCCGGGGTCAGGAAAATCAGATTTTTTTCAAACTCCCGGGATCAGGAAAATCGGATTTTTTTCACACTCCCGGGGTCAGGAAAATCGGATATTTTCACGCTCCCGGGGTCAGGAAAATCAGATTGTTTTTTTAGACTCCCGGGGTAAGGAAATTCTGATTTTTTTCAAACTCCCGGGGTCAAGAAAATCAGATATTTTCACACTCCCGGAGTCAGGAAAATTTAAATTTTTTTCATACTCCCGGGGTCAGGAAATTCTGATATTTTTCACACTCCTGGGGTCAGGAAAATCGGATATTTTCACACTACCGGGGTCAGGAAAATCAGATTTTTTTCATACTCCCGGGGTCGGGAAAATTGGATTTTTTTCACACTCCCGGGGTCAGGAAAATCGGATTTTTTTCACACTCCCGGGGTCAGGAAATTTTGGTTTTTTTCACACTGCCGGGGTCAGGAAAATTTACTTTTTTTCACACTCCCGGGGTCAAGTAAATCACATTTTTTCACACTCCCGGGGTCAGGAGAATTTAATTTTTTCACACTCCCGTGGTCAAGAAAATCAGATATTTTCACACTCCCGGAGTCAGGAAAATTTAATTTTTTTCACACTCCCGGGGTCAAGAAAATCAGATTTTTTTCACACTCCCGGGGTCAGGAAATTCTGATATTTTTCACACTCCTGGGGTCAGGAAAATCGGATATTTTCACACTCCCGGGGTCAGGAAAATCAGATTTTTTCACACTCCTGGGGTCAGGAAATTCTGATTTTTTTGCACGCTCCCAGTGTTAGGAAAATCACATTTTTCACACTCCCGGGGTCAGGAAAATTGGATTTTTTCACACTCTCGGGGTCAAGAAAATCAGATTTTTTCTCACTCCCGGTGTCAGGAGAATTTAATTTTTTTCACACTCCCAGGGTCAAGAAAATCACATTTTTTCCCACTCCCGGGGTCAGGAAATTCTGATTTTTTTCAATACTCCCGGGGTCAGGAAAATCGGATATTTTCACACTCCCGGGGTCAGGAAAATCAGATTTTTTTAAACTCCCAGGGTCAGGAAAATTGGATTTTTTCACACTCCCGGAGTCAGGAAAATTGGGGTTTTTTTTTCACACTCCTGGGTTCAGGAAAAATGGATTTTTTTCAAAGTCCCGGGGACAGGAAAATCAGATTTTTTTCACACACCCGGGGTCAGGAAATTCTGATATTTTTCACACTCCCGGGGTCAGGAAAATCGGATATTTTCACACTCCCGGGGTCAGGAAAATCAGATTTTTTTCACACTCCCGGGGTCAGGAAAATCGGATATTTTCACACTCCCGGGGTCAGGAAAATTGGATTTTTTTCACACTCCCGGGGTCAGGAAAGTCTCATTTTTTTAACACTCCCGGGGTCAGGAAAATCGTATATTTTGACATTACCGGTGTCAGGAAAATTGGATATTTTCACACTCCCGGGGTCAGGAAAACCAGATTTTTTTCAAACTCCCGGGGTCAGGAAAATTGGATTTTTTTCACACTCCCAGGGTCAGGAAAATTGGATATTTTCATACTCCCGGGGTCAGGAAAACCAGATTTTTTTCAAACTCCCGGGGTCAGGAAAATTGGATTTTTTTCACATTCCCGGGGTCAAGAAAATCAGATATTTGCACACTCCCGGGGTCAGGAAAATCAGATTTTTTTCAAACTCCCGGGGTCAGGAAAATCAGATTTTTTCAAAATCCCGGGGTCAGGAAAATCGGATTTTTTTCACACTCCCGGGGTCAGGAAAATAGGATATTTTCACACTCCCGGGGTCAGGAAAATCGGATATTTTCACACTCCCGGTGTCAGGAAAATTGGATATTTTCATACTACCGGGGTCAGGAAAACCAGATTTTTTTCAAACTCCCGGGGTCAGGAAAATTGGATTTTTTTCACACTCCCGGGGTCAGGAAAATTGTATTATTTTCCCACTCCCGGGGTCAGGAAAATCGCATTTTTCATACTCCCGGGGTCAGGAAAATTGGATTTTTTTACACTCCCGGTGTCAGGAAAATTGGATTTTTTTCACACTCCCAGCGTCAGAAAAATTGGATTTTTTTCACACTCCCAGGGTCAAGAAAATTACATTTTTTCACACTCCCGGGGTCAGGAAAATCGGATATTTTTACACTCCCGGGGTCAGGAAAATCAGATTTTTTTAAACTCCCGGGGTCAGGAAATTCTGATTTTTTTCACACTCCTGGTGTTAGGAAAATCACATTTTTCACACTCCCGGGGTCAGGAGAATTTAATTTTTTTCACACTCCCGGCGTCAAGAAAATCAAAATTTTTCACACTCCCGGGGTCAGGAGAATTTAATTTTTTTCACACTCCCGGGGTCAAGAAAATCAGATATTTTCACACTCCCGGGGTCAAGAAAATCACATTTTTTCACACTTGCGGGGTCAGGGAATTCTGATATTTTTCACATTCCCGGGGTCAGGGAAATCGGATTTTTTCACACTCCCGGGGTCAGGAAAATTGGATTTTTTTACACTCCCGGGGTCAGGAAAATTGGATTTTTTTCACACTCCCGGGGTCAGAAATATTGGATTTTTTTCACACTCCCAGGGTCAAGAAAATCACATTTTTTCACACTCCCGGGGTCAGGAGAATTTAATTTTTTTAAACTCCCGGGGTCAGGAAATTCTGATTTTTTTCACACTCCTGGTGTTAGGAAAATCACATTTTTCACACTTCCAGGGTCAGGAGAATTTAATTTTTTTCACACTCCCGGGGTCAAGAAAATCAGATATTTTCACACTCCCGGGGTCAAGAAAATCACATTTTTTCACACTTGCGGGGTCAGGGAATTCTGATATTTTTCACATTCCTGGGGTCAGGGAAATCGGATTTTTTCACACTCCCGGTGTCAGGAAAATTGGATTTTTTCCACACTCCCGGGGTCAGGAAAATTGGATATTTTTCACACTCCCGGGGTCAGAAAAATTGGATTTTTTTCACACTCCCAGGGTCAAGAAAATCACATTTTTTCACACTCCCGGGGTCAGGAGAATTTAATTTTTTTCACACTCCCGGGGTCAAGAAAATCAGATATTTTCACACTCCCGGGGTCAGGAAAATCAGATTTTTTTCACACTCCCTGGGTCAAGAAATTCTGATATTTTTCACACTCCTGGGGTCAGGAAAATCGGATATTTTCACACTCCCGGGATCAGGAAAATCAGATTTTTTTCATACTCCCGGGGTCGGGAAAATTGGATTTTTTTCACACTCCCGGGGTCAGGAAAATCGGATTTTTTTCACACTCCCGGGGTCAGGAAATTTTGGTTTTTTTCACACTGCCGGGGTCAGGAAAATTTACTTTTTTTCACACTCCCGGGGTCAAGTAAATCACATTTTTTCACACTCCCGGGGTCAGGAGAATTTAATTTTTTTCACACTCCCGGGGTCAAGAAAATCGGATATTTTTACACTCCCGGGGTCAGGAAAATCAGATTTTTTTCAAACTCCCGGGATCAGGAAAATCGGATTTTTTTCACACTCCCGGGGTCAGGAAAATCGGATATTTTCACGCTCCCGGGGTCAGGAAAATCAGATTGTTTTTTTAGACTCCCGGGGTAAGGAAATTCTGATTTTTTTCAAACTCCCGGGGTCAGGAAAATTGGATTTTTTTTCACACTCCCGGGGTCAGGAAAATTGTATTATTTTCCCACTCCCGGGGTCAGGAAAATCGCATTTTTCATACTCCCGGGGTCAGGAAAATTGGATTTTTTCACACTCCCGGTGTCAGGAAAATTGGATTTTTTTCACACTCCCGGGGTCAGGAAAATTGGATTTTTTTCACACTCCCAGGGTCAGAAAAATTTGATTTTTTTCACACTCCCAGGGTCAAGAAAATCACATTTTTTCACACTCCCGGGGTCAGGAAATTCTGATTTTTTTTCATACTCCCGGGGTCAGGAAAATCGGATATTTTCACACTCCCGGGTCACGAAATTCTGATTTTTTTCACACTCCTGGTGTTAGGAAAATCACATTTTTCACACTCCCGGGGTCAGGAGAATTTAATTTTTTTCACACTCCCGGGGTCAAGAAAATCACATTTTTTCACACTTGCGGGTTCAGGGAATTCTGATATTTTTCACATTCCCGGGGGTCAGGAAAATCGGATATTTTCACACTCCCGGGTTCAGGAAAATCAGATTTTTTTCAAACGCCCCGGTTCAGGAAAATTGGATTATTTCACACTCCCGGGGTCAGGAAAATTGGGTTTTTTTCACACTCCCGGGGTCAAGAAAATCACATTTTTTCACACTCCCGGGTTCAGGAGATTCTGATTTTTTTCACACTCCCGGGGTCAAGAAAATCACATTTTTTTCACACTCCCGGCGTCAGGAAAATCGGATATTTTCACACTCCCAGGGTCAGGAAAATCAGATTGTTTTTTTAAACTCCCGGGGTAAGGAAATTCTGATTTTTTTCACACTCCCGGGGTCAGGAAAATCGGATATTTTCACACTCCCGGTGTCAGGAAAATTGGATATTTTCATACTACCGGGGTCAGGAAAACCAGATTTTTTTCAAACTCCCGGGGTCAGGAAAATTGGATTTTTTTTCACACTCCCGGGGTCAGGAAAATTGTATTATTTTCCCACTCCCGGGGTCAGGAAAATCGCATTTTTCATACTCCCGGGGTCAGGAAAATTGGATTTTTTCACACTCCCGGTGTCAGGAAAATTGGATTTTTTTCACACTCCCGGGGTCAGGAAAATTGTATTATTTTCACACTCCCAGGGTCAAGAAAATCACATTTTTTCACACTCCCGGGGTCAGGAAATTCTGATTTTTTTTCATACTCCCGGGGTCAGGAAAATCGGATATTTTCACACTCCCGGGTCACGAAATTCTGATTTTTTTCACACTCCTGGTGTTAGGAAAATCACATTTTTCACACTCCCGGGGTCAGGAGAATTTAATTTTTTTCACACTCCCGGGGTCAAGAAAATCACATTTTTTCACACTTGCGGGGTCAGGGAATTCTGATATTTTTCACATTCCCGGGGGTCAGGAAAATCGGATATTTTCACACTCCCGGGTTCAGGAAAATCAGATTTTTTTCAAACGCCCCGGTTCAGGAAAATTGGATTATTTCACACTCCCGGGGTCAGGAAAATTGGGTTTTTTTCACACTCCCGGGGTCAAGAAAATCACATTTTTTCACACTCCCGGGATCAGGAGATTCTGATTTTTTTCACACTCCCGGGGTCAAGAAAATCACATTTTTTCACACTCCCGGGGTCAGGAAATTCTGATATTTTTCACACTCCCGGGGTCAGGAAAATCGGATATTTTCACACTCCCGGGGTCAGGAAAATCAGATTTTTTTCACACTCCCGGGTCAGGAAAATTGAATTTTTTTCACACTCCCGGGGTCAAGGAAATCACATTTTTTCACACTCCCGGGTTCAGGAGATTCTGATTTTTTTCACACTCCCGGGGTCAAGAAAATCACATTTTTCACACTCCCGGGGTCAGGAAAATTGGATTTTTTTCACACTCCTGGGGTCAGGAGAATTTAATTTTTTTCACACTCCAGGGGTCAAGAAAATCAGATATTTTCACACTCCCGGAGTCAGGAAAATTTAATTTTTTTCACACTCCCGGGGTCAAGAAAATCAGATTTTTTTCACACTCCCGGGATCAGGAAATTCTGATATTTTTCACACTCCTGGGGTCACGAAAATCGGATATTTTCACACTCCCGGGGTCAGGAAAATCAGATTTTTTTCATACTCCCGGGGTCGGGAAAATTGGATTTTTTTTCACACTCCCGGGGTCAGGAAAATTTACTTTTTTTCACACTCCCGGGGTCAAGTAAATCCCATTTTTTCACACTCCCGGGGTCAGGAGAATTTAATTTTTTTAACACTCCCAGGGTCAAGAAAATCGGATATTTTTACACTCCCGGGGTCAGGAAAATCAGATTTTTTTCAAACTCCCAGGGTCAGGAAAATCGGATTTTTTTCACACACCCAGCGTCAGGAAAATCGGATATTTTCACACTCCCGGGGTCAGGAAAATCAGATTTTTTTAAACTCCCGGGGTCAGGAAATTCTCATTTTTTTCACACTCCCGCGGTCAGGAAAATCGCATATTTTCACAATCCCAGGGTCAGGAAAATCAGATTTTTTTCAAACTCCCGAGGACAGGAAAATCAGATTTTTTTCATACTCCTGGGGTCAGGAAAATTGGATTTTTTTCACACTCCCGGGGTCAGGAAAATTGGGTTTTTTTCACACTCCTGGGGTCAAGAAAATCACATTTTTTCACACTCCCGTGGTCAGGAGATTATGGTTTTTTTTCACATTCCCGGGGTCAGGAAATTCTGATTTTTTCCACACTCCCGGGGTCAGGAAAATCGCATATTTTCACACTCCCGGTGTCAGGAAAATTGGATATTTTCATACTCCCGGGGTCAGCCAAACCAGATTTTTTTCAAACTCCCAGGGTCAGGAAAATTGGATTTTTTTCACACTCCCGGGGTCAGGAAAATTTAATTTTTTCACACTCCCGGGGTCAAGTAAATCACATTTTTTCACATTCCCAGGTCAGGAGAATTTAATTTTTTCCACACTCCCGGGGTCAGGAAAATCGGATATTTTCACACTCCCGGGGTCAGGAAAATCAGATTTTTTTTAAACTCCCGGGGTAAGGAAATTCTGATTTTTTTCACACTCCCGGGGTCAGGAAAATCGGATATTTTCACACTCCCGGGGTCAGGAAAATCAGATTTTTTTTAAACTCCCGGGGTAAGGAAATTCTGATTTTTTTCACACTCCTGGGGTCAGGAAAATCGGATATTTTCACACTCCCGGTGTCAGGAAAATTGGATATTTTCATACTACCAGGGTCAGGAAAACCAGATTTTTTTCAAACTCCCGGGGTCAGGAAAATTGGATTTTTTTCACACTCCCGGGGTCAGGAAAATTGTATTATTTTCCCACTCCCGGGGTCAGGAAAATCGCATTTTTCATACTCCCGGGGTCAGGAAAATTGGATTTTTTCACACTCCCGGTGTCAGGAAAATTGGATTTTTTTCACACTCCCGGTGTCAGGAAAATTGGATTTTTTTCACACTCCCGGGGTCAAGAAAATCAGATTTTTTTCAAACTCCCCGGGTCAGGAAAATTGGATTTTTTTCACACTCCCGGGGTCAGGAAAATCGGGTTTTTTTCACACTCCCGGGGTCAAGAAAATCACATTTTTTCATACTCCCGGGGTCAAGAAAATCACATTTTTTCACACTCCCGGGGTCAGGAAATTCTGATATTTTTCACACTCCCGAGGTCAGGAAAATCGGATATTTTCACACTTCCGGGGTCAGGAAAATCAGATTTTTTTCACACTCCCGGGTCAGGAAAATTGAATTGTTTTCACACTCCCGGGGTCAAGGAAATCACATTTTTTCACACTCCCGGGTTCCGGAGATTCTGATTTTTTTCACACTCAAGGGGTCAAGAAAATCACATTTTTCACACTCCCGGGGTCAGGAAAATTGGATTTTTTTCACACTCCCGGGGTCAGGAGAATTTAATTTTTTTCACACTCCCGGGGTCAGGAAAATTGGATTTTTTCACACTCCCGGAGTCAGGAAAATTGGATTTTTTCACACTCCCGGGGTCAGGAAAATTGTATTATTTTCCCACTCCCGGGGTCAGGAAAATCGCATTTTTCATACTCCCGGGGTCAGGAAAATTGGATTTTTTCACACTCCCGGTGTCAGGAAAATTGGATTTTTTTCACACTCCCGGTGTCAGGAAAATTGGATTTTTTTCACACTCCCGGGGTCAGAAAAATTGGATTTTTTTTCACACTCCCAGGGTCAAGAAAATCACTTTTTTTCACACTCCCGGGGTCAGGAAATTCTGATTTTTTTTCATACTCCCGGGGTCAGGAAAATCGGATATTTTCACACTCCCGGGGTCAGGAAAATTGGATTTTTTTAAACTCACGGTGTCAGGAAATTCTGATTTTTTTCACACTCCTGGTGTTAGGAAAATCACATTTTTCACACTCCCGGGGTCAGGAGAATTTAATTTTTTTCACACTCCCGGGGTCAAGAAAATCAGATATTTTCACACTCCCGGGGTCAGGAAAATTTAATTTTTTTCACACTCCCGGGGTCAAGAAAATCACATTTTTTCACACATGCGGGGTCTGGGAATTCTGATATTTTTCACATTCCCGGGGTCAGGGAAATCGGATAATTTCACACTCCCGGGTTCAAGAAAATCAGATTTTTTTCAAATTCCCCGGGTCAGGAAAATTGGATTTTTTTCACACTCCCGGGGTCAGGAAAATTCGGTTTTTTTCACACTCCCGGGGTCAAGAAAATCACATTTTTTCATACTCCCGGGGTCAAGAAAATCATATTTTTTCACAATCCCGGGGTCAGGAAATTCTGATATTTTTCACACTCCCGGTGTCAGGAAAATCGGATATTTTCACACTTCCGGGGTCAGGAAAATCAGATTTTTTTCACACTCCCGGGTCAGGAAAATTGAATTTTTTTCACACTCCCGGGGTCAAGAAAATCAGATTTTTTCACACTCCCGGGTTCCGGAGATTCTGATTTTTTTCACACTCCCGGGGTCAAGAAAATCACATTTTTCACACTCCCGGGGTCAGGAAAATTGGATTTTTTTCACACTCCCGGGGTCAGGAGAATTTAATTTTTTTCACACTCCCGGGGTCAAGTAAATCAGATATTTTCACACTCCCGGGGTCAGGAAAATTTAATTTTTTTCACACTCCCGGGGTCAAGAAAATCACATTTTTTTCACACTCCCGGGGTCAGGAAATTCTGATATTTTTCACACTCCCGGGGTCAGGAAAATCGGATATTTTCACACTCCCGGGGTCAGGAAAATCAGATTTTTTTCAAACTCCCGGAGTCGGGAAAATTGGATTTTTTTCACACTCCCGGGGTCAGGAAAGTCGGATTTTTTTTCACACTCCCGGGGTCAGGAAATTTTGGTTTTTTTCACACTGCCGGGGTCAGGAAAATTTACTTTTTTTCACACTCCCGGGGTCAAGAGAATCACATTTTTTCACACTCCTGGGGTCAGGAAATTCTGATTTTTTTGCACGCTCCCAGTGTTAGGAAAATCACATTTTTCACACTCCCGGGGTCAGGAAAATTGGATTTTTTCACACTCTCGGGGTCAAGAAAATCAGATTTTTTCTCACTCCCGGTGTCAGGAGAATTTAATTTTTTTCACACTCCCAGGGTCAAGAAAATCACATTTTTTCCCACTCCCGGGGTCAGGAAATTCTGATTTTTTTTCAATACTCCCGGGGTCAGGAAAATCGGATATTTTCACACTCCCGGGGTCAGGAAAATCAGATTTTTTTAAACTCCCAGGGTCAGGAAAATTGGATTTTTTCACACTCCCGGAGTCAGGAAAATTGGGGTTTTTTTTTCACACTCCTGGGTTCAGGAAAAATGGATTTTTTTCAAACTCCCGGGGACAGGAAAATCAGATTTTTTTCACACACCCGGGGTCAGGAAAATTTAATTTTTTTCACACTCCCGGGGTCAAGAAAATCACATTTTTTTCACACTCCCGGGGTCAGGAAATTCTGATATTTTTCACACTCCCGGGGTCAGAAAAATCGGATATTTTCACACTCCCGGGGTCAGGAAAATCAGATTTTTTTCACACTCCCGGGGTCAGGAAAATCGGATATTTTCACACTCCCGGGGTCAGGAAAATTGGATTTTTTTCACACTCCCGGGGTCAGGAAAGTCTCATTTTTTTCACACTCCCGGGGTCAGGAAAATCGTATATTTTGACATTACCGGTGTCAGGAAAATTGGATATTTTCACACTCCCGGGGTCAGGAAAACCAGATTTTTTTCAAACTCCCGGGGTCAGGAAAATTGGATTTTTTTCACACTCCCAGGGTCAGGAAAATTGAATATTTTCATACTCCCGGGGTCAGGAAAACCAGATTTTTTTCAAACTCCCGGGGTCAGGAAAATTGGATTTTTTTCACATTCCCGGGGTCAAGAAAATCAGATATTTGCACACTCCCGGGGTCAGGAAATTCTGATTTTTTTCACACTCCCGGTGTTAGGAAAATCACATTTTTTACACTCCCGGGGTCAAGAAAATCACATTTTTTCACACTCCCGGGTTCAGGAGAATTTAATTTTTTTCACACTCCCGGGGTCAAGAAAATCAGATATTTTCACACTCCAGGGGTCAAGAAAATCTGATATTTTCACACTCCCGGGGTCAGGAAAATTTAATTTTTTTCACACTCCCGGGGTCAGGAAAGTCTCATTTTTTTCACACTCCCGGGGTCAGGAAAATCGTATATTTTGACATTACCGGTGTCAGGAAAATTGGATATTTTCACACTCCCGGGGTCAGGAAAACCAGATTTTTTTCAAACTCCCGGGGTCAGGAAAATTGGATTTTTTTCACACTCCCAGGGTCAGGAAAATTGAATATTTTCATACTCCCGGGGTCAGGAAAACCAGATTTTTTTCAAACTCCCGGGGTCAGGAAAATTGGATTTTTTTCACATTCCCGGGGTCAAGAAAATCAGATATTTGCACACTCCCGGGGTCAGGAAATTCTGATTTTTTTCACACTCCCGGTGTTAGGAAAATCACATTTTTTACACTCCCGGGGTCAAGAAAATCACATTTTTTCACACTCCCGGGTTCAGGAGAATTTAATTTTTTTCACACTCCCGGGGTCAAGAAAATCAGATATTTTCACACTCCAGGGGTCAAGAAAATCTGATATTTTCACACTCCCGGGGTCAGGAAAATTTAATTTTTTTCACACTCCCGGGGTCAAGAAAATCACATTTTTTCACACTCCCGGGGTCAGGAAATTCTGATATTTTTCACACTCCCGGGGTCAGGAAAATCGGATATTTTCACACTCCCGGGGTCAGGAAAACCAGATTTTTTTCAAACTCCCGGGGTCAGGAAAATTGGATTTTTTTCACACTCCCGGGGTCAGGAAAATCGGATTTTTTTCACACTCCCGGGGTCAGGAAATTTTGGTTTTTTTCAGACTGCCGGGGTCAGGAAAATTTACTTTTTTTCACACTCCCGGGGTCAAGAAAATCGGATATTTTTACACTCCCGGGGTCAGGAAAATCAGATTTTTTTCAAACTCCAGGGGTCAGGAAAATCAGATTTTTTTCACACTCCCGGAGTCTGGAAAATTGGGTTTTTTCACACTCCCAGGGTCAGGAAAATCAGATTTTTTTAAACTCCCGGGGTCAGGAAATTCTCATTTTTTTTCACACTCCCGGGGTCAGGAAAATCGCATATTTTCATACTCCCGGTGTCAGGAAAATTGGATATTTTCATACTCCCGGGGTCAGCCAAACCAGATTTTTTTCAAACTCAGGAAAATTGGATTTTTTCACACTCCCGGGGTCAGGAAAATTTAATTTTTTCATACTCCCGGGGTCAGGAAAATCGGATATTTTCACACTCCCGGGGTCAGGAAAATCAAATTTTTTTTAACTCCCGGGGTCAGGAAATTCTGATTTTTTTCACACTCCTGGTGTTAGGAAAATCACATTTTTCAAACTCCCGGGGTCAGGAGAATTTAATTTTTTTCACACTCCCGGGGTCAAGAAAATCACATTTTTTCACACTTGCGGGGTCAGGGAATTCTGATATTTTTCACATTCCCGGGGTCAGCGAAATCGGATATTTTCACACTCCCGGGGTCAGGAAAATCAGATTTTTTTCAAACTCCCCGGGTCAGGAAAATTGGATTTTTTTCACACACCCGGGGTCAGGAAAATTGGGTTTTTTTCACACTCCCGGGGTCAAGAAAATCACATTTTTTCACACTCCCGGGTTCAGGAGATTCTGATTTTTTTCACACTCCCGGGGTCAAGAAAATCACATTTTTTCATACTCCCGGGGTCAAGAAAATCACATTTTTCACACTCCCGGGATCAGGAAAATTGGATTTTTTTCACACTCCCGGGGTCAGGAGAATTTAATTTTTTTCACACTCCCGGGGTCAAGAAAATCAGATATTTTCACACTCCCGGGGTCAGGAAAATTTAATTTTTTTCACACTCCCAGGGTCAAGAAAATCACATTTTTTTCACACTCCCGGGGTCAGGAAATTCTGATATTTTTCACACTCCCGGGGTCAGGAAAATCGGATATTTTCACACTCCCGGGGTCAGGAAAATCAGATTTTTTTCAAACTCCCGGAGTCGGGAAAATTGGATTTTTTTCACACTCCCGGGGTCAGGAATGTCGGATTTTTTTTCACACTCCCGGGGTCAGGAAATTTTGGTTTTTTTCACACTGCCGGGGTCAGGAAAATTTACTTTTTTTCACACTCCCGGGGTGAAGAAAATCACATTTTTTCACACTCCTGGGGTCAGGAAATTCTGATTTTTTTGCACGCTCCCAGTGTTAGGAAAATCACATTTTTCACACTCCCGGGGTCAGGAAAATTGGATTTTTTCACACTCTCGGGGTCAAGAAAATCAGATTTTTTCTCACTCCCGGTGTCAGGAGAATTTAATTTTTTTCACACTCCTAGGGTCAAGAAAATCACATTTTTTCATACTCCCGGGGTCAAGAAAATCACATTTTTCACACTCCCGGGGTCAGGAAATTCTGATATTTTTCACACTCCCGGGGTCAGGAAAATCGGATATTTTCACACTCCTGGGGTCAGGAAAACCAGATTTTTTTCAAACTCCCGGGGTCAGGAAAATCAGATATTTTCACACTCCCGGGGTCAGGAAATTTTGATTTTTTTCACACTCCCGGTGTTAGGACAATCACATTTTTCACACTCCCGGGGTCAAGAAAATCACATTTTTTCACACTCCCGGGTTCAGGAGAATTTAATTTTTTTCACACTCCCGGGGTCAAGAAAATCAGATATTTTCACACTCCCGGGGTCAAGAAAATCACATTTTTTCACACTCCCGGGGTCAGGAAATTCTGATATTTTTCACACTCCCGGGGTCAGGAAATTTTGGTTTTTTTCACACTGCTGGGGTCAGGAAAATTTACTTTTTTTCACACTCCTGGGGTCAAGAAAATCACATTTTTTCACACTCCTGGGGTCAGGAAATTCAGATTTTTTTGCACGCTCCCGGTGTTAGGAAAATCACATTTTTCACACTCCCGGGGTCAAGAAAATCGGATATTTTTACACTCCCGGGGTCAGGAAAATCAGATTTTTTTCAAACTCCCGGGGTCAGGAAAATCAGATTTTTTTCACACTCCCGGAGTCCGGAAAATTGGGTTTTTTCACACTCCCAGGGTCAGGAAAATCAGATTTTTTTAAACTCCCGGGGTCAGGAAATTCTGATTTTTTTCACACTCCTGGTGTTAGGAAAATCACATTTTTCACACTCCCGGGGTCAGGAGAATTTAATTTTTTTCACACTCCCGGGGTCAAGAAAATCACATTTTTTCACACTTGTGGGGGTCAGGGAATTCTGATATTTTTCACATTCCCGGGGTCAGGGAAATCGGATATTTTCACACTCCCGGGGTCAGGAAAATCAGATTTTTTTCAAACTGCCCGGGTCAGGAAAATTGGATTTTTTTCACACTCCCGGGGTCAGGAAAATTGGGTTTTTTTCACACTCCCGGGGTCAAGAAAATCACATTTTATCACACTCCTGGGTTCAGGAGATTCTGATTTTTTTCACACTCCCGGGGTCAAGAAAATCGGATATTTTTACACTCCCGGGGTCAGGAAAATCAGATTTTTTTCAAACTCCCGGGGTCAGGAAAATCAGATTTTTTTCACACTCCTGGAGTCCGGAAAATTGGGTTTTTTCACACTCCCAGGGTCAGGAAAATCAGATTTTTTTAAACTCCCGGGGTCAGGAAATTCTGATTTTTTTCACACTCCTGGGGTCAGGAAAATTGGATTTTTTTCACACTCCCTGGTTCAGGAAAATCAGATTTTTTTTAACTCCCGGGGTCAGGAAATTCTGATTTTTTTCACACTCCTGGTGTTAGGAAAATCACATTTTTCACACTCCCGGGGTCAGGAGAATTTAATTTTTTTCACACTCCCGGGGTCAAGAAAATCACATTTTTTCACACTTGCGGGGTCAGGGAATTCTGATATTTTTCACATTCCCGGGGTCAGGGAAATCGGATATTTTCACACTCCCGGGGTCAGGAAAATCAGATTTTTTTCAAACACCCCGGGTCAGGAAAATTGGATTTTTTTCACACTCCCGGGGTCAGGAAAATTTGGTTTTTTTCACACTCCCGGGGTCAAGAAAATCACATTTTTTCACACTCCTGGGTTCAGGAGATTCTGATTTTTTTCACACTCCCGGGGTCAAGAAAATCACATTTTTTCATACTCCCGGGGTCAAGAAAATCACATTTTTCACACTCCCGGGGTCAGGAAAATTGGATTTTTTTCACACTCCCGGGGTCAGGAGAATTTAATTTTTTTCAGACTCCCGGGGTCAAGAAAATCAGATATTTTCACACTCCCGGGGTCAGGAAAATTTAATTTTTTTCACACTCCCAGGGTCAAGAAAATCACATTTTTTTCACACTCCCGGGGTCAGGAAATTCTGATATTTTTCACACTCCCGGGGTCCGGAAAATCGGATATTTTCACACTCCCGGGGTCAGGAAAATCAGATTTTTTTCAAACTCCCGGAGTCGTGAAAATTGGATTTTTTTCACACTCCCGGGGTCAGGAAAGTCGGATTTTTTTTCACACTCCCGGGGTCAGGAAATTTTGGTTTTTTTCACACTGCCGGGGTCAGGAAAATTTACTTTTTTTCACACTCCCGGGGTCAAGAAAATCACATTTTTTCACACTCCTGGGGTCAGGAAATTCTGATTTTTTTGCACGCTCCCAGTGTTAGGAAAATCACATTTTTCACACTCCCGGGGTCAGGAAAATTGGATTTTTTCACACTCTCGGGGTCAAGAAAATCAGATTTTTTCTCACTCCCGGTGTCAGGAGAATTTAATTTTTTTCACACTCCCAGGGTCAAGAAAATCACATTTTTTCCCACTCCCGGGGTCAGGAAATTCTGATTTTTTACAATACTCCTGGGGTCAGGAAAATCGGATATTTTCACACTCCCGGGGTCAGGAAAATCAGATTTTTTTAAACTCCCAGGGTCAGGCAAAATGGGTTTTTTCACACTCCCGGAGTCAGGAAAATTGGGGTTTTTTTTCACACTCCTGGGTTCAGGAAAAATGGATTTTTTTCAAACTCCCGGGGACAGGAAAATCAGATTTTTTTCACACACCCGGGGTCAGCAAAATTGGATTTTTTTCACACTCCCGGGGTAAGGAAAATTGGATTTTTTTCACACTCCCGGGGTCAGGAAAATTGGATTTTTTTCACACTCCCGGGGTCAGGAAAATTGGTTTTTTTTCACACTCCCGGGGTCAAGAAAATCACATTTTTTCACACTCCCGGGTTCAGGAGATTCTGATTTTTTTTACACTCCCGGGGTCAAGAAAATCACATTTTTTCACACTCCCGGGGTCAGGATATTCTGATTTTTTTCACACTCCTGGTGTTAGGAAAATCACATTTTTTTCAAACTCCCGGGGTCAGGAAAATCGGATTTTTTTCACACTCCCGGGGTCAGGAAAATCGGATCTTTTCACACTCCCGGGGTCAGGAAAATCAGATTTTTTTCAAACTCCCGGAGTCGGGAAAATTGGATTTTTTTCACACTCCCGGGGTCAGGAAAGTCGGATTTTTTTTCACACTCCCGGGGTCAGGAAATTTTGGTTTTTTTCACACTGCCGGGGTCAGGAAAATTTACTTTTTTTCACACTCCCGGGGTCAAGAAAATCACATTTTTTCACACTCCTGGGGTCAGGAAATTCTGATTTTTTTGCACGCTCCCAGTGTTAGGAAAATCACATTTTTCACACTCCCGGGGTCAGGAAAATTGGATTTTTTCACACTCTCGGGGTCAAGAAAATCAGATTTTTTCTCACTCCCGGTGTCAGGAGAATTTAATTTTTTTCACACTCCCAGGGTCAAGAAAATCACATTTTTTCCCACTCCCGGGGTCAGGAAATTCTGATTTTTTTCAATACTCCTGGGGTCAGGAAAATCGGATATTTTCACACTCCCGGGGTCAGGAAAATCAGATTTTTTTAAACTCCCAGGGTCAGGCAAAATGGGTTTTTTCACACTCCCGGAGTCAGGAAAATTGGGGTTTTTTTTTCACACTCCTGGGTTCAGGAAAAATGGATTTTTTTCAAACTCCCGGGGACAGGAAAATCAGATTTTTTTCACACACCCGGGGTCAGCAAAATTGGATTTTTTTCACACTCCCGGGGTAAGGAAAATTGGATTTTTTTCACACTCCCGGGGTCAGGAAAATTGGATTTTTTTCACACTCCCGGGGTCAGGAAAATTGGTTTTTTTTCACACTCCCGGGGTCAAGAAAATCACATTTTTTCACACTCCCGGGTTCAGGAGATTCTGATTTTTTTCACACTCCCGGGGTCAAGAAAATCACATTTTTTCACACTCCCGGGGTCAGGATATTCTGATTTTTTTCACACTCCTGGTGTTAGGAAAATCACATTTTTTTCAAACTCCCGGGGTCAGGAAAATCGGATTTTTTTCACACTCCCGGGGTCAGGAAAATCGGATCTTTTCACACTCCCGGGGTCAGGAAAATTGGATTATTTTCACACTCCCGGGGTCAGGAAAGTCTCATTTTTTTCACACTCCCGGGGTCAGGAAAATCGTATATTTTCACACTACCGGTGTCAGGAAAATTGGATATTTTCACACTCCCGGGGTCAGGAAAACCAGATTTTTTTCAAACTCCCGGGGTCAGGAAAATTGGATTTTTTTCACACTCCCAGGGTCAGGAAAATTGGATATTTTCATACTCCTGGGGTCAGGAAAACCAGATTTTTTTCAAACTCCCGGGGTCAGGAAAATTTAATTTTTTCACACTCCCGGGGTCAAGTAAATCACATTTTTTCACATTCCCAGGTCAGGAAAATTGGATTTTTTTCACACTCCCGAGGTCAGGAAAATTGTATTATTTTCCCACTCCCGGGGTCAGGAAAATCGCATTTTTCATACTCCCGGGGTCAGGAAAATTGGATTTTTTCACACTCCCGGTGTCAGGAAAATTGGATTTTTTTCACACTCCCAGGGTCAAGAAAATCACATTTTTTCACACTCCCGGGGTCAGGAAATTCTGATTTTTTTTCATACTCCCGGGGTCAGGAAAATCGGATATTTTCACACTCCCGGGGTCAGGAAAATTGGATTTTTTTAAACTCCCGGGGTCAGGAAATTCTGATTTTTTTCACACTCCCGGTGTTAGGAAAATCACATTTTTCACACTCCCGGGGTCAAGAAAATCACATTTTTTCACACTCCCGGGTTCAGGAGAATTTAATTTTTTTCACATTCCCGGGGTCAAGAAAATCAGATATTTTCACACTCCAGGGGTCAAGAAAATCAGATATTTTCACACTCCCGGGGTCAGGAAAATTTAATTTTTTTCACACTCCCGGGGACAAGAAAATCACATTTTTTTCACACTCCCGGGGTCAGGAAATTCTGATATTTTTCACACTCCCGGGGTCCGGAAAATCGGATATTTTCACTCTCCCGGGGTCAGGAAAATCAGATTTTTTTCAAACTCCCGGAGTCGGGAAAATTGGATTTTTTTCACACTCCCGGGGTCAGGAAAGTCGGATTTTTTTTCACACTCCCGGGGTCAGGAAATTTTGGTTTTTTTCACACTGCCGGGGTCAGGAAAATTTACTTTTTTTCACACTCCCGGGGTCAAGAAAATCACATTTTTTCACACTCCTGGGGTCAGGAAATTCTGATTTTTTTGCACGCTCCCAGTGTTAGGAAAATCACATTTTTCACACTCCCGGGGTCAGGAAAATTGGATTTTTTCACACTCTCGGGGTCAAGAAAATCAGATTTTTTCTCACTCCCGGTGTCAGGAGAATTTAATTTTTTTCACACTCCCAGGGTCAAGAAAATCACATTTTTTCCCACTCCCGGGGTCAGGAAATTCTGATTTTTTTCAATACTCCTGGGGTCAGGAAAATCGGATATTTTCACACTCCCGGGGTCAGGAAAATCAGATTTTTTTAAACTTCCAGGGTCAGGCAAAATGGGTTTTTTCACACTCCCGGAGTCAGGAAAATTGGGGTTTTTTTTTCACACTCCTGGGTTCAGGAAAAATGGATTTTTTTCAAACTCCCGGGGACAGGAAAATCAGATTTTTTTCACACACCCGGGGTCAGCAAAATTGGATTTTTTTCACACTCCCGGGGTAAGGAAAATTGGATTTTTTTCACACTCCCGGGGTCAGGAAAATTGGATTTTTTTCACACTCCCGGGGTCAGGAAAATTGGTTTTTTTTCACACTCCCGGGGTCAAGAAAATCACATTTTTTCACACTCCCGGGTTCAGGAGATTCTGATTTTTTTTACACTCCCGGGGTCAAGAAAATCACATTTTTTCACACTCCCGGGGTCAGGATATTCTGATTTTTTTCACACTCCTGGTGTTAGGAAAATCACATTTTTTTCAAACTCCCGGGGTCAGGAAAATCGGATTTTTTTCACACTCCCGGGGTCAGGAAAATCGGATCTTTTCACACTCCCGGGGTCAGGAAAATCAGATTTTTTTCAAACTCCCGGAGTCGGGAAAATTGGATTTTTTTCACACTCCCGGGGTCAGGAAAGTCGGATTTTTTTTCACACTCCCGGGGTCAGGAAATTTTGGTTTTTTTCACACTGCCGGGGTCAGGAAAATTTACTTTTTTTCACACTCCCGGGGTCAAGAAAATCACATTTTTTCACACTCCTGGGGTCAGGAAATTCTGATTTTTTTGCACGCTCCCAGTGTTAGGAAAATCACATTTTTCACACTCCCGGGGTCAGGAAAATTGGATTTTTTCACACTCTCGGGGTCAAGAAAATCAGATTTTTTCTCACTCCCGGTGTCAGGAGAATTTAATTTTTTTCACACTCCCAGGGTCAAGAAAATCACATTTTTTCCCACTCCCGGGGTCAGGAAATTCTGATTTTTTTCAATACTCCTGGGGTCAGGAAAATCGGATATTTTCACACTCCCGGGGTCAGGAAAATCAGATTTTTTTAAACTCCCAGGGTCAGGCAAAATGGGTTTTTTCACACTCCCGGAGTCAGGAAAATTGGGGGTTTTTTTTCACACTCCTGGGTTCAGGAAAAATGGATTTTTTTCAAACTCCCGGGGACAGGAAAATCAGATTTTTTTCACACACCCGGGGTCAGCAAAATTGGATTTTTTTCACACTCCCGGGGTAAGGAAAATTGGATTTTTTTCACACTCCCGGGGTCAGGAAAATTGGATTTTTTTCACACTCCCGGGGTCAGGAAAATTGGTTTTTTTTCACACTCCCGGGGTCAAGAAAATCACATTTTTTCACACTCCCGGGTTCAGGAGATTCTGATTTTTTTCACACTCCCGGGGTCAAGAAAATCACATTTTTTCACACTCCCGGGGTCAGGATATTCTGATTTTTTCCACACTCCTGGTGTTAGGAAAATCACATTTTTTTCAAACTCCCGGGGTCAGGAAAATCGGATTTTTTTCACACTCCCGGGGTCAGGAAAATCGGATCTTTTCACACTCCCGGGGTCAGGAAAATTGGATTATTTTCACACTCCCGGGGTCAGGAAAGTCTCATTTTTTTCACACTCCCGGGGTCAGGAAAATCGTATATTTTCACACTACCGGTGTCAGGAAAATTGGATATTTTCACACTCCCGGGGTCAGGAAAACCAGATTTTTTTCAAACTCCCGGGGTCAGGAAAATTGGATTTTTTTCACACTCCCAGGGTCAGGAAAATTGGATATTTTCATACTCCTGGGGTCAGGAAAACCAGATTTTTTTCAAACTCCCGGGGTCAGGAAAATTTAATTTTTTCACACTCCCGGGGTCAAGTAAATCACATTTTTTCACATTCCCAGGTCAGGAAAATTGGATTTTTTTCACACTCCCGGGGTCAGGAAAATTGTATTATTTTCCCACTCCCGGGGTCAGGAAAATCGCATTTTTCATACTCCCGGGGTCAGGAAAATTGGATTTTTTCACACTCCCGGTGTCAGGAAAATTGGATTTTTTTCACACTCCCAGGGTCAAGAAAATCACATTTTTTCACACTCCCGGGGTCAGGAAATTCTGATTTTTTTTCATACTCCCGGGGTCAGGAAAATCGGATATTTTCACACTCCCGGGGTCAGGAAAATTGGATTTTTTTAAACTCCCGGGGTCAGGAAATTCTGATTTTTTTCACACTCCCGGTGTTAGGAAAATCACATTTTTCACACTCCCGGGGTCAAGAAAATCACATTTTTTCACACTCCCGGGTTCAGGAGAATTTAATTTTTTTCACACTCCCGGGGTCAAGAAAATCAGATATTTTCACACTCCAGGGGTCAAGAAAATCAGATATTTTCACACTCCCGGGGTCAGGAAAATTTAATTTTTTTCACACTCCCGGGGTCAAGAAAATCACATTTTTTCACACTCCCGGGGTCAGGAAATTCTGATATTTTTCACACTCCCGGGGTCAGGAAAATCGGATATTTTCACACTCCCGGGGTCAGGAAAATCAGATTTTTTTTGAAACTCCCGGGGTCAGGAAAATCAGATATTTTCACACTCCCGGGGTCAGGAAATTCTGATTTTTTTCACACTCCCGGTGTTAGGAAAATCACATTTTTCACACTCCCGGGGTCAAGAAAATCACATTTTTTCACACTCCCGGGTTCAGGAGAATTTAATTTTTTTCACACTCCCGGGGTCAAGAAAATCAGATATTTTCACACTCCCGGGGTCAAGAAAATCACATTTTTTCACACTCCCGGGGTCAGGAAATTCTGATATTTTTCACACTCCCGGGGTCAGGAAAATCGGATATTTTCACACTCCCGGGGTCAGGAAAATCAGATTTTTTTCACACTCCCGTGTCAGAAAAATTGAATTTTTTTCACACTCCCGGGGTCAAGGAAATCACATTTTTTCACACTTCCGGGTTCAGGAGATTCTGATATTTTTCACACTCCCGGGGTCAAGAAAATCACATTTTTCACAATCCCGGGGTCAGGAAAATTGGATTTTTTTCACACTCCCGGGGTCGGGAGAATTTAATTTTTTTCACACTCCCGGGGTCAAGAAAATCAGATATTTTCACACTCCCGGGGTCAGGAAAATCGGATTTTTTTCACACTCCCGGGGTCAGGAAAATCGGATATTTTCACACTCCCGGGGTCGGGAAAATCAGATTTTTTTAAACTCCCGGGGTCAGGAAATTCTCATTTTTTTCACACTCCCGGGGTCAGGAAAATCGCATATTTTCACACTCCCGGTGTCAGGAAAATTGGATATTTTCATACTCCCGGGGTCAGCAAAACCAGATTTTTTTCAAACTCCCAGGGTCAGGAAAATTGGATTATTTTCACATTCCCGGGGTCAAGAAACTTGGATTTTTTTCACACTCCCGGGGTTAGGAAAATTGGATTTTTTCACACTCCCGGGGTCAGGAGAATTTAATTTTTTTCACACTCCCGTGGTCAAGAAAATTAGATATTTTCACACTCCCGGGGTCAGGAAAATCAGATTTTTTTCAAACTCCCGAGGACAGGAAAATCAGATTTTTTTCACACTCCCGGGGTCAGGAAAATTGGATTATTTTCACACTCCCGGGCTCAGGAAAATCGCATTTTTCATACTCCTGGGGTCAGGAGATTCTGATTTTTTTCACACTCCCGGGGTCAAGAACATCACATTTTTTCACACTCCTGGGGTCAGGAAATTCTGATTTTTTTGCACGCTCCCGGTGTTAGGAAAATCACATTTTTCACACTCCTGGGGTCAGGAAAATTGGATTTTTTTCACACTCCCGGTGTCAGGAGAATTTAATTTTTTTCACACTCCCAGGGTCAAGAAAATCACATTTTTTCCCACTCCCGGGGTCAGGAAATTCTGATTTTTTTCACACTCCCGGGGTCAAGAAAATCACATTTTTTCACACTCCCGGGGTCAGGAAATTCTGATTTTTTTCACACTCCCGGGGTCAGGAGAATTTAATTTTTTTCACACTCCCGGGGTCAAGAAAATCAGATATTTCCACACTCCCGGGCCAGGAAAATTTAATTTTTTTCACACTCCCGGGGTCAAGAAAATCACATTTTTTAACACTCCCGGGGTCAGGAAATTCTGATATTTTTCACACTCCCGGGGTCAGGAAAATCGGATATTTTCACACTCCCGTGGTCAGGAAAATCAGATTTTTTTCAAACTCCCGGGGTCGGGAAAATTGGATTTTTTTCACACTCCCGGGGTCAGGAAAATCGGATTTTTTTCACACTCCCGGGGTCAGGAAATTTTGTTTTTTTTCACACTGCTGGGGTCAGGAAAATTTACTTTTTTTCACACTCCTGGGGTCAAGAAAATCACATTTTTCCACACTCCTTGTGTCAGGAAATTCAGATTTTTTTGCACGCTCCCGGTGTTAGGAAAATCACATTTTTCACACTCCCGGGGTCAGGAAAATTGGATTTTTTCACACTCTCGGGGTCAAGAAAATCAGATTTTTTCACACTCCCGGTGTCAGGAGAATTTAATTTTTTTCACACTCCCAGGGTCAAGAAAATCACATTTTTTCACACTCCTGGGGTCAGGAAATTCTGATTTTTTTGCACGCTCCCAGTGTTAGGAAAATCACATTTTTCACACTCCCGGGGTCAGGAAAATTGGATTTTTTCACACTCTCGGGGTCAAGAAAATCAGATTTTTTCTCACTCCCGGTGTCAGGAGAATTTAATTTTTTTCACACTCCCAGGGTCAAGAAAATCACCTTTTTTCCCACTCCCGGGGTCAGGAAATTCTGATTTTTTTCAATACTCCTGGGGTCAGGAAAATCGGATATTTTCACACTCCCGGGGTCAGGAAAATCAGATTTTTTTAAACTTCCAGGGTCAGGCAAAATGGTTTTTTTCACACTCCCGGAGTCAGGAAAATTGGGGTTTTTTTTTCACACTCCTGGGTTCAGGAAAAATGGATTTTTTTCAAACTCCCGGGGACAGGAAAATCAGATTTTTTTCACACACCCGGGGTCAGCAAAATTGGATTTTTTTCACACTCCCGGGGTAAGGAAAATTGGATTTTTTTCACACTCCCGGGGTCAGGAAAATTGGATTTTTTTCACACTCCCGGGGTCAGGAAAATTGGTTTTTTTTCACACTCCCGGGGTCAAGAAAATCACATTTTTTCACACTCCCGGGTTCAGGAGATTCTGATTTTTTTTACACTCCCGGGGTCAAGAAAATCACATTTTTTCACACTCCCGGGGTCAGGATATTCTGATTTTTTTCACACTCCTGGTGTTAGGAAAATCACATTTTTTTCAAACTCCCGGGGTCAGGAAAATCGGATTTTTTTCACCCTCCCGGGGTCAGGAAAATCGGATCTTTTCACACTCCCGGGGTCAGGAAAATCAGATTTTTTTCAAACTCCCGGAGTCGGGAAAATTGGATTTTTTTCACACTCCCGGGGTCAGGAAAGTCGGATTTTTTTTCACACTCCCGGGGTCAGGAAATTTTGGTTTTTTTCACACTGCCGGGGTCAGGAAAATTTACTTTTTTTCACACTCCCGGGGTCAAGAAAATCACATTTTTTCACACTCCTGGGGTCAGGAAATTCTGATTTTTTTGCACGCTCCCAGTGTTAGGAAAATCACATTTTTCACACTCCCGGGGTCAGGAAAATTGGATTTTTTCACACTCTCGGGGTCAAGAAAATCAGATTTTTTCTCACTCCCGGTGTCAGGAGAATTTAATTTTTTTCACACTCCCAGGGTCAAGAAAATCACATTTTTTCCCACTCCCGGGGTCAGGAAATTCTGATTTTTTTCAATACTCCTGGGGTCAGGAAAATCGGATATTTTCACACTCCCGGGGTCAGGAAAATCAGATTTTTTTAAACTCCCAGGGTCAGGCAAAATGGGTTTTTTCACACTCCCGGAGTCAGGAAAATTGGGGGTTTTTTTTCACACTCCTGGGTTCAGGAAAAATGGATTTTTTTCAAACTCCCGGGGACAGGAAAATCAGATTTTTTTCACACACCCGGGGTCAGCAAAATTGGATTTTTTTCACACTCCCGGGGTAAGGAAAATTGGATTTTTTTCACACTCCCGGGGTCAGGAAAATTGGATTTTTTTCACACTCCCGGGGTCAGGAAAATTGGTTTTTTTTCACACTCCCGGGGTCAAGAAAATCACATTTTTTCACACTCCCGGGTTCAGGAGATTCTGATTTTTTTCACACTCCCGGGGTCAAGAAAATCACATTTTTTCACACTCCCGGGGTCAGGATATTCTGATTTTTTCCACACTCCTGGTGTTAGGAAAATCACATTTTTTTCAAACTCCCGGGGTCAGGAAAATCGGATTTTTTTCACACTCCCGGGGTCAGGAAAATCGGATCTTTTCACACTCCCGGGGTCAGGAAAATTGGATTATTTTCACACTCCCGGGGTCAGGAAAGTCTCATTTTTTTCACACTCCCGGGGTCAGGAAAATCGTATATTTTCACACTACCGGTGTCAGGAAAATTGGATATTTTCACACTCCCGGGGTCAGGAAAACCAGATTTTTTTCAAACTCCCGGGGTCAGGAAAATTGGATTTTTTTCACACTCCCAGGGTCAGGAAAATTGGATATTTTCATACTCCTGGGGTCAGGAAAACCAGATTTTTTTCAAACTCCCGGGGTCAGGAAAATTTAATTTTTTCACACTCCCGGGGTCAAGTAAATCACATTTTTTCACATTCCCAGGTCAGGAAAATTGGATTTTTTTCACACTCCCGGGGTCAGGAAAATTGTATTATTTTCCCACTCCCGGGGTCAGGAAAATCGCATTTTTCATACTCCCGGGGTCAGGAAAATTGGATTTTTTCACACTCCCGGTGTCAGGAAAATTGGATTTTTTTCACACTCCCAGGGTCAAGAAAATCACATTTTTTCACACTCCCGGGGTCAGGAAATTCTGATTTTTTTTCATACTCCCGGGGTCAGGAAAATCGGATATTTTCACACTCCCGGGGTCAGGAAAATTGGATTTTTTTAAACTCCCGGGGTCAGGAAATTCTGATTTTTTTCACACTCCCGGTGTTAGGAAAATCACATTTTTCACACTCCCGGGGTCAAGAAAATCACATTTTTTCACACTCCCGGGTTCAGGAGAATTTAATTTTTTTCACACTCCCGGGGTCAAGAAAATCAGATATTTTCACACTCCAGGGGTCAAGAAAATCAGATATTTTCACACTCCCGGGGTCAGGAAAATTTAATTTTTTTCACACTCCCGGGGTCAAGAAAATCACATTTTTTCACACTCCCGGGGTCAGGAAATTCTGATATTTTTCACACTCCCGGGGTCAGGAAAATCGGATATTTTCACACTCCCGGGGTCAGGAAAATCAGATTTTTTTTGAAACTCCCGGGGTCAGGAAAATCAGATATTTTCACACTCCCGGGGTCAGGAAATTCTGATTTTTTTCACACTCCCGGTGTTAGGAAAATCACATTTTTCACACTCCCGGGGTCAAGAAAATCACATTTTTTCACACTCCCGGGTTCAGGAGAATTTAATTTTTTTCACACTCCCGGGGTCAAGAAAATCAGATATTTTCACACTCCCGGGGTCAAGAAAATCACATTTTTTCACACTCCCGGGGTCAGGAAATTCTGATATTTTTCACACTCCCGGGGTCAGGAAAATCGGATATTTTCACACTCCCGGGGTCAGGAAAATCAGATTTTTTTCACACTCCCGGGTCAGGAAAATTGAATTTTTTTCACACTCCCGGGGTCAAGGAAATCACATTTTTTCACACTTCCGGGTTCAGGAGATTCTGATATTTTTCACACTCCCGGGGTCAAGAAAATCACATTTTTCACAATCCCGGGGTCAGGAAAATTGGATTTTTTTCACACTCCCGGGGTCAGGAGAATTTAATTTTTTTCACACTCCCGGGGTCAAGAAAATCAGATATTTTCACACTCCCGGGGTCAGGAAAATCGGATTTTTTTCACACTCCCGGGGTCAGGAAAATCGGATATTTTCACACTCCCGGGGTCGGGAAAATCAGATTTTTTTAAACTCCCGGGGTCAGGAAATTCTCATTTTTTTCACACTCCCGGGGTCAGGAAAATCGCATATTTTCACACTCCCGGTGTCAGGAAAATTGGATATTTTCATACTCCCGGGGTCAGCAAAACCAGATTTTTTTCAAACTCCCAGGGTCAGGAAAATTGGATTATTTTCACATTCCCGGGGTCAAGAAACTTGGATTTTTTTCACACTCCCGGGGTCAGGAAAATTGGATTTTTTCACACTCCCGGGGTCAGGAGAATTTAATTTTTTTCACACTCCCGTGGTCAAGAAAATTAGATATTTTCACACTCCCGGGGTCAGGAAAATCAGATTTTTTTCAAACTCCCGAGGACAGGAAAATCAGATTTTTTTCACACTCCCGGGGTCAGGAAAATTGGATTATTTTCACACTCCCGGGCTCAGGAAAATCGCATTTTTCATACTCCTGGGGTCAGGAGATTCTGATTTTTTTCACACTCCCGGGGTCAAGAACATCACATTTTTTCACACTCCTGGGGTCAGGAAATTCTGATTTTTTTGCACGCTCCCGGTGTTAGGAAAATCACATTTTTCACACTCCTGGGGTCAGGAAAATTGGATTTTTTTCACACTCCCGGTGTCAGGAGAATTTAATTTTTTTCACACTCCCAGGGTCAAGAAAATCACATTTTTTCCCACTCCCGGGGTCAGGAAATTCTGATTTTTTTCACACTCCCGGGGTCAAGAAAATCACATTTTTTCACACTCCCGGGGTCAGGAAATTCTGATTTTTTTCACACTCCCGGGGTCAGGAGAATTTAATTTTTTTCACACTCCCGGGGTCAAGAAAATCAGATATTTTCACACTCCCGGGCCAGGAAAATTTAATTTTTTTCACACTCCCGGGGTCAAGAAAATCACATTTTTTAACACTCCCGGGGTCAGGAAATTCTGATATTTTTCACACTCCCGGGGTCAGGAAAATCGGATATTTTCACACTCCCGTGGTCAGGAAAATCAGATTTTTTTCAAACTCCCGGGGTCGGGAAAATTGGATTTTTTTCACACTCCCGGGGTCAGGAAAATCGGATTTTTTTCACACTCCCGGGGTCAGGAAATTTTGTTTTTTTTCACACTGCTGGGGTCAGGAAAATTTACTTTTTTTCACACTCCTGGGGTCAAGAAAATCACATTTTTTCACACTCCTTGTGTCAGGAAATTCAGATTTTTTTGCACGCTCCCGGTGTTAGGAAAATCACATTTTTCACACTCCCGGGGTCAGGAAAATTGGATTTTTTCACACTCTCGGGGTCAAGAAAATCAGATTTTTTCACACTCCCGGTGTCAGGAGAATTTAATTTTTTTCACACTCCCAGGGTCAAGAAAATCACATTTTTTCCCACTCCTGGGGTCAGGAAATTCTGATTTTTTCCCCATACTCCCGGGGTCAGGAATTTGGATATTTTCACACTCCCGGGGTCAGGAAAATCAGATTTTTTTAAACTCCCGGGGTCAGGAAAATTGGATTTTTTCACACTCCCGGAGTCAGGAAAATTGGGTTTTTTCACACTCCTGGGGTCAGGAAAATTGGATTTTTTTCACACTCTCTGGGTCAGGAAAATCAGATTTTTTTTTAACTCCCGGGGTCAGGAAATTCTGATTTTTTTCACACTCCTGGTGTTAGGAAAATCACATTTTTCACACTCCCGGGGTCAGGAGAATTTAATTTTTTTCACACTCCCGGGGTCAAGAAAATCACATTTTTTCACACTTGCGGGGTCAGGGAATTCTGATATTTTTCACATTCCCGGGGTCAGGGAAATCGGATATTTTCACACTCCCGGGGTCAGGAAAATCAGATTTTTTTCAAACTCCCCGGGTCAGGAAAATTGGATTTTTTTCACACTCCCGGGGTCAGGAAAATTGGATTTTTTTCACACTCCCGGGGTCAAGAAAATCACATTTTTTCACACTCCTGGGTTCAGGAGATTCTGATTTTTTTCACACTCCCGGGGTCAAGAAAATCACATTTTTAATACTCCCGGGGTCAAGAAAATCACATTTTTTCACACTCCCGGAGTCAGGAAATTCTGATATTTTTCACACTCCCGGGGTCAGGAAAATCGGATATTTTCACACTCCCGGGGTCAGGAAAATCAGATTTTTTTCACACTCCCGGGTCAGGAAAATTGAATTTTTTTCACACTCCCGGGGTCAAGGAAATCACATTTTTTCACACTCCCGGGTTCAGGAAATTCTGATATTTTTCACACTCCCGGGGTCAAGAAAATCACATTTTTCACACTCCCGGGGTCAGGAAAATTGGATTTTTTTCACACTCCCGGGGTCAGGAGAATTTAATTTTTTTCACACTCCCGGGGTCAAGAAAATCAGATATTTTCACACTCCCGGGGTCAGGAAAATTTAATTTTTTTCACACTCCCGGGGTCAGGAGAATTTAATTTTTTTCACACTCCCGGGGTCAAGAAAATCAGATATTTTCACACTCCCGGGGTCAGGAAAATTTACTTTTTTTCACACTCCTGTGGTCAAGAAAATCACATTTTTTCACACTCCTGGAGTCAGGAAATTCAGATTTTTTTGCACGCTCCCGGTGTTAGGAAAATCACATTTTTCACACTCCCGGGGTCAGGAAAATTGGATTTTTTCACACTCTCGTGGTCAAGAAAATCAGATTTTTTCTCACTCCCGGTGTCAGGAGAATTTAATTTTTTTCACACTCCCAGGGTCAAGAAAATCACATTTTTTCCCACTCCTGGGGTCAGGAAATTCTGATTTTTTTCCATACTCCCGGGGTCAGGAATTTGGATATTTTCACACTCCCGGGGTCAGGAAAATCAGATTTTGTTAAACTCCCGGGGTCAGGAAAATTGGATTTTTTCACACTCCAGGAGTCAGGAAAATTGGGTTTTTTTCACACTCCTGGGGTCAGGAAAATTGGATTTTTTTCAAACTCCCGGGGACAGGAAAATCAGATATTTTCACACTCCCGGGGTCAAGAAAATCACATTTTTTCACACTCCCGGATTCAGGAAATTCTCATTTTTTTCACACTCCCGGGGTCAGGAAAATCGCATATTTTCACACTCCCGGTGTCAGGAAAATTGGATATTTTCATACTCCCGGGGTCAGCCAAACCAGATTTTTTCTCACTCCCGGTGTCAGGAGAATTTAATTTTTTTCACACTCCCAGGGTCAAGAAAATCACATTTTTTCCCACTCCCGGGGTCAGGAAATTCTGATTTTTTTCAATACTCCTGGGGTCAGGAAAATCGGATATTTTCACACTCCCGGGGTCAGGAAAATCAGATTTTTTTAAACTCCCAGGGTCAGGCAAAATGGGTTTTTTCACACTCCCGGAGTCAGGAAAATTGGGGGGTTTTTTTCACACTCCTGGGTTCAGGAAAAATGGATTTTTTTCAAACTCCCGGGGACAGGAAAATCAGATTTTTTTCACACACCCGGGGTCAGCAAAATTGGATTTTTTTCACACTCCCGGGGTAAGGAAAATTGGATTTTTTTCACACTCCCGGGGTCAGGAAAATTGGATTTTTTTCACACTCCCGGGGTCAGGAAAATTGGTTTTTTTTCACACTCCCGGGGTCAAGAAAATCACATTTTTTCACACTCCCGGGTTCAGGAGATTCTGATTTTTTTCACACTCCCGGGGTCAAGAAAATCACATTTTTTCACACTCCCGGGGTCAGGATATTCTGATTTTTTCCACACTCCTGGTGTTAGGAAAATCACATTTTTTTCAAACTCCCGGGGTCAGGAAAATCGGATTTTTTTCACACTCCCGGGGTCAGGAAAATCGGATCTTTTCACACTCCCGGGGTCAGGAAAATTGGATTATTTTCACACTCCCGGGGTCAGGAAAGTCTCATTTTTTTCACACTCCCGGGGTCAGGAAAATCGTATATTTTCACACTACCGGTGTCAGGAAAATTGGATATTTTCACACTCCCGGGGTCAGGAAAACCAGATTTTTTTCAAACTCCCGGGGTCAGGAAAATTGGATTTTTTTCACACTCCCAGGGTCAGGAAAATTGGATATTTTCATACTCCTGGGGTCAGGAAAACCAGATTTTTTTCAAACTCCCGGGGTCAGGAAAATTTAATTTTTTCACACTCCCGGGGTCAAGTAAATCACATTTTTTCACATTCCCAGGTCAGGAAAATTGGATTTTTTTCACACTCCCGGGGTCAGGAAAATTGTATTATTTTCCCACTCCCGGGGTCAGGAAAATCGCATTTTTCATACTCCCGGGGTCAGGAAAATTGGATTTTTTCACACTCCCGGTGTCAGGAAAATTGGATTTTTTTCACACTCCCAGGGTCAAGAAAATCACATTTTTTCACACTCCCGGGGTCAGGAAATTCTGATTTTTTTTCATACTCCCGGGGTCAGGAAAATCGGATATTTTCACACTCCCGGGGTCAGGAAAATTGGATTTTTTTAAACTCCCGGGGTCAGGAAATTCTGATTTTTTTCACACTCCCGGTGTTAGGAAAATCACATTTTTCACACTCCCGGGGTCAAGAAAATAACATTTTTTCACACTCCCGGGTTCAGGAGAATTTAATTTTTTTCACACTCCCGGGGTCAAGAAAATCAGATATTTTCACACTCCAGGGGTCAAGAAAATCAGATATTTTCACACTCCCGGGGTCAGGAAAATTTAATTTTTTTCACACTCCCGGGGTCAAGAAAATCACATTTTTTCACACTCCCGGGGTCAGGAAATTCTGATATTTTTCACACTCCCGGGGTCAGGAAAATCGGATATTTTCACACTCCCGGGGTCAGGAAAATCAGATTTTTTTTGAAACTCCCGGGGTCAGGAAAATCAGATATTTTCACACTCCCGGGGTCAGGAAATTCTGATTTTTTTCACACTCCCGGTGTTAGGAAAATCACATTTTTCACACTCCCGGGGTCAAGAAAATCACATTTTTTCACACTCCCGGGTTCAGGAGAATTTAATTTTTTTCACACTCCCGGGGTCAAGAAAATCAGATATTTTCACACTCCCGGGGTCAAGAAAATCACATTTTTTCACACTCCCGGGGTCAGGAAATTCTGATATTTTTCACACTCCCGGGGTCAGGAAAATCGGATATTTTCACACTCCCGGGGTCAGGAAAATCAGATTTTTTTCACACTCCCGGGTCAGGAAAATTGAATTTTTTTCACACTCCCGGGGTCAAGGAAATCACATTTTTTCACACTTCCGGGTTCAGGAGATTCTGATATTTTTCACACTCCCGGGGTCAAGAAAATCACATTTTTCACAATCCCGGGGTCAGGAAAATTGGATTTTTTTCACACTCCCGGGGTCAGGAGAATTTAATTTTTTTCACACTCCCGGGGTCAAGAAAATCAGATATTTTCACACTCCCGGGGTCAGGAAAATCGGATTTTTTTCACACTCCCGGGGTCAGGAAAATCGGATATTTTCACACTCCCGGGGTCGGGAAAATCAGATTTTTTTAAACTCCCGGGGTCAGGAAATTCTCATTTTTTTCACACTCCCGGGGTCAGGAAAATCGCATATTTTCACACTCCCGGTGTCAGGAAAATTGGATATTTTCATACTCCCGGGGTCAGCAAAACCAGATTTTTTTCAAACTCCCAGGGTCAGGAAAATTGGATTATTTTCACATTCCCGGGGTCAAGAAACTTGGATTTTTTTCACACTCCCGGGGTCAGGAAAATTGGATTTTTTCACACTCCCGGGGTCAGGAGAATTTAATTTTTTTCACACTCCCGTGGTCAAGAAAATTAGATATTTTCACACTCCCGGGGTCAGGAAAATCAGATTTTTTTCAAACTCCCGAGGACAGGAAAATCAGATTTTTTTCACACTCCCGGGGTCAGGAAAATTGGATTATTTTCACACTCCCGGGCTCAGGAAAATCGCATTTTTCATACTCCTGGGGTCAGGAGATTCTGATTTTTTTCACACTCCCGGGGTCAAGAACATCACATTTTTTCACACTCCTGGGGTCAGGAAATTCTGATTTTTTTGCACGCTCCCGGTGTTAGGAAAATCACATTTTTCACACTCCTGGGGTCAGGAAAATTGGATTTTTTTCACACTCCCGGTGTCAGGAGAATTTAATTTTTTTCACACTCCCAGGGTCAAGAAAATCACATTTTTTCCCACTCCCGGGGTCAGGAAATTCTGATTTTTTTCACACTCCCGGGGTCAAGAAAATCACATTTTTTCACACTCCCGGGGTCAGGAAATTCTGATTTTTTTCACACTCCCGGGGACAGGAGAATTTAATTTTTTTCACACTCCCGGGGTCAAGAAAATCAGATATTTTCACACTCCCGGGCCAGGAAAATTTAATTTTTTTCACACTCCCGGGGTCAAGAAAATCACATTTTTTAACACTCCCGGGGTCAGGAAATTCTGATATTTTTCACACTCCCGGGGTCAGGAAAATCGGATATTTTCACACTCCCGTGGTCAGGAAAATCAGATTTTTTTCAAACTCCCGGGGTCGGGAAAATTGGATTTTTTTCACACTCCCGGGGTCAGGAAAATCGGATTTTTTTCACACTCCCGGGGTCAGGAAATTTTGTTTTTTTTCACACTGCTGGGGTCAGGAAAATTTACTTTTTTTCACACTCCTGGGGTCAAGAAAATCACATTTTTTCACACTCCTTGTGTCAGGAAATTCAGATTTTTTTGCACGCTCCCGGTGTTAGGAAAATCACATTTTTCACACTCCCGGGGTCAGGAAAATTGGATTTTTTCACACTCTCGGGGTCAAGAAAATCAGATTTTTTCACACTCCCGGTGTCAGGAGAATTTAATTTTTTTCACACTCCCAGGGTCAAGAAAATCACATTTTTTCCCACTCCTGGGGTCAGGAAATTCTGATTTTTTCCCCATACTCCCGGGGTCAGGAATTTGGATATTTTCACACTCCCGGGGTCAGGAAAATCAGATTTTTTTAAACTCCCGGGGTCAGGAAAATTGGATTTTTTCACACTCCCGGAGTCAGGAAAATTGGGTTTTTTCACACTCCTGGGGTCAGGAAAATTGGATTTTTTTCACACTCTCTGGGTCAGGAAAATCAGATTTTTTTTAACTCCCGGGGTCAGGAAATTCTGATTTTTTTCACACTCCTGGTGTTAGGAAAATCACATTTTTCACACTCCCGGGGTCAGGAGAATTTAATTTTTTTCACACTCCCGGGGTCAAGAAAATCACATTTTTTCACACTTGCGGGGTCAGGGAATTCTGATATTTTTCACATTCCCGGGGTCAGGGAAATCGGATATTTTCACACTCCCGGGGTCAGGAAAATCAGATTTTTTTCAAACTCCCCGGGTCAGGAAAATTGAATTTTTTTCACACTCCCGGGGTCAGGAAAATTGGGTTTTTTTCACACTCCCGGGGTCAAGAAAATCACATTTTTTCACACTCCTGGGTTCAGGAGATTCTGATTTTTTTCACACTCCCGGGGTCAAGAAAATCACATTTTTAATACTCCCGGGGTCAAGAAAATCACATTTTTTCACACTCCCGGAGTCAGGAAATTCTGATATTTTTCACACTCCCGGGGTCAGGAAAATCGGATATTTTCACACTCCCGGGGTCAGGAAAATCAGATTTTTTTCACACTCCCGGGTCAGGAAAATTGAATTTTTTTCACACTCCCGGGGTCAAGGAAATCACATTTTTTCACACTCCCGGGTTCAGGAAATTCTGATATTTTTCACACTCCCGGGGTCAAGAAAATCACATTTTTCACACTCCCGTGGTCAGGAAAATTGGATTTTTTTCACACTCCCGGGGTCAGGAGAATTTAATTTTTTTCACACTCCCGGGGTCAAGAAAATCAGATATTTTCACACTCCCGGGGTCAGGAAAATTTAATTTTTTTCACACTCCCGGGGTCAGGAGAATTTAATTTTTTTCACACTCCCGGGGTCAAGAAAATCAGATATTTTCACACTCCCGGGGTCAGGAAAATTTACTTTTTTTCACACTACTGTGGTCAAGAAAATCACATTTTTTCACACTCCTGGAGTCAGGAAATTCAGATTTTTTTGCACGCTCCCGGTGTTAGGAAAATCACATTTTTCACACTCCCGGGGTCAGGAAAATTGGATTTTTTCACACTCTCGTGGTCAAGAAAATCAGATTTTTTCTCACTCCCGGTGTCAGGAGAATTTAATTTTTTTCACACTCCCAGGGTCAAGAAAATCACATTTTTTCCCACTCCTGGGGTCAGGAAATTCTGATTTTTTTCCATACTCCCGGGGTCAGGAATTTGGATATTTTCACACTCCCGGGGTCAGGAAAATCAGATTTTGTTAAACTCCCGGGGTCAGGAAAATTGGATTTTTTCACACTCCAGGAGTCAGGAAAATTGGGTTTTTTTCACACTCCTGGGGTCAGGAAAATTGGATTTTTTTCAAACTCCCGGGGACAGGAAAATCAGATATTTTCACACTCCCGGGGTCAAGAAAATCACATTTTTTCACACTCCCGGATTCAGGAAATTCTCATTTTTTTCACACTCCCGGGGTCAGGAAAATCGCATATTTTCACACTCCCGGTGTCAGGAAAATTGGATATTTTCATACTCCCGGGGTCAGCCAAACCAGATTTTTTTCAAACTCCCAGGGTCAGGAAAATTGGATTTTTTTCACACTCCCGGGGTAAGGAAAATTTAATTTTTTCACACTCCCAGGGTCAAGTAAATCACATTTTTTCACATTCCCAGGTCAGGAGAATTTAATTTTTTTCACACTCCCGGGGTCAGGAAAATCGGATATTTTCACACTCCCGGGGTCAGGAAAATCAGATTTTTTTCATACTCCCGGGGTCGGGAAAATTGGATTTTTTTCACACTCCCGGGGTCAGGAAAATCGGATTTTTTTCACACTCCCGGGGTCAGGAAATTTTGGTTTTTTTCACACTGCCGGGGTCAGGAAAATTTACTTTTTTTCACACTCCCGGGGTCAAGTAAATCACATTTTTTCACACTCCCGGGGTCAGGAGAATTTAATTTTTTCACACTCCCGGGGTCAAGAAAATCGGATATTTTTACACTCCCGGCGTCAGGAAAATCAGATTTTTTTCAAACTCCCGGGGTCAGGAAAATCAGATTTTTTTCACACTCCCGGAGTCCGGAAAATTGGGTTTTTTCACACTCCCAGGGTCAGGAAAATCAGATTTTTTTAAACTCCCGGGGTCAGGAAATTCTGATTTTTTTCACACTCCCAGGGTCAGGAAAATCAGATTTTTTTAAACTCCCGGGGTCAGGAAATTCTCATTTTTTTCACACTCCCGGGGTCAGGAAAATCGCATATTTTCACACTCCCGGTGTCAGGAAAATTGGATATTTTCATACTCCCGGGGTCAGCCAAACCAGATTTTTTCAAACTCCCAGGGTCAGGAAAATTGGATTTTTTTCACACTCCCGGGGTCAGGAAAATTTAATTTTTTCACACTCTCGGGGTCAAGTAAATCACATTTTTTCACATTCCCAGGTCAGGAAATTCTGATTTTTTTTCATACTCCCGGGGTCAGGAAAATCGGATATTTTCACACTCCCGTGGTCAGGAAAATCAGATTTTTTTTAACTCCCGGGGTCAGGAAATTCTGATTTTTTTCACACTCCTGGTGTTAGGAAAATCACATTTTTCACACTCCCGGGGTCAAGAGAATTTAATTTTTTTCACACTCCCGGGGTCAAGAAAATCACATTTTTTCACACTTGCGGGGTCAGGGAATTCTGATATTTTTCACATTCCCGGGGTCAGAGAAATCGGATATTTTCACACTCCCGGGGTCAGGAAAATTGGGTTTTTTTCACACTCCCGGGGTCAAGAAAATCACATTTTTTCACACTCCTGGGTTCAGGAGATTCTGATTTTTTTCACACTCCCGGGGTCAAGAAAATCACATTTTTTCATACTCCCGGGGTCAAGAAAATCACATTTTTTCACACTCCAGGGGTCAGGAAATTCTGATATTTTTCACACTCCCGGGGTCAGGAAAATCGGATATTTTCACACTCCCGGGGTCAGGAAAACCAGATTTTTTTCAAACTCCCGGGGTCAGGAAAATCAGATATTTTCACACTCCTGGGGTCAGGAAATTCTGATTTTTTTCACACTCCCGGTGTTAGGAAAATCACATTTTTCACACTCCCGGGGTCAAGAAAATCAGATTTTTTCACACTCCCGGGTTCAGGAGAATTTAATTTTTTTCACACTCCCGGGGTCAAGAAAATCAGATATTTTCACACTCCCGGGGTCAAGAAAATCACATTTTTTCACACTCCCGGGGTCAGGAAATTCTGATATTTTTCACACTCCCGGGGTCAGGAAAATCGGATATTTTCACACTCCCGGGGTCAGGAAAATCAGATTTTTTTCACACTCCCGGGTCAGGAAAATTGAATTTTTTTCACACTCCCGGGGTCAAGGAAATCACATTTTTTCACACTCCCGGGTTCAGGAGATTCTGATATTTTTCACACTCCCGGGGTCAAGAAAATCACATTTTTCACAATCCCGGGGTCAGGAAAATTGGATTTTTTTCACACTCCCGGGGTCAGGAGAATTTAATTTTTTTCACACTCCCGGGGTCAAGAAAATCAGATATTTTCACACTCCCGGGGTCAGGAAATTCTGATTTTTTTCACACTTTCGGGGTTTAAGAATATCGGATATTTTTACACTCCCGGGGTGAGGAAAATCAGATTTTTTTCAAACTCCCGGGGTCAGGAAAATCGGATTTTTTTCACACTCCCGGGGTCAGGAAAATCGGATATTTTCACACTCCCGGGGTCGGGAAAATCAGATTTTTTTAAACTCCCGGGGTCAGGAAATTCTCATTTTTTCACACTCCCGGGGTCAGGAAAATCACATTTTTCACACTCCCGGGGTCAAGAGAATTTAATTTTTTTCACACTCCCGGGGTCAAGAAAATCACATTTTTTCACACTTGCGGGGTCAGGGAATTCTGATATTTTTCACATTCCCGGGGTCAGAGAAATCGGATATTTTCACACTCCCGGGGTCAGGAAAATTGGGTTTTTTTCACACTCCCGGGGTCAAGAAAATCACATTTTTTCACACTCCTGGGTTCAGGAGATTCTGATTTTTTTCACACTCCCGGGGTCAAGAAAATCACATTTTTTCATACTCCCGGGGTCAAGAAAATCACATTTTTTCACACTCCAGGGGTCAGGAAATTCTGATATTTTTCACACTCCCGGGGTCAGGAAAATCGGATATTTTCACACTCCCGGGGTCAGGAAAACCAGATTTTTTTCAAACTCCCGGGGTCAGGAAAATCAGATATTTTCACACTCCTGGGGTCAGGAAATTCTGATTTTTTTCACACTCCCGGTGTTAGGAAAATCACATTTTTCACACTCCCGGGGTCAAGAAAATCAGATTTTTTCACACTCCCGGGTTCAGGAGAATTTAATTTTTTTCACACTCCCGGGGTCAAGAAAATTGGGTTTTTTTCACACTCCCGGGGTCAAGAAAATCACATTTTTTCACACTCCTGGGTTCAGGAGATTCTGATTTTTTTCACACTCCCGGGGTCAAGAAAATCACATTTTTTCATACTCCCGGGGTCAAGAAAATCACATTTTTTCACACTCCAGGGGTCAGGAAATTCTGATATTTTTCACACTCCCGGGGTCAGGAAAATCGGATATTTTCACACTCCCGGGGTCAGGAAAACCAGATTTTTTTCAAACTCCCGGGGTCAGGAAAATCAGATATTTTCACACTCCTGGGGTCAGGAAATTCTGATTTTTTTCACACTCCCGGTGTTAGGAAAATCACATTTTTCACACTCCCGGGGTCAAGAAAATCAGATTTTTTCACACTCCCGGGTTCAGGAGAATTTAATTTTTTTCACACTCCCGGGGTCAAGAAAATTGGGTTTTTTTCACACTCCCGGGGTCAAGAAAATCACATTTTTTCACACTCCTGGGTTCAGGAGATTCTGATTTTTTTCACACTCCCGGGGTCAAGAAAATCACATTTTTTCATACTCCCGGGGTCAAGAAAATCACATTTTTTCACACTCCAGGGGTCAGGAAATTCTGATATTTTTCACACTCCCGGGGTCAGGAAAATCGGATATTTTCACACTCCCGGGGTCAGGAAAACCAGATTTTTTTCAAACTCCCGGGGTCAGGAAAATCAGATATTTTCACACTCCTGGGGTCAGGAAATTCTGATTTTTTTCACACTCCCGGTGTTAGGAAAATCACATTTTTCACACTCCCGGGGTCAAGAAAATCAGATTTTTTCACACTCCCGGGTTCAGGAGAATTTAATTTTTTTCACACTCCCGGGGTCAAGAAAATCAGATATTTTCACACTCCCGGGGTCAAGAAAATCACATTTTTTCACACTCCCGGGGTCAGGAAATTCTGATATTTTTCACACTCCCGGGGTCAGGAAAATCGGATATTTTCACACTCCCGGGGTCAGGAAAATCAGATTTTTTTCACACTCCCGGGTCAGGAAAATTGAATTTTTTTCACACTCCCGGGGTCAAGGAAATCACATTTTTTCACACTCCCGGGTTCAGGAGATTCTGATATTTTTCACACTCCCGGGGTCAAGAAAATCACATTTTTCACAATCCCGGGGTCAGGAAAATTGGATTTTTTTCACACTCCCGGGGTCAGGAGAATTTAATTTTTTTCACACTCCCGGGGTCAAGAAAATCAGATATTTTCACACTCCCGGGGTCAGGAAATTCTGATTTTTTTCACACTTTCGGGGTTTAAGAATATCGGATATTTTTACACTCCCGGGGTGAGGAAAATCAGATTTTTTTCAAACTCCCGGGGTCAGGAAAATCGGATATTTTCACACTCCCGGGGTCGGGAAAATCAGATTTTTTTAAACTCCCGGGGTCAGGAAATTCTCATTTTTTCACACTCCCGGGGTCAGGAAAATCACATTTTTCACACTCCCGGGGTCAAGAGAATTTAATTTTTTTCACACTCCCGGGGTCAAGAAAATCACATTTTTTCACACTTGCGGGGTCAGGGAATTCTGATATTTTTCACATTCCCGGGGTCAGAGAAATCGGATATTTTCACACTCCCGGGGTCAGGAAAATTGGGTTTTTTTCACACTCCCGGGGTCAAGAAAATCACATTTTTTCACACTCCTGGGTTCAGGAGATTCTGATTTTTTTCACACTCCCGGGGTCAAGAAAATCACATTTTTTCATACTCCCGGGGTCAAGAAAATCACATTTTTTCACACTCCAGGGGTCAGGAAATTCTGATATTTTTCACACTCCCGGGGTCAGGAAAATCGGATATTTTCACACTCCCGGGGTCAGGAAAACCAGATTTTTTTCAAACTCCCGGGGTCAGGAAAATCAGATATTTTCACACTCCTGGGGTCAGGAAATTCTGATTTTTTTCACACTCCCGGTGTTAGGAAAATCACATTTTTCACACTCCCGGGGTCAAGAAAATCAGATTTTTTCACACTCCCGGGTTCAGGAGAATTTAATTTTTTTCACACTCCCGGGGTCAAGAAAATCAGATATTTTCACACTCCCGGGGTCAAGAAAATCACATTTTTTCACACTCCCGGGGTCAGGAAATTCTGATATTTTTCACACTCCCGGGGTCAGGAAAATCGGATATTTTCACACTCCCGGGGTCAGGAAAATCAGATTTTTTTCACACTCCCGGGTCAGGAAAATTGAATTTTTTTCACACTCCCGGGGTCAAGGAAATCACATTTTTTCACACTCCCGGGTTCAGGAGATTCTGATATTTTTCACACTCCCGGGGTCAAGAAAATCACATTTTTCACAATCCCGGGGTCAGGAAAATTGGATTTTTTTCACACTCCCGGGGTCAGGAGAATTTAATTTTTTTCACACTCCCGGGGTCAAGAAAATCAGATATTTTCACACTCCCGGGGTCAGGAAATTCTGATTTTTTTCACACTTTCGGGGTTTAAGAATATCGGATATTTTTACACTCCCGGGGTGAGGAAAATCAGATTTTTTTCAAACTCCCGGGGTCAGGAAAATCGGATTTTTTTCACACTCCCGGGGTCAGGAAAATCGGATATTTTCACACTCCCGGGGTCGGGAAAATCAGATTTTTTTAAACTCCCGGGGTCAGGAAATTCTCATTTTTTCACACTCCCGGGGTCAGGAAAATCGCATATTTTCACACTCCCGGTGTCAGGAAAATTGGATATTTTCATACTCCCGGGGTCAGCAAAACCAGATTTTTTTCAAACTCCCAGGGTCAGGAAAATTGGATTTTTTTCACACTCCCGGGGTCAGGAAAATTGGATTTTTTTCACACTCCCGGGGTCAGGAAAATTGGGTTTTTTTCACACTCCTGGGGTCAAGAAAATCACATTTTTTCACACTCCTGTGGTCAGGAGATTCTGTTTATTTTCACATTCCCGGGGTCAAGAAACTTGGATTTTTTTCACACTCCCTGGGTCAGGAAAAGTGGATTTTTTCACACTCCCGGGGTCAGGAGAATTTAATTTTTTTCACACTCCCGTGGTCAAGAAAATCAGATATTTTCACACTCCCGGGGTCAGGAAAATTGGATTATTTTCACACTCCCGGGCTCAGGAAAATCGCATTTTTCATACTCCTGGGGTCAGGAGATTCTGATTTTTTTCACACTCCCGGGGTCAAGAACATCACATTTTTTCACACTCCTGGGGTCAGGAAATTCTGATTTTTTTGCACGCTCCCGGTGTTAGGAAAATCACATTTTTCACACTCCTGGGGTCAGGAAAATTGGATTTTTTTCACACTCCCGGTGTCAGGAGAATTTAATTTTTTTCACACTCCCAGGGTCAAGAAAATCACATTTTTTCCCACTCCCGGGGTCAGGAAATTCTGATTTTTTTCACACTCCCGGGGTCAAGAAAATCACATTTTTTCACACTCCCAGGGTCAGGAAATTCTGATTTTTTTCACACTCCCGGGGTCAGGAGAATTTAATTTTTTTCACACTCCCGGGGTCAAGAAAATCAGATATTTTCACACTCCCGGGCCAGGAAAATTTAATTTTTTTCACACTCCCGGGGTCAAGAAAATCACATTTTTTAACACTCCCGGGGTCAGGAAATTCTGATTTTTTTCACACTCCCGGGGTCAGGAAAATCGGATATTTTCACACTCCCGTGGTCAGGAAAATCAGATTTTTTTCAAACTCCCGGGGGCGGGAAAATTGGATTTTTTTCACACTCCCGGGGTCAGGAAAATCGGATTTTTTTCACACTCCCGGGGTCAGGAAATTTTGTTTTTTTTTCACACTGCTGGGGTCAGGAAAATTTACTTTTTTTCACACTCCTGGGGTCAAGAAAATCACATTTTTTCACACTCCTGGGGTCAGGAAATTCAGATTTTTTTGCACGCTCCCGGTGTTAGGAAAATCACATTTTTCACACTCCCGGGGTCAGGAAAATTGGATTTTTTCACACTCTCGGGGTCAAGAAAATCAGATTTTTTCACACTCCCGGTGTCAGGAGAATTTAATTTTTTTCACACTCCCAGGGTCAAGAAAATCTCATTTTTTCCCACTCCTGGGGTCAGGAAATTCTGATTTTTTTCCCATACTCCCGAGGTCAGGAATTTGGATATTTTCACACTCCCGGGGTCAGGAAAATCAGATTTTTTCACACTCCTGGGGTCAGGAAAATTGGATTTTTTTCACACTCTCTGGGTCAGGAAAATCAGATTTTTTTTAACTCCCGGGGTCAGGAAATTCTGATTTTTTTCACACTCCTGGTGTTAGGAAAATCACATTTTTCACACTCCCGGGGTCAGGAGAATTTAATTTTTTTCACACTCCCGGGGTCAAGAAAATCGGATTTTTTCACACTTGCGGGGTCAGGGAATTCTGATATTTTTCACATTCCCGGGGTCAGGGAAATCGGATATTTTCACACTCCCGGGGTCAGGAAAATCAGATTTTTTTCAAACTCCCCGGGTCAGGAAAATTGGATTTTTTTCACACTCCTGGGGTCAGGAAAATTGGGTTTTTTTCACACTCCCGGGGTCAAGAAAATCACATTTTTTCACACTCCTGGGTTCAGGAGATTCTGATTTTTTTCACACTCCCGGTGTTAGGAAAATCACATTTTTCACACTCCCGGGGTCAAGAAAATCAGATTTTTTCACACTCCCGGGTTCAGGAGAATTTAATTTTTTTCACACTCCCGGGGTCAAGAAAATCAGATATTTTCACACTCCCGGGGTCAAGAAAATCACATTTTTTCACACTCCCGGGGTCAGGAAATTCTGATATTTTTCACACTCCCGGGGTCAGGAAAATCGGATATTTTCACACTCCCGGGGTCAGGAAAATCAGATTTTTTTCACACTCCCGGGTCAGGAAAATTGAATTTTTTTCACACTCCCGGGGTCAAGGAAATCACATTTTTTCACACTCCCGGGTTCAGGAGATTCTGATATTTTTCACACTCCCGGGGTCAAGAAAATCACATTTTTCACAATCCCGGGGTCAGGAAAATTGGATTTTTTTCACACTCCCGGGGTCAGGAGAATTTAATTTTTTTCACACTCCCGGGGTCAAGAAAATCAGATATTTTCACACTCCCGGGGTCAGGAAATTCTGATTTTTTTCACACTTCCGGGGTTTAAGAATATCGGATATTTTTACACTCCCGGGGTGAGGAAAATCAGATTTTTTTCAAACTCCCGGGGTCAGGAAAATCGGATTTTTTTCACACTCCCGGGGTCAGGAAAATCGGATATTTTCACACTCCCGGGGTCGGGAAAATCAGATTTTTTTAAACTCCCGGGGTCAGGAAATTCTCATTTTTTCACACTCCCGGGGTCAGGAAAATCGCATATTTTCACACTCCCGGGGTCAGGAAAATTGGATATTTTCATACTCCCGGGGTCAGCAAAACCAGATTTTTTTCAAACTCCCAGGGTCAGGAAAATTGGATTTTTTTCACACTCCCGGGGTCAGGAAAATTGGATTTTTTTCACACTCCCGGGGTCAGGAAAATTGGGTTTTTTTCACACTCCTGGGGTCAAGAAAATCACATTTTTTCACACTCCTGTGGTCAGGAGATTCTGTTTATTTTCACATTCCCGGGGTCAAGAAACTTGGATTTTTTTCACACTCCCTGGGTCAGGAAAATTGGATTTTTTCACACTCCCGGGGTCAGGAGAATTTAATTTTTTTCACACTCCCGTGGTCAAGAAAATCAGATATTTTCACACTCCCGGGGTCAGGAAAATCAGATTTTTTTCAAACTCCCGAGGACAGGAAAATCAGATTTTTTTCACACTCCCGGGGTCAGGAAAATTGGATTATTTTCACACTCCCGGGCTCAGGAAAATCGCATTTTTCATACTCCTGGGGTCAGGAGATTCTGATTTTTTTCACACTCCCGGGGTCAAGAACATCACATTTTTTCACACTCCTGGGGTCAGGAAATTCTGATTTTTTTGCACGCTCCCGGTGTTAGGAAAATCACATTTTTCACACTCCTGGGGTCAGGAAAATTGGATTTTTTTCACACTCCCGGTGTCAGGAGAATTTAATTTTTTTCACACTCCCAGGGTCAAGAAAATCACATTTTTTCCCACTCCCGGGGTCAGGAAATTCTGATTTTTTTCACACTCCCGGGGTCAAGAAAATCACATTTTTTCACACTCCCAGGGTCAGGAAATTCTGATTTTTTTCACACTCCCGGGGTCAGGAGAATTTAATTTTTTTCACACTCCCGGGGTCAAGAAAATCAGATATTTTCACACTCCCGGGCCAGGAAAATTTAATTTTTTTCACACTCCCGGGGTCAAGAAAATCACATTTTTTAACACTCCCGGGGTCAGGAAATTCTGATATTTTTCACACTCCCGGGGTCAGGAAAATCGGATATTTTCACACTCCCGTGGTCAGGAAAATCAGATTTTTTTCAAACTCCCGGGGGCGGGAAAATTGGATTTTTTTCACACTCCCGGGGTCAGGAAAATCGGATTTTTTTCACACTCCCGGGGTCAGGAAATTTTGTTTTTTTTTCACACTGCTGGGGTCAGGAAAATTTACTTTTTTTCACACTCCTGGGGTCAAGAAAATCACATTTTTTCACACTCCTGGGGTCAGGAAATTCAGATTTTTTTGCACGCTCCCGGTGTTAGGAAAATCACATTTTTCACACTCCCGGGGTCAGGAAAATTGGATTTTTTCACACTCTCGGGGTCAAGAAAATCAGATTTTTTCACACTCCCGGTGTCAGGAGAATTTAATTTTTTTCACACTCCCAGGGTCAAGAAAATCTTATTTTTTCCCACTCCTGGGGTCAGGAAATTCTGATTTTTTTCCCATACTCCCGGGGTCAGGAATTTGGATATTTTCACACTCCCGGGGTCAGGAAAATCAGATTTTTTCACACTCCTGGGGTCAGGAAAATTGGATTTTTTTCACACTCTCTGGGTCAGGAAAATCAGATTTTTTTTAACTCCCGGGGTCAGGAAATTCTGATTTTTTTCACACTCCTGGTGTTAGGAAAATCACATTTTTCACACTCCCGGGGTCAGGAGAATTTAATTTTTTTCACACTCCCGGGGTCAAGAAAATCACATTTTTTCACACTTGCGGGGTCAGGGAATTCTGATATTTTTCACATTCCCGGGGTCAGGGAAATCGGATATTTTCACACTCCCGGGGTCAGGAAAATCAGATTTTTTTCAAACTCCCCGGGTCAGGAAAATTGGATTTTTTTCACACTCCCGGGGTCAGGAAAATTGGGTTTTTTTCACACTCCCGGGGTCAAGAAAATCACATTTTTTCACACTCCTGGGTTCAGGAGATTCTGATTTTTTTCACACTCCCGGGGTCAAGAAAATCACATTTTTTCATACTCCCGGGGTCAAGAAAATCACATTTTTTCACACTCCCGGAGTCAGGAAATTCTGATATTTTTCACACTCCCGGGGTCAGGAAAATCGGATATTTTCACACTCCCGGGGTCAGGAAAATCAGATTTTTTCACACTCCCGGGTCAGGAAAATTGAATTTTTTTCACACTCCCGGGGTCAAGGAAATCACATTTTTTCACACTCCCGGGTTCAGGAGATTCTGATATTTTTCACACTCCCGGGGTCAAGAAAATCACATTTTTCACACTCCCGGGGTCAGGAAAATTGGATTTTTTTCACACTCCCGGGGTCAGGAGAATTTAATTTTTTTCACACTCCCGGGGTCAAGAAAATCAGATATTTTCACACTCCTGGGGTCAGGAAAATTTAATTTTTTTCACACTCCCGGGGTCAGGAGAATTTAATTTTTTTCACACTCCCGGGGTCAAGAAAATCAGATATTTTCACACTCCCGGGGTCAGGAAAATTTACTTTTTTTCACACTCCTGGGGTCAAGAAAATCACATTTTTTCACACTCCTGGAGTCAGGAAATTCAGATTTTTTTGCACGCTCCCGGTGTTAGGAAAATCACATTTTTCACACTCCCGGGGTCAGGAAAATTGGATTTTTTCACACTCTCGTGGTCAAGAAAATCAGATTTTTTCACACTCCCGGTGTCAGGAGAATTTAATTTTTTTCACACTCCCAGGGTCAAGAAAATCACATTTTTTCCCACTCCTGGGGTCAGGAAATTCTGATTTTTTTCCATACTCCCGGGGTCAGGAATTTGGATATTTTCACACTCCCGGGGTCAGGAAAATCAGATTTTGTTAAACTCCCGGGGTCAGGAAAATTGGATTTTTTCACACTCCAGGAGTCAGGAAAATTGGGTTTTTTTCACACTCCTGGGGTCAGGAAAATTGGATTTTTTTCAAACTCCCGGGGACAGGAAAATCAGATTTTTTTCACACACCCGGGGTCAGGAAAATTGGATTTTTTTCACACTCCCGGATTCAGGAAATTCTCATTTTTTTCACACTCCCGGGGTCAGGAAAATCGCATATTTTCACACTCCCGGTGTCAGGAAAATTGGATATTTTCATACTCCCGGGGTCAGCCAAACCAGATTTTTTTCAAACTCCCAGGGTCAGGAAAATTGGATTTTTTTCACACTCCCGGGGTAAGGAAAATTTAATTTTTTCACACTCCCAGGGTCAAGTAAATCACATTTTTTCACATTCCCAGGTCAGGAGAATTTAATTTTTTTCACACTCCCGGGGTCAGGAAAATTGGGTTTTTTTCACACTCCTGGGGTCAGGAAAATTGGATTTTTTTCAAACTCCCGGGGACAGGAAAATCAGATTTTTTTCACACACCCGGGGTCAGGAAAATTGGATTTTTTTCACACTCCCGGATTCAGGAAATTCTCATTTTTTTCACACTCCCGGGGTCAGGAAAATCGCATATTTTCACACTCCCGGTGTCAGGAAAATTGGATATTTTCATACTCCCGGGGTCAGCCAAACCAGATTTTTTTCAAACTCCCAGGGTCAGGAAAATTGGATTTTTTTCACACTCCCGGGGTAAGGAAAATTTAATTTTTTCACACTCCCAGGGTCAAGTAAATCACATTTTTTCACATTCCCAGGTCAGGAGAATTTAATTTTTTTCACACTCCCGGGGTCAGGAAAATCGGATATTTTCACACTCCCGGGGTCAGGAAAATCAGATTTTTTTTAAACTCCCGGGGTAAGGAAATTCTGATTTTTTTCACACTCCCGGGGTCAGGAAAAATCGGATATTTTCACACTCCCGGTGTCAGGAAAATTGGATATTTTCATACTACCGGGGTCAGGAAAACCAGATTTTTTTTCAAACTCCCGGGGTCAGGAAAATTGTATTATTTTCCCACTCCCGGGGTCAGGAAAATCGCATTTTTCATACTCCCGGGGTCAGGAAAATTGGATTTTTTCACACTCCCGGTGTCAGGAAAATTGGATTTTTTTCACACTCCCGGGGTCAGGAAAATTGGATTTTTTTCACACTCCCAGGGTCAAGAAAATCACATTTTTTTCACACTCCCGGGGTCAGGAAATTCTGATTTTTTTTCATACTCCCGGGGTCAGGAAAATCGGATATTTTCAGACTCCCGGGGTCAGGAAAATCAGATTTTTTTAAACTCCTGGGGTCAGGAAATTCTGATTTTTTCACACTCCTGGTGTTAGGAAAATCACATTTTTCACACTCCCGTGGTCAGGAGAATTTAATTTTTTTCACACTCCCGGGGTCAAGAAAATCAGATATTTTCACACTCCCGGGGTCAGGAAAATTTAATTGTTTTCACACTCCCGGGGTCAAGAAAATCACATTTTTTCATACTTGCAGGGTCAGGGAATTCTGATATTTTTCACATTCCCGGGGTCAGGGAAATCGGATATTTTCACACTCCCGGGTTCAGGAAAATCAGATTTTTTTCACACTCCCGGGGTCAGGAAAATTGGGTTTTTTTCACACTCCCGGGGTCAAGAAAATCACATTTTTTCACACTCCCGGGTTCAGGAGATTCTGATTTTTTTCACACTCCCGGGGTCAAGAAAATCACATTTTTTCATACTCCCAGGGTCAAGAAAATCACATTTTTTCACACTCCCGGGGTCAGGAAATTCTGATATTTTTCACACTGCCGGGGTCAGGAATATCAGATATTTTCACACTCCCGGTGTCAGGAAAATCAGATTTTTTTCACACTCCCGGGTCAGGAAAATTGAATTTTTTTCACACTCCCGGGGTCAAGGAAATCACATTTTTTCACACTCCCGGGTTCCGGAGATTCTGATTTTTTTCACACTCCCGGGGTCAAGAAAATCACATTTTTCACACTCACGGGGTCAGGAAAATTGGATTTTTTTCTCACTCCCGGGGTCAGGAGAATTTAATTTTTTTCACACTCCCGGGGTCAAGAAAATCAGATATTTTCACACTCCCGGGGTCAGGAAAATTTAATTTTTTTCACACTCCCGGGGTCAAGAATATCACATTTTTTTCACACTCCCGGGGTCAGGAAATTCTGATATTTTTCACACTCCCGGGGTCAGGAAAATCGGATATTTTCACACTCCCGGGGTCAGGAAAATCAGATTTTTTTCAAACTCCCGGTGTCAGGAGAATTTAATTACAGAATAAATTTGAGGCTCTTTCCCTTATCACACCTGATGAGGAACACACAGAGGAACAACTGGTTCCACCTGATGATCTCTCCTTCATCACACTTGATGAGATCCAGGAAGATGAACAACAGGAACAAACTGAGGTTCTCTCCCTTAATATAGTTGATGAGGTGCATGTAGATGAACAGATTGCAGGAGAGAGGCTCCTTGTACTAGGCGATTCAATAATTAGAAATACAGAGAAATGGATTTGTGATGCACATGATAACCGTATGGTGACTTGCCTGCCAGGTGCAAAAGTTGCAGACATCACAAGAAATCTAGATAGATTGTTAGAGAGAACTGGGAACGAGCCAGTTGTCATGGTACACGTTGGTACTAATGATGTTGGGAAGGCCAAGCGGTCTGTCCTGGAAGCCAAATTTAGGTTGTTAGGAAGAAGATTGAAGTCCCGGACTTCCAAGGTAGCATTTTCAGAAGTGCTGCCTGTCCCTCATGCAGGACCTACCAGGCAGGCAGAGCTCAGAAGCCTCAATGCGTGGATGAGGCGGTGGTGTCGAGAGGAGGGCTTCAGATTTGTCAGGAACTGGAGAACATTTTGGGACAAGCCAAATCTGTTCAGGAGGGATGGGTTGCATTTAAACCATGATGGGACCAGATTGCTGGCACTCAACATCAAAAAGGCTGCAGAGCAGCTTTTAAACTGATAACTGGGGGAAAGCCGACAGGAGCTGGGCAGCATCCGGTTCGGGAAAGTGTGTACTTGAGTAGTGAGGAGGATGCAAAAATTACTGAGCAGAGCAAGGAGCTAGTCACCAGCGCTCTAGCAGAAGGATGCAAGAGGCAGTCTAACAATGCAACTGGACTCAAAAGACTGTATCAGGAAAGCATATATAAATGCTTGTATACAAATGCCAGAAGCCTCCGTAACAAAATAGGGGAGCTGGAATACTTAGCAATAGATAAAAATATTGATATTATTGGTATCACTGAAACCTGGTGGACCGAGGATAACCAATGGGATACAGTTATCCCAGGCTACAAAAGGGGCAAACAGGAGGTGGTGTAGCCTTGTATGTCAAAGAAGTGATAAAATCGTATGAATTGGAATATCTAGGTGATTTGGAGTCACCATTAGAAGCTCTGTGGGTAAGAGTACCAGGCCACAAGGATGGTCTAACAGTAGGCATATACTATCGGCCTCCGACCCAAACTCTTGAGGGAGACTGGCAGTTGGAGAATGTTGTAAAGGAGGCATCCAGGAAGGGAAGCCTGGTTATAATGGGGGACTTCAATTACCCTCACATAGACTGGGTGAACTGTTGTTCAGCACATGATAAAGAGATAAAGTTCCTAGATATGCTCAATGATTGTTCCCTGGGACAGATGGTTGAAGACCCAACTAGAGGTACAAGAATCCTTGACTTGATCCTGAGTAATACTCAGGATCTGGTGCAAGATGTTAATGTGACTGATCCAATAGGGAACAGTGACCACAACTCAATTATGTTTAACTTGATCATAGACCGCAAGTCACTGATAAAATCTAACACAGAGACCTTAAATTTTCAAAAAGGAAATTTCCCAAAGATGAGGAAATTAGTAAAAAAGAAACTGAAAGGGAAAATTGAGAGAGTCCAAACACTCCAAGAGGCATGGAGGCTGTTTACAAAAACAATAACAGAGGCTCAATTGGAATGCATACCCAAAAGGAAAAAGGGCACTGCCAGGTCCAAGAGGACTCCGATGTGGCTTACAGGAGCTGTTCGGGAAGTGATCAAGAGCAAGAAAAGCTCATTTAGAAGATGGAAGGCTTGTCCAAATGAGGACACCAGGCAGAAACATAAATTCTGGCAGAACAAATGCAAGGCAACAATCAGGAAAGCAAAGCAAGACTTTGAGGAGCGTATAGCTAAAAATACTCAGAGAAATAACAAAGACTTCTTTAAGTACATTAGAAGTAAGAACCCAACTAGGAAGGCCATTGGACCATTAGATGACAATGGAAGGCAAGGGGTTATTAAAGAGGAAACAGAGATTGCAGAGAGACTCAATGAATTCTTTGCTTCAGTATTCACTGAAGAAGACAGAGACCACATGCCCAAAACAGAGCCTATCTTCGTAGGGAGGGAAACCGAAGAATTAAGCAAGACAGAAATAACCAGGGAGGAGGTCCTTGCATGTCTTGTTAAGCTAAACACTAACAAATCCCCAGGACCAGATGGCATCCATCCACGAGTTCTCAGGGAACTTAAAGATGAAATTGCTGATATCCTAGCCAAAATATATAATCTTTCCCTCAAATCAGGCTTTGTGCCTGATGACTGGAAGGTAGCGAATGTAACACCAATTTTCAAAAAAGGATCCAGGGGTGATCCAGGAAATTACCGGCCTGTCAGTTTGACATGTGTCCCAGGTAAAGTGATGGAAACCATCCTAAAAGATAGAATTAATAGGCACATAGAAGAGAAGGCGCTGCTAAAGGAGAGCCAACATGGCTTTTGCAAGGGCAAATCATGCCTCACTAATCTGTTGGAATTTTTTGAGAGTGTCAACAAGCATGTGGATAAGGGGGATCCAGTTGACATTGTTTATCTGGACTTTCAGAAGGCTTTTGACAAGGTCCCACACCAAAGGCTCTTGAATAAACTTACCAGTCATGGAATAAAGGGACAGGTCTTGTCCTGGATCAGCAACTGGCTAAGGGACAGGAAACAGAGGGTAGCACTAAATGGACACTTCTCCAAGTGGAGGGAAGTAAAGAGTGGGGTCCCCCAAGGTTCAGTACTGGGACCCCTGCTTTTCAACCTCTTCATAAATGATCTAGAGGTAGGAGTAAAAAGCAAGGTAGCCAAATTTGCTGACGACACTAAATTATACAGGGTAGTGAAAACTGTGAGAGATTGTGAAGAGCTCCAGAGGGATCTCTTGACACTGGGGGAGTGGGCAAAACAGTGGCAAATGAGCTTCAACATCAGTAAGTGCAGAGTGATGCATGTTGGGGCAAAAAACCCCAATTACATTTATAAACTGATGGGGTCTGAACTCTCTGCGACAAACCAGGAAAGGGACCTTGGTGTCCTGGTGGACAGCTCAATGAAGGTGTCAACCCAGTGTGCCTCAGCAGTGAAAAAAGCAAACTCAATGTTAGGGATCATTAGGAAGGGTATAGAAAATAAGTCAGCAAGTGTCATTTTGCCTCTTTATAAATCTATGGTGAGGCCCCATCTGGAATATTGTGTACAGTTCTGGTCGCCATACCTCCAGAAGGATATTATGGAGTTGGAGAAAGTACAGAGGAGGGCAACCAGAATGATTAGGGGACTGGAACACCTTCCTTACCATCTGAGGCTGCAACGGTTGGGCCTTTTCACTCTTGAACGACGGCGTCTAAGAGGTGACCTGATTGAAGTTTATAAAATCATGCACGGTGTGGACAAAGTAGATAAGGAAAAACTGTTTTCCCTATCGCACAACACTAGAACTAGGGGACAATCCATGAAACTTTTGGGTACTAGTTCTCAAACAAATAAGAGAAAGTACTTTTTCACCCAGAGGATTACTGGTCTATGGAACTCCCTGCCAGAAGAAGTGGTGACAGCTGTCAGTCTTGACAGCTTTAAGAAAGGATTAGACGAGTTCATGGAGGACAAGGCTATTAATGGCTATAATTATGGCTATCTAAGGACAACCTCCGGGTTGGAGAGATAGGCAGGATATCTCTCAATGCCATTTCCAGGGAATCCTAAGCAGGTGAAGGCATCTCCTTGGGAATACCCTGAAGGAAATGGTGAGCCACTGTGTGAGACAGAATGCTGGACTGGATGGGCTGTGGCCTGTTCCAGCAAGGCTGTTCTTATGTTCTTATGTAATTTTTTTCACACTCCCAGGGTCAAGAAAATCACATTTTTTCCCACTCCCGGGGTCAGGAAATTCTGATTTTTTTCACACTCCCGGGGTCAAGAAAATCAGATATTTTCACACTCCCGGGGTCAGGAAATTCTGATTTTTTTCACACTCCTGGTGTTAGGAAAATCACATTTTTTTTCAAACTCCCGGGGTCAGGAAAATCAGATTTTTTTCACACTCCCGGGTCAGGAAAATTGAATTTTTTTCACACTCCCGGGGTCAAGGAAATCACATTTTTTCACACTCCCGGGTTCCGGAGATTCTGATTTTTTTCACACTCCCGGGGTCAAGAAAATCACATTTTTCACACTCCCGGGGTCAGGAAAATTGGATTTTTTTCACACTCCCGGGGTCAGGAGAATTTAATTTTTTTCACACTCCCGGGGTCAAGAAAATCAGATATTTTCACACTCCCGGGGTCAGGAAAATTTAATTTTTTTCACACTCCCGGGGTCAAGAAAATCACATTTTTTCACACTCCCGGGGTCAGGAAATTCTGATATTTTTCACACTCCCGGGGTCAGGAAAATCGGATATTTTCACACTCCTGGGGTCAGGAAAATCAGATTTTTTTCAAACTCCTGGGGTCGGGAAAATCGGATATTTTCACACTCCCGGGGTCAGGAAAATCAGATTTTTTTAAACTCCCGGGGTCAGGAAATTCTGATTTTTATCACACACCCGGGGTCAGGAAAATTGGATTTTTTCACACTCCCGGGGTCAGGAAAATTGGATTTTTTTCACACTCCCGGGGTCAGGAAAATCAGATTTTTTTAAACTCCCGGGGTCAGGAAATTCTCATTTTTTTCACACTCCCGGGGTCAAGAAAATCACATTTTTTAACACTTGCGGGGTCAGGGAATTCTGATATTTTTCACATTCCCGGGGTCAGGGAAATCGGATATTTTCACACTCCCGGGTTCAGGAAAATCAGATTTTTTTCAAACTCCCTGGGTCAGGAAAATTGGATTTTTTCACACTCCCGGGGTCAGGAAATTCTGATTTTTTTGCATGCTCCCGGTGTTAGGAAAATCACATTTTTCACACTCCCGGGGTCAGGAAAATTTGATTTTTTCACACTCTCGGGGTCAAGAAAATCAGATTTTTGCACACTCCCGGTGTCAGGAGAATCACATTTTTTTCAAACTCCCGGGGTCAGGAAAATCGGATTTTTTCACACTCCCGGGTTCCGGAGATTCTGATTTTTTTCACACTCCCGGGGTCAAGAAAATCACATTTTTCACAATCCCGGGGTCAGGAAAATTGGATTTTTTTCACACTCCCGGGGTCAGGAGAATTTAATTTTTTTCACACTCCCGGGGTCAAGAAAATCAGATATTTTCACACTCCCGGGGTCAGGAAATTCTGATTTTTTTCACACTTCCGGGGTTTAAGAAAATCGGATATTTTTACACTCCCGGGGTCAGGAAAATCAGATTTTTTTCAAACTCCCGGGGTCAGGAAAATCGGATTTTTTTCACACTCCCGGGGTCAGGAAAATCGGATATTTTCAAACTCCCGGAGTCGGGAAAATCAGATTTTTTTAAACTCCCGGGGTCAGGAAATTCTCATTTTTTTCACACTCCCGGGGTCAAGAAAATCAGATATTTTCACACTCCCGGGGTCAGGAAATTCTGATTTTTTTTCACACTTCCGGGGTTTAAGAAAATCGGATATTTTTACACTCCCGGGGTCAGGAAAATCAGATTTTTTTCAAACTCCCGGGGTCAGGAAAATCACATTTTTTTCAAACTCCTGGGGTCAGGAAAATCAGATTTTTTTCACACACCCGGGTTAAGAAAATTGGATTTTTTTCACACTCCAGGGGTCAGGAAAATTGGATTTTTTTCACACTCCCGGGGTCAGGAAAATTGGATTTTTTTTCACACTCCCGGGGTCAGGAAAATTGGTTTTTTTCACACTCCCGGGGTCAAGAAAATCACATTTTTTCACACTCCCGGGTTCAGGAGATTCTGATTTTTTTCACACTCCCGGGGTCAAGAAAATCACATTTTTTCACACTCCCGGGGTCAGGAAATTCTGATTTTTTTCACACTCCTGGTGTTAGGAAAATCACATTTTTTTCAAACTCCCGGGGTCAGGAAAATCGGATTTTTTCACACTCCCGGGTTCCGGAGATTCTGATTTTTTTCACACTCCCGGGGTCAAGAAAATCACATTTTTCACACTCCCGGGGTCAGGAAAATTGGATTTTTTTCATACTCCCGGGGTCAGGAGAATTTAATTTTTTTCACACTCCCGGGGTCAAGAAAATCAGATATTTTCACACTCCCGGGGTCAGGAAATTCTGATTTTTTTCACACTCCTGGTGTTAGGAAAATCACATTTTTTTTCAAACTCCCGGGGTCAGGAAAATCAGATTTTTTTCACACTCCCGGGTCAGGAAAATTGAATTTTTTTCACACTCCCGGGGTCAAGGAAATCACATTTTTTCACACTCCCGGGGTCAGGAAATTCTGATTTTTTTCACACTTCCTGGGTTTAAGAAAATCGGATATTTTTACACTCCCGGGGTCAGGAAAATCAGATTTTTTTCAAACTCCCGGGGTCAGGAAAATCACATTTTTTTCAAACTCCTGGGGTCAGGAAAATCAGATTTTTTTCACACACCCGGGTTAAGAAAATTGGATTTTTTTCACACTCCCGGGGTCAGGAAATTCTGATATTTTTCACACTCCCGGGGTCAGGAAAATCGGATATTTTCACACTCCCGGGGTCAGGAAAATCAGATTTTTTTCAAACTCCCGGGGTCGGGAAAATCGGATATTTTCACACTCCCGGGGTCAGGAAAATCAGATTTTTTTAAACTCCCGGGGTCAGGAAATTCTGATTTTTATCACACACCCGGGGTCAGGAAAATTGGATTTTTTCACACTCCCGGGGTCAGGAAAATTGGATTTTTTTCACACTCCCGGGGTCAGGAAAATCAGATTTTTTTAAACTCCCGGGGTCAGGAAATTCTCATTTTTTTCACACTCCCGGGGTCAAGAAAATCACATTTTTTAACACTTGCGGGGTCAGGGAATTCTGATATTTTTCACATTCCCGGGGTCAGGGAAATCGGATATTTTCACACTCCCGGGTTCAGGAAAATCAGATTTTTTTCAAACTCCCTGGGTCAGGAAAATCTGATTTTTTTGCATGCTCCCGGTGTTAGGAAAATCACATTTTTCACACTCCCGGAGTCAGGAAAATTTGATTTTTTTCACACTCTCGGGGTCAAGAAAATCAGATTTTTGCACACTCCCGGTGTCAGGAGAATCACATTTTTTTCAAACTCCCGGGGTCAGGAAAATCGGATTTTTTCACACTCTCGGGTTCCGGAGATTCTGATTTTTTTCACACTCCCGGGGTCAAGAAAATCACATTTTTCACAATCCCGGGGTCAGGAAAATTGGATTTTTTTCACACTCCCGGGGTCAGGAGAATTTAATTTTTTTCACACTCCCGGGGTCAAGAAAATCAGATATTTTCACACTCCCGGGGTCAGGAAATTCTGATTTTTTTCACACTTCCGGGGTTTAAGAAAATCGGATATTTTTACACTCCCGGGGTCAGGAAAATCAGATTTTTTTCAAACTCCCGGGGTCAGGAAAATCGGATTTTTTTCACACTCCCGGGGTCAGGAAAATCGGATATTTTCACACTCCCGGGGTCGGGAAAATCAGATTTTTTTAAACTCCCAGGGTCAGGAAATTCTCATTTTTTTCACACTCCCGGGGTCAGGAAAATCGCATATTTTCACACTCCCGGTGTCAGGAAAATTGGATATTTTCATACTCCCGGGGTCAGCAAAACCAGATTTTTTTCAAACTCCCAGGGTCAGGAAAATTGGATTTTTTTCACACTCCCGGGGTCAGGAAAATTGGATTTTTTTCACACTCCCGGGGTCAGGAAAATTGGGTTTTTTTCACACTCCTGGGGTCAAGAAAATCACATTTTTTCACACTCCTGTGGTCAGGAGATTCTGTTTATTTTCACATTCCCGGGGGCAAGAAACTTGGATTTTTTTCACACTCCCGGGGTCAGGAAAATTGGATTTTTTCACACTCCCGGGGTCAGGAGAATTTAATTTTTTTCACACTCCCGTGGTCAAGAAAATCAGATATTTTCACACTCCCGGGGTCAGGAAAATCAGATTTTTTTCAAACTCCCGAGGACAGGAAAATCAGATTTTTTTCACACTCCCGGGGTCAGGAAAATTGGATTATTTTCACACTCCCGGGCTCAGGAAAATCGCATTTTTCATACTCCTGGGGTCAGGAGATTCTGATTTTTTTCACACTCCCGGGGTCAAGAACATCACATTTTTTCACACTCCTGGGGTCAGGAAATTCTGATTTTTTTGCACGCTCCCGGTGTTAGGAAAATCACATTTTTCACACTCCTGGGGTCAGGAAAATTGGATTTTTTCACACTCTCGGGGTCAAGAAAATCAGATTTTTTCACACTCCCGGTGTCAGGAGAATTTAATTTTTTTCACACTCCCAGGGTCAAGAAAATCACATTTTTTCCCACTCCTGGGGTCAGGAAATTCTGGTTTTTTCCATCCCCCCGGGGTCAGGAAAATCGGATATTTTCACACTCCCGGGGTCAGGAAAATCAGATTTTTTTAAACTCCCGGGGTCAGGAAAATTGGATTTTTTCACACTCCCGGAGTCAGGAAAATTGGGTTTTTTTCACACTCCTGGGGTCAGGAAAATTGGATTTTTTTCAAACTCCCGGGGACAGGAAAATAAGATTTTTTTCACACACCCGGGGTCAGGAAAATTGGATTTTTTTCACACTCCCGGAATCAGGAAAATTGGATTTTTTTCACACTCCCGGGGTCAGAAAAATTGGATTTTTTTCACACTCCCTGGGTCAAGAAAATCACATTTTTTCACACTCCCTGGTTCAGGAGATTCTGATTTTTTTCACACTCCCGGGGTCAAGAAAGTCACATTTTTTCACACTCCCGGGGTCAGGAAATTCTGATTTTTTCACACACCTGGTGTTAGGAAAATCACATTTTTTTCAAACTCCCGGGGTCAGGAAAATCGGATTTTTGTCACACTCCTGGGGTCAGGAAAATCGGATATTTTCACACTCCCGGGGTCTGGAAAATCACATTTTTTTAAACTCCCGGGGTCAGGAAATTCTGTTTTTTTTTTCACACTCCCGGGGTCAGGAAAATCGCATATTTTCACACTCCCGGTGTCAGGAAAATTGGATATTTTCATACACCCGGGGTCAGGAAAACCAGATTTTTTTCAAACTCCCGGAGTCAGGAAATTCTGATTTTTTTCACACTCCTGGTGTTAGGAAAATCACATTTTTCACACTCCCGGGGTCAGGAGAATTTAAATTTTTTCACACTCCCGGGGTCAAGAAAATCAGATATTTTCACACTCCCGGGGTCAGGAAAATCACATTTTTTCACACTCCCGGGGTCAGGAAATTCTAATTTTTTTGCACACTCCTAGTGTTAGGAAAATCACATTTTTCACACTCCCGGGGTCAGGAAAATCGGATTTTTTCACACTCCCGGGTTCCGGAGATTCTGATTTTTTTCACACTCCCGGGGTCAAGAAAATCACATTTTTCACAATCCCGGGGTCAGGAAAATTGGATTTTTTTCACACTCCCGGGGTCAGGAGAATTTAATTTTTTTCACACTCCCGGGGTCAAGAAAATCAGATATTTTCACACTCCCGGGGTCAGGAAATTCTGATTTTTTTCACACTCCTGGTGTTAGGAAAATCACATTTTTTTCAAACTCCCGGGGTCAGGAAAATCAGATTTTTTTAACACTCCCGGGTCAGGAAAATTGAATTTTTTTCACACTCCCGGGGTCAAGGAAATCACATTTTTTCACACTCCCGGGTTCCGGAGATTCTGATTTTTTTCACACTCCCGGGGTCAAGAAAATCACATTTTTCACACTCCCGGGGTCAGGAAAATTGGATTTTTTTCACACTCCCGGGGTCAGGAGAATTTAATTGTTTTCACACTCCCGGGGTCAAGAAAATCAGATATTTTCACACTCCCGGGGTCAGGAAAATTTAATTTTTTTCACACTCCCGGGGTCAAGAAAATCACATTTTTTTCACGCTCCCGGGGTCAGGAAATTCTGATATTTTTCACACTCCCGGGGTCAGGAAAATCGGATATTTTCACACTCCCGGGGTCAGGAAAATCAGATTTTTTTCACACACCCGGGGTCAGGAAAATTGGATTTTTTTCACACTCCCGGGATCAGGAAAATTGGATTTTTTTCACACTCCCGGGGTCAGGAAAATCAGATTTTTTAAAACTCCCGCCGTCAGGAAATTCTCATTTTTTTCACACTCCCGGGGTCAGGAAAATCACATATTTTCACACTCCTGGTGTCAGGAAAATTGGATATTTTCATACTCCCGGGGTCAGCAAAACCATATTTTTTTCAAACTCCCAGGGTCAGGAAAATTGGAATTTTTTCACACTTCCGGGGTTTAAGAAAATCGGATATTTTTACACTCCCGGGGTCAGGAAAATCAGATTTTTTTCAAACTCCCGGGGTCAGGAAAATCGGATTATTTTCACACTCCCGGGGTCAGGAAAATCGGATATTTTCACACTCCCGGGGTCGGGAAAATCAGATTTTTTTAAACTCCCGGGGTCAGGAAATTCTCATTTTTTTCACACTCCCGGGGTCAGGAAAATCGCATATTTTCACACTCCCGGTGTCAGGAAAATTGGATATTTTCATACTCCCGGGGTCAGCAAAACCAGATTTTTTTCAAACTCCCAGGGTCAGGAAAATTGGATTTTTTTCACACTCCCGGGGTCAGGAAAATTGGATTTTTTTCACACTCCCGGGGTCAGGAAAATTGGGTTTTTTTCACACTCCTGGGGTCAAGAAAAATCACATTTTTTCACACTCCCGTGGTCAGGAGATTCTGTTTATTTTCACATTCCCGGGGTCAAGAAACTTGGATTTTTTTCACACTCCTGGGGTCAGGAAAATTGGATTTTTTCACACTCCCGGGGTCAGGAGAATTTAATTTTTTTCACACTCCCGTGGTCAAGAAAATCAGATATTTTCACACTCCCGGGGTCAGGAAAATCAGATTTTTTTCAAACTCCCGAGGACAGGAAAATCAGATTTTTTTCACACTCCCGGGGTCAGGAAAATTGGATTATTTTCACACTCCCGGGCTCAGGAAAATCGCATTTTTCATACTCCTGGGGTCAGGAGATTCTGATTTTTTTCACACTCCCGGGGTCAAGAAAATCACATTTTTTCACACTCCTGGGGTCAGGAAATTCTGATTTTTTTGCACGCTCCCGGTGTTAGGAAAATCACATTTTTCACACTCCTGGGGTCAGGAAAATTGGATTTTTTCACACTCTCGGGGTCAAGAAAATCAGATTTTTTCACACTCCCGGTGTCAGGAGAATTTAATTTTTTTCACACTCCCAGGGTCAAGAAAATCACATTTTTTCCCACTCCCGGGGTCAGGAAATTCTGGTTTTTTCCATCCCCCCGGGGTCAGGAAAATCGGATATTTTCACACTCCCGAGGTCAGGAAAATCAGATTTTTTTAAACTCCCGGGGTCCGGAAAATTGGATTTTTTCACACTCCCGGAGTCAGGAAAATTGGATTTTTTTCAAACTCCCGGGGACAGGAAAATCAGATTTTTTTCACACACCCGGCGTCAGGAAAATTGGATTTTTTTCACACTCCCGGGGTCAGGAAAATTGGATTTTTTTCACAATCCCGGGGTCAGAAAAATTGGATTTTTGTCACACTCCCGGGGTCAGGAAAATTGGTTTTTTTTTTCACACTCCCTGGGTCAAGAAAATCACATTTTTTCACACTCCCTGGTTCAGGAGATTCTGATTTTTTTCACACTCCCGGGGTCAAGAAAGTCACATTTTTTCACACTCCCGGGGTCAGGAAATTCTGATTTTTTTCACACTCCTGGTGTTAGGAAAATCACATTTTTTTCAAACTCCCGGGGTCAGGAAAATCGGATTTTTTTAAACTCCCGGGGTCAGGAAAATTGGATTTTTTCACACTCCCGGAGTCAGGAAAATTGGGTTTTTTTCACACTCCTGGGGTCAGGAAAATTGGATTTTTTTCAAACTCCCGGGGACAGGAAAATCAGATATTTTCACACTCCCGGGGTCAGGAAAATTTAATTTTTTTCACACTCCAGGGGTCAAGAAAATCAGATTTTTTCACACTCGTGGGGTCAGCAAAATCAGATTTTTTTAAACTCCCGGGGTCAGGAAATTCTCATTTTTTTCACACTCCCGGGGTCAGGAAAATCACATTTTTTCACACTCCCGGGGTCAGGAAATTCTGATTTTTTTGCACGCTCCCGGTGTTAGGAAAATCACATTTTTCACACTCCCGGGGTCAGGAAAATTGGATTTTTTCACACTCCCAGGGTCAGGAGAATTTAATTTTTTTTCACACTCTCGGGGTCAAGAAAATCAGATTTTTTTAAACTCCTGGGGTCAGGAAATTCTCATTTTTTTCACACTCCCGGGGTCAGGAAAATCACATTTTTTCACACTCCCGGGGTCAGGAAATTCTGATTTTTTGCACGCTCCCGGTGTTAGGAAAATCACATTTTTCACACTCCCGGGGTCAGGAAAATTGGATTTTTTCACACTCCCGGGGTCAGGAGAATTTAATTTTTTTTCACACTCTCGGGGTCAACAAAATCAGATTTTTTCACACTCCCGGTGTCAGGAGAATTTAATTTTTTTCACACTCCCAGGGTCAAGAAAATCACATTTTTTCACACTCCCGGGGTTAGGAAATTCTGATTTTTTTTCATACTCCCGGGGTCAGGAAAATTGGATATTTTCACACACCCGGGGTCAGGAAAATCAGATTTTTTTAAACTCCCGGGGCCAGGAAAATCAGATTTTTTTAATCTCCCGGGGTCAGGAAATTCTGATTTTTTTCACACTCCCGGGGTCAGGAAAATCGCATATTTTCACACTCCCGGGGTCAGGAAAATCGCATATTTTCACACTCCCGGTGTCAGGAAAATTGGATATTTTCATACTCCCGGGGTCAGGAAAACCAGATTTTTTTCAAACTCCCGGGGTCAGGAAATTCTGATTTTTTTCACACTCCTGGTGTTAGGAAAATCACATTTTTCACACTCCCGGGGTCAGGAGAATTTAAATTTTTTCACACTCCTGGGGTCAGGAAAATCGGATATTTTCACACTCCCGGGGTCTGGAAAATCAGATTTTTTTTAAACTCCCGGGGTCAGGAAATTCTGATTTTTTTCACACTCCTGGTTTTAGGAAAATCACATTTTTTTCAAACTCCCGGGGTCAGGAAAATTGGATTTTTTTCACACTCCCGGGGTCAGGAAAATTGGATTTTTTTCACACTCCCTGGGTCAGGAAAATTGGATTTTTTTCACACTCCCGGGGTCAAGAAAATCACATTTTTTCACACTCCCGGGGTCAGGAAATTCTGATTTTTTTCACACTCCTGGTGTTAGGAAAATCAAATTTTTTTCAAACTCCCGGGGTCAGGAAAATCGGATTTTTTTCACACTCCCGGGGTGAGGAAAATCGGATATTTTCACATTCCCGGGGTCAGGAAAATCAGATTTTTTTAAAATCCCGGGGTCAGGAAATTCTGATTTTTTTCACACTCCCGGGGTCAGGAAAATCACATATTTTCACACTCCAGGTTTCAGGAAAATTGGATATTTTCATACTCCCAGGGTCAGGAAAACCAGATTTTTTTCAAACTCCCGGGGTCAGGAAAATCGGATTTTTTTCACACTCCCGGGGTCAGGAAAATCGGATATTTTCACACTCCCGGGGTCAGGAGGATTTAATTTTTTTCACACTCTTGGGGTCAAGAAAATCAGATATTCTCACACTCCCGGGGTCAGGAAAATCACATTTTTTCACACTCCAGGGGTCAAGAAAATCACATTTTTTCACACTCGCGGGGTCAGGAAATTCTGATATTTTTCACACTCCCTGGGTCAGGAAAATCGGATATTTTCACACTCCCGGGGTCAGCAAAATCGGATATTTTCATACTCCCGGTGTCAGGAAAATTGGATATTTTCATACTCCCGGGGTCAGCAAAACCAGATTTTTTTTCAAACTCCCAGGGTCAGGAAAATTGGATTTTTTTCACACTCCCGGGGTCAAGAAAATCGGATATTTTTACACTCCCGGGGTCAGGAAAATCAGATTTTTTTCAAACTCCCGGTGTCAGGAAAATCGGATTTTTTTCACACACCCGGGGTCAGGAAAATCGGATATTTTCACACTCCCGGGGTCAGGAAAATCAGATTTTTTTAAACTCCCGGGGTCAGGAAATTCTCATTTTTTTCACACTCCCGGGGTCAGGAAAATTGGATATTTTCATACTCCTGGGGTCAGGAAAATTGGGTTTTTTTCACACTCCTGGGGTCAAGAAAATCACATTTTTTCACACTCCCATGGTCAGGAGATACTGTTTTTTTTCCACATTCCCGGGTTCAAGAAAATCGGATTTTTTTCACACTCCCGGGGTCAGGAAAATCGGATATTTTCACACTCCCGGGGTCAGGAAAATCAGATTTTTTAAAACTCCCGGGGTCAGGAAATTCTGATTTTTTCCACACTCCCGGGGTCAGGAAAATCGCATATTTTCACACTCCCGGTGTCAGGAAAATTGGATATTTTCATACTCCCGGGGTCAGCCAAACCAGATTTTTTCAAACTCCCAGGGTCAGGAAATTCTGATTTTTTTCACACTCCCGGGGTCAGGAAAATTGGATATTTTCATACTACCAGGGTCAGGAAAACCAGATTTTTTTCAAACTCCCGGGGTCAGGAAAATTGGATTTTTTTCACACTCCCGGGGTCAGGAAAATTGCATTATTTTCCCACTCCCGGGGTCAGGAAAATCGCATTTTTCATACTCCCGGGGTCAGGAAAATTGGATTTTTTCACACTCCCGTTGTCAGGAAAATTGGATTTTTTTCACACTCCCGGTAAAATTGGATTTTTTTCACACTCCCGGGGTCAGGAAAATTGCATTATTTTCCCACTCCCGGGGTCAGGAAAATCGCATTTTTCATACTCCCGGGGTCAGGAAAATTGGATTTTTTCACACTCCCGGTGTCAGGAAAATTGGATTTTTTTCACACTCCCGGTGTCAGGAAAATTGGATTTTTTTCACACTCCCGGGGTCAGAAAAATTGGATTTTTTTCACAGTCACAGGGTCAAGAAAATCACATTTTTTCACACTCCCGGGGTCAGGAAATTCTGATTTTTTTTCATACTCCCGGGGTCAGGAAAATCGGATATTTTCACACCCCCGGGGTCAGGAAAATTGGATTTTTTTAAACTCCCGGGGTCAGGAAATTCTGATTTTTTTTCACACTCCTGGTGTTAGGAAAATCACATTTTTCACACTCCCGGGGTCAGGAGAATTGGGTTTTTTTCACACTCCCGGGGTCAGGAAAATTGGATATTTTCATACTCCCGGGGTCAGCCAAACCAGATTTTTTTCAAACTCCCAGGGTCAGGAAAATTGGATTTTTTTCACACTCCCGGGGTCAGGAAAATTTAATTTTTTCACACTCCCGGGGTCAAGTAAATCACATTTTTTCACATTCCCAGGTCAGGAGAATTTAATTTTTTTCACCCTCCCGGGGTCAGGAAAATCGGATATTTTCACACTCCCGGGGTCAGGAAAATCAGATTTTTTTTAAACTCCCGGGGTAAGGAAATTCTGATTTTTTTTCACACTCCCGGTGTCAGGAAAATTGGATATTTTCATACTACCGGGGTCAGGAAAACCAGATTTTTTTCAAACTCCCGGGGTCAGGAAAATTGGATTTTTTTCACACTCCCGGGGTCAGGAAAATTGTATTATTTTCCCACTCCCGGGGTCAGGAAAATCGCATTTTTCGTACTCCCGGGGTCAGGAAAATTGGATTTTTTCACACTCCCGGTGTCAGGAAAATTGTATTTTTTTCACACTCCCGGTGTCAGGAAAATTGGATTTTTTTCACACTCCCGGGGTCAGGAAAATTGCATTATTTTCCCACTCCCGGGGTCAGGAAAATCGCATTTTTCATACTCCCGGGGTCAGGAAAATTGGATTTTTTCACACTCCCGGTGTCAGGAAAATTGGATTTTTTTCACACTCCCGGTGTCAGGAAAATTGGATTTTTTTCACACTCCCGGGGTCAGAAAAATTGGATTTTTTTCACAGTCACAGGGTCAAGAAAATCACATTTTTTCACACTCCCGGGGTCAGGAAATTCTGATTTTTTTTCATACTCCCGGGGTCAGGAAAATCGGATATTTTCACACCCCCGGGGTCAGGAAAATTGGATTTTTTTAAACTCCCGGGGTCAGGAAATTCTGATTTTTTTCACACTCCTGGTGTTAGGAAAATCACATTTTTCACACTTCCGTGGTCAGGAGAATTGGGTTTTTTTCACACTCCCGGGGTCAAGAAAATCACATTTTTTCATACTCCCGGGGTCAAGAAAATCACATTTTTTACACTCCCGGGATCAGGAAATTCTGATATTTTTCACAGTCCCGGGGTCAGGAAAATTGGATATTTTCATACTCCCGGGGTCAGCCAAACCAGATTTTTTTCAAACTCCCAGGGTCAGGAAAATTGGATTTTTTTCACACTCCCGGGGTCAGGAAAATTTAATTTTTTCACACTCCCGGGGTCAAGTAAATCACATTTTTTCACATTCCCAGGTCAGGAGAATTTAATTTTTTTCACACTCCCGGGGTCAGGAAAATCGGATATTTTCACACTCCCGGGGTCAGGAAAATCAGATTTTTTTTAAACTCCCGGGGTAAGGAAATTCTGATTTTTTTTCACACTCCCGGTGTCAGGAAAATTGGATATTTTCATACTACCGGGGTCAGGAAAACCAGATTTTTTTCAAACTCCCGGGGTCAGGAAAATTGGATTTTTTTCACACTCCCGGGGTCAGGAAAATTGTATTATTTTCCCACTCCCGGGGTCAGGAAAATCGCATTTTTCGTTCTCCCGGGGTCAGGAAAATTGGATTTTTTCACACTCCCGGTGTCAGGAAAATTGTATTTTTTTCACACTCCCGGTGTCAGGAAAATTGGATTTTTTTCACACTCCCGGGGTCAGAAAAATTGGATTTTTTTCACACTCCCAGGGTCAAGAAAATCACATTTTTTCACACTCCCGGGGTCAGGAAATTCTGATTTTTTTTCATACTCCCGGGGTCAGGAAAATCGGATATTTTCACACTCCCGGGGTCAGGAAAATTGGATTTTTTTAAACTCCCGGGGTCAGGAAATTCTGATTTTTTTCACACTCCTGGTGTTAGGAAAATGACATTTTTCACACTCCCGGGGTCAGGAGAATTGGGTTTTTTTCACACTCCCGGGGTCAAGAAAATCACATTTTTTCATACTCCCGGGGTCAAGAAAATCACATTTTTTACACTCCCGGGGTCAGGAAATTCTGATATTTTTCACACTCCCGGGGTCAGGAAAATCGGATATTTTCACACTTCCGGGGTCAGGAAAATCAGATTTTTTTCACACTCCCGGGTCTGGAAAATTGAATTTTTTTTCACACTCCCGGGGTCAAGGAAATCACATTTTTTCACACTCCCGGGTTCTGGAGATTCTGATTTTTTTCACACTCCCGGTGTCAGGAAAATTGGATAATTTCATACTCCCGGGGTAAGGAAAACCAGATTTTTTTTAAACTCCCGGGGTCAGGAAAATTGGATTTTTTTCACACTCCCGGGGTCAGGAAAATTGGATATTTTCACACTCCCCGGGTCAGGAAAGTTGGATTTTTTCACACTCCCGGGGTCAGGAGAATTTAATTTTTTTCACACTCCCGTGGTCAAGAAAATCAGATATTTTCACACTCCCGTGGTCAAGAAAATCAGATATTTTCACACTCCCGGGGTCAGGAAAATCAGATTTTTTTCATACTCCTGGGTCGGGAAAATTGGATTTTTTTCACACTCCCGGGGTCAGAAAAATTGGATTTTTTTCACACTCCCAGGGTCAAGAAAATCACATTTTTTCACACTCCCGGGGTCAGGAAATTCTGATTTTTTTTCATACTCCTGGGGTCAGGAAAATCGGATATTTTCACACTCCCGGGGTCAGGAAAATTGGATTTTTTTAAACTCCCGGGGTCAGGAAATTCTGATTTTTTTCACACTCCTGGTGTTAGGAAAATCACATTTTTCACACTCCCGGGGTCAGGAGAACTGGGTTTTTTTCACACTCCCGGGGTCAAGAAAATCACATTTTTTACACTCCCGGGGTCAGGAAATTCTGATATTTTTCACACTCCCGGGGTCAGGAAAATCGGATATTTTCACACTTCCGGGGTCAGGAAAATCAGATTTTTTTCACACTCCCGGGTCAGGAAAATTGAATTTTTTTCACACTCCCGGGGTCAAGGAAATCACATTTTTTCACACTCCCGGGTTCCGGAGATTCTGATTTTTTTCACACTCCCGGTGTCAGGAAAATTGGATAATTTCATACTCCCGGGGTAAGGAAAACCAGATTTTTTTTAAACTCCCGGGGTCAGGAAAATTGGATTTTTTTCACACTCCCGGGGTCAGGAAAATTTAATTTTTTCACACTCCCGGGGTCAAGTAAATCACATTTTTTCACATTCCCAGGTCAGGAGAATTTAATTTTTTTCACACTCCCGGGGTCAGGAAAATCGGATATTTTCACACTCCCGGGGTCAGGAAAATCAGATTTTTTTTAAACTCCCGGGGTAAGGAAATTCTGATTTTTTTTCACACTCCCGGTGTCAGGAAAATTGGATATTTTCATACTACCGGGGTCAGGAAAACCAGATTTTTTTCAAACTCCCGGGGTCAGGAAAATTGGATTTTTTTCACACTCCCGGGGTCAGGAAAATTGTATTATTTTCCCACTCCCGGGGTCAGGAAAATCGCATTTTTCGTACTCCCGGGGTCAGGAAAATTGGATTTTTTCACACTCCCGGTGTCAGGAAAATTGTATTTTTTTCACATTCCCGGTGTCAGGAAAATTGGATTTTTTTCACACTCCCGGGGTCAGAAAAATTGGATTTTTTTCACACTCCCAGGGTCAAGAAAATCACATTTTTTCACACTCCCGGGGTCAGGAAATTCTGATTTTTTTTCATACTCCCGGGGTCAGGAAAATTGGATATTTTCACACTCCCGGGGTCAGGAAAATTGGATTTTTTTAAACTCCCGGGGTCAGGAAATTCTGATTTTTTTCACACTCCTGGTGTTAGGAAAATGACATTTTTCACACTCCCGGGGTCAGGAGAATTGGGTTTTTTTCACACTCCCGGGGTCAAGAAAATCACATTTTTTCATACTCCCGGGGTCAAGAAAATCACATTTTTTACACTCCCGGGGTCAGGAAATTCTGATATTTTTCACACTCCCGGGGTCAGGAAAATCGGATATTTTCACACTTCCGGGGTCAGGAAAATCAGATTTTTTTCACACTCCCGGGTCTGGAAAATTGAATTTTTTTTCACATTCCCGGGGTCAAGGAAATCACATTTTTTCACACTCCCGGGTTCCGGAGATTCTGATTTTTTTCACACTCCCGGTGTCAGGAAAATTGGATAATTTCATACTTCCGGGGTAAGGAAAACCAGATTTTTTTTAAACTCCCGGGGTCAGGAAAATTGGATTTTTTTCACACTCCCGGGGTCAGGAAAATTGGATATTTTCACACTCCCGGGGTCAGGAAAGTTGGATTTTTTCACACTCCCGGGGTTAGGAAAATTTAATTTTTTTCACACTCCCGTGGTCAAGAAAATCAGATATTTTCACACTCCCGGGGTCAGGAAAATCAGATTTTTTTCATACTCCCGGGGTCGGGAAAATTGGATTTTTTTCACACTCCCGGGGTCAGAAAAATTGGATTTTTTTCACACTCCCAGGGTCAAGAAAATCACATTTGTTCACACTCCCGGGGTCAGGAAATTCTGATTTTTTTTCATACTCCCGGGGTCAGGAAAATCGGATATTTTCACACTGCCGGGGTCAGGAAAATTGGATTTTTTTAAACTCCCGGGGTCAGGAAATTCTGATTTTTTTCACACTCCTGGTGTTAGGAAAATCACATTTTTCACACTCCCGGGGTCAGGAGAATTGGGTTTTTTTCACACTCCCGGGGTCAAGAAAATCACATTTTTTCATACTCCCGGGGTCAAGAAAATCACATTTTTTACACTCCCGGGGTCAGGAAATTCTGATATTTTTCACACTCCCGGGGTCAGGAAAATCGGATATTTTCACACTTCCGGGGTCAGGAAAATCAGATTTTTTTCACATTCCCGGGTCAGGAAAATTGAATTTTTTTCACACTCCCGGGGTCAAGGAAATCACATTTTTTCACACTCCCGGGTTCCGGAGATTCTGATTTTTTTCACACTCCCGGTGTCTGGAAAATTGGATAATTTCATACTCCCGGGGTCAGGAAAATTGGATTTTTTTTCACACTCCCGGGGTCAGGAAAATTGGATTTTTTTCACACTCCCGGGGTCAGGAAAATTGGATATTTTCACACTCCCGGGGTCTGGAAAGTTGGATTTTTTCACACTCCCGGGGTCAGGAGAATTTAATTTTTTTCACACTCCCGTGGTCAAGAAAATCAGATATTTTCACACTCCCGGGGTCAGGAAAATCAGATTTTTTTCATACTCCCGGGGTCGGGAAAATTGGATTTTTTTCACACTCCCGGTTTCAGGAAAATCGGATTTTTTTCACACTCCCGGGGTCAGGAAAATTTACTTTTTTTCACACTCCCGGGGTCAAGTAAATCACATTTTTTCACACTCCCGGGGTCAGGAGAATTTAATTTTTTTCACACTCCCGGGGTCAAGAAAATCGGATATTTTTACACTCCCGGGATCAGGAAAATCAGATTTTTTTCAAACTCCCGGGGTCAGGAAAATCGGATTTTTTCCACACTCCCGGGGTCAGGAAAATCGGATATTTTCACACTCCCAGGGTCAGGAAAATCAGATTTTTTTAAACTCCCGGGGTCAGGAAATTTTCATTTTTTTCACACTCCCGGGGTCAGGAAAATTGGATTTTTTTCACACTCCCGGGTCAGGAAAATCAGATTTTTTTTAAATTCCCGGGGTAAGGAAATTCTGATTTTTTTCACACTCCCGGGGTCAGGAAAATCGGATATTTTCACACTCCCGGTGTCAGGAAAATTGGATATTTTCATACTACCGGGGTCAGGAAAACCAGATTTTTTTCAAACTCCCGGGGTCAGGAAAATTGGATTTTTTTCACACTCCCAGGGTCAGGAAAATTGTATTATTTTCCCACTCCCGGGGTCAGGAAAATCGCATTTTTCATACTCCCGGGGTCAGGAAAATTGGATTTTTTCACACTCCCGGTGTCAGGAAAATTGGATTTTTTTCACACTCCCGGTGTCAGGAAAATTGGATATTTTCATACTCCCGGGGTCAGCAAAACCAGATTTTTTTCAAACTCCCAGGGTCAGGAAAATTGGATTTTTTTCACACTCCCGGCGTCAAGAAAATCGGATATTTTTACACTCCCGGGGTCAGGAAAATCAGATTTTTTTCAAACTCCCAGGGTCAGGAAAATCGGATTTTTTTCACACACCCGGGGTCAGGAAAATCGGATATTTTCACACTCCCGGGGTCAGGAAAATCAGATTTTTTTAAACTCCCGGGGTCAGGAAATTCTCATTTTTTTCACACTCCCGCGGTCAGGAAAATCGCATATTTTCACACTCCCGGTGTCAGGAAAATTGGATATTTTCATACTCCTGGGGTCAGGAAAATTGGATTTTTTTCACACTCCCGGGGTCAGGAAAATTGGGTTTTTTTTCACACTCCTGGGGTCAAGAAAATCACATTTTTTCACACTCCCGTGGTCAGGAGATTCTGTTTTTTTTCACATTCCCGGGTTCAAGAAAATCGGATTTTTTTCACACTCCCGGAGTCAGGAAAATCGGATATTTTCACACTCCCGGGGTCAGGAAATTCTGATATTTTTCACACTCCCGGGGTCAAGAAAATCGGATATTTTTACACTCCCGGGATCAGGAAAATCAGATTTTTTTCAAACTCCCGGGGTCAGGAAAATCGGATTTTTTCCACACTCCCGGGGTCAGGAAAATCGGATATTTTCACACTCCCAGGGTCAGGAAAATCAGATTTTTTTAAACTCCCGGGGTCAGGAAATTTTCATTTTTTTCACACTCCCGGGGTCAGAAAAATTGGATTTTTTTCACACTCCCGGGGTCAGGAAAATCAGATTTTTTTTAAACTCCCGGGGTAAGGAAATTCTGATTTTTTTCACACTCCCGGGGTCAGGAAAATCGGATATTTTCACACTCCCGGTGTCAGGAAAATTGGATATTTTCATACTACCGGGGTCAGGAAAACCAGATTTTTTTCAAACTCCCGGGGTCAGGAAAATTGGATTTTTTTCACACTCCCAGGGTCAGGAAAATTGTATTATTTTCCCACTCCCGGGGTCAGGAAAATCGCATTTTTCATACTCCCGGGGTCAGGAAAATTGGATTTTTTCACACTCCCGGTGTCAGGAAAATTGGATTTTTTTCACACTCCCGGTGTCAGGAAAATTGGATATTTTCATACTCCCGGGGTCAGCAAAACCAGATTTTTTTCAAACTCCCAGGGTCAGGAAAATTGGATTTTTTTCACACTCCCGGCGTCAAGAAAATCGGATATTTTTACACTCCCGGGGTCAGGAAAATCAGATTTTTTTCAAACTCCCAGGGTCAGGAAAATCGGATTTTTTTCGCACACCCGGGGTCAGGAAAATCGGATATTTTCACACTCCCGGGGTCAGGAAAATCGCATTTTTCGTACTCCCGGGGTCAGGAAAATTGGATTTTTTCACACTCCCGGTGTCAGGAAAATTGTATTTTTTTCACATTCCCGGTGTCAGGAAAATTGGATTTTTTTCACACTCCCGGGGTCAGAAAAATTGGATTTTTTTCACACTCCCAGGGTCAAGAAAATCACATTTTTTCACACTCCCGGGGTCAGGAAATTCTGATTTTTTTTCATACTCCCGGGGTCAGGAAAATCGGATATTTTCACACTCCCGGGGTCAGGAAAATTGGATTTTTTTAAACTCCCGGGGTCAGGAAATTCTGATTTTTTTCACACTCCTGGTGTTAGGAAAATGACATTTTTCACACTCCCGGGGTCAGGAGAATTGGGTTTTTTTCACACTCCCGGGGTCAAGAAAATCACATTTTTTCATACTCCCGGGGTCAAGAAAATCACATTTTTACACTCCCGGGGTCAGGAAATTCTGATATTTTTCACACTCCCGGGGTCAGGAAAATCGGATTTTTTCACACTCCCGGTGTCAGGAAAATTGGATTTTTTTCACACTCCCGGTGTCAGGAAAATTGGATATTTTCATACTCCCGGGGTCAGCAAAACCAGATTTTTTTCAAACTCCCAGGGTCAGGAAAATTGGATTTTTTTCACACTCCCGGCGTCAAGAAAATCGGATATTTTTACACTCCCGGGGTCAGGAAAATCAGATTTTTTTCAAACTCCCAGGGTCAGGAAAATCGGATTTTTTTCACACACCCGGGGTCAGGAAAATCGGATATTTTCACACTCCCGGGGTCAGGAAAATCAGATTTTTTTAAACTCCCGGGGTCAGGAAATTCTCATTTTTTTCACACTCCCGCGGTCAGGAAAATCTCATATTTTCACACTCCCGGTGTCAGGAAAATTGGATATTTTCATACTCCTGGGGTCAGGAAAATTGGATTTTTTTCACACTCCCGGGGTCAGGAAAATTGGGTTTTTTTTCACACTCCTGGGGTCAAGAAAATCACATTTTTTCACACTCCCGTGGTCAGGAGATTCTGTTTTTTTTCACATTCCCGGGTTCAAGAAAATTGGATTTTTTTCACACTCCCGGAGTCAGGAAAATCGGATATTTTCACACTCCCGGGGTCAGGAAATTCTGATATTTTTCACACTCCCGGGGTCAAGAAAATCGGATATTTTTACACTCCCGGGATCAGGAAAATCAGATTTTTTTCAAACTCCCGGGGTCAGGAAAATCGGATTTTTTCCACACTCCCGGGGTCAGGAAAATCGGATATTTTCACACTCCCAGGGTCAGGAAAATCAGATTTTTTTTCATACTCCCGGGGTCAGGAAAATCGGATATTTTCACACTCCCGGGGTCAGGAAAATTGGATTTTTTTAAACTCCCGGGGTCAGGAAATTCTGATTTTTTTCACACTCCTGGTGTTAGGAAAATGACATTTTTCACACTCCCGGGGTCAGGAGAATTGGGTTTTTTTCACACTCCCGGGGTCAAGAAAATCACATTTTTTCATACTCCCGGGGTCAAGAAAATCACATTTTTACACTCCCGGGGTCAGGAAATTCTGATATTTTTCACACTCCCGGGGTCAGGAAAATCGGATTTTTTCACACTCCCGGTGTCAGGAAAATTGGATTTTTTTCACACTCCCGGTGTCAGGAAAATTGGATATTTTCATACTCCCGGGGTCAGCAAAACCAGATTTTTTTCAAACTCCCAGGGTCAGGAAAATTGGATTTTTTTCACACTCCCGGCGTCAAGAAAATCGGATATTTTTACACTCCCGGGGTCAGGAAAATCAGATTTTTTTCAAACTCCCAGGGTCAGGAAAATCGGATTTTTTTCACACACCCGGGGTCAGGAAAATCGGATATTTTCACACTCCCGGGGTCAGGAAAATCAGATTTTTTTAAACTCCCGGGGTCAGGAAATTCTCATTTTTTTCACACTCCCGCGGTCAGGAAAATCGCATATTTTCACACTCCCGGTGTCAGGAAAATTGGATATTTTCATACTCCTGGGGTCAGGAAAATTGGATTTTTTTCACACTCCCGGGGTCAGGAAAATTGGGTTTTTTTTCACACTCCTGGGGTCAAGAAAATCACATTTTTTCACACTCCCGTGGTCAGGAGATTCTGTTTTTTTTCACATTCCCGGGTTCAAGAAAATTGGATTTTTTTCACACTCCCGGAGTCAGGAAAATCGGATATTTTCACACTCCCGGGGTCAGGAAATTCTGATATTTTTCACACTCCCGGGGTCAAGAAAATCGGATATTTTTACACTCCCGGGATCAGGAAAATCAGATTTTTTTCAAACTCCCGGGGTCAGGAAAATCGGATTTTTTCCACACTCCCGGGGTCAGGAAAATCGGATATTTTCACACTCCCAGGGTCAGGAAAATCAGATTTTTTTAAACTCCCGGGGTCAGGAAATTTTCATTTTTTTCACACTCCCGGGGTCAGGAAAATTGGATTTTTTTCACACTCCCGGGGTCAGGAAAATCAGATTTTTTTTAAACTCCCGGGGTAAGGAAATTCTGATTTTTTTCACACTCCCGGGGTCAGGAAAATCGGATATTTTCACACTCCCGGTGTCAGGAAAATTGGATATTTTCATACTACCGGGGTCAGGAAAACCAGATTTTTTTCAAACTCCCGGGGTCAGGAAAATTGGATTTTTTTCACACTCCCAGGGTCAGGAAAATTGTATTATTTTCCCACTCCCGGGGTCAGGAAAATCGCATTTTTCATACTCCCGGGGTCAGGAAAATTGGATTTTTTCACACTCCCGGTGTCAGGAAAATTGGATTTTTTTCACACTCCCGGTGTCAGGAAAATTGGATATTTTCATACTCCCGGGGTCAGCAAAACCAGATTTTTTTCAAACTCCCAGGGTCAGGAAAATTGAATTTTTTTCACACTCCCGGCGTCAAGAAAATCGGATATTTTTACACTCCCGGGGTCAGGAATATCAGATTTTTTTCAAACTCCCAGGGTCAGGAAAATCGGATTTTTTTCACACACCCGGGGTCAGGAAAATCGGATATTTTCACACTCCCGGGGTCAGGAAAATCGCATTTTTCGTACTCCCGGGGTCAGGAAAATTGGATTTTTTCACACTCCCGGTGTCAGGAAAATTGTATTTTTTTCACATTCCCGGTGTCAGGAAAATTGGATTTTTTTCACACTCCCGGGGTCAGAAAAATTGGATTTTTTTCACACTCCCAGGGTCAAGAAAATCACATTTTTTCACACTCCCGGGGTCAGGAAATTCTGATTTTTTTTCATACTCCCGGGGTCAGGAAAAATCGGATATTTTCACACTCCCGGGGTCAGGAAAATTGGATTTTTTTAAACTCCCGGGGTCAGGAAATTCTGATTTTTTTCACACTCCTGGTGTTAGGAAAATCACATTTTTCACACTCCCGGGGTCAGGAGAATTGGGTTTTTTTCACAATCCCGGGGTCAAGAAAATCACATTTTTTCATACTCCCGGGGTCAAGAAAATCACATTTTTACACTCCCGGGGTCAGGAAATTCTGATATTTTTCACACTCCCGGGGTCAGGAAAATCGGATATTTTCACACTTCCGGGGTCAGGAAAATCAGATTTTTTTCACACTCCCGGGTCTGGAAAATTGAATTTTTTTTCACACTCCCGGGGTCAAGGAAATCACATTTTTTCACACTCCCGGGTTCCGGAGATTCTGATTTTTTTCACACTCCCGGTGTCAGGAAAATTGGATAATTTCATACTAAGGAAAACCAGATTTTTTTTAAACTCCCGGGGTCACGAAAATTGGATTTTTTTCACACTCCCGGGGTCAGGAAAATTGGATATTTTCACACTCCCGGGGTCAGGAAAGTTGGATTTTTTCACACTCCCGGGGTCAGGAAAATTTAATTTTTTTCACACTCCCGTGGTCAAGAAAATCAGATATTTTCACACTCCCGGGGTCAGGAAAATCAGATTTTTTTCATACTCCCGGGGTCGGGAAAATTGGATTTTTTTCACACTCCCGGGGTCAGAAAAATTGGATTTTTTTCACACTCCCAGGGTCAAGAAAATCACATTTGTTCACACTCCCGGGGTCAGGAAATTCTGATTTTTTTTCATACTCCCGGGGTCAGGAAAATCGGATATTTTCACACTGCCGGGGTCAGGAAAATTGGATTTTTTTAAACTCCCGGGGTCAGGAAATTCTGATTTTTTTCACACTCCTGGTGTTAGGAAAATCACATTTTTCACACTCCCGGGGTCAGGAGAATTGGGTTTTTTTCACAATCCCGGGGTCAAGAAAATCACATTTTTTCATACTCCCGGGGTCAAGAAAATCACATTTTTTACACTCCCGGGGTCAGGAAATTCTGATATTTTTCACACTCCCGGGGTCAGGAAAATCGGATATTTTCACACTTCCGGGGTCAGGAAAATCAGATTTTTTTCACATTCCCGGGTCAGGAAAATTGAATTTTTTTCACACTCCCGGGGTCAAGGAAATCACATTTTTTCACACTCCCGGGTTCCGGAGATTCTGATTTTTTTCACACTCCCGGTGTCTGGAAAATTGGATAATTTCATACTCCCGGGGTAAGGAAAACCAGATTTTTTTTAAATTCCCGGGGTCAGGAAAATTGGATATTTTCACACTCCCGGGGTCTGGAAAGTTGGATTTTTTCACACTCCCGGGGTCAGGAGAATTTAATTTTTTTCACACTCCCGTGGTCAAGAAAATCAGATATTTTCACACTCCCGGGGTCAGGAAAATCAGATTTTTTTCATACTCCCGGGGTCGGGAAAATTGGATTTTTTTCACACTCCCGGTTTCAGGAAAATCGGATTTTTTTCACACTCCCGGGGTCAGGAAAATTTACTTTTTTTCACACTCCCGGGGTCAAGTAAATCACATTTTTTCACACTCCCGGGGTCAGGAGAATTTAATTTTTTTCACACTCCCGGGGTCAAGAAAATCGGATATTTTTACACTCCCGGGATCAGGAAAATCAGATTTTTTTCAAACTCCCGGGGTCAGGAAAATCGGATTTTTTCCACACTCCCGGGGTCAGGAAAATTGGATTTTTTTCACACTCCCGGGGTCAGGAAAATCAGATTTTTTTTAAACTCCCGGGGTAAGGAAATTCTGATTTTTTTCACACTCCCGGGGTCAGGAAAATCGGATATTTTCACACTCCCGGTGTCAGGAAAATTGGATATTTTCATACTACCGGGGTCAGAAAAACCAGATTTTTTTCAAACTCCCGGGGTCAGGAAAATTGGATTTTTTTCACACTCCCAGGGTCAGGAAAATTGTATTATTTTCCCACTCCCGGGGTCAGGAAAATCGCATTTTTCATACTCCCGGGGTCAGGAAAATTGGATTTTTTCACACTCCCGGTGTCAGGAAAATTGGATTTTTTTCACACTCCCGGTGTCAGGAAAATTGGATATTTTCATACTCCCGGGGTCAGCAAAACCAGATTTTTTTCAAACTCCCAGGGTCAGGAAAATTGGATTTTTTTCACACTCCCGGCGTCAAGAAAATCGGATATTTTTACACTCCCGGGGTCAGGAAAATCAGATTTTTTTCAAACTCCCAGGGTCAGGAAAATCGGATTTTTTTCACACACCCGGGGTCAGGAAAATCGGATATTTTCACACTCCCGGGGTCAGGAAAATCAGATTTTTTTAAACTCCCGGGGTCAGGAAATTCTCATTTTTTTCACACTCCCGCGGTCAGGAAAATCGCATATTTTCACACTCCCGGTGTCAGGAAAATTGGATATTTTCATACTCCTGGGGTCAGGAAAATTGGATTTTTTTCACACTCCCGGGGTCAGGAAAATTGGGGTTTTTTTTCACACTCCTGGGGTCAAGAAAATCACATTTTTTCACACTCCCGTGGTCAGGAGATTCTGTTTTTTTTCACATTCCCGGGTTCAAGAAAATCGGATTTTTTTCACACTCCCGGAGTCAGGAAAATCGGATATTTTCACACTCCCGGGGTCAGGAAATTCTGATATTTTTCACACTCCCGGGGTCAAGAAAATCGGATATTTTTACACTCCCGGGATCAGGAAAATCAGATTTTTTTCAAACTCCCGGGGTCAGGAAAATCGGATTTTTTCCACACTCCCGGGGTCAGGAAAATCGGATATTTTCACACTCCCAGGGTCAGGAAAATCAGATTTTTTTAAACTCCCGGGGTCAGGAAATTTTCATTTTTTTCACACTCCCGGGGTCAGGAAAATTGGATTTTTTTCACACTCCCGGGGTCAGGAAAATCAGATTTTTTTTAAACTCCCGGGGTAAGGAAATTCTGATTTTTTTCACACTCCCGGGGTCAGGAAAATCGGATATTTTCACACTCCCGGTGTCAGGAAAATTGGATATTTTCATACTACCGGGGTCAGGAAAACCAGATTTTTTTCAAACTCCCGGGGTCAGGAAAATTGGATTTTTTTCACACTCCCAGGGTCAGGAAAATTGTATTATTTTCCCACTCCCGGGGTCAGGAAAATCGCATTTTTCATACTCCCGGGGTCAGGAAAATTGGATTTTTTCACACTCCCGGTGTCAGGAAAATTGGATTTTTTTCACACTCCCGGTGTCAGGAAAATTGGATATTTTCATACTCCCGGGGTCAGCAAAACCAGATTTTTTTCAAACTCCCAGGGTCAGGAAAATTGGATTTTTTTCACACTCCCGGCGTCAAGAAAATCGGATATTTTTACACTCCCGGGGTCAGGAAAATCAGATTTTTTTCAAACTCCCAGGGTCAGGAAAATCGGATTTTTTTCACACACCCGGGGTCAGGAAAATCGGATATTTTCACACTCCCGGGGTCAGGAAAATCAGATTTTTTTAAACTCCCGGGGTCAGGTAATTCTCATTTTTTTCACACTCCCGCGGTCAGGAAAATCGCATATTTTCACACTCCCGGTGTCAGGAAAATTGGATATTTTCATACTCCTGGGGTCAGGAAAATTGGATTTTTTTCACACTCCCGGGGTCAGGAAAATTGGGTTTTTTTTCACACTCCTGGGGTCAAGAAAATCACATTTTTTCACACTCCCGTGGTCAGGAGATTCTGTTTTTTTTCACATTCCCGGGTTCAAGAAAATCGGATTTTTTTCACACTCCCGGAGTCAGGAAAATCGGATATTTTCACACTCCCGGGGTCAGGAAAATCAGATTTTTTTAAACTCCCGGGGTCAGGAAATTCTGATTTTTTTTCACACTCCCGGGGTCAGGAAAATCTGATATTTTCACACTCCCGGTGTCAGGAAAATTGGATATTTTCATACTCCCGGGGTCAGGAAAACCAGATTTTTTTTAAACTCCCGGGGTCAGGAAAATTGGATTTTTTTCACAATCCCGGGGTCAGGAAAATTGGATATTTTCACACTCCCGGGGTCAGGAAAGTTGGATTTTTTCACACTCGCGGGGTCAGGAGAATTTAATTTTTTTCACACTCCCGTGGTCAAGAAAATCAGATATTTTCACACTCCCGGGGTCAGGAAAATCAGATTTTTTTCATACTCCCGGGGTCGGGAAAATTGGATTTTTTTCACACTCCCGGGGTCAGGAAAATCGGATTTTTTTCACACTCCCGGGGTCAGGAAATTTTGGTTTTTTTCACACTGCCGGGGTCAGGAAAATTTACTTTTTTTCACACTCCCGGGGTCAAGTAAATCACATTTTTTCACACTCCCGGGGTCAGGAGAATTTAATTTTTTTCACACTCCTGGGGTCAAGAAAATCGGATATTTTTACACTCCCGGGGTCAGGAAAATCAGATTTTTTTCAAACTCCCGGGGTCAGGAAAATCGGATTTTTTTTAACACTCCCGGGGTCAGGAAAATCGGATATTTTCACACTCCCAGGGTCAGGAAAATCAGATTTTTTTAAACTCCTGTGGTCAGGATATTCTCATTTTTTTCACACTCCCGGGGTCAGGAAAATGGCATATTTTCACACTCCCGGTGTCAGGAAAATTGGATATTTTCATACTCACGGGGTCAGCAAAACCAGATTTTTTTCAAACTCCCAGGGTCAGGAAAATTGGATTTTTTTCACACTCCCGGGGTCAGGAAAATTTAATTTTTTCACACTCCCGGGGTCAAGTAAATCACATTTTTTCACATTCCCAGGTCAGGAAAATTTAATGTTTTTCACACTCCCGGGGTCAGGAAAATCGGATATTTTCACACTCCCGGGGTCAGGAAAATCAGATTTTTTTTAAATTCCCGGGGTAAGGAAATTCTGATTTTTTTCACACTCCCGGGGTCAGGAAAATCAGATATTTTCACACTCCCGGTGTCAGGAAAATTGGATATTTTCATAATACCGGGGTCAGGAAAACCAGATTTTTTTCAAACTCCCGGGGTCAGGAAAATTGGATTTTTTTCACACTCCCGGGGTCAGGAAAATTGTATTATTTTCCCACTCCCGGGGTCAGGAAAATCGCATTTTTCATACTCCCGGGGTCAGGAAAATTGGATTTTTTCACACTCCCGGTGTCAGGAAAATTGGATTTTTTTCACACTCCCGGTGTCAGGAAAATTGGATTTTTTTCACACTCCCGGGGTCAGAAAAATTGGATTTTTTTCACACTCCCAGGGTCAAGAAAATCACATTTTTTCACACTCCCGGGGTCAGGAAATTCTGATTTTTTTTCATACTCCCGGGGTCAGGAAAATCGGATATTTTCACACTCCCGGGGTCAGGAAAATTGGATTTTTTTAAACTCCCGGGGTCAGGAAATTCTGATTTTTTTCACACTCCTGGTGTTAGGAAAATCACATTTTTCACACTCCCGGGGTGAGGAGAATTGGGTTTTTTTCACACTCCCGGGGTCAAGAAAATCATATTTTTTCATACTCCCGGGGTCAAGAAAATCACATTTTTTCACACTCCCGGGGTCAGGAAATTCTGATATTTTTCACACTCCCGTGGTCAGGAAAATCGGATATTTTCACACTTCCGGGGTCAGGAAAATCAGATTTTTTTCACACTCCCGGGTCAGGAAAATTGAATTTTTTTCACACTCCCGGGGTCAAGGAAATCACATTTTTTCACACTCCCGGGTTCCGGAGATTCTGATTTTTTTCACACTCCCGGGGTCAAGAAAATCACATTTTTCACACTCCCGGGGTCAGGAAAATTGGATTTTTTTCACACTCTCGGGGTCATTAGAATTTAATTTTTTTCACACTCCCAGGGGTCAAGAAAATCAGATATTTTCACACTCCCGGGGTCAGGAAAATTTAATTTTTTTCACACTCCCGGGGTCAAGAAAATCACATTTTTTTCACACTCCCGGGGTCAGGAAATTCTGATATTTTTCACACTCCCGGGGTCAGGAAAATCGGATATTTTCACACTCCCGGGGTCAGGAAAATCAGATTTTTTTCAAACTCCGGGGGTCGGGAAAATTGGATTTTTTTCACACTCCCGGGGTCAGGAAAGTCGGATTTTTTTTCACACTCCAGGGGTCAGGAAATTCTGATATTTTTCACACTCCCGGGGTCAGGAAAATCGGATATTTTCACACTCCCGGGGTCAAGAAAATTGGATTTTTTTCAAACTCCCGGGGTCAGGAAAATTGGATTTTTTTCACAATCCCGGGGTCAGGAAAATTGGATATTTTCACACTCCCGGGGTCAGGAAAGTTGGATTTTTTCACACTCGCGGGGTCAGGAGAATTTAATTTTTTTCACACTCCCGTGGTCAAGAAAATCAGATATTTTCACACTCCCGGGGTCAGGAAAATCAGATTTTTTTCATACTCCCGGGGTCGGGAAAATTGGATTTTTTTCACACTCCCGGGGTCAGGAAAATCGGATTTTTTTCACACTCCCGGGGTCAGGAAATTTTGGTTTTTTTCACACTGCCGGGGTCAGGAAAATTTACTTTTTTTCACACTCCCAGGGTCAAGAAAATCACATTTTTTCACACTCCCGGGGTCAGGAAATTCTGATTTTTTTTCATACTCCCGGGGTCAGGAAAATCGGATATTTTCACACTCCCGGGGTCAGGAAAATTGGATTTTTTTAAACTCCCGGGGTCAGGAAATTCTGATTTTTTTCACACTCCTGGTGTTAGGAAAATCACATTTTTCACACTCCCGGGGTGAGGAGAATTGGGTTTTTTTCACACTCCCGGGGTCAAGAAAATCATATTTTTTCATACTCCCGGGGTCAAGAAAATCACATTTTTTCACACTCCCGGGGTCAGGAAATTCTGATATTTTTCACACTCCCGTGGTCAGGAAAATCGGATATTTTCACACTTCCGGGGTCAGGAAAATCAGATTTTTTTCACACTCCCGGGTCAGGAAAATTGAATTTTTTTCACACTCCCGGGGTCAAGGAAATCACATTTTTTCACACTCCCGGGTTCCGGAGATTCTGATTTTTTTCACACTCCCGGGGTCAAGAAAATCACATTTTTCACACTCCCGGGGTCAGGAAAATTGGATTTTTTTCACACTCTCGGGGTCATTAGAATTTAATTTTTTTCACACTCCCAGGGGTCAAGAAAATCAGATATTTTCACACTCCCGGGGTCAGGAAAATTTAATTTTTTTCACACTCCCGGGGTCAAGAAAATCACATTTTTTTCACACTCCCGGGGTCAGGAAATTCTGATATTTTTCACACTCCCGGGGTCAGGAAAATCGGATATTTTCACACTCCCGGGGTCAGGAAAATCAGATTTTTTTCAAACTCCGGGGGTCGGGAAAATTGGATTTTTTTCACACTCCCGGGGTCAGGAAAGTCGGATTTTTTTTCACACTCCAGGGGTCAGGAAATTCTGATATTTTTCACACTCCCGGGGTCAGGAAAATCGGATATTTTCACACTCCCGGGGTCAAGAAAATTGGATTTTTTTCAAACTCCCGGGGTCAGGAAAATTGGATTTTTTTCACAATCCCGGGGTCAGGAAAATTGGATATTTTCACACTCCCGGGGTCAGGAAAGTTGGATTTTTTCACACTCGCGGGGTCAGGAGAATTTAATTTTTTTCACACTCCCGTGGTCAAGAAAATCAGATATTTTCACACTCCCGGGGTCAGGAAAATCAGATTTTTTTCATACTCCCGGGGTCGGGAAAATTGGATTTTTTTCACACTCCCGGGGTCAGGAAAATCGGATTTTTTTCACACTCCCGGGGTCAGGAAATTTTGGTTTTTTTCACACTGCCGGGGTCAGGAAAATTTACTTTTTTTCACACTCCCAGGGTCAAGAAAATCACATTTTTTCACACTCCCGGGGTCAGGAAATTCTGATTTTTTTTCATACTCCCGGGGTCAGGAAAATCGGATATTTTCACACTCCCGGGGTCAGGAAAATTGGATTTTTTTAAACTCCCGGGGTCAGGAAATTCTGATTTTTTTCACACTCCTGGTGTTAGGAAAATCACATTTTTCACACTCCCGGGGTGAGGAGAATTGGGTTTTTTTCACACTCCCGGGGTCAAGAAAATCATATTTTTTCATACTCCCGGGGTCAAGAAAATCACATTTTTTCACACTCCCGGGGTCAGGAAATTCTGATATTTTTCACACTCCCGTGGTCAGGAAAATCGGATATTTTCACACTTCCGGGGTCAGGAAAATCAGATTTTTTTCACACTCCCGGGTCAGGAAAATTGAATTTTTTTCACACTCCTGGTGTTAGGAAAATCACATTTTTCACACTCCCGGGGTGAGGAGAATTGGGTTTTTTTCACACTCCCGGGGTCAAGAAAATCATATTTTTTCATACTCCCGGGGTCAAGAAAATCACATTTTTTCACACTCCCGGGGTGAGGAGAATTGGGTTTTTTTCACACTCCCGGGGTCAAGAAAATCATATTTTTTCATACTCCCGGGGTCAAGAAAATCACATTTTTTCACACTCCCGGGGTCAGGAAATTCTGATATTTTTCACACTCCCGGGGTCAGGAAAATCGGATATTTTCACACTCCCGGGGTCAAGAAAATTGGATTTTTTTCAAACTCCCGGGGTCAGGAAAATTGGATTTTTTTCACAATCCCGGGGTCAGGAAAATTGGATATTTTCACACTCCCGGGGTCAGGAAAGTTGGATTTTTTCACACTCGCGGGGTCAGGAGAATTTAATTTTTTTCACACTCCCGTGGTCAAGAAAATCAGATATTTTCACACTCCAGGGGTCAGGAAATTCTGATATTTTTCACACTCCCGGGGTCAGGAAAATCGGATATTTTAACACTCCCGGGGTCAAGAAAATTGGATTTTTTTCAAACTCCCGGGGTCAGGAAAATTGGATTTTTTTCACACTCCCGGGGTCAGGAAAATTGGATTTTTTTCACACTCCCGGGGTCAGAAAAATTGGATTATTTTCACACTCCCGGGGTCAGGAAAATCAGAATTTTTTAAACTCCCGGGGTCAGGAAATTCTCAGTTTTTTTCACACTCCCGGGGTCAGGAATATCGCATATTTTCACACTCCCGGTGTCAGGAAAATTGGATATTTTCATACTCCCGGGGTCAGCAAAACCAGATTTTTTTCAAACTCCCAGGGTCAGGAAAATTGGATTTTTTTTACACTCCCGGGGTCAAGAAAATCGGATATTTTTACACTCCCGGGGTCAGGAAAATCAGATTTTTTTCAAACTCCCAGGGTCAGGAAAATCGGATTTTTTTCACACACCCGGGGTCAGGAAAATCGGATATTTTCACACTCCCGGGGTCAGGAAAATCAGATTTTTTTAAACTCCCGGGGTCAGGAAATTCTCATTTTTTTCACACTCCCGCGGTCAGGAAAATCGCATATTTTCACACTCCCGGGGTCAGGAAAATCAGATTTTTTTCATACTCCTGGGGTCAGGAAAATTGGATTTTTTTCATACTCCTGGGGTCAGGAAAATTGGATTTTTTTCACACTCCCGGGGTCAGGAAAATTGGGTTTTTTTCACACTCCTGGGGTCAAGAAAATCACATTTTTTCACACTCCCGTGGTCAGGAGATTCTGGTTTTTTTTCACATTCCCGGGTTCAAGAAAATCGGATTTTTTTCATACTCCCGGGGTCAGGAAAATCGGATATTTTCACACTCCCGGGGTCAGGAAAATCAGATATTTTCACACTTCCGGGGTCAGGAAAATTGGGTTTTTTTCACACTCCTGGGGTCAAGAAAATCACATTTTTTCACACTCCCGTGGTCAGGAGATTCTGGTTTTTTTTCACATTCCCGGGTTCAAGAAAATCGGATTTTTTTCATACTCCCGGGGTCAGGAAAATCGGATATTTTCACACTCCCAGGGGTCAAGAAAATCAGATATTTTCACACTCCCGGGGTCAGGAAAATTTAATTTTTTTCACACTCCCGGGGTCAAGAAAATCACATTTTTTTCACACTCCCGGGGTCAGGAAATTCTGATATTTTTCACACTCCCGGGGTCAGGAAAATCGGATATTTTCACACTCCCGGGGTCAGGAAAATCAGATTTTTTTCAAACTCCGGGGGTCGGGAAAATTTGATTTTTTTCACACTCCCGGGGTCAGGAAAGTCGGATTTTTTTTCACACTCCCGGGGTCAGGAAATTTTGGTTTTTTTCACACTGCCGGGGTCAGGAAAATTTACTTTTTTTTCACACTCCCGGGGTCAAGAAAATCACATTTTTTCACACTCCTGGGGTCAGGAAATTCTGATTTTTTTGCACGCTCCCAGTGTTAGGAAAATCACATTTTTCACACTCCCGGGGTCAGGAGAATTGGATTTTTTTCACACTCCCGGGGTCAGGAAAATTGGATTTTTTTCACACTCCCGGGGTCAGAAAGATTGGATTTTTTTTCACACTCCCGGGGTCAAGAAAATCAGATATTTTCACACTCCAGGGGTCAGGAAATTCTGATATTTTTCACACTCCCGGGGTCAGGAAAATCGGATATTTTCACACTCCCGGGGTCAAGAAAATTGGATTTTTTTCAAACTCCCGGGGTCAGGAAAATTGGATTTTTTTCACACTCCCGGGGTCAGGAAAATTGGATTTTTTTCACACTCCCGGGGTCAGAAAAATTGGATTATTTTCACACTCCCGGGGTCAGGAAAATCAGATTTTTTTAAACTCCCAGGGTCAGGAAATTCTCAGTTTTTTTCACACTCCCGGGGTCAGGAAAATCGCATATTTTCACACTCCCGGTGTCAGGAAAATTGGATATTTTCATACTCCCGGGGTCAGCAAAACCAGATTTTTTTCAAACTCCCAGGGTCAGGAAAATTGGATTTTTTTTACACTCCCGGGGTCAAGAAAATCGGATATTTTTACACTCCCGGGGTCAGGAAAATCAGATTTTTTTCAAACTCCCAGGGTCAGGAAAATCGGATTTTTTTCATACTCCCGGGGTCAGGAAAATCGGATATTTTCACACTCCCAGGGGTCAAGAAAATCAGATATTTTCACACTCCCGGGGTCAGGAAAATTTAATTTTTTTCACACTCCCGGGGTCAGGAAAATCGGATATTTTCACACTCCCAGGGGTCAAGAAAATCAGATATTTTCACACTCCCGGGGTCAGGAAATTCTCATTTTTTTCACACTCCCGCGGTCAGGAAAATCGCATATTTTCACACTCCCGGGGTCAGGAAAATCAGATTTTTTTCAAACTCCCGAGGACAGGAAAATCAGATTTTTTTCATACTCCTGGGGTCAGGAAAATTGGATATTTTCATACTCCCGGGGTCAGCAAAACCAGATTTTTTTCAAACTCCCAGGGTCAGGAAAATCGGATATTTTCACACTCCCGGTGTCAGGAAAATTGGATATTTTCATACTACCGGGGTCAGGAAAACCAGATTTTTTTCAAACTCCCGGGGTCAGGAAAATTGGATTTTTTTCACACTCCCAGGGTCAGGAAAATTGTATTATTTTCCCACTCCCGGGGTCAGGAAAATCGCATTTTTCATACTCCCGGGGTCAGGAAAATTGGATTTTTTCACACTCCCGGTGTCAGGAAAATTGGATTTTTTTCACACTCCCGGTGTCAGGAAAATTGGATATTTTCATACTCCCGGGGTCAGCAAAACCAGATTTTTTCAAACTCCCAGGGTCAGGAAAATTGGATTTTTTTCACACTCCCGGCGTCAAGAAAATCGGATATTTTTACACTCCCGGGGTCAGGAAAATCAGATTTTTTTCAAACTCCCAGGGTCAGGAAAATCGGATTTTTTTCACACACCCGGGGTCAGGAAAATCGGATATTTTCACACTCCCGGGGTCAGGAAAATCAGATTTTTTTAAACTCCCGGGGTCAGGAAATTCTCATTTTTTTCACACTCCCGCGGTCAGGAAAATCGCATATTTTCACACTCCCGGTGTCAGGAAAATTGGATATTTTCATACTCCTGGGGTCAGGAAAATTGGATTTTTTTCACACTCCCGGGGTCAGGAAAATTGGGTTTTTTTTCACACTCCTGGGGTCAAGAAAATCACATTTTTTCACACTCCCGTGGTCAGGAGATTCTGTTTTTTTTCACATTCCCGGGTTCAAGAAAATCGGATTTTTTTCACACTCCCGGAGTCAGGAAAATCGGATATTTTCACACTCCCGGGGTCAGGAAAATCAGATTTTTTTAAACTCCCGGGGTCAGGAAATTCTGATTTTTTCCACACTCCCGGGGTCAGGAAAATCTGATATTTTCACACTCCCGGTGTCAGGAAAATTGGATATTTTCATACTCCCGGGGTAAGGAAAACCAGATTTTTTTTAAACTCCCGGGGTCAGGAAAATTGGATTTTTTTCACACTCCCGGGGTCAGGAAAATTGGATATTTTCACACTCCCGGGGTCAGGAAAGTTGGATTTTTTCACACTCGCGGGGTCAGGAGAATTTAATTTTTTTCACACTCCCGTGGTCAAGAAAATCAGATATTTTCACACTCCCGGGGTCAGGAAAATCAGATTTTTTTCATACTCCCGGGGTCGGGAAAATTGGATTTTTTTCACACTCCCGGGGTCAGGAAAATCGGATTTTTTTCACACTCCCGGGGTCAGGAAATTTTGGTTTTTTTCACACTGCCGGGGTCAGGAAAATTTACTTTTTTTCACACTCCCGGGGTCAAGTAAATCACATTTTTTCACACTCCCGGGGTCAGGAGAATTTAATTTTTTTCACACTCCTGGGGTCAAGAAAATCGGATATTTTTACACTCCCGGGGTCAGGAAAATCAGATTTTTTTCAAACTCCCGGGGTCAGGAAAATCGGATTTTTTTTAACACTCCCGGGGTCAGGAAAATCGGATATTTTCACACTCCCAGGGTCAGGAAAATCAGATTTTTTTAAACTCCTGTGGTCAGGATATTCTCATTTTTTTCACACTCCCGGGGTCAGGAAAATGGCATATTTTCACACTCCCGGTGTCAGGAAAATTGGATATTTTCATACTCACGGGGTCAGCAAAACCAGATTTTTTTCAAACTCCCAGGGTCAGGAAAATTGGATTTTTTTCACACTCCCGGGGTCAGGAAAATTTAATTTTTTCACACTCCCGGGGTCAAGTAAATCACATTTTTTCACATTCCCAGGTCAGGAAAATTTAATGTTTTTCACACTCCCGGGGTCAGGAAAATCGGATATTTTCACACTCCCGGGGTCAGGAAAATCAGATTTTTTTTAAACTCCCGGGGTAAGGAAATTCTGATTTTTTTCACACTCCCGGGGTCAGGAAAATCAGATATTTTCACACTCCCGGTGTCAGGAAAATTGGATATTTTCATAATACCGGGGTCAGGAAAACCAGATTTTTTTCAAACTCCCGGGGTCAGGAAAATTGGATTTTTTTCACACTCCCGGGGTCAGGAAAATTGTATTATTTTCCCACTCCCGGGGTCAGGAAAATCGCATTTTTCATACTCCCGGGGTCAGGAAAATTGGATTTTTTCACACTCCCGGTGTCAGGAAAATTGGATTTTTTTTCACACTCCCTGTGTCAGGAAAATTGGATTTTTTTCACACTCCCGGGGTCAGAAAAATTGGATTTTTTTCACACTCCCAGGGTCAAGAAAATCACATTTTTTCACACTCCCGGGGTCAGGAAATTCTGATTTTTTTTCATACTCCCGGGGTCAGGAAAATCGGATATTTTCACACTCCCGGGGTCAGGAAAATTGGATTTTTTTAAACTCCCGGGGTCAGGAAATTCTGATTTTTTTCACACTCCTGGTGTTAGGAAAATCACATTTTTCACACTCCCGGGGTCAGGAGAATTGGGTTTTTTTCACACTCCCGGGGTCAAGAAAATCACATTTTTTCATACTCCCGGGGTCAAGAAAATCACATTTTTTCACACTCCCGGGGTCAGGAAATTCTGATATTTTTCACACTCCCGTGGTCAGGAAAATCGGATATTTTCACACTTCCGGGGTCAGGAAAATCAGATTTTTTTCACATTCCCGGGTCAGGAAAATTGAATTTTTTTCACACTCCCGGGGTCAAGGAAATCACATTTTTTCACACTCCCGGGTTCCGGAGATTCTGATTTTTTTCACACTCCCGGGGTCAAGAAAATCACATTTTTCACACTCCCGGGGTCAGGAAAATTGGATTTTTTTCACACACTCGGGGTCAGGAGAATTTAATTTTTTTCACACTCCCAGGGGTCAAGAAAATCAGATATTTTCACACTCCCGGGGTCAGGAAAATTTAATTTTTTTCACACTCCCGGGGTCAAGAAAATCACATTTTTTTCACACTCCCGGGGTCAGGAAATTCTGATATTTTTCACACTCCCGGGGTCAGGAAAATCGGATATTTTCACACTCCCGGGGTCAGGAAAATCAGATTTTTTTCAAACTCCCGGGGACGGGAAAATTGGATTTTTTTCACACTCCCGGGGTCAGGAAAGTCGGATTTTTTTTCACACTCCCGGGGTCAGGAAATTTTGGTTTTTTTCACACTGCCAGGGTCAGGAAAATTTACTTTTTTTTCACACTCCCGGGGTCAAGAAAATCACATTTTTTCACACTCCCGGGGTCAGGAAATTCTGATTTTTTTGCACGCTCCCAGTGTTAGGAAAATCACATTTTTCACACTCCCGGGGTCAGGAAAATTGGATTTTTTTCACACTCCCGGGGTCAGGAAAATTGGATTTTTTTCACACTCCCGGGGTCAAGAAAATCACATTTTTTCACACTCCCGGGTTCAGGAGAATTTAATTTTTTTCACACTCCCGGGGTCAAGAAAATCAGATATTTTCACACTCCATGGGTCAGGAAATGCTGATATTTTTCACACTCCCGGGGTCAGGAAAATCGGATATTTTCACACTCCCGGGGTCAAGAAAATTGGATTTTTTTCAAACTCCCGGGGTCAGGAAAATTGGATTTTTTTCACACTCCCGGGGTCAGGAAAATTGGATTTTTTTCACACTCCCGGGGTCAGAAAAATTGGATTATTTTCACACTCCCGGGGTCAGGAAAATCAGATTTTTTTAAACTCCCGGGGTCAGGAAATTCTCAGTTTTTTTCACACTCCCGGGGTCAGGAAAATCGCATATTTTCACACTCCCGGTGTCAGGAAAATTGGATATTTTCATACTCCCGGGGTCAGCAAAACCAGATTTTTTTCAAACTCCCAGGGTCAGGAAAATTGGATTTTTTTTACACTCCCGGGGTCAAGAAAATCGGATATTTTTACACTCCCGGGGTCAGGAAAATCAGATTTTTTTCAAACTCCCAGGGTCAGGAAAATCGGATTTTTTTCACACACCCAGGGTTAGGAAAATCGGATATTTTCACACTCCCGGGTTCAGGAAAATCAGATTTTTTTAAACTCCCGGGGTCAGGAAATTCTCATTTTTTTCACACTCCCGCGGTCAGGAAAATCGCATATTTTCACAATCCCGGGGTCAGGAAAATCAGATTTTTTTCAAACTCCCGAGGACAGGAAAATCAGATTTTTTTCATACGCCTGGGGTCAGGAAAATTGGATTTTTTTCACACTCCCGGGGTCAGGAAAATTGGATTTTTTTCTCACTCCCGGGGTCAGGAAAGTCGGATTTTTTTCACACTCCCGGGGTCAGGAAATTTTGGTTTTTTTCACACTGCCGGGGTCAGGAAAATTTACTTTTTTTTCACACTCCCGGGGTCAAGAAAATCACATTTTTTCACACTCCCGGGGTATGGAAATTCTGATTTTTTTGCACGCTCCCTGTGTTAGGAAAATCACATTTTTCACAATCCCGGGGTCAGGAAAATTGGATTTTTTTCACACTCCCGGGGTCAGGAAAATTGGATTTTTTTCACACTCCCGGGGTCAAGAAAATCACATTTTTTCACACTCCCGGGTTCAGGAGAATTTAATTTTTTTCACACTCCCGGGGTGAAGAAAATCAGATATTTTTACACTCCATGGGTCTGGAAATTCTGATATTTTTCACACTCCCGGGGTCAGGAAAATCGGATATATTCACACTCCCGGGGTCAAGAAAATTGGATTTTTTTCAAACTCCCGGGGTCAGGAAAATTGGATTTTTTTCACACTCCCGGGGTCAGGAAAATTTGATTTTTTTCACACTCCCGGGGTCAGAAAAATTGGATTATTTTCACACTCCCGGGGTCAGGAAAATCAGATTTTTTTAAACTCCCGGGGTCAGGAAATTCTCAGTTTTTTTCACACTCCCGGGGTCAGGAAAATCGCATATTTTCACACTCCCGGTGTCAGGAAAATTGGATATTTTCATACTCCCGGGGTCAGCAAAACCAGATTTTTTTCAAACTCCCAGGGTCAGGAAAATTGGATTTTTTTTACACTCCCGGGGTCAAGAAAATCGGATATTTTTACACTCCCGGGGTCAGGAAAATCAGATTTTTTTCAAACTCCCAGGGTCAGGAAAATTGGATTTTTTTCACACACCCAGGGTCAGGAAAATCGGATATTTTCACACTCCCGGGGTCAGGAAAATCAGATTTTTTTAAACTCCCGGGGTCAGGAAATTCTCATTTTTTTCACACTCCCGCGGTCAGGAAAATCGCATATTTTCACAATCCCGGGGTCAGGAAAATCAGATTTTTTTCAAACTCCCGAGGACAGGAAAATCAGATTTTTTTCATACTCCTGGGGTCAGGAAAATTGGATTTTTTTCACACTCCCGGGGTCAGGAAAATTGGGTTTTTTTCACACTCCCGGGGTCAGAAAAATTGGATTATTTTCACACTCCCGGGGTCAGGAAAATCAGATTTTTTTAAACTCCCGGGGTCAGGAAATTCTCAGTTTTTTTCACACTCCCGGGGTCAGGAAAATCGCATATTTTCACACTCCCGGTGTCAGGAAAATTGGATATTTTCATACTCCCGGGGTCAGCAAAACCAGATTTTTTTCAAACTCCCAGGGTCAGGAAAATTGGATTTTTTTTACACTCCCGGGGTCAAGAAAATCGGATATTTTTACACTCCCGGGGTCAGGAAAATCAGATTTTTTTCAAACTCCCAGGGTCAGGAAAATTGGATTTTTTTCACACACCCAGGGTCAGGAAAATCGGATATTTTCACACTCCCGGGGTCAGGAAAATCAGATTTTTTTAAACTCCCGGGGTCAGGAAATTCTCATTTTTTTCACACTCCCGCGGTCAGGAAAATCGCATATTTTCACAATCCCGGGGTCAGGAAAATCAGATTTTTTTCAAACTCCCGAGGACAGGAAAATCAGATTTTTTTCATACTCCTGGGGTCAGGAAAATTGGATTTTTTTCACACTCCCGGGGTCAGGAAAATTGGGTTTTTTTCACACTCCTGGGGTCAAGAAAATCACATTTTTTCACACTCCCGTGGTCAGGAGATTATGGTTTTTTTTCACATTCCCGGGGTCAGGAAATTCTGATTTTTTCCACACTCCCGGGGTCAGGAAAATCGCATATTTTCACACTCCCGGTGTCAGGAAAATTGGATATTTTCATACTCCCGGGGTCAGCCAAACCAGATTTTTTTCAAACTCCCAGGGTCAGGAAAATTGGATTTTTTTCACACTCCCGGGGTCAGGAAAATTTAATTTTTTCACACTCCCGGGGTCAAGTAAATCACATTTTTTCACATTCCCAGGTCAGGAGAATTTAATTTTTTTCACACTCCCGGGGTCAGGAAAATCGGATATTTTCACACTCCCGGGGTCAGGAAAATCAGATTTTTTTTAAACTCCCGGGGTAAGGAAATTCTGATTTTTTTCACACTCCCGGGGTCAGGAAAATCAGATATTTTCACACTCCCGGTGTCAGGAAAATTGGATATTTTCATACTACCGGGGTCAGGAAAACCAGATTTTTTTCAAACTCCCGGGGTCAGGAAAATTGGATTTTTTTCACACTCCCGGGGTCAGGAAAATTGTATTATTTTCCCACTCCCGGGGTCAGGAAAATCGCATTTTTCATACTCCCGGGGTCAGGAAAATTGGATTTTTTCACACTCCCGGTGTCAGGAAAATTGGATTTTTTTCACACTCCCGGTGTCAGGAAAATTGGATTTTTTTCACACTCCCGGGGTCAGAAAAATTGGATTTTTTTCACACTCCCAGGGTCAAGAAAATCACATTTTTTCACACTCCCGGGGTCAGGAAATTCTGATTTTTTTTCATACTCCCGGGGTCAGGAAAATCGGATATTTTCACACTCCCGGGGTCAGGAAAATTGGATTTTTTTAAACTCCTGGGGTCATGAAATTCTGATTTTTTTCACACTCCCGGGGTCAGGAAATTCTGATATTTTTCACACTCCCGGGGTCAGGAAAATCGGATATTTTCACACTTCCGGGGTCAGGAAAATTTAATTTTTTTCACACTCCCGGGGTCAAGAAAATCACATTTTTTTCACACTCCCGGGGTCAGGAAATTCTGATATTTTTCACACTCCCGGGGTCAGGAAAATCGGATATTTTCACACTCCCGGGGTCAGGAAAATCAGATTTTTTTCAAACTCCCGGGGTCGGGAAAATTGGATTTTTTTCACACTCCCGGGGTCAGGAAAGTCGGATTTTTTTTCAAACTCCCGGGGTCAGGAAATTTTGGTTTTTTTCACACTGCCGGGGTCAGGAAAATTTAATTTTTTTTCACACTCCCGGGGTCAGGAAAATTGGATTTTTTTCACACTCCCGGGGTCAAGAAAATCACATTTTTTCACACTCCCGGGTTCAGGAGAATTTAATTTTTTTCACACTCCCGGGGTCAAGAAAATCAGATATTTTCACACTCCCGGGGTCAGCAAAACCAGATTTTTTTCAAACTCCCAGGGTCAGGAAAATTGGATTTTTTTTACACTCCCGGGGTCAAGAAAATCGGATATTTTTACACTCCCGGGGTCAGGAAAATCAGATTTTTTTCAAACTCCCAGGGTCAGGAAAATCGGATTTTTTTCACACACCCAGGGTCAGGAAAATCGGATATTTTCACACTCCCGGGTTCAGGAAAATCAGATTTTTTTAAACTCCCGGGGTCAGGAAATTCTCATTTTTTTCACACTCCCGCGGTCAGGAAAATCGCATATTTTCACAATCCCGGGGTCAGGAAAATCAGATTTTTTTCAAACTCCCGAGGACAGGAAAATCAGATTTTTTTCATACGCCTGGGGTCAGGAAAATTGGATTTTTTTCACACTCCCGGGGTCAGGAAAATTGGATTTTTTTCACACTCCCGGGGTCAGGAAAGTCGGATTTTTTTTCACACTCCCGGGGTCAGGAAATTTTGGTTTTTTTCACACTGCCGGGGTCAGGAAAATTTACTTTTTTTTCACACTCCCGGGGTCAAGAAAATCACATTTTTTCACACTCCCGGGGTATGGAAATTCTGATTTTTTTGCACGCTCCCAGTGTTAGGAAAATCACATTTTTCACACTCCCGGGGTCAGGAAAATTGGATTTTTTTCACACTCCCGGGGTCAGGAAAATTGGATTTTTTTCACACTCCCGGGGTCAAGAAAATCACATTTTTTCACACTCCCGGGTTCAGGAGAATTTAATTTTTTTCACACTCCCGGGGTGAAGAAAATCAGATATTTTCACACTCCATGGGTCTGGAAATTCTGATATTTTTCACACTCCCGGGGTCAGGAAAATCGGATATTTTCACACTCCCGGGGTCAAGAAAATTGGATTTTTTTCAAACTCCCGGGGTCAGGAAAATTGGATTTTTTTCACACTCCCGGGGTCAGGAAAATTTGATTTTTTTCACACTCCCGGGGTCAGAAAAATTGGATTATTTTCACACTCCCGGGGTCAGGAAAATCAGATTTTTTTAAACTCCCGGGGTCAGGAAATTCTCAGTTTTTTTCACACTCCCGGGGTCAGGAAAATCGCATATTTTCACACTCCCGGTGTCAGGAAAATTGGATATTTTCATACTCCCGGGGTCAGCAAAACCAGATTTTTTTCAAACTCCCAGGGTCAGGAAAATTGGATTTTTTTTACACTCCCGGGGTCAAGAAAATCGGATATTTTTACACTCCCGGGGTCAGGAAAATCAGATTTTTTTCAAATTCCCAGGGTCAGGAAAATCGGATTTTTTTCACACACCCAGGGTCAGGAAAATCGGATATTTTCACACTCCCGGGGTCAGGAAAATCAGATTTTTTTAAACTCCCGGGGTCAGGAAATTCTCATTTTTTTCACACTCCCGCGGTCAGGAAAATCGCATATTTTCACAATCCCGGGGTCAGGAAAATCAGATTTTTTTCAAACTCCCGAGGACAGGAAAATCAGATTTTTTTCATACTCCTGGGGTCAGGAAAATTGGATTTTTTTCAAACTCCCAGGGTCAGGAAAATTGGATTTTTTTCACACTCCCGGGGTCAGGAAAATTTAATTTTTTCACACTCCCGGGGTCAAGTAAATCACATTTTTTCACATTCCCAGGTCAGGAGAATTTAATTTTTTTCACACTCCCGAGGTCAGGAAAATCGGATATTTTCACACTCCCGGGGTCAGGAAAATCAGATTTTTTTTAAACTCCCGGGGTAAGGAAATTCTGATTTTTTTCACACTCCCGGGGTCAGGAAAATCAGATATTTTCACACTCCCGGTGTCAGGAAAATTGGATATTTTCATACTACCGGGGTCAGGAAAACCAGATTTTTTTCAAACTCCCGGGGTCAGGAAAATTGGATTTTTTTCACACTCCCGGGGTCAGGAAAATTGTATTATTTTCCCACTCCCGGGGTCAGGAAAATCGCATTTTTCATACTCCCGGGGTCAGGAAAATTGGATTTTTTCACACTCCCGGTGTCAGGAAAATTGGATTTTTTTCACACTCCCGGTGTCAGGAAAATTGGATTTTTTTCACACTCCCGGGGTCAGAAAAATTGGATTTTTTTCACACTCCCAGGGTCAAGAAAATCACATTTTTTCACACTCCCGGGGTCAGGAAATTCTGATTTTTTTTCATACTCCCGGGGTCAGGAAAATCGGATATTTTCACACTCCCGGGGTCAGGAAAATTGGATTTTTTTAAACTCCTGGGGTCATGAAATTCTGATTTTTTTCACACTCCTGGTGTTAGGAAAATCACATTTTTCACACTTCCGGGGTCAGGAGAATTGGGTTTTTTTCACACTCCCGGGGTCAAGAAAATCACATTTTTTCATACTCCCGGGGTCAAGAAAATCACATTTTTTCACACTCCCGGGGTCAGGAAATTCTGATATTTTTCACACTCCCGGGGTCAGGAAAATTGGATATTTTCACACTTCCGGGGTCAGGAAAATTTAATTTTTTTCACACTCCCGGGGTCAAGAAAATCACATTTTTTTCACACTCCCGGGGTCAGGAAATTCTGATATTTTTCACACTCCCGGGGTCAGGAAAATCGGATATTTTCACACTCCCGGGGTCAGGAAAATCAGATTTTTTTCAAACTCCCGGGGTCGGGAAAATTGGATTTTTTTCACACTCCCGGGGTCAGGAAAGTCGGATTTTTTTTCAAACTCCCGGGGTCAGGAAATTTTGGTTTTTTTCACACTGCCGGGGTCAGGAAAATTTACTTTTTTTTCACACTCCCGGGGTCAGGAAAATTGGATTTTTTTCACACTCCCGGGGTCAGGAAAATTGGATTTTTTTCACACTCCCGGGGTCAAGAAAATCACATTTTTTCACACTCCCGGGTTCAGGAGAATTTAATTTTTTTCACACTCCCGGGGTCAAGAAAATCAGATATTTTCACACTCCAGGGGTCAGGAAATTCTGATATTTTTCACACTCCCGGGGTCAGGAAAATCGGATATTTTCACACTCCCGGGGTCAAGAAAATTGGATTTTTTTCAAACTCCCGGGGTCAGGAAAATTGGATTTTTTTCACACTCCCGGGGTCAGGAAAATTGGATTTTTTTCACACTCCCGGGGTCAGAAAAATTGGATTATTTTCACACTCCCGGGGTCAGGAAAATCAGATTTTTTTAAACTCCCGGAGTCAGGAAATTCTCAGTTTTTTTCACACTCCCGGTGTCAGGAAAATCGCATATTTTCACACTCCCGGTGTCAGGAATATTGGATATTTTCATACTCCCGGGGTCAGCAAAACCAGATTTTTTTCAAACTCCCAGGGTCAGGAAAATTGGATTTTTTTTACACTCCCGGGGTCAAGAAAATCGGATATTTTTACACTCCCGGGGTCAGGAAAATCAGATTTTTTTCAAACTGCCAGGGTCAGGAAAATCGGATTTTTTTCACACACCCGGGGTCAGGAAAATCGGATATTTTCACACTCCCGGGGTCAGGAAAATCAGATTTTTTTCAAACTCCCGAGGACAGGAAAATCAGATTTTTTTCATACTCCTGGGGTCAGGAAAATTGGATTTTTTTCACACTCCCGGGGTCAGGAAAATTGGGTTTTTTTCACACTCCTGGGGTCAAGAAAATCACATTTTTTCACACTCCCGTGGTCAGGAGATTCTGGTTTTTTTTCACATTCCCGGGTTCAAGAAAATCGGATTTTTTTCATACTCCCGGGGTCAGGAAAATCGGATATTTTCACACTCCCGGGGTCAGGAAAATCAGATTTTTTAAAACTCCCGGGGTCAGGAAATTCTGATTTTTTCCACACTCCCGGGGTCAGGAAAATCTGATATTTTCACACTCCCGGTGTCAGGAAAATTGGATATTTTCATACTCCCGGGGTAAGGAAAACCAGATTTTTTTTAAACTCCCGGGGTCAGGAAAATTGGATTTTTTTCACACTCCCGGGGTCAGGAAAATTGGATATTTTCACACTCCCGGTGTCAGGAAAGTTGGATTTTTTTCACACTCCCGGGGTCAGGAGAATTTAATTTTTTTCACACTCCTGGGGTCAAGAAAATCGGATATTTTTACACTCCCGGGGTCAGGAAAATCAGATTTTTTTCAAACTCCCGGGGTCAGGAAAATCGGATTTTTTTCACACTCCCGGGGTCAGGAAAATCGCATATTTTCACACTCCCGGTGTCAGGAAAATTGGATATTTTCATACTCCCGGGGTCAGCCAAACCAGATTTTTTTCACACTCCCGGGGTCAGGAAAATTTAATTTTTTCACACTCCCGGGGTCAAGTAAATCACATTTTTTCACATTCCCAGGTCAGGAAAATTGGATTTTTTTCACACTCCCGGGGTCAGGAAAATTGTATTATTTTCCCACTCCCGGGGTCAGGAAAATCGCATTTTTCATACTCCCGGGGTCAGGAAAATTGGATTTTTTCACACTCCCGGTGTCAGGAAAATTGGATTTTTTTCACACTCCCGGTGTCAGGAAAATTGGATTTTTTTCACACTCCCGGGGTCAGAAAAATTGGATTTTTTTCACACTCCCAGGGTCAAGAAAATCACATTTTTTCACACTCCCGGGGTCAGGAAATTCTGATTTTTTTTCATACTCCCGGGGTCAGGAAAATTGGATATTTTCACACTCCCGGGGTCAGGAAAATTGGATTTTTTTAAACTCCTGGGGTCATGAAATTCTGATTTTTTTCACACTCCTGGTGTTAGGAAAATCACATTTTTCACACTCCCGGGGTCAGGAGAATTGGGTTTTTTTCACACTCCCGGGGTCAAGAAAATCACATTTTTTCATACTCCCGGGGTCAAGAAAATCACATTTTTTCACACTCCCGGGGTCAGGAAATTCTGATATTTTTCACACTCCCGGGGTCAGGAAAATCGGATATTTTCACACTTCCGGGGTCAGGAAAATTTAATTTTTTTCACACTCCCGGGGTCAAGAAAATCACATTTTTTTCACACTCCCGGGGTCAGGAAATTCTGATATTTTTCACACTCCCGGGGTCAGGAAAATCGGATATTTTCACACTCCCGGGGTCAGGAAAATCAGATTTTTTTCAAACTCCCGGGGTCGGGAAAATTGGATTTTTTTCACACTCCCGGGGTCAGGAAAGTCGGATTTTTTTTCAAACTCCCGGGGTCAGGAAATTTTGGTTTTTTTCACACTGCCGGGGTCAGGAAAATTGGATTTTTCTCACACTCCCGGGGTCAGGAAAATTGGATTTTTTTCACACTCCCGGGGTCAAGAAAATCACATTTTTTCACACTCCCGGGTTCAGGAGAATTTAATTTTTTTCACACTCCCGGGGTCAAGAAAATCAGATATTTTCACACTCCAGGGGTCAGGAAATTCTGATATTTTTCACACTCCCGGGGTCAGGAAAATCGGATATTTTCACACTCCCGAGGTCAAGAAAATTGGATTTTTTTCAAACTCCCGGGGTCAGGAAAATTGGATTTTTTTCACCCTCCCGGGGTCAGGAAAATTGGATTTTTTTCACACTCCCGGGGTCAGAAAAATTGGATTATTTTCACACTCCCGGGGTCAGGAAAATCAGATTTTTTTAACCTCCCGGAGTCAGGAAATTCTCAGTTTTTTTCACACTCCCGGTGTCAGGAAAATCGCATATTTTCATACTCCCGGGGTCAGCAAAACCAGATTTTTTTTACACTCCCGGGGAAAAGAAAATCGGATATTTTTACACTCCCGGGGTCAGGAAAATCAGATTTTTTTCAAACTCCCAGGGTCAGGAAAATCGGATTTTTTTCACACACCCGGGGTCAGGAAAATCGGATATTTTCACACTCCCGGGGTCAGGAAAATCAGATTTTTTTAAACTCCCGGGGTCAGGAAATTCTCATTTTTTTCACACTCCCACGGTCAGGAAAATCGCATATTTTCACAATCCCGGGGTCAGGAAAATCAGATTTTTTTCAAACTCCCGAGGACAGGAAAATCAGATTTTTTTCATACTCCTGGGGTCAGGAAAATTGGATTTTTTTCACACTCCCGGGGTCAGGAAAATTGGGTTTTTTTCACACTCCTGGGGTCAAGAAAATCACATTTTTTCACACTCCCGTGGTCAGGAGATTCTGGTTTTTTTTCACATTCCCGGGTTCAAGAAAATCGGATTTTTTTCATACTCCCGGGGTCAGGAAAATCGGATATTTTCACACTCCCGGGGTCAGGAAAATCAGATTTTTTAAAACTCCCGGGGTCAGGAAATTCTGATTTTTTCCACACTCCCGGGGTCAGGAAAATCTGATATTTTCACACTCCCGGTGTCAGGAAAATTGGATATTTTCATACTCCCGGGGTAAGGAAAACCAGATTTTTTTTAAACTCCCGGGGTCAGGAAAATTGGATTTTTTTCACACTCCCGGGGTCAGGAAAATTGGATATTTTCACACTCCCGGTGTCAGGAAAGTTGGATTTTTTTCACACTCCCGGGGTCAGGAGAATTTAATTTTTTTCACACTCCAGGGGTCAAGAAAATCGGATATTTTTACACTCCCGGGGTCAGGAAAATCAGATTTTTTTCAAACTCCCGGGGTCAGGAAAATCGGATTTTTTTCACACTCCCGGGGTCAGGAAAATCGCATATTTTCACACTCCCGGTGTCAGGAAAATTGGATATTTTCATACTCCCGGGGTCAGCCAAACCAGATTTTTTTCAAACTCCCAGGGTCAGGAAAATTGGATTTTTTTCACACTCCCGGGGTCAGGAAAATTTAATTTTTTCACACTCCCGGGGTCAAGTAAATCACATTTTTTCACATTCCCAGGTCAGGAAAATTGGATTTTTTTCACACTCCCGGGGTCAGGAAAATTGTATTATTTTCCCACTCCCGGGGTCAGGAAAATCGCATTTTTCATACTCCCGGGGTCAGGAAAATTGGATTTTTTCACACTCCCGGTGTCAGGAAAATTGGATTTTTTTCACACTCCCGGTGTCAGGAAAATTGGATTTTTTTCACACTCCCGGGGTCAGAAAAATTTGATTTTTTTCACACTCCCAGGGTCAATAAAATCACATTTTTTCACACTCCCGGGGTCAGGAAATTCTGATTTTTTTTCATACTCCCGGGGTCAGGAAAATCGGATATTTTCACACTCCCGGGGTCAGGAAAATTGGATTTTTTTAAACTCCCGGGTCAGGAAAATCAGATTTTTTTCAAACTCCCGGGGTCAGGAAAATCGGATTTTTTTCACACTCCCGGGGTCAGGAAAATCGCATATTTTCACACTCCCGGTGTCAGGAAAATTGGATATTTTCATACTCCCGGGGTCAGCCAAACCAGATTTTTTTCAAACTCCCAGGGTCAGGAAAATTGGATTTTTTTCACACTCCCGGGGTCAGGAAAATTTAATTTTTTCACACTCCCGGGGTCAAGTAAATCACATTTTTTCACATTCCCAGGTCAGGAGAATTTAATTTTTTTTCACACTCCCGGGGTCAGGAAAATCGGATATTTTCACACTCCCGGGGTCAGGAAAATCAGATTTTTTTAAAACTCCCGGGGTAAGGAAATTCTGATTTTTTTCACACTCCCGGGGTCAGGAAAATCAGATATTTTCACACTCCCGGTGTCAGGAAAATTGGATATTTTCATACTACCGGGGTCAGGAAAACCAGATTTTTTTCAAACTCCCCGGGTCAGGAAAATTGGATTTTTTTCACACTCCCGGGGTCAGGAAAATTGTATTATTTTCCCACTCCCGGGGTCAGGAAAATCGCATTTTTCATACTCCCGGGGTCAGGAAAATTGGATTTTTTCACACTCCCGGTGTCAGGAAAATTGGATTTTTTTCACACTCCCGGTGTCAGGAAAATTGGATTTTTTTCACACTCCCGGGGTCTGAAAAATTGGATTTTTTTCACACTCCCAGGGTCAAGAAAATCACATTTTTTCACACTCCCGGGGTCAGGAAATTCTGATTTTTTTTCATACTCCCGGGGTCAGGAAAATCGGATATTTTCACACTCCCGGGGTCAGGAAAATTGGATTTTTTTAAACTCCTGGGGTCATGAAATTCTGATTTTTTTCACACTCCTGGTGTTAGGAAAATCACATTTTTCACACTCCCGGGGTCAGGAGAATTGGGTTTTTTTCACACTCCCGGGGTCAAGAAAATCACATTTTTTCATACTCCCGGGGTCAAGAAAATCACATTTTTTCACACTCCCGGGGTCAGGAAATTCTGATATTTTTCACACTCCCGGGGTCAGGAAAATCGGATATTTTCACACTTCCGGGGTCAGGAAAATTTAATTTTTTTCACACTCCCGGGGTCAAGAAAATCACATTTTTTTCACACTCCCGGGGTCAGGAAATTCTGATATTTTTCACACTCCCGGGGTCAGGAAAATCGGATATTTTCACACTCCCGGGGTCAGGAAAATCAGATTTTTTTCAAACTCCCGGGGTCGGGAAAATTGGATTTTTTTCCCACTCCCGGGGTCAGGAAAATCGCATTTTTCATACTCCCGGGGTCAGGAAAATTGGATTTTTTTCACACTCCCGGGGTCAGGAAAATTGTATTATTTTCCCACTCCCGGGGTCAGGAAAATCGCATTTTTCATACTCCCGGGGTCAGGAAAATTGGATTTTTTTCACACTCCCGGGGTCAAGAAAATCACATTTTTTCACACTCCCGGGTTCAGGAGAATTTAATTTTTTTCACACTCCCGGGGTCAAGAAAATCAGATATTTTCACACTCCAGGGGTCAGGAAATTCTGATATTTTTCACACTCCCGGGGTCAGGAAAATCGGATATTTTCACACTCCCGAGGTCAAGAAAATTGGATTTTTTTCAAACTCCCGGGGTCAGGAAAATTGGATTTTTTTCACCCTCCCGGGGTCAGGAAAATTGGATTTTTTTCACACTCCCGGGGTCAGAAAAATTGGATTATTTTCACACTCCCGGGGTCAGGAAAATCAGATTTTTTTAACCTCCCGGAGTCAGGAAATTCTCAGTTTTTTTCACACTCCCGGTGTCAGGAAAATCGCATATTTTCATACTCCCGGGGTCAGCAAAACCAGATTTTTTTTACACTCCCGGGGAAAAGAAAATCGGATATTTTTACACTCCCGGGGTCAGGAAAATCAGATTTTTTTCAAACTCCCAGGGTCAGGAAAATCGGATTTTTTTCACACACCCGGGGTCAGGAAAATCGGATATTTTCACACTCCCGGGGTCAGGAAAATCAGATTTTTTTAAACTCCCGGGGTCAGGAAATTCTCATTTTTTTCACACTCCCACGGTCAGGAAAATCGCATATTTTCACAATCCCGGGGTCAGGAAAATCAGATTTTTTTCAAACTCCCGAGGACAGGAAAATCAGATTTTTTTCAAACTCCCGGGGTCAGGAAAATCGGATTTTTTTCACACTCCCGGGGTCAGGAAAATCGCATATTTTCACACTCCCGGTGTCAGGAAAATTGGATATTTTCATACTCCCGGGGTCAGCCAAACCAGATTTTTTTCAAACTCCCAGGGTCAGGAAAATTGGATTTTTTTCACACTCCCGGGGTCAGGAAAATTTAATTTTTTCACACTCCCGGGGTCAAGTAAATCACATTTTTTCACATTCCCAGGTCAGGAGAATTTAATTTTTTTTCACACTCCCGGGGTCAGGAAAATCGGATATTTTCACACTCCCGGGGTCAGGAAAATCAGATTTTTTTAAAACTCCCGGGGTAAGGAAATTCTGATTTTTTTCACACTCCCGGGGTCAGGAAAATCAGATATTTTCACACTCCCGGTGTCAGGAAAATTGGATATTTTCATACTACCGGGGTCAGGAAAACCAGATTTTTTTCAAACTCCCCGGGTCAGGAAAATTGGATTTTTTTCACACTCCCGGGGTCAGGAAAATTGTATTATTTTCCCACTCCCGGGGTCAGGAAAATCGCATTTTTCATACTCCCGGGGTCAGGAAAATTGGATTTTTTCACACTCCCGGTGTCAGGAAAATTGGATTTTTTTCACACTCCCGGTGTCAGGAAAATTGGATTTTTTTCACACTCCCGGGGTCTGAAAAATTGGATTTTTTTCACACTCCCAGGGTCAAGAAAATCACATTTTTTCACACTCCCGGGGTCAGGAAATTCTGATTTTTTTTCATACTCCCGGGGTCAGGAAAATCGGATATTTTCACACTCCCGGGGTCAGGAAAATTGGATTTTTTTAAACTCCTGGGGTCATGAAATTCTGATTTTTTTCACACTCCTGGTGTTAGGAAAATCACATTTTTCACACTCCCGGGGTCAGGAGAATTGGGTTTTTTTCACACTCCCGGGGTCAAGAAAATCACATTTTTTCATACTCCCGGGGTCAAGAAAATCACATTTTTTCACACTCCCGGGGTCAGGAAATTCTGATATTTTTCACACTCCCGGGGTCAGGAAAATCGGATATTTTCACACTTCCGGGGTCAGGAAAATTTAATTTTTTTCACACTCCCGGGGTCAAGAAAATCACATTTTTTTCACACTCCCGGGGTCAGGAAATTCTGATATTTTTCACACTCCCGGGGTCAGGAAAATCGGATATTTTCACACTCCCGGGGTCAGGAAAATCAGATTTTTTTCAAACTCCCGGGGTCGGGAAAATTGGATTTTTTTCCCACTCCCGGGGTCAGGAAAATCGCATTTTTCATACTCCCGGGGTCAGGAAAATTGGATTTTTTTCACACTCCCGGGGTCAGGAAAATTGTATTATTTTCCCACTCCCGGGGTCAGGAAAATCGCATTTTTCATACTCCCGGGGTCAGGAAAATTGGATTTTTTTCACACTCCCGGGGTCAAGAAAATCACATTTTTTCACACTCCCGGGTTCAGGAGAATTTAATTTTTTTCACACTCCCGGGGTCAAGAAAATCAGATATTTTCACACTCCAGGGGTCAGGAAATTCTGATATTTTTCACACTCCCGGGGTCAGGAAAATCGGATATTTTCACACTCCCGAGGTCAAGAAAATTGGATTTTTTTCAAACTCCCGGGGTCAGGAAAATTGGATTTTTTTCACCCTCCCGGGGTCAGGAAAATTGGATTTTTTTCACACTCCCGGGGTCAGAAAAATTGGATTATTTTCACACTCCCGGGGTCAGGAAAATCAGATTTTTTTAACCTCCCGGAGTCAGGAAATTCTCAGTTTTTTTCACACTCCCGGTGTCAGGAAAATCGCATATTTTCATACTCCCGGGGTCAGCAAAACCAGATTTTTTTTACACTCCCGGGGAAAAGAAAATCGGATATTTTTACACTCCCGGGGTCAGGAAAATCAGATTTTTTTCAAACTCCCAGGGTCAGGAAAATCGGATTTTTTTCACACACCCGGGGTCAGGAAAATCGGATATTTTCACACTCCCGGGGTCAGGAAAATCAGATTTTTTTAAACTCCCGGGGTCAGGAAATTCTCATTTTTTTCACACTCCCACGGTCAGGAAAATCGCATATTTTCACAATCCCGGGGTCAGGAAAATCAGATTTTTTTCAAACTCCCGAGGACAGGAAAATCAGATTTTTTTCATACTCCTGGGGTCAGGAAAATTGGATTTTTTTCACACTCCCGGGGTCAGGAAAATTGGGTTTTTTTCACACTCCTGGGGTCAAGAAAATCACATTTTTTCACACTCCCGTGGTCAGGAGATTCTGGTTTTTTTTCACATTCCCGGGTTCAAGAAAATCGGATTTTTTTCATACTCCCGGGGTCAGGAAAATCGGATATTTTCACACTCCCGGGGTCAGGAAAATCAGATTTTTTAAAACTCCCGGGGTCAGGAAATTCTGATTTTTTCCACACTCCCGGGGTCAGGAAAATCTGATATTTTCACACTCCCGGTGTCAGGAAAATTGGATATTTTCATACTCCCGGGGTAAGGAAAACCAGATTTTTTTTAAACTCCCGGGGTCAGGAAAATTGGATTTTTTTCACACTCCCGGGGTCAGGAAAATTGGATATTTTCACACTCCCGGTGTCAGGAAAGTTGGATTTTTTTCACACACCCGGGGTCAGGAGAATTTAATTTTTTTCACACTCCAGGGGTCAAGAAAATCGGATATTTTTACACTCCCGGGGTCAGGAAAATCAGATTTTTTTCAAACTCCCGGGGTCAGGAAAATCGGATTTTTTTCACACTCCCGGGGTCAGGAAAATCGCATATTTTCACACTCCCGGTGTCAGGAAAATTGGATATTTTCATACTCCCGGGGTCAGCCAAACCAGATTTTTTTCAAACTCCCAGGGTCAGGAAAATTGGATTTTTTTCACACTCCCGGGGTCAGGAAAATTTAATTTTTTCACACTCCCGGGGTCAAGTAAATCACATTTTTTCACATTCCCAGGTCAGGAAAATTGGATTTTTTTCACACTCCCGGGGTCAGGAAAATTGTATTATTTTCCCACTCCCGGGGTCAGGAAAATCGCATTTTTCATACTCCCGGGGTCAGGAAAATTGGATTTTTTCACACTCCCGGTGTCAGGAAAATTGGATTTTTTTCACACTCCCGGTGTCAGGAAAATTGGATTTTTTTCACACTCCCGGGGTCAGAAAAATTTGATTTTTTTCACACTCCCAGGGTCAATAAAATCACATTTTTTCACACTCCCGGGGTCAGGAAATTCTGATTTTTTTTCATACTCCCGGGGTCAGGAAAATCGGATATTTTCACACTCCCGGGGTCAGGAAAATTGGATTTTTTTAAACTCCCGGGGTCAGGAAAATCAGATTTTTTTCAAACTCCCGGGGTCAGGAAAATCGGATTTTTTTCACACTCCCGGGGTCAGGAAAATCGCATATTTTCACACTCCCGGTGTCAGGAAAATTGGATATTTTCATACTCCCGGGGTCAGCCAAACCAGATTTTTTTCAAACTCCCAGGGTCAGGAAAATTGGATTTTTTTCACACTCCCGGGGTCAGGAAAATTTAATTTTTTCACACTCCCGGGGTCAAGTAAATCACATTTTTTCACATTCCCAGGTCAGGAGAATTTAATTTTTTTTCACACTCCCGGGGTCAGGAAAATCGGATATTTTCACACTCCCGGGGTCAGGAAAATCAGATTTTTTTAAAACTCCCGGGGTAAGGAAATTCTGATTTTTTTCACACTCCCGGGGTCAGGAAAATCAGATATTTTCACACTCCCGGTGTCAGGAAAATTGGATATTTTCATACTACCGGGGTCAGGAAAACCAGATTTTTTTCAAACTCCCCGGGTCAGGAAAATTGGATTTTTTTCACACTCCCGGGGTCAGGAAAATTGTATTATTTTCCCACTCCCGGGGTCAGGAAAATCGCATTTTTCATACTCCCGGGGTCAGGAAAATTGGATTTTTTCACACTCCCGGTGTCAGGAAAATTGGATTTTTTTCACACTCCCGGTGTCAGGAAAATTGGATTTTTTTCACACTCCCGGGGTCTGAAAAATTGGATTTTTTTCACACTCCCAGGGTCAAGAAAATCACATTTTTTCACACTCCCGGGGTCAGGAAATTCTGATTTTTTTTCATACTCCCGGGGTCAGGAAAATCGGATATTTTCACACTCCCGGGGTCAGGAAAATTGGATTTTTTTAAACTCCTGGGGTCATGAAATTCTGATTTTTTTCACACTCCTGGTGTTAGGAAAATCACATTTTTCACACTCCCGGGGTCAGGAGAATTGGGTTTTTTTCACACTCCCGGGGTCAAGAAAATCACATTTTTTCATACTCCCGGGGTCAAGAAAATCACATTTTTTCACACTCCCGGGGTCAGGAAATTCTGATATTTTTCACACTCCCGGGGTCAGGAAAATCGGATATTTTCACACTTCCGGGGTCAGGAAAATTTAATTTTTTTCACACTCCCGGGGTCAAGAAAATCACATTTTTTTCACACTCCCGGGGTCAGGAAATTCTGATATTTTTCACACTCCCGGGGTCAGGAAAATCGGATATTTTCACACTCCCGGGGTCAGGAAAATCAGATTTTTTTCAAACTCCCGGGGTCGGGAAAATTGGATTTTTTTCACATTCCCGGGGTCAGGAAAGTCGGATTTTTTTTCATACTCCCGGGGTCAGGAAAATCGGATATTTTCACACTCCCGGGGTCAGGAAAATTGGATTTTTTTAAACTCCTGGGGTCATGAAATTCTGATTTTTTTCACACTCCTGGTGTTAGGAAAATCACATTTTTCACACTCCCGGGGTCAGGAGAATTGGGTTTTTTTCACACTCCCGGGGTCAAGAAAATCACATTTTTTCATACTCCCGGGGTCAAGAAAATCACATTTTTTCACACTCCCGGGGTCAGGAAATTCTGATATTTTTCACACTCCCGGGGTCAGGAAAATCGGATATTTTCACACTTCCGGGGTCAGGAAAATTTAATTTTTTTCACACTCCCGGGGTCAAGAAAATCACATTTTTTTCACACTCCCGGGGTCAGGAAATTCTGATATTTTTCACACTCCCGGGGTCAGGAAAATCGGATATTTTCACACTCCCGGGGTCAGGAAAATCAGATTTTTTTCAAACTCCCGGGGTCGGGAAAATTGGATTTTTTTCACACTCCCGGGGTCAGGAAATTCTGATTTTTTTTCATACTCCCGGGGTCAGGAAAATCGGATATTTTCACACTCCCGGGGTCAGGAAAATTGGATTTTTTTAAACTCCTGGGGTCATGAAATTCTGATTTTTTTCACACTCCTGGTGTTAGGAAAATCACATTTTTCACACTCCCGGGGTCAGGAGAATTGGGTTTTTTTCACACTCCCGGGGTCAAGAAAATCACATTTTTTCATACTCCCGGGGTCAAGAAAATCACATTTTTTCACACTCCCGGGGTCAGGAAATTCTGATATTTTTCACACTCCCGGGGTCAGGAAAATCGGATATTTTCACACTTCCGGGGTCAGGAAAATTTAATTTTTTTCACACTCCCGGGGTCAAGAAAATCACATTTTTTTCACACTCCCGGGGTCAGGAAATTCTGATATTTTTCACACTCCCGGGGTCAGGAAAATCGGATATTTTCACACTCCCGGGGTCAGGAAAATCAGATTTTTTTCAAACTCCCGGGGTCGGGAAAATTGGATTTTTTTCACACTCCCGGGGTCAGGAAAGTCGGATTTTTTTTCACACTCCCGGGGTCAGGAAATTTTGGTTTTTTTCACACTGCCGGGGTCAGGAAAATTTACTTTTTTTTCACACTCCCCGGGTCAAGAAAATCACATTTTTTCACACTCCTGGGGTCAGGAAATTCTGATTTTTTTGCACGCTCCCAGTGTTAGGAAAATCACATTTTTCACACTCCCGGGGTCAGGAAAATTGGATTTTTTTCACACTCCCGGGGTCAGGAAAATTGGATTTTTTTCACACTCCCGGGGTCAAGAAAATCACATTTTTTCACACTCCCGGGTTCAGGAGAATTTAATTTTTTTCACACTCCCGGGGTCAAGAAAATCAGATATTTTCACACTCCAGGGGTCAGGAAATTCTGATATTTTTCACACTCCCGGGGTCAGGAAAATCGGATATTTTCACACTCCCGGGGTCAAGAAAATTGGATTTTTTTCAAACTCCCGGGGTCAGGAAAATTGGTTTTTTTTCACACTCCCGGGGTCAGGAAAATTGGATTTTTTTCACACTCCCGGGGTCAGGAAAATCAGATATTTTCACACTCCCGGTGTCAGGAAAATTGGATATTTTCATACTACCGGGGTCAGGAAAACCAGATTTTTTTCAAACTCCCCGGGTCAGGAAAATTGGATTTTTTTCACACTCCCGGGGTCAGGAAAATTGTATTATTTTCCCACTCCCGGGGTCAGGAAAATCGCATTTTTCATACTCCCGGGGTCAGGAAAATTGGATTTTTTCACACTCCCGGTGTCAGGAAAATTGGATTTTTTTCACACTCCCGGTGTCAGGAAAATTGGATTTTTTTCACACTCCCGGGGTCAGAAAAATTGGATTTTTTTCACACTCCCAGGGTCAAGAAAATCACATTTTTTCACACTCCCGGGGTCAGGAAATTCTGATTTTTTTTCATACTCCCGGGGTCAGGAAAATCGGATATTTTCACACTCCCGGGGTCAGGAAAATTGGATTTTTTTAAACTCCTGGGGTCATGAAATTCTGATTTTTTTCACACTCCTGGTGTTAGGAAAATCACATTTTTCACACTCCCGGGGTCAGGAGAATTGGGTTTTTTTCACACTCCCGGGGTCAAGAAAATCACATTTTTTCATACTCCCGGGGTCAAGAAAATCACATTTTTTCACACTCCCGGGGTCAGGAAATTCTGATATTTTTCACACTCCCGGGGTCAGGAAAATCGGATATTTTCACACTTCCGGGGTCAGGAAAATTTAATTTTTTTCACACTCCCGGGGTCAAGAAAATCACATTTTTTTCACACTCCCGGGGTCAGGAAATTCTGATATTTTTCACACTCCCGGGGTCAGGAAAATCGGATATTTTCACACTCCCGGGGTCAGGAAAATCAGATTTTTTTCAAACTCCCGGGGTCGGGAAAATTGGATTTTTTTCACACTCCCGGGGTCAGGAAAGTCGGATTTTTTTTCATACTCCCGGGGTCAGGAAAATCGGATATTTTCACACTCCCGGGGTCAGGAAAATTGGATTTTTTTAAACTTCTGGGGTCATGAAATTCTGATTTTTTTCACACTCCTGGTGTTAGGAAAATCACATTTTTCACACTCCCGGGGTCAGGAGAATTGGGTTTTTTTCACACTCCCGGGGTCAAGAAAATCACATTTTTTCACACTCCCGGGTTCAGGAGAATTTAATTTTTTTCACACTCCCGGGGTCAAGAAAATCAGATATTTTCACACTCCAGGGGTCAGGAAATTCTGATATTTTTCACACTCCCGGGGTCAGGAAAATCGGATATTTTCACACTCCCGAGGTCAAGAAAATTGGATTTTTTTCAAACTCCCGGGGTCAGGAAAATTGGATTTTTTTCACCCTCCCGGGGTCAGGAAAATTGGATTTTTTTCACACTCCCGGGGTCAGAAAAATTGGATTATTTTCACACTCCCGGGGTCAGGAAAATCAGATTTTTTTAACCTCCCGGAGTCAGGAAATTCTCAGTTTTTTTCACACTCCCGGTGTCAGGAAAATCGCATATTTTCATACTCCCGGGGTCAGCAAAACCAGATTTTTTTTACACTCCCGGGGAAAAGAAAATCGGATATTTTTACACTCCCGGGGTCAGGAAAATCAGATTTTTTTCAAACTCCCAGGGTCAGGAAAATCGGATTTTTTTCACACACCCGGGGTCAGGAAAATCGGATATTTTCACACTCCCGGGGTCAGGAAAATCAGATTTTTTTAAACTCCCGGGGTCAGGAAATTCTCATTTTTTTCACACTCCCACGGTCAGGAAAATCGCATATTTTCACAATCCCGGGGTCAGGAAAATCAGATTTTTTTCAAACTCCCGAGGACAGGAAAATCAGATTTTTTTCATACTCCTGGGGTCAGGAAAATTGGATTTTTTTCACACTCCCGGGGTCAGGAAAATTGGGTTTTTTTCACACTCCTGGGGTCAAGAAAATCACATTTTTTCACACTCCCGTGGTCAGGAGATTCTGGTTTTTTTTCACATTCCCGGGTTCAAGAAAATCGGATTTTTTTCATACTCCCGGGGTCAGGAAAATCGGATATTTTCACACTCCCGGGGTCAGGAAAATCAGATTTTTTAAAACTCCCGGGGTCAGGAAATTCTGATTTTTTCCACACTCCCGGGGTCAGGAAAATCTGATATTTTCACACTCCCGGTGTCAGGAAAATTGGATATTTTCATACTCCCGGGGTAAGGAAAACCAGATTTTTTTTAAACTCCCGGGGTCAGGAAAATTGGATTTTTTTCACACTCCCGGGGTCAGGAAAATTGGATATTTTCACACTCCCGGTGTCAGGAAAGTTGGATTTTTTTCACACTCCCGGGGTCAGGAGAATTTAATTTTTTTCACACTCCAGGGGTCAAGAAAATCGGATATTTTTACACTCCCGGGGTCAGGAAAATCAGATTTTTTTCAAACTCCCGGGGTCAGGAAAATCGGATTTTTTTCACACTCCCGGGGTCAGGAAAATCGCATATTTTCACACTCCCGGTGTCAGGAAAATTGGATATTTTCATACTCCCGGGGTCAGCCAAACCAGATTTTTTTCAAACTCCCAGGGTCAGGAAAATTGGATTTTTTTCACACTCCCGGGGTCAGGAAAATTTAATTTTTTCACACTCCCGGGGTCAAGTAAATCACATTTTTTCACATTCCCAGGTCAGGAAAATTGGATTTTTTTCACACTCCCGGGGTCAGGAAAATTGTATTATTTTCCCACTCCCGGGGTCAGGAAAATCGCATTTTTCATACTCCCGGGGTCAGGAAAATTGGATTTTTTCACACTCCCGGTGTCAGGAAAATTGGATTTTTTTCACACTCCCGGTGTCAGGAAAATTGGATTTTTTTCACACTCCCGGGGTCAGAAAAATTTGATTTTTTTCACACTCCCAGGGTCAATAAAATCACATTTTTTCACACTCCCGGGGTCAGGAAATTCTGATTTTTTTTCATACTCCCGGGGTCAGGAAAATCGGATATTTTCACACTCCCGGGGTCAGGAAAATTGGATTTTTTTAAACTCCCGGGGTCAGGAAAATCAGATTTTTTTCAAACTCCCGGGGTCAGGAAAATCGGATTTTTTTCACACTCCCGGGGTCAGGAAAATCGCATATTTTCACACTCCCGGTGTCAGGAAAATTGGATATTTTCATACTCCCGGGGTCAGCCAAACCAGATTTTTTTCAAACTCCCAGGGTCAGGAAAATTGGATTTTTTTCACACTCCCGGGGTCAGGAAAATTTAATTTTTTCACACTCCCGGGGTCAAGTAAATCACATTTTTTCACATTCCCAGGTCAGGAGAATTTAATTTTTTTTCACACTCCCGGGGTCAGGAAAATCGGATATTTTCACACTCCCGGGGTCAGGAAAATCAGATTTTTTTAAAACTCCCGGGGTAAGGAAATTCTGATTTTTTTCACACTCCCGGGGTCAGGAAAATCAGATATTTTCACACTCCCGGTGTCAGGAAAATTGGATATTTTCATACTACCGGGGTCAGGAAAACCAGATTTTTTTCAAACTCCCCGGGTCAGGAAAATTGGATTTTTTTCACACTCCCGGGGTCAGGAAAATTGTATTATTTTCCCACTCCCGGGGTCAGGAAAATCGCATTTTTCATACTCCCGGGGTCAGGAAAATTGGATTTTTTCACACTCCCGGTGTCAGGAAAATTGGATTTTTTTCACACTCCCGGTGTCAGGAAAATTGGATTTTTTTCACACTCCCGGGGTCTGAAAAATTGGATTTTTTTCACACTCCCAGGGTCAAGAAAATCACATTTTTTCACACTCCCGGGGTCAGGAAATTCTGATTTTTTTTCATACTCCCGGGGTCAGGAAAATCGGATATTTTCACACTCCCGGGGTCAGGAAAATTGGATTTTTTTAAACTCCTGGGGTCATGAAATTCTGATTTTTTTCACACTCCTGGTGTTAGGAAAATCACATTTTTCACACTCCCGGGGTCAGGAGAATTGGGTTTTTTTCACACTCCCGGGGTCAAGAAAATCACATTTTTTCATACTCCCGGGGTCAAGAAAATCACATTTTTTCACACTCCCGGGGTCAGGAAATTCTGATATTTTTCACACTCCCGGGGTCAGGAAAATCGGATATTTTCACACTTCCGGGGTCAGGAAAATTTAATTTTTTTCACACTCCCGGGGTCAAGAAAATCACATTTTTTTCACACTCCCGGGGTCAGGAAATTCTGATATTTTTCACACTCCCGGGGTCAGGAAAATCGGATATTTTCACACTCCCGGGGTCAGGAAAATCAGATTTTTTTCAAACTCCCGGGGTCGGGAAAATTGGATTTTTTTCCCACTCCCGGGGTCAGGAAAATCGCATTTTTCATACTCCCGGGGTCAGGAAAATTGGATTTTTTTCACACTCCCGGGGTCAGGAAAATTGTATTATTTTCCCACTCCCGGGGTCAGGAAAATCGCATTTTTCATACTCCCGGGGTCAGGAAAATTGGATTTTTTCACACTCCCGGTGTCAGGAAAATTGGATTTTTTTCACACTCCCGGTGTCAGGAAAATTGGATTTTTTTCACACTCCCGGGGTCTGAAAAATTGGATTTTTTTCACACTCCCAGGGTCAAGAAAATCACATTTTTTCACACTCCCGGGGTCAGGAAATTCTGATTTTTTTTCATACTCCCGGGGTCAGGAAAATCGGATATTTTCACACTCCCGGGGTCAGGAAAATTGGATTTTTTTAAACTCCTGGGGTCATGAAATTCTGATTTTTTTCACACTCCTGGTGTTAGGAAAATCACATTTTTCACACTCCCGGGGTCAGGAGAATTGGGTTTTTTTCACACTCCCGGGGTCAAGAAAATCACATTTTTTCATACTCCCGGGGTCAAGAAAATCACATTTTTTCACACTCCCGGGGTCAGGAAATTCTGATATTTTTCACACTCCCGGGGTCAGGAAAATCGGATATTTTCACACTTCCGGGGTCAGGAAAATTTAATTTTTTTCACACTCCCGGGGTCAAGAAAATCACATTTTTTTCACACTCCCGGGGTCAGGAAATTCTGATATTTTTCACACTCCCGGGGTCAGGAAAATCGGATATTTTCACACTCCCGGGGTCAGGAAAATCAGATTTTTTTCAAACACCCGGGGTCGGGAAAATTGGATTTTTTTCACACTCCCGGGGTCAGGAAAGTCGGATTTTTTTTCATACTCCCGGGGTCAGGAAAATCGGATATTTTCACACTCCCGGGGTCAGGAAAATTGGATTTTTTTAAACTCCTGGGGTCATGAAATTCTGATTTTTTTCACACTCCTGGTGTTAGGAAAATCACATTTTTCACACTCCCGGGGTCAGGAGAATTGGGTTTTTTTCACACTCCCGGGGTCAAGAAAATCACATTTTTTCATACTCCCGGGGTCAAGAAAATCACATTTTTTCACACTCCCGGGGTCAGGAAATTCTGATATTTTTCACACTCCCGGGGTCAGGAAAATCGGATATTTTCACACTTCCGGGGTCAGGAAAATTTAATTTTTTTCACACTCCCGGGGTCAAGAAAATCACATTTTTTTCACACTCCCGGGGTCAGGAAATTCTGATATTTTTCACACTCCCGGGGTCAGGAAAATCGGATATTTTCACACTCCCGGGGTCAGGAAAATCAGATTTTTTTCAAACTCCCGGGGTCGGGAAAATTGGATTTTTTTCACACTCCCGGGGTCAGGAAATTCTGATTTTTTTTCATACTCCCGGGGTCAGGAAAATCGGATATTTTCACACTCCCGGGGTCAGGAAAATTGGATTTTTTTAAACTCCTGGGGTCATGAAATTCTGATTTTTTTCACACTCCTGGTGTTAGGAAAATCACATTTTTCACACTCCCGGGGTCAGGAGAATTGGGTTTTTTTCACACTCCCGGGGTCAAGAAAATCACATTTTTTCATACTCCCGGGGTCAAGAAAATCACATTTTTTCACACTCCCGGGGTCAGGAAATTCTGATATTTTTCACACTCCCGGGGTCAGGAAAATCGGATATTTTCACACTTCCGGGGTCAGGAAAATTTAATTTTTTTCACACTCCCGGGGTCAAGAAAATCACATTTTTTTCACACTCCCGGGGTCAGGAAATTCTGATATTTTTCACACTCCCGGGGTCAGGAAAATCGGATATTTTCACACTCCCGGGGTCAGGAAAATCAGATTTTTTTCAAACTCCCGGGGTCGGGAAAATTGGATTTTTTTCACACTCCCGGGGTCAGGAAAGTCGGATTTTTTTTCACACTCCCGGGGTCAGGAAATTTTGGTTTTTTTCACACTGCCGGGGTCAGGAAAATTTACTTTTTTTTCACACTCCCCGGGTCAAGAAAATCACATTTTTTCACACTCCTGGGGTCAGGAAATTCTGATTTTTTTGCACGCTCCCAGTGTTAGGAAAATCACATTTTTCACACTCCCGGGGTCAGGAAAATTGGATTTTTTTCACACTCCCGGGGTCAGGAAAATTGGATTTTTTTCACACTCCCGGGGTCAAGAAAATCACATTTTTTCACACTCCCGGGTTCAGGAGAATTTAATTTTTTTCACACTCCCGGGGTCAAGAAAATCAGATATTTTCACACTCCCGGGGTCAGGAAAATCGGATATTTTCACACTCCCGGGGTCAAGAAAATTGGATTTTTTTCAAACTCCCGGGGTCAGGAAAATTGGTTTTTTTTCACACTCCCGGGGTCAGGAAAATTGGATTTTTTTCACACTCCCGGGGTCAGGAAAATCAGATTTTTTTAAACTCCCGGGGTCAGGAAATTCTCATTTTTTTCACACTCCCACGGTCAGGAAAATCGCATATTTTCACAATCCCGGGGTCAGGAAAATCAGATTTTTTTCAAACTCCCGAGGACAGGAAAATCAGATTTTTTTTCATACTCCTGGGGTCAGGAAAATTGGATTTTTTTCACACTCCCGGGGTCAGGAAAATTGGGTTTTTTTCACACTCCTGGGGTCAAGAAAATCACATTTTTTCACACTCCCGTGGTCAGGAGATTCTGGTTTTTTTTCACATTCCCGGGTTCAAGAAAATCGGATTTTTTTCATACTCCCGGGGTCAGGAAAATCGGATATTTTCACACTCCCGGGGTCAGGAAAATCAGATTTTTTAAAACTCCTGGGGTCAGCCAAACCAGATTTTTTTCAAACTCGGATTTTTTTCATACTCCCGGGGTCAGGAAAATCGCATATTTTCACACTCCCGGTGTCAGGAAAATTGGATATTTTCATACTCCCGGGGTCAGCCAAACCAGATTTTTTTCAAACTCCCAGGGTCAGGAAAATTGGATTTTTTTCACACTCCCGGGGTCAGGAAAATTTAATTTTTTCACACTCCCGGGGTCAAGTAAATCACATTTTTTCACATTCCCAGGTCAGGAGAATTTAATTTTTTTTCACACTCCCGGGGTCAGGAAAATCGGATATTTTCACACTCCCGGGGTCAGGAAAATCAGATTTTTTTTAAACTCCCGGGGTAAGGAAATTCTGATTTTTTTCACACTCCCGGGGTCAGGAAAATCAGATATTTTCACACTCCCGGTGTCAGGAAAATTGGATATTTTCATACTACCGGGGTCAGGAAAACCAGATTTTTTTCAAACTCCCCGGGTCAGGAAAATTGGATTTTTTTCACACTCCCGGGGTCAGGAAAATTGTATTATTTTCCCACTCCCGGGGTCAGGAAAATCGCATTTTTCATACTCCCGGGGTCAGGAAAATTGGATTTTTTCACACTCCCGGTGTCAGGAAAATTGGATTTTTTTCACACTCCCGGTGTCAGGAAAATTGGATTTTTTTCACACTCCCGGGGTCAGAAAAATTGGATTTTTTTCACACTCCCAGGGTCAAGAAAATCACATTTTTTCACACTCCCGGGGTCAGGAAATTCTGATTTTTTTTCATACTCCCGGGGTCAGGAAAATCGGATATTTTCACACTCCCGGGGTCAGGAAAATTGGATTTTTTTAAACTCCTGGGGTCATGAAATTCTGATTTTTTTCACACTCCTGGTGTTAGGAAAATCACATTTTTCACACTCCCGGGGTCAGGAGAATTGGGTTTTTTTCACACTCCCGGGGTCAAGAAAATCACATTTTTTCATACTCCCGGGGTCAAGAAAATCACATTTTTTCACACTCCCGGGGTCAGGAAATTCTGATATTTTTCACACTCCCGGGGTCAGGAAAATCGGATATTTTCACACTTCCGGGGTCAGGAAAATTTAATTTTTTTCACACTCCCGGGGTCAAGAAAATCACATTTTTTTCACACTCCCGGGGTCAGGAAATTCTGATATTTTTCACACTCCCGGGGTCAGGAAAATCGGATATTTTCACACTCCCGGGGTCAGGAAAATCAGATTTTTTTCAAACTCCCGGGGTCGGGAAAATTGGATTTTTTTCACACTCCCGGGGTCAGGAAAGTCGGATTTTTTTTCACACTCCCGGGGTCAGGAAATTTTGGTTTTTTTCACACTGCCGGGGTCAGGAAAATTTACTTTTTTTTCACACTCCCCGGGTCAAGAAAATCACATTTTTTCACACTCCTGGGGTCAGGAAATTCTGATTTTTTTGCACGCTCCCAGTGTTAGGAAAATCACATTTTTCACACTCCCGGGGTCAGGAAAATTGGATTTTTTTCACACTCCCGGGGTCAGGAAAATTGGATTTTTTTCACACTCCCGGGGTCAAGAAAATCACATTTTTTCACACTCCCGGGTTCAGGAGAATTTAATTTTTTTCACACTCCCGGGGTCAAGAAAATCAGATATTTTCACACTCCAGGGGTCAGGAAATTCTGATATTTTTCACACTCCCGGGGTCAGGAAAATCGGATATTTTCACACTCCCGGGGTCAAGAAAATTGGATTTTTTTCAAACTCCCGGGGTCAGGAAAATTGGTTTTTTTTCACACTCCCGGGGTCAGGAAAATTGGATTTTTTTCACACTCCCGGGGTCAGAAAAATTGGATTATTTTCACACTCCCGGGGTCAGGAAAATCAGATTTTTTTAAACTCCCGGAGTCAGGAAATTCTCAGTTTTTTTCACACTCCCGGTGTCAGGAAAATTGCATATTTTCACACTCCCGGTGTCAGGAAAATTGGATATTTTCATACTCCCGGGGTCAGCAAAACCAGATTTTTTTCAAACTCCCAGGGTCAGGAAAATTGGATTTTTTTTACACTCCCGGGGTCAAGAAAATCGGATATTTTTACACTCCCGGGGTCAGGAAAATCAGATTTTTTTCAAACTCCCAGGGTCAGGAAAATCGGATTTTTTTCACACACCCGGGGTCAGGAAAATCGGATATTTTCACACTCCCGGGGTCAGGAAAATCAGATTTTTTTAAACTCCCGGGGTCAGGAAATTCTCATTTTTTTCACACTCCCACGGTCAGGAAAATCGCATATTTTCACAATCCCGGGGTCAGGAAAATCAGATTTTTTTCAAACTCCCGAGGACAGGAAAATCAGATTTTTTTCATACTCCTGGGGTCAGGAAAATTGGATTTTTTTCACACTCCCGGGGTCAGGAAAATTGGGTTTTTTTCACACTCCTGGGGTCAAGAAAATCACATTTTTTCACACTCCCGTGGTCAGGAGATTCTGGTTTTTTTTCACATTCCCGGGTTCAAGAAAATCGGATTTTTTTCATACTCCCGGGGTCAGGAAAATCGGATATTTTCACACTCCCGGGGTCAGGAAAATCAGATTTTTTAAAACTCCCGGGGTCAGCCAAACCAGATTTTTTTCAAACTCGGATTTTTTTCATACTCCCGGGGTCAGGAAAATCGCATATTTTCACACTCCCGGTGTCAGGAAAATTGGATATTTTCATACTCCCGGGGTCAGCCAAACCAGATTTTTTTCAAACTCCCAGGGTCAGGAAAATTGGATTTTTTTCACACTCCCGGGGTCAGGAAAATTTAATTTTTTCACACTCCTGGGGTCAAGTAAATCACATTTTTTCACATTCCCAGGTCAGGAAAATTGGATTTTTTTCACACTCCCGGGGTCAGGAAAATTGTATTATTTTCCCACTCCCGGGGTCAGGAAAATCGCATTTTTCATACTCCCGGGGTCAGGAAAATTGGATTTTTTCACACTCCCGGTGTCAGGAAAATTGGATTTTTTTCACACTCCCAGGGTCAAGAAAATCACATTTTTTCACACTCCCGGGGTCAGGAAATTCTGATTTTTTTTCATACTCCCGGGGTCAGGAAAATCGGATATTTTCACACTCCCGGGGTCAGGAAAATTGGATTTTTTTAAACTCCCGGGGTCAGGAAATTCTGATTTTTTTCACACTCCTGGTGTTAGGAAAATCACATTTTTTCACACTCCCATGGTCAGGAGATTCTGGTTTTTTTTCACACTCCCAGGGTCAAGAAAATCACATTTTTTCACACTCCCGGGGTCAGGAAATTCTGATTTTTTTTCATACTCCCGGGGTCAGGAAAATCGGATATTTTCACACTCCCGGGGTCAGGAAAATTGTATTATATTCCCACTCCCGGGGTCAGGAAAATCGGATATTTTCACACTCCCGGGGTCAGGAAAATCAGATTTTTTTTAAACTCCCGGGGTAAGGAAATTCTGATTTTTTTCACACTCCCGGGGTCAGGAAAATCAGATATTTTCACACTCCCGGTGTCAGGAAAATTGGATATTTTCATACTACCGGGGTCAGGAAAACCAGATTTTTTTCAAACTCCCCGGGTCAGGAAAATTGGATTTTTTTCACACTCCCGGGGTCAGGAAAATTGTATTATTTTCCCACTCCCGGGGTCAGGAAAATCGCATTTTTCATACTCCCGGGGTCAGGAAAATTGGATTTTTTCACACTCCCGGTGTCAGGAAAATTGGATTTTTTTCACACTCCCGGTGTCAGGAAAATTGGATTTTTTTCACACTCCCGGGGTCAGAAAAATTGGATTTTTTTCACACTCCCAGGGTCAAGAAAATCACATTTTTTCACACTCCCGGGGTCAGGAAATTCTGATTTTTTTTCATACTCCCGGGGTCAGGAAAATCGGATATTTTCACACTCCCGGGGTCAGGAAAATTGGATTTTTTTAAACTCCTGGGGTCATGAAATTCTGATTTTTTTCACACTCCTGGTGTTAGGAAAATCACATTTTTCACACTCCCGGGGTCAGGAGAATTGGGTTTTTTTCACACTCCCGGGGTCAAGAAAATCACATTTTTTCATACTCCCGGGGTCAAGAAAATCACATTTTTTCACACTCCCGGGGTCAGGAAATTCTGATATTTTTCACACTCCCGGGGTCAGGAAAATCGGATATTTTCACACTTCCGGGGTCAGGAAAATTTAATTTTTTTCACACTCCCGGGGTCAAGAAAATCACATTTTTTTCACACTCCCGGGGTCAGGAAATTCTGATATTTTTCACACTCCCGGGGTCAGGAAAATCGGATATTTTCACACTCCCGGGGTCAGGAAAATCAGATTTTTTTCAAACTCCCGGGGTCGGGAAAATTGGATTTTTTTCACACTCCCGGGGTCAGGAAAGTCGGATTTTTTTCCACACTCCCGGGGTCAGGAAATTTTGGTTTTTTTCACACTGCCGGGGTCAGGAAAATTTACTTTTTTTTCCACACTCCCCGGGTCAAGAAAATCACATTTTTTCACACTCCTGGGGTCAGGAAATTCTGATTTTTTTGCACGCTCCCAGTGTTAGGAAAATCACATTTTTCACACTCCCGGGGTCAGGAAAATTGGATTTTTTTCACACTCCCGGGGTCAGGAAAATTGGATTTTTTTCACACTCCCGGGGTCAAGAAAATCACATTTTTTCACACTCCCGGGTTCAGGAGAATTTAATTTTTTTCACACTCCCGGGGTCAAGAAAATCAGATATTTTCACACTCCAGGGGTCAGGAAATTCTGATATTTTTCACACTCCCGGGGTCAGGAAAATCGGATATTTTCACACTCCCGGGGTCAAGAAAATTGGATTTTTTTCAAACTCCCAGGGTCAGGAAAATTGGATTTTTTTCACACTCCCGGGGTCAGGAAAATTGGATTTTTTTCACACTCCCGGGGTCAGAAAAATTGGATTATTTTCACACTCCCGGGGTCAGGAAAATCAGATTTTTTTAAACTCCCGGAGTCAGGAAATTCTCAGTTTTTTTCACACTCCCGGTGTCAGGAAAATTGCATATTTTCACACTCCCGGTGTCAGGAAAATTGGATATTTTCATACTCCCTGGGTCAGCAAAACCAGATTTTTTTCAAACTCCCAGGGTCAGGAAAATTGGATTTTTTTTACACTCCCGGGGTCAAGAAAATCGGATATTTTTACACTCCCGGGGTCAGGAAAATCAGATTTTTTTCAAACTCCCAGGGTCAGGAAAATCGGATTTTTTTCACACACCCGGGGTCAGGAAAATCGGATATTTTCACACTCCCGGGGTCAGGAAAATCAGATTTTTTTAAACTCCCGGGGTCAGGAAATTCTCATTTTTTTCACACTCCCACGGTCAGGAAAATCGCATATTTTCACAATCCCGGGGTCAGGAAAATCAGATTTTTTTCAAACTCCCGAGGACAGGAAAATCAGATTTTTTTCATACTCCTGGGGTCAGGAAAATTGGATTTTTTTCACACTCCCGGGGTCAGGAAAATTGGGTTTTTTTCACACTCCTGGGGTCAAGAAAATCACATTTTTTCACACTCCCGTGGTCAGGAGATTCTGGTTTTTTTTCACATTCCCGGGTTCAAGAAAATCGGATTTTTTTCATACTCCCGGGGTCAGGAAAATCGGATATTTTCACACTCCCGGGGTCAGGAAAATCAGATTTTTTAAAACTCCCGGGGTCAGCCAAACCAGATTTTTTTCAAACTCGGATTTTTTTCATACTCCCGGGGTCAGGAAAATCGCATATTTTCACACTCCCGGTGTCAGGAAAATTGGATATTTTCATACTCCCGGGGTCAGCCAAACCAGATTTTTTTCAAACTCCCAGGGTCAGGAAAATTGGATTTTTTTCACACTCCCGGGGTCAGGAAAATTTAATTTTTTCACACTCCTGGGGTCAAGTAAATCACATTTTTTCACATTCCCAGGTCAGGAAAATTGGATTTTTTTCACACTCCCGGGGTCAGGAAAATTGTATTATTTTCCCACTCCCGGGGTCAGGAAAATCGCATTTTTCATACTCCCGGGGTCAGGAAAATTGGATTTTTTCACACTCCCGGTGTCAGGAAAATTGGATTTTTTTCACACTCCCAGGGTCAAGAAAATCACATTTTTTCACACTCCCGGGGTCAGGAAATTCTGATTTTTTTTCATACTCCCGGGGTCAGGAAAATCGGATATTTTCACACTCCCGGGGTCAGGAAAATTGGATTTTTTTAAACTCCCGGGGTCAGGAAATTCTGATTTTTTTCACACTCCTGGTGTTAGGAAAATCACATTTTTTCACACTCCCGTGGTCAGGAGATTCTGGTTTTTTTTCACATTCCCGGGTTCAAGAAAATCGGATTTTTTTCATACTCCCGGGGTCAGGAAAATCGGATATTTTCACACTCCCGGGGTCAGGAAAATCAGATTTTTTAAAACTCCCGGGGTCAGGAAATTCTGATTTTTTCCACACTCCCGGGGTCAGGAAAATCTGATATTTTCACACTCCCGGTGTCAGGAAAATTGGATATTTTCATACTCCCGGGGTAAGGAAAACCAGATTTTTTTTAAACTCCCGGGGTCAGGAAAATTGGATTTTTTTCACACTCCCGGGGTCAGGAAAATTGGATATTTTCACACTCCCGGTGTCAGGAAAGTTGGATTTTTTCACACTCCCGGGGTCAGGAGAATTTAATTTTTTTCACACTCCTGGGGTCAAGAAAATCGGATATTTTTACACTCCCGGGGTCAGGAAAACCAGATTTTTTTCAAACTCCCGGGGTCAGGAAAATCGGATTTTTTTCACACTCCCGGGGTCAGGAAAATCGCATATTTTCACACTCCCGGTGTCAGGAAAATTGGATATTTTCATACTCCCGGGGTCAGCCAAACCAGATTTTTTTCAAACTCCCAGGGTCAGGAAAATTGGATTTTTTTCACACTCCCGGGGTCAGGAAAATTTAATTTTTTCACACTCCTGGGGTCAAGTAAATCACATTTTTTCACATTCCCAGGTCAGGAAAATTGGATTTTTTTCACACTCCCGGGGTCAGGAAAATTGTATTATTTTTCCACTCCCGGGGTCAGGAAAATCGCATTTTTCATACTCCCGGGGTCAGGAAAATTGGATTTTTTCACACTCCCGGTGTCAGGAAAATTGGATTTTTTTCACACTCCCAGGGTCAAGAAAATCACATTTTTTCACACTCCCGGGGTCAGGAAATTCTGATTTTTTTTCATACTCCCGGGGTCAGGAAAATCGGATATTTTCACACTCCCGGGGTCAGGAAAATTGGATTTTTTTAAACTCCCGGGGTCAGGAAATTCTGATTTTTTTCACACTCCTGGTGTTAGGAAAATCACATTTTTTCACACTCCCGTGGTCAGGAGATTCTGGTTTTTTTTCACATTCCCGGGTTCAAGAAAATCGGATTTTTTTCATACTCCCGGGGTCAGGAAAATCGGATATTTTCACACTCCCGGGGTCAGGAAAATCAGATTTTTTAAAACTCCCGGGGTCAGGAAATTCTGATTTTTTCCACACTCCCGGGGTCAGGAAAATCTGATATTTTCACACTCCCGGTGTCAGGAAAATTGGATATTTTCATACTCCCGGGGTAAGGAAAACCAGATTTTTTTTAAACTCCCGGGGTCAGGAAAATTGGATTTTTTTCACACTCCCGGGGTCAGGAAAATTGGATATTTTCACACTCCCGGTGTCAGGAAAGTTGGATTTTTTTCACACTCCCGGGGTCAGGAGAATTTAATTTTTTTCACACTCCTGGGGTAAAGAAAATCGGATATTTTTACACTCCCGGGGTCAGGAAAACCAGATTTTTTTCAAACTCCCGGGGTCAGGAAAATCGGATTTTTTTCACACTCCCGGGGTCAGGAAAATCGCATATTTTCACACTCCCGGTGTCAGGAAAATTGGATATTTTCATACTCCCGGGGTCAGCCAAACCAGATTTTTTTCAAACTCCCAGGGTCAGGAAAATTGGATTTTTTTCACACTCCCGGGGTCAGGAAAATTTAATTTTTTCACACTCCTGGGGTCAAGTAAATCACATTTTTTCACATTCCCAGGTCAGGAAAATTGGATTTTTTTCACACTCCCGGGGTCAGGAAAATTGTATTATTTTCCCACTCCCGGGGTCAGGAAAATCGCATTTTTCATACTCCCGGGGTCAGGAAAATTGGATTTTTTCACACTCCCGGTGTCAGGAAAATTGGATTTTTTTCACACTCCCAGGGTCAAGAAAATCACATTTTTTCACACTCCCGGGGTCAGGAAATTCTGATTTTTTTTCATACTCCCGGGGTCAGGAAAATCGGATATTTTCACACTCCCGGGGTCAGGAAAATTGGATTTTTTTAAACTCCCGGGGTCAGGAAATTCTGATTTTTTTCACACTCCTGGTGTTAGGAAAATCACATTTTTCACACTCCCGGGGTCAGGAGAATTGGGTTTTTTCCACACTCCCGGGGTCAAGAAAATCACATTTTTTCATACTCCCGGGGTCAAGAAAATCACATTTTTTCACACTCCCGGGGTCAGGAAATTCTGATATTTTTCACACTCCCGGGGTCAGGAAAATCGGATATTTTCACACTTCCGGGGTCAGGAAAATCAGATTTTTTTCACACTCCCGGGTCAGGAAAATTGAATTTTTTTCACACTCCCGGGGTCAAGGAAATCACATTTTTTCACACTCCCGGGTTCCGGAGATTCTGATTTTTTTCACATTCCCGGGGTCAAGAAAATCACATTTTTCACACTCCCGGGGTCAGGAAAATTGGATTTTTTTCACACTCTCGGGGTCAGGAGAATTTAATTTTTTTCACACTCCCAGGGGTCAAGAAAATCAGATATTTTCACACTCCCGGGGTCAGGAAAATTTAATTTTTTTCACACTCCCAGGGTCAAGAAAATCACATTTTTTTCACACTCCCGGGGTCAGGAAATTCTGATATTTTTCACACTCCCGGGGTCAGGAAAATCGGATATTTTCACACTCCCGGGGTCAGGAAAATCAGATTTTTTTCAAACTCCCGGGGTCGGGAAAATTGGATTTTTTTCACACTCCCGGGGTCAGGAAAGTCGGATTTTTTTTCACACTCCCGGGGTCAGGAAATTTTGGTTTTTTTCACACTGCCGGGGTCAGGAAAATTTACTTTTTTTTCACACTCCCGGGGTCAAGAAAATCACATTTTTTCACACTCCTGGGGTCAGGAAATTCTGATTTTTTTGCACGCTCCCAGTGTTAGGAAAATCACATTTTTCAAACTCCCGGGGTCAGGAAAATTGGATTTTTTTCACACTCCCGGGGTCAGGAAAATTGGATTTTTTTCACACTCCCGGGGTCAAGAAAATCACATTTTTTCACACTCCCGGGTTCAGGAGAATTTAATTTTTTTCACACTCCCGGGGTCAAGAAAATCAGATATTTTCACACTCCAGGGGTCAGGAAATTCTGATATTTTTCACACTCCCGGGGTCAGGAAAATCGCATATTTTCACACTCCCGGTGTCAGGAAAATTGGATATTTTCATACTCCCGGGGTCAGCAAAACCAGATTTTTTTCAAACTCCCAGGGTCAGGAAAATTGGATTTTTTTTACACTCCCGGGGTCAAGAAAATCGGATATTTTTACACTCCCGGGGTCAGGAAAATCAGATTTTTTTCAAACTCCCGGGGTCAGGAAAATCGGATTTTTTTCACACACCCGGGGTCAGGAAAATCGGATATTTTCACACTCCCGGGGTCAGGAAAATCAGATTTTTTTAAACTCCCGGGGTCAGGAAATTCTCATTTTTTTCACACTCCCGCGGTCAGGAAAATCGCATATTTTCACAATCCCGGGGTCAGGAAAATCACATTTTTTTCAAACTCCCGAGGACAGGAAAATCAGATTTTTTTCATACTCCTGGGGTCAGGAAAATTGGATTTTTTTCACACTCCCGGGGTCAGAAAAATTGGGTTTTTTTCACACTCCTGGGGTCAAGAAAATCACATTTTTTCAAACTCCCGTGGTCAGGAGATTCTGGTTTTTTTTCACATTCCCGGGTTCAAGAAAATCGGATTTTTTTTCATACTCCCGGGGTCAGGAAAATCGGATATTTTCACACTCCCGGGGTCAGGAAAATCAGATTTTTTAAAACTCCCGGGGTCAGGAAATTCTGATTTTTTCCACACTCCCGGGGTCAGGAAAATCTGATATTTTCACACTCCCGGTGTCAGGAAAATTGGATATTTTCATACTCCCGGGGTAAGGAAAACCAGATTTTTTTTAAACTCCCGGGGTCAGGAAAATTGGATTTTTTTCACACTCCCGGGGTCAGGAAAATTGGATATTTTCACACTCCCGGTGTCAGGAAAGTTGGATTTTTTTCACACTCCCGGGGTCAGGAGAATTTAATTTTTTTCACACTCCTGGGGTCAAGAAAATCGGATATTTTTACACTCCCGGGGTCAGGAAAATCAGATATTTTCACACTTCCGGGGTCAGGAAAATTAGGTTTTTTTCACACTCCTGGGGTCAAGAAAATCACATTTTTTCACACTCCCGTGGTCAGGAGATTCTGGTTTTTTTTCACATTCCCGGGTTCAAGAAAATCGGATTTTTTTCATACTCCCGGGGTCAGGAAAATCGGATATTTTCACACTCCCGGGGTCAGGAAAATCAGATTTTTTAAAACTCCCGGGGTCAGGAAATTCTGATTTTTTCCACACTCCCGGGGTCAGGAAAATCTGATATTTTCACACTCCCGGTGTCAGGAAAATTGGATATTTTCATACTCCCGGGGTAAGGAAAACCAGATTTTTTTTAAACTCCCGGGGTCAGGAAAATTGGATTTTTTTCACACTCCCGGGGTCAGGAAAATTGGATATTTTCACACTCCCGGTGTCAGGAAAGTTGGATTTTTTTCACACTCCCGGGGTCAGGAGAATTTAATTTTTTTCACACTCCTGGGGTCAAGAAAATCGGATATTTTTACACTCCCGGGGTCAGGAAAATCAGATTTTTTTCAAACTCCCGGGGTCAGGAAAATCGGATTTTTTTCACACTCCCGGGGTCAGGAAAATCGCATATTTTCACACTCCCGGTGTCAGGAAAATTGGATAGTTTCATACTCCCGGGGTCAGCCAAACCAGATTTTTTTCAAACTCTCAGGGTCAGGAAAATTGGATTTTTTTCACACTCCTGGGGTCAAGAAAATCGGATATTTTTACACTCCCGGGGTCAGGAAAATCAGATATTTTCACACTTCCGGGGTCAGGAAAATTGGGTTTTTTTCACACTCCTGGGGTCAAGAAAATCACATTTTTTCACACTCCCGTGGTCAGGAGATTCTGGTTTTTTTTCACATTCCCGGGTTCAAGAAAATCGGATTTTTTTCATACTCCCGGGGTCAGGAAAATCGGATATTTTCACACTCCCGGGGTCAGGAAAATCAGATTTTTTAAAACTCCCGGGGTCAGGAAATTCTGATTTTTTCCACACTCCCGGGGTCAGGAAAATCTGATATTTTCACACTCCCGGTGTCAGGAAAATTGGATATTTTCATACTCCCGGGGTAAGGAAAACCAGATTTTTTTTAAACTCCCGGGGTCAGGAAAATTGGATTTTTTTCACACTCCCGGGGTCAGGAAAATTGGATATTTTCACACTCCCGGTGTCAGGAAAGTTGGATTTTTTTCACACTCCCGGGGTCAGGAGAATTTAATTTTTTTCACACTCCTGGGGTCAAGAAAATCGGATATTTTTACACTCCCGGGGTCAGGAAAATCAGATTTTTTTCAAACTCCCGGGGTCAGGAAAATCGGATTTTTTTCACACTCCCGGGGTCAGGAAAATCGCATATTTTCACACTCCCGGTGTCAGGAAAATTGGATATTTTCATACTCCCGGGGTCAGCCAAACCAGATTTTTTTCAAACTCTCAGGGTCAGGAAAATTGGATTTTTTTCACACTCCCGGGGTCAGGAAAATTTAATTTTTTCACACTCCCGGGGTCAAGTAAATCACATTTTTTCACATTCCCAGGTCAGGAGAATTTAATTTTTTTCACACTCCCGGGGTCGGGAAAATCGGATATTTTCACACTCCCGGGGTCAGGAAATTCTCAGTTTTTTTCACACTCCCGGGTCAGGAAAATCGCATATTTTCACACTCCCGGTGTCAGGAAAATTGGATATTTTCATACTCCCGGGGTCAGCAAAACCAGATTTTTTTCAAACTCCCAGGGTCAGGAAAATTGGATTTTTTTTACACTCCCGGGGTCAAGAAAATCGGATATTTTTACACTCCCGGGGTCAGGAAAATCAGATTTTTTTCAAACTCCCAGGGTCAGGAAAATCGGATTTTTTTCACACACCCGGGGTCAGGAAAATCGGATATTTTCACACTCCCGGGGTCAGGAAAATCAGATTTTTTTAAACTCCCGGGGTCAGGAAATTCTCATTTTTTTCACACTCCCGCGGTCAGGAAAATCGCATATTTTCACAATCCCGGGGTCAGGAAAATCAGATTTTTTTCAAACTCCTGAGGACAGGAAAATCAGATTTTTTTCATACTCCTGGGGTCAGGAAAATTGGATTTTTTTCACACTCCCGGGGTCAGGAAAATTGGGTTTTTTTCACACTCCTGGGGTCAAGAAAATCACATTTTTTCACACTCCCGTGGTCAGGAGATTCTGGTTTTTTTTCACATTCCCGGGTTCAAGAAAATCGGATTTTTTTCATACTCCCGGGGTCAGGAAAATCGGATATTTTCACACTCCCGGGGTCAGGAAAATCAGATTTTTTAAAACTCCCGGGGTCAGGAAATTCTGATTTTTTCCACACTCCCGGGGTCAGGAAAATCTGATATTTTCACACTCCCGGTGTCAGGAAAATTGGATATTTTCATACTCCCGGGGTAAGGAAAACCAGATTTTTTTTAAACTCCCGGGGTCAGGAAAATTGGATTTTTTTCACACTCCCGGGGTGCAGGAAAATTGGATATTTTCACACTCCCGGTGTCAGGAAAGTTGGATTTTTTTCACACTCCCGGGGTCAGGAGAATCGGATATTTTCACACTCCCGGGGTCAGGAAAATCAGATTTTTTTTAAACTCCCGGGGTAAGGAAATTCTGATTTTTTTCACACTCCCGGGGTCAGGAAAATCAGATATTTTCACACTCCCGGTGTCAGGAAAATTGGATATTTTCATACTACCGGGGTCAGGAAAACCAGATTTTTTTCAAACTCCCAGGGTCAGGAAAATTGGATTTTTTTCACACTCCCGGGGTCAGGAAAATTGTATTATTTTCCCACTCCCGGGGTCAGGAAAATCGCATTTTTCATACTCCCGGGGTCAGGAAAATTGGATTTTTTCACACTCCCGGTGTCAGGAAAATTGGATTTTTTTCACACTCCCGGTGTCAGGTAAATTGGATTTTTTTCACACTCCCGGTGTCAGGAAAATTGGATTTTTTTAAACTCCCGGGGTCAGGAAATTCTGATTTTTTTCACACTCCTGGTGTTAGGAAAATCACATTTTTCACACTCCCGGGGTCAGGAGAATTGGGTTTTTTTCACACTCCCGGGGTCAAGAAAATTGGATTTTTTTCACACTCCCGGGGACAAGAAAATCACATTTTTTCACACTCCCGGGTTCAGGAGAATTTAATTTTTTTCACACTCCCGGGGTCAAGAAAATCAGATATTTTCACACTCCAGGGGTCAGGAAATTCTGATATTTTTCACACTCCCGGGGTCATAAAAATTGGATATTTTCACACTCCCGGGGTCAAGAAAATTGGATATTTTCATACTCCCGGGGTAAGGAAAACCAGATTTTTTTAAACTCCCGGGGTCAGGAAAATTGGATTTTTTTCACACTCCCGGGGTCAGGAAAATTGGATATTTTCACACTCCCGGTGTCAGGAAAGTTGGATTTTTCACACTCCCGGGGACAAGAAAATCACATTTTTTCACACTCCCGGGTTCAGGAGAATTTAATTTTTTTCTCACTCCCGGGGTCAAGAAAATCAGATATTTTCACACTCCCGGTGTCAGGAAAATTGGATATTTTCATACTACCGGGGTCAGGAAAACCAGATTTTTTTCAAACTCCCGGGGTCAGGAAAATTGGATTTTTTTCACACTCCCGGGGTCAGGAAAATTGTATTATTTTCCCACTCCCGGGGTCAGGAAAATCGCATTTTTTATACTCCCGGGGTCAGGAAAATTGGATTTTTTCACACTCCCGGTGTCAGGAAAATCGCATTTTTCATACTCCCGGGGTCAGGAAAATTGGATTTTTTCACACTCCCGGTGTCAGGAAAATTGGATTTTTTTCACACTCCCGGTGTCAGGAAAATTGGATTTTTTTCAAACTCCCGGGGTCAGGAAAATTGGATTTTTTTAAACTCCCGGGGTCAGGAAATTTTGATTTTTTTCACACTCCTGGTGTTAGGAAAATCACATTTTTCACACTCCCGGGGTCAGGAGAATTGGATTTTTTTCACACTCCCGGGGTCAGAAAAATTGGATTTTTTTCACACTCCCGGGGTCAAGAAAATCACATTTTTTCACACTCCCGGGTTCAGGAGAATTTAATTTTTTTCACACTCCCGGGGTCAAGAAAATCAGATATTTTCACACTCCAGGGGTCAGGAAATTCTGATATTTTTCACACTCCCGGGGTCAGGAAAATTGGATATTTTCACACTCCCGGGTTCAAGAAAATTGGATTTTTTTCAAACTCCCGGGGTCAGGAAAATTGGATTTTTTTCACACTCCCAGGGTCAGGAAAATTGGATTTTTTTCACACTCCCGGGGTCAGAAAAATTGGATTATTTTCACACTCCCGGGGTCAGGAAAATCAGATTTTTTTAAACTCCCGGGGTCAGGAAATTCTCATTTTTTTCACACTCCTGGGGTCAGGAAATTCTGATATTTTTCACACTCCCGGGGTCAGGAAAATCGGATATTTTCACACTCCCGGGGTCAGGAAAATCAGATTTTTTTCAAACTCCCGGGGTCGGGAAAATTGGATTTTTTTCACACTCCCGGGGTCAGGAAAGTCGGATTTTTTTCCACACTCCCGGGGTCAGGAAATTTTGGTTTTTTTCACACTGCCGGGGTCAGGAAAATTTACTTTTTTTTCACACTCCCGGGGTCAAGAAAATTGGATATTTTCATACTCCCGGGGTCAGCAAAACCAGATTTTTTTCAAACTCCCAGGGTCAGGAAAATTGGATTTTTTTTACACTCCCGGGGTCAAGAAAATCGGATATTTTTACACTCCCGGGGTCAGGAAAATCAGATTTTTTTCAAACTCCCAGGGTCAGGAAAATCGGATTTTTTTCACACACCCGGGGTCAGGAAAATCGCATTTTTCATACTCCCGGGGTCAGGAAAATTGGATTTTTTCACACTCCCGGTGTCAGGAAAATTGGATTTTTTTCACACTCCCGGTGTCAGGAAAATTGGATTTTTTTCACACTCCCGGGGTCAGGAAAATTGGATTTTTTTAAACTCCCGGGGTCAGGAAATTCTGATTTTTTTCACACTCCTGGTGTTAGGAAAATCACATTTTTCACACTCCCGGGGTCAGGAGAATTGGATTCTTTTCACACTCCCGGGGTCAGAAAAATTGGATTTTTTTCACACTCCCGGGGTCAAGAAAATCACATTTTTTCACACTCCCGGGTTCAGGAGAATTTAATTTTTTTCACACTCCCGGGGTCAAGAAAATCAGATATTTTCACACTCCAGGGGTCAGGAAATTCTGATATTTTTCACACTCCCGGGGTCAGGAAAATTGGATATTTTCACACTCCCGGGGTCAAGAAAATTGGATTTTTTTCAAACTCCCGGGGTCAGGAAAATTGGATTTTTTTCACACTCCCAGGGTCAGGAAAATTGGATTTTTTTCACACTCCCGGGGTCAGAAAAATTGGATTATTTTCACACTCCCGGGGTCAGGAAAATCAGATTTTTTTAAACTCCCGGGGTCAGGAAATTCTCATTTTTTTCACACTCCCGGGGTCAGGAAATTCTGATATTTTTCACACTCCCGGGGTCAGGAAAATTGGATATTTTCACACTCCCGGGGTCAGGAAAATCAGATTTTTTTCAAACTCCCGGGGTCGGGAAAATTGGATTTTTTTCACACTCCCGGGGTCAGGAGAGTCGGATTTTTTTTCACACTCCCGGGGTCAGGAAATTTTGGTTTTTTTCACACTGCCGGGGTCAGGAAAATTTACTTTTTTTTCACACTCCCGGGGTCAAGAAAATTGGATATTTTCATACTCCCGGGGTCAGCAAAACCAGATTTTTTTCAAACTCCCAGGGTCAGGAAAATTGGATTTTTTTTACACTCCCGGGGTCAAGAAAATCGGATATTTTTACACTCCCGGGGTCAGGAAAATCAGATTTTTTTCAAACTCCCAGGGTCAGGAAAATCGGATTTTTTTCACACACCCGGGGTCAGGAAAATCGGATATTTTCACACTCCCGGGGTCAGGAAAATCAGATTTTTTTAAACTCCCGGGGTCAGGAAATTCTCATTTTTTTCACACTCCCACGGTCAGGAAAATCGCATATTTTCACAATCCCGGGGTCAGGAAAATCAGATTTTTTTCAAACTCCCGAGGACAGGAAAATCAGATTTTTTTCATACTCCTGGGGTCAGGAAAATTGGATTTTTTTCACACTCCTGGGGTCAAGAAAATCACATTTTTTCACACTCCCGTGGTCAGGAGATTCTGGTTTTTTTTCACATTCCCGGGTTCAAGAAAATCGGATTTTTTTCATACTCCCGGGGTCAGGAAAATCGGATATTTTCACACTCCCGGGGTCAGGAAAATCAGATTTTTTAAAACTCCCGGGGTCAGCCAAACCAGATTTTTTTCAAACTCGGATTTTTTTCATACTCCCGGGGTCAGGAAAATCGCATATTTTCACACTCCCGGTGTCAGGAAAATTGGATATTTTCATACTCCCGGGGTCAGCCAAACCAGATTTTTTTCAAACTCCCAGGGTCAGGAAAATTGGATTTTTTTCACACTCCCGGGGTCAGGAAAATTTAATTTTTTCACACTCCTGGGGTCAAGTAAATCACATTTTTTCACATTCCCAGGTCAGGAAAATTGGATTTTTTTCACACTCCCGGGGTCAGGAAAATTGTATTATTTTCCCACTCCCGGGGTCAGGAAAATCGCATTTTTCATACTCCCGGGGTCAGGAAAATTGGATTTTTTCACACTCCCGGTGTCAGGAAAATTGGATTTTTTTCACACTCCCAGGGTCAAGAAAATCACATTTTTTCACACTCCCGGGGTCAGGAAATTCTGATTTTTTTTCATACTCCCGGGGTTAGGAAAATCGGATATTTTCACACTCCCGGGGTCAGGAAAATTGGATTTTTTTAAACTCCCGGGGTCAGGAAATTCTGATTTTTTTTCACACTCCTGGTGTTAGGAAAATCACATTTTTTCACACTCCCGTGGTCAGGAGATTCTGGTTTTTTTTCACATTCCCGGGTTCAAGAAAATCGGATTTTTTTCATACTCCCGGGGTCAGGAAAATCGGATATTTTCACACTCCCGGGGTCAGGAAAATCAGATTTTTTAAAACTCCCGGGGTCAGGAAATTCTGATTTTTTCCACACTCCCGGGGTCAGGAAAATCTGATATTTTCACACTCCCGGTGTCAGGAAAATTGGATATTTTCATACTCCCGGGGTAAGGAAAACCAGATTTTTTTTAAACTCCCGGGGTCAGGAAAATTGGATTTTTTTCACACTCCCGGGGTCAGGAAAATTGGATATTTTCACACTCCCGGTGTCAGGAAAGTTGGATTTTTTCACACTCACGGGGTCAGGAGAATTTAATTTTTTTCACACTCCTGGGGTCAAGAAAATCGGATATTTTTACACTCCCGGGGTCAGGAAAACCAGATTTTTTTCAAACTCCCGGGGTCAGGAAAATCGGATTTTTTTCACACTCCCGGGGTCAGGAAAATCGCATATTTTCACACTCCCGGTGTCAGGAAAATTGGATATTTTCATACTCCCGGGGTCAGCCAAACCAGATTTTTTTCAAACTCCCAGGGTCAGGAAAATTGGATTTTTTTCACACTCCCGGGGTCAGGAAAATTTAATTTTTTCACACTCCTGGGGTCAAGTAAATCACATTTTTTCACATTCCCAGGTCAGGAAAATTGGATTTTTTTCACACTCCCGGGGTCAGGAAAATTGTATTATTTTCCCACTCCCGGGGTCAGGAAAATCGCATTTTTCATACTCCCGGGGTCAGGAAAATTGGATTTTTTCACACTCCCGGTGTCAGGAAAATTGGATTTTTTTCACACTCCCAGGGTCAAGAAAATCACATTTTTTCACACTCCCGGGGTCAGGAAATTCTGATTTTTTTTCATACTCCCGGGGTCAGGAAAATCGGATATTTTCACACTCCCGGGGTCAGGAAAATTGGATTTTTTTAAACTCCCGGGGTCAGGAAATTCTGATTTTTTTCACACTCCTGGTGTTAGGAAAATCACATTTTTTCACACTCCCGTGGTCAGGAGATTCTGGTTTTTTTTCACATTCCCGGGTTCAAGAAAATCGGATTTTTTTCATACTCCCGGGGTCAGGAAAATCGGATATTTTCACACTCCCGGGGTCAGGAAAATCAGATTTTTTAAAACTCCCGGGGTCAGGAAATTCTGATTTTTTCCACACTCCCGGGGTCAGGAAAATCTGATATTTTCACACTCCCGGTGTCAGGAAAATTGGATATTTTCATACTCCCGGGGTAAGGAAAACCAGATTTTTTTTAAACTCCCGGGGTCAGGAAAATTGGATTTTTTTCACACTCCCGGGGTCAGGAAAATTGGATATTTTCACACTCCCGGTGTCAGGAAAGTTGGATTTTTTTCACACTCCCGGGGTCAGGAGAATTTAATTTTTTTCACACTCCTGGGGTCAAGAAAATCGGATATTTTTACACTCCCGGGGTCAGGAAAACCAGATTTTTTTCAAACTCCCGGGGTCAGGAAAATCGGATTTTTTTCACACTCCCGGGGTCAGGAAAATCGCATATTTTCACACTCCCGGTGTCAGGAAAATTGGATATTTTCATACTCCCGGGGTCAGCCAAACCAGATTTTTTTCAAACTCCCAGGGTCAGGAAAATTGGATTTTTTTCACACTCCCGGGGTCAGGAAAATTTAATTTTTTCACACTCCTGGGGTCAAGTAAATCACATTTTTTCACATTCCCAGGTCAGGAAAATTGGATTTTTTTCACACTCCCGGGGTCAGGAAAATTGTATTATTTTCCCACTCCCGGGGTCAGGAAAATCGCATTTTTCATACTCCCGGGGTCAGGAAAATTGGATTTTTTCACACTCCCGGTGTCAGGAAAATTGGATTTTTTTCACACTCCCAGGGTCAAGAAAATCACATTTTTTCACACTCCCGGGGTCAGGAAATTCTGATTTTTTTTCATACTCCCGGGGTCAGGAAAATCGGATATTTTCACACTCCCGGGGTCAGGAAAATTGGATTTTTTTAAACTCCCGGGGTCAGGAAATTCTGATTTTTTTCACACTCCTGGTGTTAGGAAAATCACATTTTTCACACTCCCGGGGTCAGGAGAATTGGGTTTTTTCCACACTCCCGGGGTCAAGAAAATCACATTTTTTCATACTCCCGGGGTCAAGAAAATCACATTTTTTCACACTCCCGGGGTCAGGAAATTCTGATATTTTTCACACTCCCGGGGTCAGGAAAATCGGATATTTTCACACTTCCGGGGTCAGGAAAATCAGATTTTTTTCACACTCCCGGGTCAGGAAAATTGAATTTTTTTCACACTCCCGGGGTCAAGGAAATCACATTTTTTCACACTCCCGGGTTCCGGAGATTCTGATTTTTTTCACATTCCCGGGGTCAAGAAAATCACATTTTTCACACTCCCGGGGTCAGGAAAATTGGATTTTTTTCACACTCTCGGGGTCAGGAGAATTTAATTTTTTTCACACTCCCAGGGGTCAAGAAAATCAGATATTTTCACACTCCCGGGGTCAGGAAAATTTAATTTTTTTCACACTCCCAGGGTCAAGAAAATCACATTTTTTTCACACTCCCGGGGTCAGGAAATTCTGATATTTTTCACACTCCCGGGGTCAGGAAAATCGGATATTTTCACACTCCCGGGGTCAGGAAAATTGGATTTTTTTCAAACTCCCGGGGTCAGGAAAATTGGATTTTTTTCACACTCCCGGGGTCAGGAAAATTGGATTTTTTTCACACTCCCGCGGTCAGAAAAATTGGATTATTTTCACACTCCCGGGGTCAGGAAAATCAGATTTTTTTAAACTCCCAGGGTCAGGAAATTCTTATTTTTTTCACACTCCCGGGGTCAGGAAATTCTGAAATTTTTCACACTCCCGGGGTCAGGAAAATCGGATATTTTCACACTCCCGGGGTCAGGAAAATCAGATTTTTTTCAAACTCCCGGGGTTGGGAAAATTGGATTTTTTTCACACTCCCGGGGTCAGGAAAGTCGGATTTTTTTTCACACTCCCGGGGTCAGGAAATTTTGGTTTTTTTCACACTGCCGGGGTCAGGAAAATTTACTTTTTTTTCACACTCCCGGGGTCAAGAAAATCACATTTTTTCACACTCCTGGGGTCAGGAAATTCTAATTTTTTTGCACGCTCCCAGTGTTAGGAAAATCACATTTTTCACACTCCCGGGGTCAGGAAAATTGGATTTTTTTCACACTCCCGGGGTCAAGAAAATCACATTTTTTCACACTCCCGGGTTCAGGAGAATTTAATTTTTTTCACACTCCCGGGGTCAAGAAAATCAGATATTTTCACACTCCAGGGGTCAGGAAATTCTGATATTTTTCACACTCCCGGGGTCAGGAAAATCAGATATTTTCACACTCCCGGGGTCAAGAAAATTGGATTTTTTTCAAACTCCCGGGGTCAGGAAAATTGGATTTTTTTCACACTCCCGGGGTCAGGAAAATCAGATTTTTTTAAACTCCCGTGGTCAGGAAATTCTCAGTTTTTTTCACACTCCCGGTGTCAGGAAAATTGGATATTTTCATACTCCCGGGGTCAGCAAAACCAGATTTTTTTCAAACTCCCAGGGTCAGGAAAATTGGATTTTTTTACACTCCCGGGGTCAAGAAAATCGGATATTTTTACACTCCCGGGGTCAGGAAAATCAGATTTTTTTCAAACTCCCGGGGTCAGGAAAATCGGATTTTTTTCACACACCCGGGGTCAGGAAAATCGGATATTTTCACACTCCCGGGGTCAGGAAAATCAGATTTTTTTAAACTCCCGGGGTCAGGAAATTCTCATTTTTTTCACACTCCCGCGGTCAGGAAAATCGCATATTTTCACAATCCCGGGGTCAGGAAAATCAGATTTTTTTCAAACTCCCGAGGACAGGAAAATCAGATTTTTTTCATACTCCTGGGGTCAGGAAAATTGGATTTTTTTCACACTCCCGGGGTCAGGAAAATTGGGTTTTTTTCACACTCCTGGGGTCAAGAAAATCACATTTTTTCAAACTCCCGTGGTCAGGAGATTCTGGTTTTTTTTCACATTCCCGGGTTCAAGAAAATCGGATTTTTTTTCATACTCCCGGGGTCAGGAAAATCGGATATTTTCACACTCCCGGGGTCAGGAAAATCAGATTTTTTAAAACTCCCGGGGTCAGGAAATTCTGATTTTTTCCACACTCCCGGGGTCAGGAAAATCTGATATTTTCACACTCCCGGTGTCAGGAAAATTGGATATTTTCATACTCCCGGGGTAAGGAAAACCAGATTTTTTTTAAACTCCCGGGGTCAGGAAAATTGGATTTTTTTCACACTCCCGGGGTCAGGAAAATTGGATATTTTCACACTCCCGGTGTCAGGAAAGTTGGATTTTTTTCACACTCCCGGGGTCAGGAGAATTTAATTTTTTTCACACTCCTGGGGTCAAGAAAATCGGATATTTTTACACTCCCGGGGTCAGGAAAATCAGATATTTTCACACTTCCGGGGTCAGGAAAATTGGGTTTTTTTCACACTCCTGGGGTCAAGAAAATCACATTTTTTCACACTCCCGTGGTCAGGAGATTCTGGTTTTTTTTCACATTCCCGGGTTCAAGAAAATCGGATTTTTTTCATACTCCCGGGGTCAGGAAAATCGGATATTTTCACACTCCCGGGGTCAGGAAAATCAGATTTTTTAAAACTCCCGGGGTCAGGAAATTCTGATTTTTTCCACACTCCCGGGGTCAGGAAAATCTGATATTTTCACACTCCCGGTGTCAGGAAAATTGGATATTTTCATACTCCCGGGGTAAGGAAAACCAGATTTTTTTTAAACTCCCGGGGTCAGGAAAATTGGATTTTTTTCACACTCCCGGGGTCAGGAAAATTGGATATTTTCACACTCCCGGTGTCAGGAAAGTTGGATTTTTTTCACACTCCCGGGGTCAGGAGAATTTAATTTTTTTCACACTCCTGGGGTCAAGAAAATCGGATATTTTTACACTCCCGGGGTCAGGAAAATCAGATTTTTTTCAAACTCCCGGGGTCAGGAAAATCGGATTTTTTTCACACTCCCGGGGTCAGGAAAATCGCATATTTTCACACTCCCGGTGTCAGGAAAATTGGATATTTTCATACTCCCGGGGTCAGCCAAACCAGATTTTTTTCAAACTCCCAGGGTCAGGAAAATTGGATTTTTTTCACACTCCCGGGGTCAGGAAAATTTAATTTTTTCACACTCCCGGGGTCAAGTAAATCACATTTTTTCACATTCCCAGGTCAGGAGAATTTAATTTTTTTCACACTCCCGGGGTCAGGAAAATCGGATATTTTCACACTCCCGGGGTCAGGAAATTCTCAGTTTTTTTCACACTCCCGGGTCAGGAAAATCGCATATTTTCACACTCCCGGTGTCAGGAAAATTGGATATTTTCATACTCCCGGGGTCAGCAAAACCAGATTTTTTTCAAACTCCCAGGGTCAGGAAAATTGGATTTTTTTTACACTCCCGGGGTCAAGAAAATCGGATATTTTTACACTCCCGGGGTCAGGAAAATCAGATTTTTTTCAAACTCCCAGGGTCAGGAAAATCGGATTTTTTTCACACACCCGGGGTCAGGAAAATCGGATATTTTCACACTCCCGGGGTCAGGAAAATCAGATTTTTTTAAACTCCCGGGGTCAGGAAATTCTCATTTTTTTCACACTCCCGCGGTCAGGAAAATCGCATATTTTCACAATCCCGGGGTCAGGAAAATCAGATTTTTTTCAAACTCCCGAGGACAGGAAAATCAGATTTTTTTCATACTCCTGGGGTCAGGAAAATTGGATTTTTTTCACACTCCCGGGGTCAGGAAAATTGAGTTTTTTTCACACTCCTGGGGTCAAGAAAATCACATTTTTTCACACTCCCGTGGTCAGGAGATTCTGGTTTTTTTTCACATTCCCGGGTTCAAGAAAATCGGATTTTTTTCATACTCCCGGGGTCAGGAAAATCGGATATTTTCACACTCCCGGGGTCAGGAAAATCAGATTTTTTAAAACTCCCGGGGTCAGGAAATTCTGATTTTTTCCACACTCCCGGGGTCAGGAAAATCTGATATTTTCACACTCCCGGTGTCAGGAAAATTGGATATTTTCATACTCCCGGGGTAAGGAAAACCAGATTTTTTTTAAACTCCCGGGGTCAGGAAAATTGGATTTTTTTCACACTCCCGGGGTCAGGAAAATTGGATATTTTCACACTCCCGGTGTCAGGAAAGTTGGATTTTTTTCACACTCCCGGGGTCAGGAGAATCGGATATTTTCACACTCCCGGGGTCAGGAAAATCAGATTTTTTTTAAACTCCCGGGGTAAGGAAATTCTGATTTTTTTCACACTCCCGGGGTCAGGAAAATCAGATATTTTCACACTCCCGGTGTCAGGAAAATTGGATATTTTCATACTACCGGGGTCAGGAAAACCAGATTTTTTTCAAACTCCCGGGGTCAGGAAAATTGGATTTTTTTCACACTCCCGGGGTCAGGAAAATTGTATTATTTTCCCACTCCCGGGGTCAGGAAAATCGCATTTTTCATACTCCCGGGGTCAGGAAAATTGGATTTTTTCACACTCCCGGTGTCAGGAAAATTGGATTTTTTTCACACTCCCGGTGTCAGGAAAATTGGATTTTTTTCACACTCCTGGGGTCAGGAAAATTGGATTTTTTTAAACTCCCGGGGTCAGGAAATTCTGATTTTTTTCACACTCCTGGTGTTAGGAAAATCACATTTTTCACACTCCCGGGGTCAGGAGAATTGGGTTTTTTTCACACTCCCGGGGTCAAGAAAATCACATTTTTTCATACTCCCGGGGTCAAGAAAATCACATTTTTTCACACTCCCGGGGTCAGGAAATTCTGATATTTTTCACACTCCCGGGGTCAGGAAAATCGGATATTTTCACACTTCCGGGGTCAGGAAAATCAGATTTTTTTCACACTCCCGGGTCAGGAAAATTGAATTTTTTTCACACTCCCGGGGTCAAGGAAATCACATTTTTTCACACTCCCGGGTTCCGGAGATTCTGATTTTTTTCACACTCCCGGGGTCAAGAAAATCACATTTTTCACACTCCCGGGGTCAGGAAAATTGGATTTTTTTCACACTCTCGGGGTCAGGAGAATTTAATTTTTTCACACTCCCAGGGGTCAAGAAAATCAGATATTTTCACACTCCCGTGGTCAGGAAAATTTAATTTTTTTCACACTCCCGGGGTCAAGAAAATCACATTTTTTTCACACTCCCGGGGTCAGGAAATTCTGATATTTTTCACACTCCCGGGGTCAGGAAAATCGGATATTTTCACACTCCCGGGGTCAGGAAAATCAGATTTTTTTCAAACTCCCGGGGTCGGGAAAATTGGATTTTTTTCACACTCCCGGGGTCAGGAAAGTCGGATTTTTTTTCACACTCCCGGGGTCAGGAAATTTTGGTTTTTTTCACACTGCCGGGGTCAGGAAAATTTACTTTTTTTTCACACTCCCGGGGTCAAGAAAATCACATTTTTTCACACTCCTGGGGTCAGGAAATTCTGATTTTTTTGCACGCTCCCAGTGTTAGGAAAATCACATTTTTCACACTCCCGGGGTCAGGAAAATTGGATTTTGTTCACACTCCCGGGGTCAGGAAAATTGGATTTTTTTCACACTCCCGGGGTCAGAAAAATTGGATTTTTTTCACACTCCCGGGGTCAAGAAAATCACATTTTTTCACACTCCCGGGTTCAGGAGAATTTAATTTTTTTCACACTCCCGGGGTCAAGAAAATCAGATATTTTCACACTCCAGGGGTCAGGAAATTCTGATATTTTTCACACTCCCGGGGTCAGGAAAATTGGATATTTTCACACTCCCGGGGTCAAGAAAATTGGATTTTTTTCAAACTCCCGGGGTCACGAAAATTGGATTTTTTTCACACTCCCAGGGTCAGGAAAATTGGATTTTTTTCACACTCCCGGGGTCAGAAAAATTGGATTATTTTCACACTCCCGGGGTCAGGAAAATCAGATTTTTTTAAACTCCCGGGGTCAGGAAATTCTCATTTTTTTCACACTCCCGGGGTCAGGAAATTCTGATATTTTTCACACTCCCGGGGTCAGGAAAATCGGATATTTTCACACTCCCGGGGTCAGGAAAATCAGATTTTTTTCAAACTCCCGGGGTCGGGAAAATTGGATTTTTTTCACACTCCCGGGGTCAGGAAAGTCGGATTTTTTTTCACACTCCCGGGGTCAGGAAATTTTGTTTTTTTTCACACTGCCAGGGTCAGGAAAATTTACTTTTTTTTTCACACTCCCGGGGTCAAGAAAATCACATTTTTTCACACTCCTGGGGTCAGGAAATTCTGGTTTTTTTGCACGCTCCCAGTGTTAGGAAAATCACATTTTTCACACTCCCGGGGTCAGGAGAATTGGATTTTTTTCACACTCCCGGGGTCAGGAAAATTGGATTTTTTTCACACTCCCGGGGTCAAGAAAATCACATTTTTTCACACTCCCGGGTTCAGGAGAATTTAATTTTTTTCACACTCCCGGGGTCAAGAAAATCAGATATTTTCACACTCCAGGGGTCAGGAAATTCTGATATTTTTCACACTCCCGGGGTCAGGAAAATCGGATATTTTCACACTCCCGGGGTCAAGAAAATTGGATTTTTTTCAAACTCCCGGGGTCAGGAAAATTGGATTTTTTTCACACTCCCGGGGTCAGGAAAATTGGATTTTTTTCACACTCCCGGGGTCAGAAAAATTGGATTATTTTCACACTCCCGGGGTCAGGAAAATCAGATTTTTTTAAACTCCCGGGGTCAGGAAATTCTCAGTTTTTTTCACACTCCCGGGTCAGGAAAATCGCATATTTTCACACTCCCGGTGTCAGGAAAATTAGATATTTTCATACTCCCGGGGTCAGCAAAACCAGATTTTTTTCAAACTCCCAGGGTCAGGAAAATTGGATTTTTTTTACACTCCCGGGGTCAAGAAAATCGGATATTTTTACACTCCCGGGGTCAGGAAAATCAGATTTTTTTCAAACTCCCAGGGTCAGGAAAATCGGATTTTTTTCACACACCCGGGGTCAGGAAAATCGGATATTTTCACACTCCCGGGGTCAGGAAAATCAGATTTTTTTAAACTCCCGGTGTCAGGAAATTCTCATTTTTTTCACACTCCCGCGGCCAGGAAAATCGCATATTTTCACAATCCCGGGGTCAGGAAAATCAGATTTTTTTCAAACTCCCGAGGACAGGAAAATCAGATTTTTTTCATACTCCTGGGGTCAGGAAAATTGGATTTTTTTCACACTCCCGGGGTCAGGAAAATTGGGTTTTTTTCACACTCCTGGGGTCAAGAAAATCACATTTTTTCACACTCCCGTGGTCAGGAGATTCTGGTTTTTTTTCACATTCCCGGGTTCAAGAAAATCGGATTTTTTTCATACTCCCGGGGTCAGGAAAATCGGATATTTTCACACTCCCGGGGTCAGGAAAATCAGATTTTTTAAAACTCCCGGGGTCAGGAAATTCTGATTTTTTCCACACTCCCGGGGTCAGGAAAATCTGATATTTTCACACTCCCGGTGTCAGGAAAATTGGATATTTTCATACTCCCGGGGTAAGGAAAACCAGATTTTTTTTAAACTCCCGGGGTCAGGAAAATTGGATTTTTTTCACACTCCCGGGGTCAGGAAAATTGGATATTTTCACACTCCCGGTGTCAGGAAAGTTGGATTTTTTTCACACTCCCGGGGTCAGGAGAATCGGATATTTTCACACTCCCGGGGTCAGGAAAATCAGATTTTTTTTAAACTCCCGGGGTAAGGAAATTCTGATTTTTTTCACACTCCCGGGGTCAGGAAAATCAGATATTTTCACACTCCCGGTGTCAGGAAAATTGGATATTTTCATACTACCGGGGTCAGGAAAACCGGATTTTTTTCAAACTCCCGGGGTCAGGAAAATTGGATTTTTTTCACACTCCCGGGGTCAGGAAAATTGTATTATTTTCCCACTCCCGGGGTCAGGAAAATTGCATTTTTCATACTCCCGGGGTCAGGAAAATTGGATTTTTTCACACTCCCGGTGTCAGGAAAATTGGATTTTTTTCACACTCCCGGTGTCAGGAAAATTGGATTTTTTTCACACTCCTGGGGTCAGGAAAATTGGATTTTTTTAAACTCCCGGGGTCAGGAAATTCTGATTTTTTTCACACTCCTGGTGTTAGGAAAATCACATTTTTCACACTCCCGGGGTCAGGAGAATTGGGTTTTTTTCACACTCCCGGGGTCAAGAAAATCACATTTTTTCATACTCCCGGGGTCAAGAAAATCACATTTTTTCACACTCCCGGGGTCAGGAAATTCTGATATTTTTCACACTCCCAGGGTCAGGAAAATTGGATTTTTTTCACACTCCCGGGGTCAGAAAAATTGGATTTTTTTCACACTCCCGGGGTCAAGAAAATCACATTTTTTCACACTCCCGGGTTCAGGAGAATTTAATTTTTTTCACACTCCCGGGGTCAAGAAAATCAGATATTTTCACACTCCAGGGGTCAGGAAATTCTGATATTTTTCACACTCCCGGGGTCAGGAAAATTGGATATTTTCACACTCCCGGGGTCAAGAAAATTGGATTTTTTTCAAACTCCCGGGGTCAGGAAAATTGGATTTTTTTCACACTCCCAGGGTCAGGAAAATTGGATTTTTTTCACACTCCCGGGGTCAGAAAAATTGGATTATTTTCACACTCCCGGGGTCAGGAAAATCAGATTTTTTTAAACTCCCGGGGTCAGGAAATTCTCATTTTTTTCACACTCCCGGGGTCAGGAAATTCTGATATTTTTCACACTCCCGGGGTCAGGAAAATCGGATATTTTCACACTCCCAGGGTCAGGAAAATCAGATTTTTTTCAAACTCCCGGGGTCGGGAAAATTGGATTTTTTTCACACTCCCGGGGTCAGGAAAGTCGGATTTTTTTTCACACTCCCGGGGTCAGGAAATTTTGGTTTTTTTCACACTGCCGGGGTCAGGAAAATTTACTTTTTTTTCACACTCCCGGGGTCAAGAAAATCACATTTTTTCACACTCCTGGGGTCAGGAAATTCTGATTTTTTTGCACGCTCCCAGTGTTAGGAAAATCACATTTTTCACACTCCCGGGGTCAGGAAAATTGGATTTTTTTCACACTCCCGGGGTCAGGAAAATTGGATTTTTTTCACACTCCCGGGGTCAAGAAAATCACATTTTTTCACACTCCCGGGTTCAGGAGAATTTAATTTTTTTCACACTCCCGGGGTCAAGAAAATCAGATATTTTCACACTCCAGGGGTCAGGAAATTCTGATATTTTTCACACTCCCGGGGTCAGGAAAATCGGATATTTTCACACTCCCGGGGTCAAGAAAATTGGATTTTTTTCAAACTCCCGGGGTCAGGAAAATTGGATTTTTTTCACACTCCCGGGGTCAGGAAAATTGGATTTTTTTCACACTCCCGGGGTCAGAAAAATTGGATTATTTTCACACTCCCGGGGTCAGGAAAATCAGATTTTTTTAAACTCCCGGGGTCAGGAAATTCTCAGTTTTTTTCACACTCCCGGGTCAGGAAAATCGCATATTTTCACACTCCTGGTGTCAGGAAAATTGGATATTTTCATACTCCCGGGGTAAGGAAAACCAGATTTTTTTTAAACTCCCGGGGTCAGGAAAATTGGATTTTTTTCACACTCCCGGGGTCAGGAAAATTGGATATTTTCACACTCCCGGTGTCAGGATAGTTGGATTTTTTTCACACTCCCGGGGTCAGGAGAATCGGATATTTTCACACTCCCGGGGTCAGGAAAATCAGATTTTTTTTAAACTCCCGGGGTAAGGAAATTCTGATTTTTTTCACACTCCCGGGGTCAGGAAAATCAGATATTTTCACACTCCCGGTGTCAGGAAAATTGGATATTTTCATACTACCGGGGTCAGGAAAACCAGATTTTTTTCAAACTCCCGGGGTCAGGAAAATTGGATTTTTTTCACACTCCCGGGGTCAGGAAAATTGTATTATTTTCCCACTCCCGGGGTCAGGAAAATCGCATTTTTCATACTCCCGGGGTCAGGAAAATTGGATTTTTTCACACTCCCGGTGTCAGGAAAATTGGATTTTTTTCACACTCCCGGTGTCAGGAAAATTGGATTTTTTTCACACTCCTGGGGTCAGGAAAATTGGATTTTTTTAAACTCCCGGGGTCAGGAAATTCTGATTTTTTTCACACTCCTGGTGTTAGGAAAATCACATTTTTCACACTCCCGGGGTCAGGAGAATTGGGTTTTTTTCACACTCCTGGGGTCAAGAAAATCACATTTTTTCATACTCCCGGGGTCAAGAAAATCACATTTTTTCACACTCCCGGGGTCAGGAAATTCTGATATTTTTCACACTCCCGGGGTCAGGAAAATCGGATATTTTCACACTTCCGGGGTCAGGAAAATCAGATTTTTTTCACACTCCCGGGTCAGGAAAATTGAATTTTTTTCACACTCCCGGGGTCAAGGAAATCACATTTTTTCACACTCCCGGGTTCCGGAGATTCTGATTTTTTTCACACTCCCGGGGTCAAGAAAATCACATTTTTCACACTCCCGGGGTCAGGAAAATTGGATTTTTTTCACACTCTCGGGGTCAGGAGAATTTAATTTTTTTCACACTCCCAGGGGTCAAGAAAATCAGATATTTTCACACTCCCGGGGTCAGGAAAATTTAATTTTTTTCACACTCCCGGGGTCAAGAAAATCACATTTTTTTCACACTCCCGGGGTCAGGAAATTCTGATATTTTTCACACTCCCGGGGTCGGGAAAATTGGATTTTTTTCACACTCCCGGGGTCAGGAAAGTCGGATTTTTTTCCACACTCCCGGGGTCAGGAAATTTTGGTTTTTTTCACACTGCCGGGGTCAGGAAAATTTACTTTTTTTTCACACTCCCGGGGTCAAGAAAATCACATTTTTTCACACTCCTGGGGTCAGGAAATTCTGATTTTTTTGCACGCTCCCAGTGTTAGGAAAATCACATTTTTCACACTCCCGGGGTCAGGAAAATTGGATTTTTTTCACACTCCCGGGGTCAGGAAAATTGGATTTTTTTCACACTCCCGGGGTCAGAAAAATTGGATTTTTTTCACACTCCCGGGGTCAAGAAAATCACATTTTTTCACACTCCCGGGTTCAGGAGAATTTAATTTTTTTCACACTCCCGGGGTCAAGAAAATCAGATATTTTCACACTCCAGGGGTCAGGAAATTCTGATATTTTTCACACTCCCGGGGTCAGGAAAATTGGATATTTTCACACTCCCGGGGTCAAGAAAATTGGATTTTTTTCAAACTCCCGGGGTCAGGAAAATTGGATTTTTTTCACACTCCCAGGGTCAGGAAAATTGGATTTTTTTCACACTCCCGGGGTCAGAAAAATTGGATTATTTTCACACTCCCGGGGTCAGGAAAATCAGATTTTTTTAAACTCCCGGGGTCAGGAAATTCTCATTTTTTTCACACTCCCGGGGTCAGGAAATTCTGATATTTTTCACACTCCCGGGGTCAGGAAAATCACATTTTTCACACTCCCGGGGTCAGGAAAATTGGATTTTTTTCACACTCCCGGGGTCAGGAAAATTGGATTTTTTTCACACTCCCGGGGTCAGAAAAATTGGATTTTTTTCACACTCCCGGGGTCAAGAAAATCACATTTTTTCACACTCCCGGGTTCAGGAGAATTTAATTTTTTTCACACTCCCGGGGTCAAGAAAATCAGATATTTTCACACTCCAGGGGTCAGGAAATTCTGATATTTTTCACACTCCCGGGGTCAGGAAAATTGGATATTTTCACACTCCCGGGGTCAAGAAAATTGGATTTTTTTCAAACTCCCGGGGTCAGGAAAATTGGATTTTTTTCACACTCCCAGGGTCAGGAAAATTGGATTTTTTTCACACTCCCGGGGTCAGAAAAATTGGATTATTTTCACACTCCCGGGGTCAGGAAAATCAGATTTTTTTAAACTCCCGGGGTCAGGAAATTCTCATTTTTTTCACACTCCCGGGGTCAGGAAATTCTGATATTTTTCACACTCCCGGGGTCAGGAAAATCGGATATTTTCACACTCCCGGGGTCAGGAAAATCAGATTTTTTTTCAAACTCCCGGGGTCGGGAAAATTGGATTTTTTTCACACTCCCGGGGTCAGGAAAGTCGGATTTTTTTTCACACTCCCGGGGTCAGGAAATTTTGGTTTTTTTCACACTGCCGGGGTCAGGAAAATTTACTTTTTTTTCACACTCCCGGGGTCAAGAAAATCACATTTTTTCACACTCCTGGGGTCAGGAAATTCTGATTTTTTTGCACGCTCCCAGTGTTAGGAAAATCACATTTTTCACACTCCCGGGGTCAGAAAAATTGGATTTTTTTCACACTCCCGGGGTCAGGAAAATTGGATTTTTTTCACACTCCCGGGGTCAAGAAAATCACATTTTTTCACACTCCGGGTTCAGGAGAATTTAATTTTTTTCACACTCCCGGGGTCAAGAAAATCAGATATTTTCACACTCCAGGGGTCAGGAAATTCTGATATTTTTCACACTCCCGGGGTCAGGAAAATCGGATATTTTCACACTCCCGGGGTCAAGAAAATTGGATTTTTTTCAAACTCCCGGGGTCAGGAAAATTGGATTTTTTTCACACTCCCGGGGTCAGGAAAATTGGATTTTTTTCACACTCCCGGGGTCAGAAAAATTGGATTATTTTCACACTCCCGGGGTCAGGAAAATCAGATTTTTTTAAACTCCCGGGGTCAGGAAATTCTCAGTTTTTTTCACACTCCCGGGTCAGGAACATCGCATATTTTCACACTCCCGGTGTCAGGAAAATTGGATATTTTCATACTCCCGGGGTCAGCAAAACCAGATTTTTTTCAAACTCCCACGGTCAGGAAAATTGGCTTTTTTTTACACTCCCGGTGTCAAGAAAATCGGATATTTTTACACTCCCGGGGTCAGGAAAATCAGATTTTTTTCAAACTCCCAGGGTCAGGAAAATCGGATTTTTTTCACACACCCGGGGTCAGGAAAATCGGATATTTTCACACTCCCGGGGTCAGGAAAATCAGATTTTTTTAAACTCCCGGGGTCAGGAAATTCTCATTTTTTTCACACTCCCGCGGTCAGGAAAATCGCATATTTTCACAATCCCGGGGTCAGGAAAATCAGATGTTTTTCAAACTCCCGAGGACAGGAAAATCAGATTTTTTTCATACTCCTGGGGTCAGGAAAATTGGATTTTTTTCACACTCCCGGGGTCAGGAAAATTGGGTTTTTTTCACACTCCTGGGGTCAAGAAAATCACATTTTTTCACACTCCCGTGGTCAGGAGATTCTGGTTTTTTTTCACATTCCCGGGTTCAAGAAAATCGGATTTTTTTCATACTCCCGGGGTCAGGAAAATCGGATATTTTCACACTCCCGGGGTCAGGAAAATCAGATTTTTTAAAACTCCCGGGGTCAGGAAATTCTGATTTTTTCCACACTCCCGGGGTCAGGAAAATCTGATATTTTCACACTCCCGGTGTCAGGAAAATTGGATATTTTCATACTCCCGGGGTAAGGAAAACCAGATTTTTTTTAAACTCCCGGGGTCAGGAAAATTGGATTTTTTTCACACTCCTGGGGTCAGGAAAATTGGATATTTTCACACTCCCGGTGTCAGGAAAGTTGGATTTTTTTCACACTCCCGGGGTCAGGAGAATTTAATTTTTTTCACACTCCTGGGGTCAAGAAAATCGGATATTTTTACACTCCCGGGGTCAGGAAAATCAGATTTTTTTCAAACTCCCGGGGTCAGGAAAATCGGATTTTTTTCACACTCCCGGGGTCAGGAAAATCGCATATTTTCACACTCCCGGTGTCAGGAAAATTGGATATTTTCATACTCCCGGGGTCAGCCAAACCAGATTTTTTTCAAACTCCCAGGGTCAGGAAAATTGGATTTTTTTCACACTCCCGGGGTCAGGAAAATTTAATTTTTTCACACTCCCGGGGTCAAGTAAATCACATTTTTTCACATTCCCAGGTCAGGAGAATTTAATTTTTTTGACACTCCCGGGGTCAGGAAAATCGGATATTTTCACACTCCAGGGGTCAGGAAAATCAGATTTTTTTTAAACTCCCGGGGTAAGGAAATTCTGATTTTTTTCACACTCCCGGGGTCAGGAAAATCATATATTTTCACACTCCCGGTGTCAGGAAAATTGGATATTTTCATACTACCGGGGTCAGGAAAACCAGATTTTTTTCAAACTCCCGGGGTCAGGAAAATTGGATTTTTTTCACACTCCCGGGGTCAGGAAAATTGTATTATTTTCCCACTCCCGGGGTCAGGAAAATCGCATTTTTCATACTCCCGGGGTCAGGAAAATTGGATTTTTTCACACTCCCGGTGTCAGGAAAATTGGATTTTTTTCACACTCCCGGTGTCAGGAAAATTGGATTTTTTTCACACTCCTGGGGTCAGGAAAATTGGATTTTTTTTAAACTCCCGGGGTCAGGAAATTCTGATTTTTTTCACACTCCTGGTGTTAGGAAAATCACATTTTTCACACTCCCGGGGTCAGGAGAATTGGGTTTTTTTCACACTCCTGGGGTCAAGAAAATCACATTTTTTCATACTCCCGGGGTCAAGAAAATCACATTTTTTCACACTCCCGGGGTCAGGAAATTCTGATATTTTTCACACTCCCGGGGTCAGGAAAATCGGATATTTTCACACTTCCGGGGTCAGGAAAATCAGATTTTTTTCACACTCCCGGGTCAGGAAAATTGAATTTTTTTCACACTCCCGGGGTCAAGGAAATCACATTTTTTCACACTCCCGGGTTCCGGAGATTCTGATTTTTTTCACACTCCCGGGGTCAAGAAAATCACATTTTTCACACTCCCGGGGTCAGGAAAATTGGATTTTTTTCACACTCTCGGGGTCAGGAGAATTTAATTTTTTTCACACTCCCAGGGGTCAAGAAAATCAGATATTTTCACACTCCCGGGGTCAGGAAAATTTAATTTTTTTCACACTCCCGGGGTCAAGAAAATCACATTTTTTTCACACTCCCGGGGTCAGGAAATTCTGATATTTTTCACACTCCCGGGGTCGGGAAAATTGGATTTTTTTCACACTCCCGGGGTCAGGAAAGTCGGATTTTTTTCCACACTCCCGGGGTCAGGAAATTTTGGTTTTTTTCACACTGCCGGGGTCAGGAAAATTTACTTTTTTTTCACACTCCCGGGGTCAAGAAAATCACATTTTTTCACACTCCTGGGGTCAGGAAATTCTGATTTTTTTGCACGCTCCCAGTGTTAGGAAAATCACATTTTTCACACTCCCGGGGTCAGGAAAATTGGATTTTTTTCACACTCCCGGGGTCAGGAAAATTGGATTTTTTTCACACTCCCGGGGTCAGAAAAATTGGATTTTTTTCACACTCCCGGGGTCAAGAAAATCACATTTTTTCACACTCCCGGGTTCAGGAGAATTTAATTTTTTTCACACTCCCGGGGTCAAGAAAATCAGATATTTTCACACTCCAGGGGTCAGGAAATTCTGATATTTTTCACACTCCCGGGGTCAGGAAAATTGGATATTTTCACACTCCCGGGGTCAAGAAAATTGGATTTTTTTCAAACTCCCGGGGTCAGGAAAATTGGATTTTTTTCACACTCCCAGGGTCAGGAAAATTGGATTTTTTTCACACTCCCGGGGTCAGAAAAATTGGATTATTTTCACACTCCCGGGGTCAGGAAAATCAGATTTTTTTAAACTCCCGGGGTCAGGAAATTCTCATTTTTTTCACACTCCCGGGGTCAGGAAATTCTGATATTTTTCACACTCCCGGGGTCAGGAAAATCACATTTTTCACACTCCCGGGGTCAGGAAAATTGGATTTTTTTCACACTCCCGGGGTCAGGAAAATTGGATTTTTTTCACACTCCCGGGGTCAGAAAAATTGGATTTTTTTCACACTCCCGGGGTCAAGAAAATCACATTTTTTCACACTCCCGGGTTCAGGAGAATTTAATTTTTTTCACACTCCCGGGGTCAAGAAAATCAGATATTTTCACACTCCAGGGGTCAGGAAATTCTGATATTTTTCACACTCCCGGGGTCAGGAAAATTGGATATTTTCACACTCCCGGGGTCAAGAAAATTGGATTTTTTTCAAACTCCCGGGGTCAGGAAAATTGGATTTTTTTCACACTCCCAGGGTCAGGAAAATTGGATTTTTTTCACACTCCCGGGGTCAGAAAAATTGGATTATTTTCACACTCCCGGGGTCAGGAAAATCAGATTTTTTTAAACTCCCGGGGTCAGGAAATTCTCATTTTTTTCACACTCCCGGGGTCAGGAAATTCTGATATTTTTCACACTCCCGGGGTCAGGAAAATCGGATATTTTCACACTCCCGGGGTCAGGAAAATCAGATTTTTTTTCAAACTCCCGGGGTCGGGAAAATTGGATTTTTTTCACACTCCCGGGGTCAGGAAAGTCGGATTTTTTTTCACACTCCCGGGGTCAGGAAATTTTGGTTTTTTTCACACTGCCGGGGTCAGGAAAATTTACTTTTTTTTCACACTCCCGGGGTCAAGAAAATCACATTTTTTCACACTCCTGGGGTCAGGAAATTCTGATTTTTTTGCACGCTCCCAGTGTTAGGAAAATCACATTTTTCACACTCCCGGGGTCAGAAAAATTGGATTTTTTTCACACTCCCGGGGTCAGGAAAATTGGATTTTTTTCACACTCCCGGGGTCAAGAAAATCACATTTTTTCACACTCCGGGTTCAGGAGAATTTAATTTTTTTCACACTCCCGGGGTCAAGAAAATCAGATATTTTCACACTCCAGGGGTCAGGAAATTCTGATATTTTTCACACTCCCGGGGTCAGGAAAATCGGATATTTTCACACTCCCGGGGTCAAGAAAATTGGATTTTTTTCAAACTCCCGGGGTCAGGAAAATTGGATTTTTTTCACACTCCCGGGGTCAGGAAAATTGGATTTTTTTCACACTCCCGGGGTCAGAAAAATTGGATTATTTTCACACTCCCGGGGTCAGGAAAATCAGATTTTTTTAAACTCCCGGGGTCAGGAAATTCTCAGTTTTTTTCACACTCCCGGGTCAGGAAAATCGCATATTTTCACACTCCCGGTGTCAGGAAAATTGGATATTTTCATACTCCCGGGGTCAGCAAAACCAGATTTTTTTCAAACTCCCACGGTCAGGAAAATTGGCTTTTTTTTACACTCCCGGTGTCAAGAAAATCGGATATTTTTACACTCCCGGGGTCAGGAAAATCAGATTTTTTTCAAACTCCCAGGGTCAGGAAAATCGGATTTTTTTCACACACCCGGGGTCAGGAAAATCGGATATTTTCACACTCCCGGGGTCAGGAAAATCAGATTTTTTTAAACTCCCGGGGTCAGGAAATTCTCATTTTTTTCACACTCCCGCGGTCAGGAAAATCGCATATTTTCACAATCCCGGGGTCAGGAAAATCAGATGTTTTTCAAACTCCCGAGGACAGGAAAATCAGATTTTTTTCATACTCCTGGGGTCAGGAAAATTGGATTTTTTTCACACTCCCGGGGTCAGGAAAATTGGGTTTTTTTCACACTCCTGGGGTCAAGAAAATCACATTTTTTCACACTCCCGTGGTCAGGAGATTCTGGTTTTTTTTCACATTCCCGGGTTCAAGAAAATCGGATTTTTTTCATACTCCCGGGGTCAGGAAAATCGGATATTTTCACACTCCCGGGGTCAGGAAAATCAGATTTTTTAAAACTCCCGGGGTCAGGAAATTCTGATTTTTTCCACACTCCCGGGGTCAGGAAAATCTGATATTTTCACACTCCCGGTGTCAGGAAAATTGGATATTTTCATACTCCCGGGGTAAGGAAAACCAGATTTTTTTTAAACTCCCGGGGTCAGGAAAATTGGATTTTTTTCACACTCCTGGGGTCAGGAAAATTGGATATTTTCACACTCCCGGTGTCAGGAAAGTTGGATTTTTTTCACACTCCCGGGGTCAGGAGAATTTAATTTTTTTCACACTCCTGGGGTCAAGAAAATCGGATATTTTTACACTCCCGGGGTCAGGAAAATCAGATTTTTTTCAAACTCCCGGGGTCAGGAAAATCGGATTTTTTTCACACTCCCGGGGTCAGGAAAATCGCATATTTTCACACTCCCGGTGTCAGGAAAATTGGATATTTTCATACTCCCGGGGTCAGCCAAACCAGATTTTTTTCAAACTCCCAGGGTCAGGAAAATTGGATTTTTTTCACACTCCCGGGGTCAGGAAAATTTAATTTTTTCACACTCCCGGGGTCAAGTAAATCACATTTTTTCACATTCCCAGGTCAGGAGAATTTAATTTTTTTGACACTCCCGGGGTCAGGAAAATCGGATATTTTCACACTCCAGGGGTCAGGAAAATCAGATTTTTTTTAAACTCCCGGGGTAAGGAAATTCTGATTTTTTTCACACTCCCGGGGTCAGGAAAATCATATATTTTCACACTCCCGGTGTCAGGAAAATTGGATATTTTCATACTACCGGGGTCAGGAAAACCAGATTTTTTTCAAACTCCCGGGGTCAGGAAAATTGGATTTTTTTCACACTCCCGGGGTCAGGAAAATTGTATTATTTTCCCACTCCCGGGGTCAGGAAAATCGCATTTTTCATACTCCCGGGGTCAGGAAAATTGGATTTTTTCACACTCCCGGTGTCAGGAAAATTGGATTTTTTTCACACTCCCAGTGTCAGGAAAATTGGATTTTTTTCACACTCCCGGGGTCAGAAAAATTGGATTTTTTTCACACTCCCAGGGTCAAGAAAATCACATTTTTTCACACTCCCGGGGTCAGGAAATTCTGATTTTTTTTCATACTCCCGGGGTCAGGAAAATCGGATATTTTCACACTCCCGGGGTCAGGAAAATTGGATTTTTTTAAACTCCCGGGGTCAGGAAATTCTGATTTTTTTCACACTCCTGGTGTTAGGAAAATCACATTTTTCACACTCCCGGGGTCAGGAGAATTGGGTTTTTTTCACACTCCCGGGGTCAAGAAAATCACATTTTTTCATACTCCCGGGGTCAAGAAAATCACATTTTTTCACACTCCCGGGGTCAGGAAATTCTGATATTTTTCACACTCCCGGGGTCAGGAAAATCGGATATTTTCACACTTCCGGGGTCAGGAAAATCAGATTTTTTTCACACTCCCGGGTCAGGAAAATTGAATTTTTTTCACACTCCCGGGGTCAAGGAAATCACATTTTTTCACACTCCCGGGTTCCGGAGATTCTGATTTTTTTCACACTCCCGGGGTCAAGAAAATCACATTTTTCACACTCCCGGGGTCAGGAAAATTGGATTTTTTTCACACTCTCGGGGTCAGGAGAATTTAATTTTTTTCACACTCTCAGGGGTCAAGAAAATTAGATATTTTCACACTCCCGGGGTCAGGAAAATTTAATTTTTTTCACACTCCCGGGGTCAAGAAAATCACATTTTTTTCACACTCCCGGGGTCAGGAAATTCTGATATTTTTCACACTCCCGGGGTCAGGAAAATCGGATATTTTCACACTCCCGGGGTCAGGAAAATCAGATTTTTTTCAAACTCCCGGGGTCGGGAAAATTGGATTTTTTTCACACTCCCGGGGTCAGGAAAGTCGGATTTTTTTTTCACACTCCCGGGGTCAGGAAATTTTGGTTTTTTTCACACTGCCGGGGTCAGGAAAATTTACTTTTTTTTCACACTCCCGGGGTCAAGAAAATCACATTTTTTCACACTCCTGGGGTCAGGAAATTCTGATTTTTTTGCACGCTCCCAGTGTTAGGAAAATCACATTTTTCACACTCCCGGGGTCAGGAAAATTGGATTTTTTTCACACTCCCGGGGTCAGGAAAATTGGATTTTTTTCACACTCCCGGGGTCACGAAAATCACATTTTTTCACACTCCCGGGTTCAGGAGAATTTAATTTTTTTCACACTCCCGGGGTCAAGGAAATCACATTTTTTCACACTCCCGGGTTCCGGAGATTCTGATTTTTTTCACACTCCCGGGGTCAAGAAAATCACATTTTTCACACTCCCGGGGTCAGGAAAATTGGATTTTTTTCACACTCTCGGGGTCAGGAGAATTTAATTTTTTTCACACTCCCAGGGGTCAAGAAAATCAGATATTTTCACACTCCCGGGGTCAGGAAAATTTAATTTTTTTCACACTCCCGGGGTCAAGAAAATCACATTTTTTTCACACTCCCAGGGTCAGGAAATTCTGATATTTTTCACACTCCCGGGGTCAGGAAAATCGGATATTTTCACACTCCCGGGGTCAGGAAAATCAGATTTTTTTCAAACTCCCGGGGTCGGGAAAATTGGATTTTTTTCACACTCCCGGGGTCAGGAAAGTCGGATTTTTTTTTCACACTCCCGGGGTCAGGAAATTTTGGTTTTTTTCACACTGCCGGGGTCAGGAAAATTTACTTTTTTTTCACACTCCCGGGGTCAAGAAAATCACATTTTTTCACACTCCTGGGGTCAGGAAATTCTGATTTTTTTGCACGCTCCCAGTGTTAGGAAAATCACATTTTTCACACTCCCGGGGTCAGGAAAATTGGATTTTTTTCACACTCCCGGGGTCAGGAAAATTGGATTTTTTTCACACTCCCGGGGTCACGAAAATCACATTTTTTCACACTCCCGGGTCCAGGAGAATTTAATTTTTTTCACACTCCCGGGGTCAAGGAAATCACATTTTTTCACACTCCCGGGTTCCGGAGATTCTGATTTTTTTCACACTCCCGGGGTCAAGAAAATCACATTTTTCACACTCCCGGGGTCAGGAAAATTGGATTTTTTTCACACTCTCGGGGTCAGGAGAATTTAATTTTTTTCACACTCCCAGGGGTCAAGAAAATCAGATATTTTCACACTCCCGGGGTCAGGAAAATTTAATTTTTTTCACACTCCCGGGGTCAAGAAAATCACATTTTTTTCACACTCCCGGGGTCAGGAAATTCTGATATTTTTCACACTCCCGGGGTCAGGAAAATCGGATATTTTCACACTCCCGGGGTCAGGAAAATCAGATTTTTTTCAAACTCCCGGGGTCGGGAAAATTGGATTTTTTTCACACTCCCGGGGTCAGGAAAGTCGGATTTTTTTTCACACTCCCGGGGTCAGGAAATTTTGGTTTTTTTCACACTGCCGGGGTCAGGAAAATTTACTTTTTTTTTCACACTCCCGGGGTCAAGAAAATCACATTTTTTCACACTCCTGGGGTCAGGAAATTCTGATTTTTTTGCACGCTCCCAGTGTTAGGAAAATCACATTTTTCACACTCCCGGGGTCAGGAAAATTGGATTTTTTTCACACTCCCGGGGTCAGAAAAATTGGATTTTTTTTCACACTCCCGGGGTCAAGAAAATCACATTTTTTCACACTCCCGGGTTCAGGAGAATTTAATTTTTTTCACACTCCCGGGGTCAAGAAAATCAGATATTTTCACACTCCAGGGGTCAGGAAATTCTGATATTTTTCACACTCCCGGGGTCAAGAAAATCGGATATTTTTACACTCCCGGGGTCAGGAAAATCAGATTTTTTTCAAACTCCCAGGGTCAGGAAAATCGGATTTTTTTCACACACCCGGGGTCAGGAAAATCGGATATTTTCACACTCCCGGGGTCAGGAAAATCAGATTTTTTTAAACTCCCGGGGTCAGGAAATTCTCATTTTTTTCACACTCCCGCGGTCAGGAAAATCGCATATTTTCACACTCCCGCGGTCAGGAAAATCAGATTTTTTTCAAACTCCCGAGGACAGGAAAATCAGATTTTTTTCATACTCCTGGGGTCAGGAAAATTGGATTTTTTTCACACTCCCGGGGTCAGGAAAATTGGGTTTTTTTCACACTCCTGGGGTCAAGAAAATCACATTTTTTCACACTCCCGTGGTCAGGAGATTCTGGTTTTTTTTCACATTCCCGGGTTCAAGAAAATCGGATTTTTTTCATACTCCCGGGGTCAGGAAAATCGGATATTTTCACACTCCCGGGTTCAGGAAAATCAGATTTTTAAAAACTCCCGGGGTCAGGAAATTCTGATTTTTTCCACACTCCCGGGGTCAGGAAAATCTGATATTTTCACACTCCCGGTGTCAGGAAAATTGGATATTTTCATACTCCCGGGGTAAGGAAAACCAGATTTTTTTTAAACTCCCGGGGTCAGGAAAATTGGATTTTTTTCACACTCCCGGGGTCAGGAAAATTGGATATTTTCACACTCCCGGTGTCAGGAAAGTTGGATTTTTTTCACACTCCCGGGGTCAGGAGAATTTAATTTTTTTCACACTCCCGTGGTCAAGAAAATCAGATATTTTCACACTCCCGGGGTCAGGAAAATCAGATTTTTTTCAAACTCCCGAGGACAGGAAAATCAGATTTTTTTCACACTCCCGGGGTCAGGAAAATTGGATTATTTTCACACACCCGGGCTCAGGAAAATCGCATTTTTCATACTCCTGGGGTCAGGAGATTCTGATTTTTTTCACACTCCCGGGGTCAAGAAAATCACATTTTTTCACACTCCCGGGGTCAGGAAATTCTGATTTTTTTGCATGCTCCCGGTGTTAGGAAAATCACATTTTTCACACTCCCGGGGTCAGGAAAATTGGATTTTTTCCTACTCCCGCGGTCAGGAGAATTTAATTTTTTTTCACACTCTCGGGGTCAAGAAAATCAGATTTTTTCACACTCCCGGTGTCAGGAGAATTTAATTTTTTTCACACTCCCAGGGTAAAGAAAATCACATTTTTTCACACTCCCGGGGTCAGGAAATTCTGATTTTTTTTCATACTCCCGGGGTCAGGAAAATCGGATATTTTCACACTCCCGGGGTCAGGAAAATCAGATTTTTTTAAACTCCCGGGGTCAGGAAAATTGGATTTTTTCACACTCCCGGAGTCAGGGAAATTGGGTTTTTTTCACACTCCTGGGTTCAGGAAAATTGGATTTTTTTCAAACTCCCGGGGACAGGAAAATCAGATTTTTTTCACACACCCGGGGTCAGGAAAATTGAATTTTTTTCACACTACCGGGGTCAGGATAATTGGATTTTTTTCACACTCCTGGGGTCAGGAAAATCAATTTTTCCATTAGGAATTTTCGAATTCGGAATAATCCATATTTACGATGGGAATTTTTGAGCATGGGAAAATTTATTTTTCCGATGGTAATTTTTTCTTGAGTTTGGAACAATCCATGTATCCGATGTTATTTTTTTCTGTTCAGAAATTCATTTTCCCTATACGAATTTTAGAGCTCGGGAAAATTCTATCTTCCGATGGGAATTTTTTTTGAGTTCGGAACAATCCATGTTTCTGATGCTATTTTCTTGTGTTCCAAAATTCATTTTCCCTATACGAATTTTCGAGCTCAGGAAAATTCAATCTTCCAATGGATTTTTTTCTTGAGTTCGGAACAATTCATGTTTCTAATGCTATTTTCTTGTGTTCCGAAATTCATTTTCCCTATACAAATTTTCAATCTCGGGAAAATTCAATATTCAGATGGCATTTTGTTTGAGTTCAGAAAAATCAATTTCTCCATTGGGAATTTTTGAATTCAGAAAAATCCATATTTACGATGGGAATTTTTGAGCATGGGAAAATTCATTTTTCTGATGGGAATTTTTTCTTGAGTTTGGAACAATCCATGTTTTCAATGTTTTTTTTTGTGTTCAGAAATTCATTTTCCCTTTACGATTTTTGAGTGTGGGAAAATAAATTTTTCCATTGGTAATTTTTTCATGAGTTTGGAACAATCCATGTTTCTGATGATATTTTTTTCTGTTCAGAAATTCATTTTCCCTATACAAACTTTCGAGCTCGGGAAAATTCAATCTTCCGATGGGATTTTTTTTTTGAGATTGGAACAATCCATGTTTCTGATGCTATTTTCTTGTATTCCAAAATTCATTTTTCCCTATATGAATTTTTGAGCTCGGGAAAATTCAATATTCAGATGGGATTTTTTTTTTAGTTTGGAAAAATCCATTTCTCCATTGGGAATTTTTGAGAACAGAAAAATCCATTATTTCATTGGGAATTTTTCTTTTTGGAAAAATCCATATTTACGATGGGTATTATTGTGTTCAGAAAAATCAATTTTTCCATTAGGAATTTTCGAATTCGGAATAATCCATTTTTACGATGGGAATTTTTGAGCATGGGAAAATTTATTTTTCCGATGGTAATTTTTTCTTGAGTTTGGAACAATCCATGTTTCCGATGTTATTTTTTTCTGTTCAGAAATTCATTTTACCTATACGAATTTTAGAGCTCAGGAAAATTCTATCTTCCGATGGGAATTTTTTTTTAGTTCGGAACAATCCATGTTTCTGATGCTATTTTCTTGTGTTCCAAAATTCATTTTCCCTATACGAATTTTCGAGCTCAGGAAAATTCAATCTTCCAATGGATTTTTTTCTTGAGTTCGGAACAATCCATGTTTCTAATGCTATTTTTTTCCGGTCAGAAATTCATTTTCCGAAAACGAATTTTCGAGCTCGTGAAAATTCAAAATTCAGATGGGATTGTGTTTGAGTTCAGAAAAATTCATTGCTCCACTGGGAATTTTTGAGAACAGAAAAATCCATTTTTTGGGGAATTTTTCAGTTTGGAAAAATCCATATTTAAAATTGGAATTTTTGAGTTTGAAAAAATCAATTTTTCCATTGGGAATTTTTGAGTTCGGAAAAATCCATTTTTCCATTGGGAATTGTCGAGTTCGGAAAAATCCATATTTACGATGGGAATTTTTGAGCATGTAAAATTCATTTTTCCGATGGTAATTTTTTCTTGAGTTTGGAAAAATCCATGTTTTCGATGTTTTTTTTTGTGATCAGAAATTCATTTTCCCTATACAATTTTTGAGCGTGGGAAAATCCATTTTTCCATTAGTAATTTTTTCTTGAGTTCGGAACATTCCATGTTTCTGATGCTATTTTCTTGTGTTCCGAAATTCATTTTCCCTATATGATTTTTGAGCATGGGAAAATTCATTTTTCTGATGGGATTTTTTTTTTAGTTTGGAACAATCCATTTTTCTGATGCTATGTTCTTGTGTTCCAAAATTCATTTTCCCTATATGAATTTTTGATCTCGGGTAAATTCAATATTTACGATGAAAATTTTTGAGTTCGGAAAAATCCATTTTTCCATTGGGAATTTTTGAATTCAGAAAAATCCATATTTACGATGGGAATTTTTGAGCATGGGAAAATTCATTTTTCTGATGGGAATTTTTTCTTGAATTTGGAACAATCCATGTTTCCGATGTTATTTTTTTCTGTTCTGAAATTCATTTTCCCTATACGAATTTTCGATCTCAGGAAAATTCAATATTCAGATGGTATTTTTTCTTGAGTTTGGAAAAATCCATTTCTCCATTGGGAATTTTTGAGAAGAGAAAAATCCATTTTTTCATTGGGAATTTTTCTGTTTGGAAAAATCCACATTTACGATGGAAATTTTTGAGTTCGGAAAAATGCATTTTTCCATTGGGAATTTTCGAATTCAGAAAAATTAATATTTACGATGGGAATTTTTGAGCATGGTAAAATTTATTTTTCTGATGGTAATTTTTTCTTGAGTTCGGAACAATCCAAGTTTTTGGATGTAATTTTTTTGTCTTCAGAAATTCATTTTCCCTATACGATTTTTGAGCTCAGGAAAATTCTATCTTCCGATGGGATTTTTTATTGAGTTCGGAACAATCCATGTTTCCGATGTTATTTTTTTCTGTTCTGAAATTCATTTTCCCTATACGAATTTTCGATCTCAGGAAAATTCAATATTCAGATCGTATTTTTTCTTGAGTTTGGAAACATCCATTTCTCCATTGGGAATTTTTGAGAAGAGAGAAATCCATTTTTCCATTTGGAATTTTTGAATTCAGAAAAATCCATATTTACGATGGGAATTTTTGAGCATGGGAAAATTCATTTTTCCATTGGTAATTTTTTCATGAGTTTGGAACAATCCATGTTTCTGATGATATTTTTTTCTGTTCAGAAATTCATTTTCCCTATACAAATTTTCGAGCTCGGGAAAATTCAATCTTCCGATGGGATTTTTTTTTGAGATTGGAACAATCCATGTTTCTGATGCTATTTTCTTGTATTCCAAAATTCATTTTTCCCTATATGAATTTTTGAGCTCGGGAAAATTCAATATTCAGATGGGATTTTTTTTTTTAGTTTGGAAAAATCCATTTCTCCATTGGGAATTTTTGAGAACAGAAAAATCCATTATTTCATTGGGAATTTTTCTTTTTGGAAAAATCCATATTTACGATGGGTATTATTGAGTTCAGAAAAATCAATTTTTCCATTAGGAATTTTCGAATTCGGAATAATCCATTTTTACGATGGGAATTTTTGAGCATGGGAAAATTTATTTTTCCGATGGTAATTTTTTCTTGAGTTTGGAACAATCCATGTTTCCGATGTTATTTTTTTCTGTTCAGAAATTCATTTTCCCTATACGAATTTTAGAGCTCAGGAAAATTCTATCTTCCGATGGGAATTTTTTTTGAGTTCGGAACAATCCATGTTTCCAATGTTATTTTTTCTGTTCTGAAATTCATTTTCCCTATACGAATTTTCGATCTCAGGAAAATTCAATATTCAGATGGTATTTTTTTTTTTAGTTTGGAAAAATCCATTTCTCCATTGGGAATTTTTGAGAACAGAAAAATCCATTATTTCATTGGGAATTTTTCTTTTTGGAAAAATCCATATTTACGATGGGTATTATTGAGTTCAGAAAAATCAATTTTTCCATTAGGAATTTTCGAATTCGGAATAATCCATTTTTACGATGGGAATTTTTGAGCATGGGAAAATTTATTTTTCCGATGGTAATTTTTTCTTGAGTTTGGAACAATCCATGTTTCCGATGTTATTTTTTTCTGTTCAGAAATTCATTTTCCCTATACGAATTTTAGAGCTCAGGAAAATTCTATCTTCCGATGGGAATTTTTTTAGAGTTCGGAACAATCCATGTTTCCAATGTTATTTTTTCTGTTCTGAAATTCATTTTCCCTATACGAATTTTCGATCTCAGGAAAATTCAATATTCAGATGGTATTTTTTCTTGAGTTTGGAAAAATCCATTTCTCCATTGGGAATTTTTGAGAAGAGAGAAATCCATTTTTCCATTGGGAATTTTTGAATTCAGAAAAATCCATATTTACGATGGGAATTTTTGAGCATGGGAAAATTCATTTTTCTGATGGGATTTTTTTCTTGAGTTCGGAACAATCCATGTTTCTAATGCTATTTTTTTCTGTTCAGAAATTCATTTTCCGAAAACGAATTTTCGAGCTCGGGAAAATTCAAAATTCAGATGGGATTATGTTTGAGTTCAGAAAAATTCATTGCTCCACTGGGAATTTTTGAGAACAGAAAAATCCATTTTTTTGGGAATTTTTCAGTTTGGAAAAATCCATATTTAAAATTGGAATTTTTGAGTTTGAAAAAATCAATTTTTCCATTGGGAATTTTTGAGTTCGGAAAAATCCATTTTTCCATTGGGAATTGTCGAGTTCGGAAAAATCCATATTTACGATGGGAATTTTTGAGCATGTAAAATTCATTTTTCCGATGGTAATTTTTTCTTGAGTTTGGAAAAATCCATGTTTTCGATGTTATTTTTTTGTGATCAGAAATTCATTTTCCCTATACAATTTTTGAGCGTGGGAAAATCCATTTTTCCATTAGTAATTTTTTCTTGAGTTCGGAACATTCCATGTTTCTGATGCTATTTTCTTGTGTTCCGAAATTCATTTTCCCTATATGATTTTTGAGCATGGGAAAATTCATTTTTCTGATGGGATTTTTTTTTGAGTTTGGAACAATCCATTTTTCTGATGCTATGTTCTTGTGTTCCGAAATTCATTTTCCCTATATGAATTTTTGATCTCGGGTAAATTCAATATTTACGATGAAAATTTTTGAGTTCGGAAAAATCCATTTTTCCATTGGGAATTTTTGAATTCAGAAAAATCCATATTTACGATGGGAATTTTTGAGCATGGGAAAATTCATTTTTCTGATGGGAATTTTTTCTTGAGTTTGGAACAATCCATGTTTCCGATGTTATTTTTTCTGTTCTGAAATTCATTTTCCCTATACGAATTTTCGATCTCAGGAAAATTCAATATTCAGATGGTATTTTTTCTTGAGTTTGGAAAAATCCATTTCTCCATTGGGAATTTTTGAGAAGAGAGAAATCCATTTTTCCATTGGGAATTTTTGAATTCAGAAAAATCCATATTTACGATGGGAATTTTTGAGCATGGGAAAATTCATTTTTCTGATGGGAATTTTTTCTTGAGTTTGGAACAATCCATGTTTTCTTTTTCTTTTTTATTGAGTTTTTAATAAACATACAAAAAGAAAAGAAAACATTAACAATACGTTAACAATACAATACACTAACAAATCCATAGTATCATACTAACAAACATTACTGTATGCTAGCACATAACAATATCTATACTCATTAATTACTATTTAACTACCAAATATTAAGAGCCATTATTTCAAAGTCCAAAATGATAGGGAAAAAAAATTTCTGTACTACCACAAATCTTTTTAACAAATAATAATCACCCTGTGAATATGTACAATGCCCGGAGAGTTTATTTTCTACTCAACTCCAAAAACTTCTTTGAAATGGTACTGGTCCTGAACTATCACTTGCCATAATAGAGTGATCCACAAACGGTTTCCATATATTCCAAAATCTATTCTCTTTTAAATTATCTCTTTTGACTTTAATCTCCCATGTCAATTTATCGTTCAGTGCTAAACTCCACATTTCTTTATACCATTCTCCAATCTGTATATCTACATCGTTTTTCCAATTTCTAGCTATACATTGTCTACCCGTTGTCAGTACGATTTCCAATAATTCTTTTTCCTCCTTGTTTAAACCCAAGCCTTCCACATTCGTTAAAAGAATAGTACCCGACACCAACTTAACACTTTTACCCAATATTTCACCAAACTCATTTTCTATTCTTCCCCAAAAATCCCTTATTTTTTTACAGCTCCACCACATATGTTCGTATGTTCCATCAATTTCTTTACATCTCCAACATAACTTATCTCTTTTATTATCCATCTGGTAAAGTCTTAATGGTGTCAGGTACCATTGCCACAACATTTTAAAATTATGTTCTTTAATTCTTACAGACATTGTTCTCATAATCCTCTTTTTCCATTTATTTTTCCATTCAATCTCCCCGATTTTTATATTCAAATTTTGTTCCCACTTCCGTTTCAAGTCCTCCTGTGGATCTGCACCTCTATTCAGTATATTATAAAACTTGCTTACAAGACCTTTAATACTGCTTTCCCCTTTTCTAATCTTCCTTACCAATTCCTCAAATTCCGTATGTATTCTATCTATCCCTGTTTCTCTTTTATATTTTTTATTCCAATTGTCCACCTTTAACTTCTGAAACCAATTCAAATTTAATATCTCAAACATTTTTTCCCGCTCGGCATCAACATCACACGCTTTTAACCAATCCTTCAATAACAGAGTCCCATTTTTATCCAATATTTCCATTTTTTCTTTGTCTAATTTTATTGGGAAACACATCATATCAGTCAATTCCAAAATTGGAGAGAGATTCGGAACCATATCTTTTTTTACCTTCTTCCACACCTCCATGAGACCTTTCATCATAAAATTATTTGACCTTTTCACCTTATCCTTCATTCCCAAAAAAATCAAGTTTCCAATATTTCTATACTCTTTCATTTCCAATTGTTCCCAAATTACCTTTTCTCTTGCCAAGATCTTCACAACATTCTTGACTTGAAATGCTCGATAATATAATAACAAATTTGGCATACCCAAACCCCCTTTTTTCTGAGACCAATACCATAATTTCTTTGGAAGCCTAGATTTTTTACCTCCGTTACAAAAAACCATTAAACATTTTTTGAAACTCATTAATTTCTTTCTCTTTTAAATGGATTGCTAGTGTATCGAAAAAAAAGTTAATCTTTGGTAACAATATCATTTTACACATGGCAATCCTTCCGAACCATGACAGCTTTAACTTCTGAAGTTCTTGTATTTTATTCTTAAATTCAATTCTCAAGATGTCATAATTCAATCGTTTGAGTTCTTCTAATTTATTTGAAATGATTATCCCCAAATACTTCAGCTTATCTTTGATTTGTATATTAAGTGTCGACACCGTGCTATCTCGCTCGGTTTCAAATTGCACAACATCAATTCAGATTTGTCCCAATTTAACTTTAATCCAGTTATAGCTTGAAATACTTGTAGATGATCTTTAATCCTATCCATCACCTGCTCCGGGTGCTTCACCATAAGCAATGTATCGTCTGCGTACATACTCACTTTATTACCCATAATCCCTTCTATATTTGAGTCCTCCCTTATACTTTTAGCTAAAATCTCCATTGCCATTATAAACAAGATAGGAGATAATGGGCAACCCTGCCTAGTACCAGCCTCTAGCTTTACCACATCCGTAAGCTCCTCATTTACTCTAACCTTGGCATTTCCTTTTTGATATAGTAAATCTATAACCCTGTTAAATTTATCCCCAAACCCATATTTTCTAACTATTTCCTTAATTGAAGACCACTGCAATGAATCAAATGCCTTAAAAATATCCAATGATAGTAATCCCACTTTTTCCTTTGTTTGATTAACATTGTCTATTAAATCTAATACCCTTCTAGTCAAATCCGCCATGTGTCGTCCTTTTAGAAACCCAACTTGATCAACATTTATATATTCCCCCATAAAACTATTTAAACGGTTAGCCAATATTGCCGTGAAGATCTTCGCATCTTGATTTATAAGCGAAATTGGTCTGTACGAATCCACTCTTTCCAAATTCTTACCAGGTTTTGGCAAAAGAACAATTGTAGTGTTATACCATGAAGTCGGGATTGATCCTCCATCTAGTATATAATTATATAACTTCACCAATTTCGGGACCACCACCTCTTTAAATTCTTTGTAAAACTCTGTTGATAATCCATCATCCCCCGGGGCTTTCCCTATCTTCAATCCGCTTATTACCCCCTTAACCTCTTTATCAGTTATCTTTTCCTCCATTTTCTCCCTATGCTCTTGTTTTATCCCATTCCCTAACTGCCTCTCCAATATCCTTTTAAGCTTTTCCATATCTATTTCTTTTTTTGCATATAACACCTGGTAAAATTCCCTAACTATTTTACATTTATCGCTATTCTTATTACACCTTGAACCTTGCCTGTCGACTAACACCCCAATTTCTCTTTTTTCCCTTTTAACCTTAGCTGCTCTTGCTAATAGTTTTGAGTTCTTATTACTAAATTCAAAATATTCTCTGTTTAAATAAATCAAATCTCGTTTAACTTTATCAATATCTTTACCCATTACTTCTGCCTTGAGTCCTTGTAATTTCAAGAAAATTTTTTTATCTTTACTTTTTGCGTGTTCTTCCTGTAATTGTTTTATTTCCCTTTCTTTTTCTATATGTTCTGCTTTATACTTTTTATATTTGAGGCTTGCCAATTTTATGCTTTCCCCCCTAAAAACTGACTTCATGTTATCCCATACAACGTTAAAATTAACCTCATTATTATCGTTCCATTGCCAACTTTCTTTCCAACTTTCCATAATTGCCTCTTTGCTTTTCTGATCTTTGAACAAATTAGGATCGTACCTCCAATTTCTAACTCTTTGAATATTTTTTTGTGCTTTCAATTCCAAATATACTTTAGCATGATCCGATTCCTTAATAATCCCAATTTCCGTGCCTTCTATATCCCCAATTAAGTTTTCCGACAGAAAAACATAATCTATTCTCGAGTAGGTCCCATGTACATGCGAAAAAAAGGAATATGCCCTTTCCAAGCCTTTAAACTCTCTCCACGAATCCTTCAAACCCATAACTTTCATCCATTTGTCCATCGCCTTCCCTTTCACACCAATTCCACTTCTAGCTATGTTTGTGCAATCTAATCCTGACCTAATCAAATTAAAATCACCAGCCACAATAGTTTTTGCAACGTTTTCCAACTCCACTATTTTCCGAATTTTTTCAAGAAACACTGCTTGGTGGTCATTCGGAGCATAAATATTTACCAACAAAATTTCCTCATCCTCCAATTTTCCTCTTAACAACAAATACCTACCTTCTTGATCAGCAATCTTTTTTGTGATTTCAAATCCTAACTTTCTAGAAATCATAGTTGCCACCCCTCTTGCTTTGGATGTTCCAAACGCCATCTCATAGTGTTGCATCCAACCCAGATAAAGTTTATTCGTATCTTTTGATTTCTGATGTGTTTCCTGTAAAAACAAAATATCTGGTCTATCTTTTTTCAACGCCAATTCCAGCCTCCGTCTCTTAAGAACAGAACCTGTACCTTTCACATTCCATGATATTATTTTAATACTTCCCATAACCAAATTCTTCTCCCAACTTTAAACTCTCCATCGGGCGTGCCACCAACAACCCTTCACCATACCAACTACATAAAACACACATTTTCACTCTCCCCACCTTCCAACGAAAAGTCGCCTCTGTCAACCAAAGAGGGGAGAGGGGGGGACCTGCAAGATGCGCCCTACTGCCGGCGCTATGCGCTATTTACCCATTCTACCTCTATTAGGTACTTAAGATTACTACTATCTAATGCTCATTATTCCTTACCTATCTCCTCCTCCACCATAATCAAGGACGGCTCCTCCTCCTCCTCCCCTCGCTGTGGTGTTCCACCTGTTGCCCCACCGGCCTCCTCCCTCCCATATTCCCTCCCCAAAGCTCCAGAATCCGTCATTTCCTTCTTAAGATTTTTCCATTCTTCCGAATCTACTTGTACCAATCCCAACAAACTCAAATATTCCAATGGATTAGTGCCTTCATCAATAACTTGCATTCTTTTATCATAGAAAAAGCGCAATTGTTGTGGAAATCTCCAATTATACCTTATGTTTTTACTCATCAATAATTTAGTAACAGGACTCATCTTATACCTCCATGTTCTTTATTTTAATGAAATATCATTGTAAACTTCAACATCTGAACCATCAAATTTCAACGCATCAGGACCAACTCGTTTCAGATGAGCCATTACTTTTAATTTATCTGCCCAATTTGCGAATTTAACCAACACATTTCTTTGAACCACTCTCCCTCTTCTTGGACCCACCCGGAATACACTTACAAAATCCTCCTGAACAAATTCCTTCCCCATTTTTAAACCATTTAACCACTGAACCAACCTCTCTCTTAACAAATCCGGAGTGCGTTCCGGCACCTGACGGATCAGAATGTTCTGCTTTCTCATCATATCTTCCACAGCATCTATCCTCCTTTCTTGTTCCTCCAATTTTAGCTTGTTCTCCCGCACCACCTCCTGAGTCCCTTTTACTTCCTTCTTTACAGCATCCACTTCGGTTTGAACCAATTTCAGCATTCCCTCAAATTTATTCAAACTTAGGTCCACCTTTTTTGTATAATCTGCCAATGATGACATCGTCTTGTCTTGCCTTTTAATTATTTCATTTCTGTCTTTCACCCTTGAAGCCTCATTTTTCTCCAATTTTTGCATCAACTTGCCAATTTCCACCATAATTTGAGTCTGATCCAATGGCACTGTGGGCGGGGATGATGACTGAGCAGATTCATCCATTGGTGCTTTTTCATTCTTCTTAGGCTTTACAACTTGTTCTTCTTCCTTCGCTTTCCCTCTTGTACCTTTATCCATAATAATGCAATATATTTCAAACCCACTGCTGCAGATCGCTGTAACAGTTTGTCAATACAATAGAGCTTACAACACTGCAGCCATTGGTTCCACAGATACAGCAGGAAAGTTCTTATGTCAGCAGAAGATCCAAAAATTACTGCAATCCACAGCGATAAAACAGAAGGAAACAACTCTCCCAACAGGCAGTTTAAGAAAGAGAAAAGAAAAAAAAAGGGGGGGAAAGAGCAATAAAAAATATTAATCCACAGCGAGTCCGTTTCCCCAAAGCAAATAATCCAATCAGGCGTCTTCCAATCACAGTAAAGGAGCTTCAGGGGAACAGTCAGCCCAAGTTTCTTCTTTTTTTTTAAAAAAAAACCAAGCCAACCGAGAGAGAAAAGAAAAAAAAAGGGGGGGGGAGACCAGAAGGAAGGAAAACCCGAAATCCAACCAGCTTGGGGACGAGGTGAGGGGCAGTATATTCCACAATAAGCAAACAAATATTTGCAATCCACACGGTGAAGGGAGCAAACAATCAAAACCACCTAATCCTTCCTTTGAAGTGGACAGTCAAAGCGCCATTTTCCAGCAAGTGCCTGAACTTTTGGGGAAAAGAAAAAACCCCTTTCTCCTTCTGAGGAGCGAACAAAGAGAGAGAAAAAAAAACTTCCTCCAAGCAGCTTGAGCCGGGAAACTCACAGTCTTTCTCCAATAGTCTAGCCCAGACAAAAGTAATTACCCCGTATTTATTCGAGTATAACGCGCACTCGTGTATAACGCGCACCCCTAATTTTCCATGAAACCTTGGTATAAAATTTTTTTTCACACGCCTCGTCTCCCGCGCCACCCAATCAGATCCCGCCAGCCGCGCGCCCCTGGGCCTGTGGGTGGGGCAGACGGTGCATCTCAGCAGTGCCTACCGTACCCGGCGCCGGCTTCTTGAGTCGCGCGGCCCGGGTAGCGCGGAGCACGCCGCGGCCCTCCCCCGGAGGGTTCCCTTCTCGACCCGGCGGGTGCGTGCAGGTGAGCGGCGGCGGCAGCGGGACCTGGGCGCCTGGGAGGAGGGCCGCGGCGTGCTCCGTGCCTACCCGGCGCCGGCTTCTTGAGTCGCGCGGCCCGGGTAGGCGCGGAGCACGCCGCGGCCCTCCCCCGGAGGGTTCCCTTCTCGACCCGGCGGGTGCGTGCAGGTGAGCGGCGGCGGCAGCGGGACCTGCCTGCCCAGGTCCCGCTGCCGCTGCCGCTCACCTGCACGCACCCGCCGGGTCGAGAAGGGAACCCTCCGGGGGAGGGCCGCGGCGTGCTCCGCGCCTACCCGGCGCCGGCTCCTTGAGTCGCGCGGCCCAGTCCTCGTGTATAACGCGCACCCAAACTTTGAGCCTTTTTTTGGGTATAAAATTTTGCGCGTTATACTCGAATAAATACGGTAATCCACTTTGTTGTCAAAACGTGGCACGGTCTTCTGGAGTGTAGAAAAAGAAAAAAAGAACCACCACCCAAACACAGTCACTTTCATTTTCCAGGACCGCCGCCATTACAGAGCCAGCACTTGCTTTCAACCGCTTCTCCCCTCTTCCATTTCAGTGTCCGAGCTCCTTTAAAAAAAAAAAATCCCAGCCGGCTTTAAGATTTATAGCTCCAGTCAAGCACTTACATATAAATTACTTTCACGTCCAGCAGCTCCTTGCCGATTCCAAAGCCAGTTCCAAAGCCTTCTCAGCAGTTTCACTGGTCCCGTTCTCGGCTCCCTGGCAGAAAAGCCGCGACTACCGTCACAGCTTCAACCACCAGAAAACCTCCCGAACTTCGACCATCCAGCCTCAAAAGATCACCAAACTTTTCAGGAAGACAGGCAAGGATCTTATCTTTAGAATTTACCACTTTAAAACTTCTCCATTCCACTCCGTCACATTATTTACCACTTTGTTTAGCGCGAGCGTCCGAAACTAGATGTTACTCAGCGGCCATCTTGGCCAGCCCCACAATCCATGTTTTCAATGTTATTTTTTTGTGTTCAGAAATTCATTTTCCCTTTACGATTTTTGAGTGTGGGAAAATAAATTTTTCCATTGGTAATTTTTTCATGAGTTTGGAACAATCCATGTTTCTGATGATATTTTTTTCTGTTCAGAAATTCATTTTCCCTATACAAATTTTCGAGCTCGGGAAAATTCAATCTTCCGATGGGATTTTTTTTTGAGATTGGAACAATCCATGTTTCTGATGCTATTTTCTTGTATTCCAAAATTCATTTTTCCCTATATGAATTTTTGAGCTCGGGAAAATTCAATATTCAGATGGGATTGTTTTTTTTAGTTTGGAAAAATCCATTTCTCCATTGGGAATTTTTGAGAACAGAAAAATCCATTATTTCATTGGGAATTTTTCTTTTTGGAAAAATCCATATTTACGATGGGTATTATTGAGTTCAGAAAAATAAATTTTTCCATTAGGAATTTTCGAATTCGGAATAATCCATATTTACGATGGGAATTTTTGAGCATGGGAAAATTTATTTTTCCGATGGGAATTTTTTTTGAGTTCGGAACAATCCATGTTTCTGATGCTATTTTCTTGTGTTCAGAAATTCATTTTCCCTATACGAATTTTCGAGCTCAGGAAAATTCAATCTTCCAATGGATTTTTTTCTTGAGTTCGGAACAATCCATGTTTCTAATGCTATTTTCTTGTGTTCTGAAATTCATTTTCCCTATACAAATTTTCGAGCTCGGGAAAATTCAATATTCAGATGGTATTTATTTTTTTGAGTTCGGAAAAATTCAAGTTTTTGGATGTAATTTTTTTGTGCAGAAATTCATTTTTCTGATGGGAATTTTTTCATGAGTTTGGAACAATCCATGTTTCCGATGTTATTTTTTTGTGTTCAGAAATTCATTTTACCTATACGATTTTTGAGCGTGGAAAAATCCATTTTTCCATTGGTATTTTTTCTTGAGTTGGCAATAACCCATGTTTCCGATGTTATATTTTCTGTTCAGAAATTCATTTTCCCTATACGAATTTTCAAGCTCGGGAAAATTCAATATTCAGATGGGATTTTTTTTTAGTTCAGAAAAAAAATCAGTTTCCATTGGGAATTTTTGAGAACAGAAAAATCCATTTTTTGGGCATTTTTCAGTTTCGAAAAATCCATATTTATGATGGGAATATTTGAGTTTGGGACAATCCATATATACGATGGAAATTTTTTGAGCATGGGAAAATTTATTTTTCTGATGGCAATTTTTTCTTGAGTTTGGAACAATCCATGTTTCTGATGTTATTTTTTTCTGTTCAGAAATTCATTTTCCCTATACGAATTTTAGAGTACAGGAAAATTTAATATTCAGATGGGATTTTTTTTTGAGTTTGGAAAAATCCAAGTTTTTGGATGTTATTTTTTTGTGCAGAAATTCATTTTCCCTATACGATTTTTGAGCGTTGGAGAATTCATTTTTCTGATGGGAAGTTTTTCATGAGTTTGGAACAATCCATGTTTCCGATGTTATTTTTTTTCTGTTCAGAAATTCATTTTGTCTATACGAATTATCGAGCTCGGGAAAACTCCATCTTCCAATGGGAATTTTTTTTTAGTTCGGAAAAATCCATGTTTCTGATGCTATTTTTTTGTGTTCCAAAATTCATTTTCCCTATACGAATTTTCGAGCTCGGGACAATTCAATATTCAGATGGGATTTTTTTGTGCAGAAATTCATTTTCCCTATACGATTTGATGTTATTGTTTTCTGTTTAGAAATTTATTTTCCCTATACGAATTTTCGAGACCGTGAAAATTCAATATTCAGATGTGATTTTTTTTAGAGTTCAGAATAAATCAGTTTCCATTGGGAATTTTTGAGAACAGAAAATCCATTTTTGGGGCATTTTTCAGTTTCGAAAAATCCATATTTACGATGGGAATATTTGAGTTTGGGAAAATCCATATTTACGATGGAAATTTTTGAGTTCGGAAAAATCAATTTTTCCATTGAGAATTTTCGAGCATGGGAAAATTTATTTTTCTGATGGTAATTTTTTCTTGAGTTTGGAACAATCCATGTTTCTGATGTTATTTTTTTCTGTTCAGAAATTCATTTTCCCTATACGAATTTTAGAGCACAGGAAAATTCAATATTCAGATGGGATTTTTTTTTTGAGTTCGGAAAAATCCAAGTTTTTGGATGTTATTTTTTTGTGCAGAAATTCATTTTCCCTATACGATTTTTGAGCGTTGGAGGATTCATTTTTCTGATGGGAATTTTTTCATGAGTTTGGAACAATCCATGTTTCCAATGTTATTTTTTTCTGTTCAGAAATTCATTTTGCCTATACGAATTGTCGAGCTCGGGAAAACTCCATCTTCCAATGGGAATTTTTTTTTAGTTTGGAAAAATCCATGTTTCTGATGCTATTTTTTGTGTTCCAAAATTCATTTTCCCTATACGAATTTTTGAGCTCGGGACAATTCAATATTCAGATGGGATTTTTTTGTGCAGAAATTCATTTTCCCTATAGGATTTGATGGTTTTTTTCTGTTCAGAAATTCATTTTCCCTATACAAATTTTCGAGCTCGGGAAAATTAAATATTCAGATGGGATTTTTTTTTTTAGCGGAACAATCCAAGTTTTTGGATGTTATTTTTTTGTGCAGAAATTCATTTTCCCTATACGATTTTTGAGTGGGGGAAAATGCATTTTTCTGATGAGAATTTTTTCATGCATTTGAAACAATCCATGTTTCCGATGTTATTTTTTTCTGTTCAGAAATTCAGTTTCCCGATACGAATTTTCGAGCTCGGGAAAATTCAATCTTCCGATGGAAAAATGGATTGTTACAAACTCATGAAAAAATTACCATCAGAAAAATGAATTTTCCCGAGCTCGAAAATCGTATAGGGAAAATGAATTTCTGAACACAAAAAAAACATCCAAAAACTTGGATTGTTCCGAACTCAAGAAAAAATTACTATTGGAAAAATGAATTTTCCCATACTCAAAATTTTCCATCGTAAATATGGATTTTTCCGAACTTGAAAATTCCCAATGGAAAAATGGATTTTTCCGAACTCAAAAATTCCCAATGGAAAAATGGATTTTCCAAACTCAAAAATTCTCATTGTAAATATGGATTTTTCCAAACTGAAAACTGATTTTTTCTTGAGTTCAGAACAATCCATGTTTCTGATGTTATTTTTTTCTGTTCAGAAATTCATTTTCCCTATACAAATTTTCGAGCTCGGGAAAATTCAATATTCAGATGGGATTTTTTTTTTAGCGGAACAATCCAAGTTTTTGGATGTTATTTTTTGTGCAGAAATTCATTTTCCCTATATGATTTTTGAGCGTGGGAAAATTCTTTTTTCTGATGGGAATTTTTTCATGAGTTTGGAACAATCCATGTTTCTGATGTTATTTTTTTCTGTTCAGAAATTCATTTTCCCTATACAAATTTTCAAGCTTGGGAAAATTCAATCTTCCGATGGGATTTTTTTTTAGATTGGAACAATCCATGTTTTTGATGCTATTTTCTTGTGTTCCAAAATTCATTTTTCCCTATATGAATTTTTGAGCTCGGGAAAATTCAATATTCAGATGGGATTTTTTTTTGAGTTCGGAAAAATGCATTTCTCCATTGGGAATTTTTGAGAACAGAAAAATCCATTATTTCATTGGGAATTTTTCTTTTTGGAAAAATCCATATTTACGATGGGAATTTTTGAGTTCAGAAAAATCAATTTTTCCATTGGGAATTTTCGAATTCGGAATAATCCATATTTACGATGGGAATTTTTGAGCATGGGAAAATTTATTTTTCTGATGGTAATTTGTTCTTGAGTTTGGAACAATCCATGTTTCCGATGTTATTTTTTTGAGTTGAGAAATTCATTATCCCTATACGAATTTTCGAGCAGGGGAAAACTCAATCTTCCAATGGATTTTTTCTTGAGTTTGGAACAATCCATGTTTTTGATGTTATTTTTTTCTGTTCAGAAAATCATTTTCCCTAAACGAATTTTCGAACTCGGGAAAATTATATATTCAGATGGGATTTGTTTTTGAGTTCGGAAAAATCCATTTCTCGCTTAGGAATTGTTGGGAACAGAAAAATCCATATTTACGATGGGAATATTTGAGCATGGGAAAATTCATTTTTTCGATGGTAATTTTTTTTTGAGTTCGGAACAATCCAAGTTTTTGGATGATATTTTTTTGTGTTCAGAAATTCATTTTGCCTATACGAATTGTCGAGCAGGGGTAAATTCAATATTCAGATGGGATGTTTTTTTGTTCAGAAAAAATCAGTTTTCCATTGGGAATTTTTGAGAATAGAAAAATCCATTTTTTGGGAATTTTTTAGTTTGGAAAAATCGATATTTACGATGGGAATTTTTGAGTTTGAAAAAATCTATCTTTCCATTGGGAATTTTGAAAAAGAGAAGCTGTGAGTGAGAGAGAGAGAAAGAGAAGCTGTGAGTAAGAGAGAGAGAGAGAGAAAGAGAAGTTGTGAGTGAGAGAGAGAGAGAGAAAGAAAAGCTGTGAGTGAGAGAGAGAGAAAGAGAAGCTGTGAGAGAGAGAGAAAGAGAAGCTAAGAGAGGGAGAGAGAAAGTGAAGCTGTGAGTAAGAGAGAGAGAGAGAAAGAAATGCTGTGAGTTAGAGAGAAGGAGAAAGAGAAGCTGTGAGTGAGAGAGAGAGAGAAAGAAAGAGAAACTGTGAGTGAGAGCGAGAGAGATAGAAGCTGTGAGTGAGAGAGAGAGAGAAAGAGAAGCTGTGAGTGAGAGAGAGAGAGAAAGAGAAGCTGTGAGGGAGAGGGAGAGAGAGACAGAAAGAGAAGCTGTGAGTGAGAGAGAGAGAAGCTGTGAGTGAGAGAGAGAGAAAGAGAAGCTGTGAGTGTGTGTGTGTGAGAGAGAAGCTGTGAGTGAGAGAGAGAGAAACTGTGAGTGAGAAAGAGAGAAAGAAGCTGTGAGTGAGAGAGAGAGAGAAAGAGAAGGTGTGAGTGAGAGAGAGAGAGAAGCTGTGAGTGAGAGAGAGAGAAAGAGAAGCTGTGTGAGAGAGAGAAAGAGAAGGTGTGAGTGAGAGAGAGAGAAAGTGAAGCTGTGAGTGAGAGAGAGAAATAGAAGCTGTGAGTGACTGAGAGAGAGAAAGAGAAGCTGTGAGTGAGAGAGAGAGAAAGAAGCTGTGAGTGAGAGAGAGAGAAGCTGTGAGTGAGAGAGAGAAAGAAAGAGAAGCTGTGAGTGAGAGAGAGAGAGAGAGAGAAGCTGTGTATGAGAGAGAGAAAGAGTTGTGAGTGAGAGCGAGAGAGAGAGAAAATGAAGTTGTGAGTGCGAGTGAGAGAGAATGAGAAGCTGTGAGTGAGTGAGAGAGAGAAGCTGTGAGTGAGAGAGAGAGAAATATGAGCTGTGAGTGAGAGAGAGAGAAAGAGAAGCTGTGAGAAAGAGAGAGAGAAGCTGTGAGTGAGTGAGAGAGAAAAAGAGAAGCTGTGAGTGAGAGAGAGAGAGAAGCTGTGAGTGAGAGAGAGAGAGAGAAAGAGAAGGTGTGAGTGAGAGAGAGAGAGAAAGAGAAGCTGTGAGTGAGAGAGAGAGAAAGAAAGAGAAGCTGTGAGTGAGAGAGAGAGAGAGAGAAAGAAGCTGTGAGTGACAGAGAGAGAAAGAGAAGCTGTGAGGGAGAGGGAGAGAGAAAGAGAAGCTGTGAGTGACAGAGAGAGAGAAGCTGTGAGTGAGAGAGAGAGAGAGAGAGAGAAAGAGAAGCTGTGAGTGCGAGAGAGAGAGAAAGAAAGAGAAGCTGTGAGTGAGAAAGTGAGAGAGAAGCTGTGAGTGAGAAGAGAGAGAACGAAAAGCTGTGAGTGAGAGAGAGAAAGAGAATGTGAGTTAGAGAGAGAGAGAAGCTGTGAGTGAGAGAGAGAGAAACAGAAGCTGTGAGTAAGAAAGAGAGAGAGAAGCTGTCAGTGATAGAGAGAGTGAAAGAAAACCTGTGAGTGTGAGAGAGAGAAAGAGAATGTGAGTTAGAGAGAGAGAGAGAGAAGGTGTGAGTGAGAGAGAGACGAAGATAAGCTGTGAGTGAGAGAGAGAGTGAGAGAGAAAGAGAAGCTGTGAGTGAGAGAGAGAGAGAGAAAGAGAAGCTGTGAGTGAGAGAGAGAGTTGTGAGTGAGAGAGAGAGAGAATGAGAAGTTGTGATTGAGAGAGAGAGAGAAAGAAGCTGTGAGTGAGTGAGAGAGAGAAGCTGTGAGTGAGAGAGAGAGAAAGAAAGAGAAGCTGTGAGTGAGAGAGAGAGAGAAGCTGTGTATGAGAGAGAGAAAGAGAAGCTGTGAGTGAGAGAGAGAGAAAGAAAGAGAAGCTGTGAGTGAGAGAGAGAGAAAGAGAAGCAGTGCGTGATAGAGAAAGAGAGAAGCTGTGAGTGAGAGAGAAAGAAAGAGAAGCTGTGAGTGAGAGAGAGAGAAAGAGAAGCTGTGAGTGTGTGAGAGAGAAGCTGTGAGTGAGAGAGAGTGAGAAAGAGAAGCTGTGAGTGAGAGAGAGAGAGAAGCTGTGAGAGAGAGAGAGAGAGAAAGAGAAGCTGTGAATGAGAGAGAGAGAACCTGTGAGTGAGTGAGAGAGAGAGAAAGAAAAGCTGTGACTTTGAGAGACACAGAGAGAAGTTGCGTGTGAGAGAGTCAGAGAAAAAGAGAAGCTGCGAGTGAGAGAGAGAGAAAGAAAGAAAGAGAAGGTGTGAGTGAGAGTGAGAGAGAGAAAGAGAAGCTGTGAGTGAGAGAGAGAGAGTGAGAAAGAGAAGCTGTGAGTAAGAGAGAGAAGAGAGAGAAAGAGAAGCTGTGAGTGAGAGAGAAGCTGTGTGAGAGAGAGAAGCTGTGAGTGAGAGAGAGAGAGAAAGAGAAGCTGTGAGTGAGAGAGAGAAGAGAGAGAAAGAGAAGCTGTGAGTGAGAGAGAGAAGCTGTGAGTGAGAGAGAGAGAAGCTGTGAGTGAGTGAGAGAGAGAGAAAGAGAAGCTGTGAGTGAGAGAGAGAGAGAGAAAGAGAAGCTGTGAGTGAGTGAGAGAGAGAGAAATAGAAGCTGTGAGTGACTGAGAGAGAGAAGGAGAAGCTGTGAGTGAGAAAGAGAGAGAGAAAGAAAAGCTATGAGTGAGAGAGAGAAAAAGAGAAGCTGTGAGTGTGTGAGAGAGAGAGAGCAAGAGAAGGTGTGTGTGAGAGAGAGAGAAGCTGTGAGAGAGAGAGAACGAGAAGCTGTGAGTGAGAGAGAGAGAGAATGAGAAGCTGAGTGAGAGAGAGTGTGAAAGAAAGAGAAGCTGTGAGTGAGAGAGAGAAGAAAGAAAATCTGTGAGAGAGAGAGAGAGAAAAAGAGAAGCTGTGAGTGAGTGAGAGAGAGGAAGAGAAGCTGTGAGTGAGTGAGAGAGAGAAAGAGTTGTGAGTGAGAGCGAGAGAGACAGAAAGTGAAGTTGTGAGTGCGAGTGAGAGAGAATGAGAAGCTGTGAGTGTGTGAAAGAAAGAGAAGCTGTGAGTGAGAAAGAGAGAGAGAAAAAGAGAAGCTGTGAGTGAGTGAGAGAGAAAAAGAGAAGCTGTGAGTGTGAGAGAGAGAGAGAGCAAGAGAAGGTGTGTGTGTGAGAGAGAAGCTGTGTGAGAGAGAGAGAGAACGAGAAGCTGTGAGTGAGAGAGAGAGAGAATGAGAAGCTGTGAGTGAGTGAGAGAGAGAAGCTGTGAGTGAGAGAGAGAGAAATATGAGCTGTGAGTGAGAGAGAGAGAAAGAGAAGCTGTGAGAAAGAGAGAGAGAAGCTGTGAGTAAGAGAGAGAGAGAAAGAGAAGCTGTGAGTGAGAGAGAGAGAGAGTAGCTGTGAGTGAGAGAGAGAGAGAGAAAGAGAAGGTGTGAGTGAGAGAGAGAGAGAAAGAGAAGCTGTGAGTGAGAGAGAGAGAAAGAAAGAGAAGGTGTGAGTGAGAGAGAGAGAGAAAGAAGCTGTGAGTGACAGAGAGAGAAAAAGAGAAGCTGTGAGGGAGAGGGAGAGAGAAAGAGAAGCTGTGAGTGACAGAGAGAGAGAGAGAAAGAGAAGCTGTGAGTGAGAGAGAGAGAGAAAGAAAGAGAAGCTGTGAGTGAGAAAGTGAGAGAGAAGCTGTGAGTGAGAGAGAGAGAGAACGAAAAGCTGTGAGTGAGAGAGAAAGAAAGAGAATGTGAGTTAGAGAGAGAGAGAAGCTGTGAGTGAGAGAGAGAGAAACAGAAGCTGTGAGTAAGAAAGAGAGAGAGAAGCTGTCAGTGATAGAGAGAGTGAAAGAAAACCTGTGAGTGTGAGAGAGAGAAAGAGAATGTGAGTTAGAGAGAGAGAGAGAGAAGGTGTGAGTGAGAGAGAGACAAAGATAAGCTGTGAGTGAGAGAGAGAGTGAGAGAGAAAGAGAAGCTGTGAGTGAGAGAGAGAGAGAAAGAGAAGCAGTGAGTGATAGAGAAAGAGAGAAGCTGTGAGTGAGAGAGAGAGAAAGAGAAGCTGTGAGTGAGAGAGAGAGAAAGAGAAGCTGTGAGTGTGAGAGAGAGAAGCTGTGAGTGAGAGAGAGTGAGAAAGAGAAGCTGTGAGTGAGAGAGAGAGAGAAGCTGTGAGAGAGAGAGAGAGAGAGAAAGAGAAGCTGTGAATGAGAGAGAGAGAACCTGTGAGTGAGTGAGAGAGAGAGAAAGAGAAGCTGTGACTTTGAGAGACACAGAGAGAAGTTGCGTGTGAGAGAGTCAGAGAAAAAGAGAAGCTGCGAGTGAGAGAGAGAGAAAGAAAGAGAAGGTGTGAGTGAGAGTGAGAGAGAGAAAGAGAAGCTGTGAGTGAGAGAGAGAGAGTGAGAAAGAGAAGCTGCGAGTGAGAGAGAGAAGAGAGAGAAAGAGAAGCTGTGAGTGAGAGAGAAGCTGTGTGAGAGAGAGAGAAGCTGTGAGTGAGAGAGAGAGAGAGAAAGAGAAGCTGAGAGTGAGAGAGAGAAGAGAGAGAAAGAGAAGCTGTGAGTGAGAGAGAGAAGCTGTGAGTGAGAGAGAGAGAAGCTGTGAGTGAGAGAGAGAGAGAGAAAGAGAAGCTGTGAGTGAGAGAGAGAGAGAAAAAGAGAAGCTGTGAGTGAGTGAGAGAGAGAGAAATAGAAGCTGTGAGTGACTGAGAGTGAGAAGGAGAAGCTGTGAGTGAGAAAGAGAGAGAGAGAAAGAAAAGCTATGAGTGACAGAGAGAAAAAGAGAAGCTGTGAGTGTGTGAGAGAGAGAGAGAAAGAGAAGGTGTGTGTGAGAGAGAGAGAAGCTGTGAGAGAGAGAGAACGAGAAGCTGTGAGTGAGAGAGAGAGAGAATGAGAAGCTGTGAGTGAGAGAGAGAGAAGCTGTGTATGAGAGAGAGAAAGAGTTGTGAGTGAGAGCGAGAGAGAGAGAAAATGAAGTTGTGAGTGCGAGTGAGAGAGAATGAGAAGCTGTGAGTGAGTGAGAGAGAGAAGCTGTGAGTGAGAGAGAGAGAAATATGAGCTGTGAGTGAGAGAGAGAGAAAGAGAAGCTGTGAGAAAGAGAGAGAGAAGCTGTGAGTAAGAGAGAGAGAAAGAGAAGCTGTGAGTGTGAGAGAGAGAGAGAGTAGCTGTGAGTGAGAGAGAGAGAGAAAGAGAAGGTGTGAGTGAGAGAGAGAGAGAAAGAGAAGCTGTGAGTGAGAGAGAGAGAAAGAAAGAGAAGCTGTGAGTGAGAGAGAGAGAGAGAGAAAGAAGCTGTGAGTGACAGAGAGAGAAAAAGAGAAGCTGTGAGTGAGAGGGAGAGAGAAAGAGAAGCTGTGAGTGACAGAGAGAGAGAAGCTGTGAGTGAGAGAGAGAGAGAGAAAGAGAAGCTGTGAGAGAGAGAGAGAAAGAAAGAGAAGCTGTGAGTGAGAAAATGAGAGAGAAGCTGTGAGTGAGAGAGAGAGAGAACGAAAAGCTGTGAGTGAGAGAGAGAGAAAGAGAATGTGAGTTAGAGAGAGAGAGAAGCTGTGAGTGAGAGAGAGAGAAACAGAAGCTGTGAGTAAGAAAGAGAGAGAGAAGCTGTCAGTGATAGAGAGAGTGAAAGAAAACCTGTGAGTGTGTGAGAGAGAAAGAGAATGTGAGTTAGAGAGAGAGAGAGAGAAGGTGTGAGTGAGAGAGAGACGAAGATAAGCTGTGAGTGAGAGTGAGAGTGAGAGAGAAAGAGAAGCTGTGAGTGAGAGAGAGAGAGAGAAAGAGAAGCTGTGAGTGAGAGAGAGAGTTGTGAGTGAGAGAGAGAGAGAATGAGAAGTTGTGATTGAGAGAGAGAGAGAAAGAAGCTGTGAGTGAGTGAGAGAGAGAAGCTGTGAGTGAGAGAGAGAGAAAGAAAGAGAAGCTGTGAGTGAGAGAGAGAGAGAAGCTGTGTATGAGAGAGAGAAAGAGAAGCTGTGAGTGAGAGAGAGAGAAAGAAAGAGAAGCTGTGAGTGAGAGAGAGAGAAAGAGAAGCAGTGCGTGATAGAGAAAGAGAGAAGCTGTGAGTGAGAGAGAAAGAAAGAGAAGCTGTGAGTGAGAGAGAGAGAAAGAGAAGCTGTGAGTGTGTGAGAGAGAAGCTGTGAGTGAGAGAGAGTGAGAAAGAGAAGCTGTGAGTGAGAGAGAGAGAGAAGCTGTGAGAGAGAGAGAGAGAGAAAGAGAAGCTGTGAATGAGAGAGAGAGAACCTGTGAGTGAGTGAGAGAGAGAGAAAGAAAAGCTGTGACTTTGAGAGACACAGAGAGAAGTTGCGTGTGAGAGAGTCAGAGAAAAAGAGAAGCTGCGAGTGAGAGAGAGAGAAAGAAAGAAAGAGAAGGTGTGAGTGAGAGTGAGAGAGAGAAAGAGAAGCTGTGAGTGAGAGAGAGAGAGTGAGAAAGAGAAGCTGTGAGTGAGAGAGAGAAGAGAGAGAAAGAGAAGCTGTGAGTGAGAGAGAAGCTGTGTGAGAGAGAGAAGCTGTGAGTGAGAGAGAGAGAGAAAGAGAAGCTGTGAGTGAGAGAGAGAAGAGAGAGAAAGAGAAGCTGTGAGTGAGAGAGAGAAGCTGTGAGTGAGAGAGAGAGAAGCTGTGAGTGAGAGAGAGAGAGAGAAAGAGAAGCTGTGAGTGAGAGAGAGAGAGAGAAAGAGAAGCTGTGAGTGAGTGAGAGAGAGAGAAATAGAAGCTGTGAGTGACTGAGAGAGAGAAGGAGAAGCTGTGAGTGAGAAAGAGAGAGAGAAAGAAAAGCTATGAGTGAGAGAGAGAAAAAGAGAAGCTGTGAGTGTGTGAGAGAGAGAGAGCAAGAGAAGGTGTGTGTGAGAGAGAGAGAAGCTGTGAGAGAGAGAGAACGAGAAGCTGTGAGTGAGAGAGAGAGAGAATGAGAAGCTGAGTGAGAGAGAGTGTGAAAGAAAGAGAAGCTGTGAGTGAGAGAGAGAAGAAAGAAAATCTGTGAGAGAGAGAGAGAGAAAAAGAGAAGCTGTGCGTGAGTGAGAGAGAGGAAGAGAAGCTGTGAGTGAGTGAGAGAGAGAAAGAGTTGTGAGTGAGAGCGAGAGAGACAGAAAGTGAAGTTGTGAGTGCAAGTGAGAGAGAATGAGAAGCTGTGAGTGTGTGAAAGAAAGAGAAGCTGTGAGTGAGAAAGAGAGAGAGAAAAAGAGAAGCTGTAAGTGAGTGAGAGAGAAAAAGAGAAGCTGTGAGTGTGAGAGAGAGAGAGAGAGCAAGAGAAGGTGTGTGTGTGACAGAGAAGCTGTGTGAGAGAGAGAGAGAACGAGAAGCTGTGAGTGAGAGAGAGAGAGAATGAGAAGCTGTGAGTGAGAGAGAGAGAAGCTGTGTATGAGAGAGAGAAAGAGTTGTGAGTGAGAGCGAGAGAGAGAGAAAATGAAGTTGTGAGTGCGAGTGAGAGAGAATGAGAAGCTGTGAGTGAGTGAGAGAGAGAAGCTGTGAGTGAGAGAGAGAGAAATATGAGCTGTGAGTGAGAGAGAGAGAAAGAGAAGCTGTGAGAAAGAGAGAGAGAAGCTGTGAGTAAGAGAGAGAGAGAAAGAGAAGCTGTGAGTGAGAGAGAGAGAGAGTAGCTGTGAGTGAGAGAGAGAGAAAGAGAAGGTGTGAGTGAGAGAGAGAGAAAGAGAAGCTGTGAGTGAGAGAGAGAAAGAAAGAGAAGGTGTGAGTGAGAGAGAGAGAGAAAGAAGCTGTGAGTGACAGAGAGAGAAAAAGAGAAGCTGTGAGGGAGAGGGAGAGAGAAAGAGAAGCTGTGAGTGACAGAGAGAGAGAGAGAAAGAGAAGCTGTGAGTGAGAGAGAGAGAGAAAGAAAGAGAAGCTGTGAGTGAGAAAGTGAGAGAGAAGCTGTGAGTGAGAGAGAGAGAGAACGAAAAGCTGTGAGTGAGAGAGAAAGAAAGAGAATGTGAGTTAGAGAGAGAGAGAAGCTGTGAGTGAGAGAGAGAGAAACAGAAGCTGTGAGTAAGAAAGAGAGAGAGAAGCTGTCAGTGATAGAGAGAGTGAAAGAAAACCTGTGAGTGTGAGAGAGAGAAAGAGAATGTGAGTTAGAGAGAGAGAGAGAGAAGGTGTGAGTGAGAGAGAGACAAAGATAAGCTGTGAGTGAGAGAGAGAGTGAGAGAGAAAGAGAAGCTGTGAGTGAGAGAGAGAGAGAAAGAGAAGCAGTGAGTGATAGAGAAAGAGAGAAGCTGTGAGTGAGAGAGAGAGAAAGAGAAGCTGTGAGTGAGAGAGAGAGAAAGAGAAGCTGTGAGTGTGAGAGAGAGAAGCTGTGAGTGAGAGAGAGTGAGAAAGAGAAGCTGTGAGTGAGAGAGAGAGAGAAGCTGTGAGAGAGAGAGAGAGAAAGAGAAGCTGTGAATGAGAGAGAGAGAACCTGTGAGTGAGTGAGAGAGAGAGAAAGAGAAGCTGTGACTTTGAGAGACACAGAGAGAAGTTGCGTGTGAGAGAGTCAGAGAAAAAGAGAAGCTGCGAGTGAGAGAGAGAGAAAGAAAGAGAAGGTGTGAGTGAGAGTGAGAGAGAGAAAGAGAAGCTGTGAGTGAGAGAGAGAGAGTGAGAAAGAGAAGCTGCGAGTGAGAGAGAGAAGAGAGAGAAAGAGAAGCTGTGAGTGAGAGAGAAGCTGTGTGAGAGAGAGAGAAGCTGTGAGTGAGAGAGAGAGAGAAAGAGAAGCTGAGAGAGAGAGAAGAGAGAGAAAGAGAAGCTGTGAGTGAGAGAGAGAAGCTGTGAGTGAGAGAGAGAAAGAGAAAGAGAAGCTGTGAGTGAGAGAGAGAGAGAAAAAGAGAAGCTGTGAGTGAGTGAGAGAGAGAGAGAGAAATAGAAGCTGTGAGTGACTGAGAGAGAGAAGGAGAAGCTGTGAGTGAGAAAGAGAGAGAGAGAAAGAAAAGCTATGAGTGACAGAGAGAAAAAGAGAAGCTGTGAGTGTGTGAGAGAGAGAGAGAAAGAGAAGGTGTGTGTGAGAGAGAGAGAAGCTGTGAGAGAGAGAGAACGAGAAGCTGTGAGTGAGAGAGAGAGAATGAGAAGCTGTGAGTGAGAGAGAGAGAAGCTGTGTATGAGAGAGAGAAAGAGTTGTGAGTGAGAGCGAGAGAGAGAGAAAATGAAGTTGTGAGTGCGAGTGAGAGAGAATGAGAAGCTGTGAGTGAGTGAGAGAGAGAAGCTGTGAGTGTGAGAGAGAGAAATATGAGCTGTGAGTGAGAGAGAGAGAAAGAGAAGCTGTGAGAAAGAGAGAGAGAAGCTGTGAGTAAGAGAGAGAGAGAAAGAGAAGCTGTGAGTGAGAGAGAGAGAGAGAGAGTAGCTGTGAGTGAGAGAGAAAGAGAAGGTGTGAGTGACAGAGAGAGAGAAAGAGAAGCTGTGAGTGAGAGAGAGAGAAAGAAAGAGAAGCTGTGAGTGAGAGAGAGAGAGAAAGAAGCTGTTAGTGACAGAGAGAGAAAAAGAGAAGCTGTGAGTGAGAGAGAGAGAGAACGAAAAGCTGTGAGTGAGAGAGAGAGAAAGAGAATGTGAGTTAGAGAGAGAGAGAAGCTGTGAGTGAGAGAGAGAGAAACAGAAGCTGTGAGTAAGAAAGAGAGAGAGAAGCTGTCAGTGATAGAGAGAGTGAAAGAAAACCTGTGAGTGTGAGAGAGAGAAAGAGAATGTGAGTTAGAGAGAGAGAGAGAGAAGGTGTGAGTGAGAGAGAGACGAAGATAAGCTGTGAGTGAGAGAGAGAGTGAGAGAGAAAGAGAAGCTGTGAGTGAGAGAGAGAGAGAGAAAGAGAAGCTGTGAGTGAGAGAGAGAGAAGTTGTGAGTGAGAGAGAGAGAGAATGAGAAGTTGTGATTGAGAGAGAGAGAGAGAAAGAAGCTGTGAGTGAGTGAGAGAGAGAAGCTGTGAGTGAGAGAGAGAGAAAGAAAGAGAAGCTGTGAGTGAGAGAGAGAGAAGCTGTGTATGAGAGAGAGAAAGAGAAGCTGTGAGTGAGAGAGAGAGAAAGAGAAGCTGTGAGTGAGAGAGAGAGAAAGAGAAGCAGTGAGTGATAGAGAAAGAGAGCTGTGAGTGAGAGAGAGAGAAAGAGAAGCTGTGAGTGAGTGAGAGAGAAAGAGAAGCTGTGAGTGTGTGAGAGAGAAGCTGTGAGTGAGAGAGAGTGAGAAAGAGAAGCTGTGAGTGAGAGAGAGAGAGAAGCTGTGAGAGAGAGAGAGAGAGAGAGAGAGAAAGAGAAGCTGTGAATGAGAGAGAGAGAACCTGTGAGTGAGTGAGAGAGAGAGAAAGAAAAGCTGTGACTTTGAGAGACACAGAGAGAAGTTGCGTGTGAGAGAGTCAGAGAAAAAGAGAAGCTGCGAGTGAGAGAGAGAGAAAGAAAGAAAGAGAAGGTGTGAGTGAGAGTGAGAGAGAGAAAGAGAAGCTGTGAGTGAGAGAGAGATAGTGAGAAAGAGAAGCTGTGAGTGAGAGAGAGAAGAGAGAGAAAGAGAAGCTGTGAGTGAGAGAGAAGCTGTGTGAGAGAGAGAGAAGCTGTGAGTGAGAGAGAGAGAGAGAAAGAGAAGCTGTGAGTGAGAGAGAGAAGAGAGAGAAAGAGAAGCTGTGAGTGAGAGAGAGAAGCTGTGAGTGAGAGAGAGAGAAGCTGTGAGTGAGAGAGAGAGAGAGAGAGAAGCTGTGAGTGAGAGAGAGAGAGAGAAAGAGAAGCTGTGAGTGAGTGAAAGAGAGAGAAATAGAAGCTGTGAGTGACTGAGAGAGGGAAGGAGAAGCTGTGAGTGAGAAAGAGAGAGAGAAAGAAAAGCTATGAGTGAGAGAGAGAAAAAGAGAAGCTGTGAGTGTGTGAGAGAGAGAGAGCAAGAGAAGGTGTGTGTGAGAGAGAGAGAAGGTGTGAGAGAGAGAGAACGAGAAGCTGTGAGTGAGTGAGAGAGAGAATGAGAAGCTGAGTGAGAGAGAGTGTGAAAGAAAGAGAAGCTGTGAGTGAGAGAGAGAAGAAAGAAAATCTGTGAGTGAGAGAGAGAGAAAAAGAGAAGCTGTGAGTGAGTGAGAGAGAGGAAGAGAAGCTGTGAGTGCGAGTGAGAGAGAATGAGAAGCTGTGAGTGAGTGAGAGAGAGAAGCTGTGAGTGAGAGAGAAAATATGAGCTGTGAGTGAGAGAGAGAGAAAGAGAAGCTGTGAGAAAGAGAGAGAGAAGCTGTGAGTAAGAGAGAGAGAGAAAGAGAAGCTGTGAGTGAGAGAGAGAGAGAGCAAGAGAAGGTGTGTGTGAGAGAGAGAAGCTGTGAGAGAGAAAGAGAGAACGAGAAGCTGTGAGTGAGAGAGAGAGAATGAGAAGCTGTGAGTGAGAGAGAGAGAAGCTGTGTATGAGAGAGAGAAAGAGTTGTGAGTGAGAGCGAGAGAGAGAGAAAATGAAGTTGTGAGTGCGAGTGAGAGAGAATGAGAAGCTGTGAGTGAGTGAGAGGGAGAAGCTGTGAGTGAGAGAGAGAGAAATATGAGCTGTGAGTGAGAGAGAGAGAAAGAAAAGCTGTGACAAAGAGAGAGAGAAGCTGTGAGTAAGAGAGAGAGAGAAAGAGAAGCTGTGAGTGAGAGAGAGAGAGAGTAGCTGTGAGTGAGAGAGAGAGAGAGAAAGAGAAGGTGTGAGTGAGAGAGAGAGAGAAAGAGAAGCTGTGAGTGAGAGAGAGAGAAAGAAAGAGAAGTTGTGAGTGAGAGAGAGAGAGAAAGAAGCTGTGAGTGACAGAGAGAGAAAAAGAGAAGCTGTGAGGGAGAGGGAGAGTGAAAGAGAAGCTGTGAGTGACAGAGAGAGAGAGAGAAAGAGAAGCTGTGAGTGAGAGAGAGAGAGAAAGAAAGAGAAGCTGTGAGTGAGAAAGTGAGAGAGAAGCTGTGAGTGAGAGAGAGAGAGAACGAAAAGCTGTGAGTGAGAGAGAAAGAAAGAGAATGTGAGTTAGAGAGAGAGAGAAGCTGTGAGTGAGAGAGAGAGAAACAGAAGCTGTGAGTAAGAAAGAGAGAGAGAAGCTGTCAGTGATAGAGAGAGTGAAAGAAAACCTGTGAGTGTGAGAGAGAGAAAGAGAATGTGAGTTAGAGAGAGAGAGAGAGAAGGTGAGTGAGAGAGAGACAAAGATAAGCTGTGAGTGAGAGAGAGAGTGAGAGAGAAAGAGAAGCTGTGAGTGAGAGAGAGAGAGAAAGAGAAGCAGTGAGTGATAGAGAAAGAGAGAAGCTGTGTGTGAGAGAGAGAGAAAGAGAAGCTGTGAGTGAGAGAGAGAGAAAGAGAAGCTGTGAGTGTGAGAGAGAGAAGCTGTGAGTGAGAGAGAGTGAGAAAGAGAAGCTGTGAGTGAGAGAAGCTGTGAGAGAGAGAGAGAGAGAAAGAGAAGCTGTGAATGAGAGAGAGAGAACCTGTGAGTGAGTGAGAGAGAGAGAAAGAGAAGCTGTGACTTTGAGAGACACAGAGAGAAGTTGCGTGTGAGAGAGTCAGAGAAAAAGAGAAGCTGCGAGTGAGAGAGAGAGAAAGAAAGAGAAGGTGTGAGTGAGAGTGAGAGAGAGAAAGAGAAGCTGTGAGTGAGAGAGAGAGAGTGAGAAAGAGAAGCTGCGAGTGAGAGAGAGAAGAGAGAGAAAGAGAAGCTGTGAGTGAGAGAGAAGCTGTGTGTGAGAGAGAGAAGCTGTGAGTGAGAGAGAGAGAGAAAGAGAAGCTGAGAGTGAGAGAGAGAAGAGAGAGAAAGAGAAGCTGTGAGTGAGAGAGAGAAGCTGTGAGTGAGAGAGAGAAGCTGTGAGTGAGAGAGAGAGAGAAAGAGAAGCTGTGAGTGAGAGAGAGAGAGAAAAAGAGAAGCTGTGAGTGAGTGAGAGAGAGAGAGAGAAATAGAAGCTGTGAGTGACTGAGAGAGAGGAGGAGAAGCTGTGAGTGAGAAAGAGAGAGAGAGAAAGAAAAGCTATGAGTGACAGAGAGAAAAAGAGAAGCTGTGAGTGTGTGAGAGAGAGAGAGAAAGAGAAGGTGTGTGTGAGAGAGAGAGAAGCTGTGAGAGAGAGAGAACGAGAAGCTGTGAGTGAGAGAGAGAGAGAATGAGAAGCTGTGAGTGAGAGAGAGAGAAGCTGTGTATGAGAGAGAGAAAGAGTTGTGAGTGAGAGCGAGAGAGAGAGAAAATGAAGTTGTGAGTGCGAGTGAGAGAGAATGAGAAGCTGTGAGTGAGTGAGAGAGAGAAGCTGTGAGTGAGAGAGAAAATATGAGCTGTGAGTGAGAGAGAGAGAAAGAGAAGCTGTGAGAAAGAGAGAGAGAAGCTGTGAGTAAGAGAGAGAGAGAAAGAGAAGCTGTGAGTGAGAGAGAGAGAGAGTAGCTGTGAGTGAGAGAGAGAGAGAAAGAGAAGGTGTGAGTGAGAGAGAGAGAGAAAGAGAAGCTGTGAGTGAGAGAGAGAGAAAGAAAGAGAAGCTGTGAGTGAGAGAGAGAGAGAGAGAAAGAAGCTGTGAGTGACAGAGAGAGAAAAAGAGAAGCTGTGAGGGAGAGGGAGAGAGAAAGAGAAGCTGTGAGTGACAGAGAGAGAGAAGCTGTGAGTGAGAGAGAGAGAGAGAAAGAGAAGCTGTGAGTGAGTGAGAGAGAGAGAGAAAGAAAGAGAAGCTGTGAGTGAGAAAGTGAGAGAGAAGCTGTGAGTGAGAGAGAGAGAACGAAAAGCTGTGAGTGAGAGAGAGAGAAAGAGAATGTGAGTTAGAGAGAGAGAGAAGCTGTGAGTGAGAGAGAGAGAAACAGAAGCTGTGAGTAAGAAAGAGAGAGAAGCTGTCAGTGATAGAGAGAGTGAAAGAAAACCTGTGAGTGTGAGAGAGAGAAAGAGAATGTGAGTTAGAGAGAGAGAGAGAGAAGGTTTGAGTGAGAGAGAGACGAAGATAAGCTGTGAGTGAGAGAGAGAGTGAGAGAGAAAGAGAAGCTGTGAGTGAGAGAGAGAGAGAGAAAGAGAAGCTGTGAGTGAGAGAGAGAGAAGTTGTGAGTGAGAGAGAGAGAGAATGAGAAGTTGTGATTGAGAGAGAGAGAGAAAGAAGCTGTGAGTGAGTGAGAGAGAGAAGCTGTGAGTGAGAGAGAGAGAAAGAAAGAGAAGCTGTGAGTGAGAGAGAGAGAGAAGCTGTGTATGAGAGAGAGAAAGAGAAGCTGTGAGTGAGAGAGAGAGAAAGAGAAGCTGTGAGTGAGAGAGAGAGAAAGAGAAGCAGTGAGTGATAGAGAAAGAGAGAAGCTGTGAGTGAGAGAGAGAGAAAGAGAAGCTGTGAGTGAGAGAGAGAGAAAGAGAAGCTGTGAGTGTGTGAGAGAGAAGCTGTGAGTGAGAGAGAGTGAGAAAGAGAAGCTGTGAGTGAGTGAGAGAGAGAAGCTGTGAGAGAGAGAGAGAGAAAGAGAAGCTGTGAATGAGAGAGAGAGAACATGTGAGTGAGTGAGAGAGAGAGAAAGAAAAGCTGTGACTTTGAGAGACACAGAGAGAAGTTGCGTGTGAGAGAGTCAGAGAAAAAGAGAAGCTGCGAGTGAGAGAGAGAGAAAGAAAGAAAGAGAAGGTGTGAGTGAGAGTGAGAGAGAGAAAGAGAAGCTGTGAGTGAGAGAGAGAGAGTGAGAAAGAGAAGCTGTGAGTGAGAGAGAGAAGAGAGAGAAAGAGAAGCTGTGAGTGAGAGAGAAGCTGTGTGAGAGAGAGAGAAGCTGTGAGTGAGAGAGAGAGAGAGAAAGAGAAGCTGTGAGTGAGAGAGAGAAGAGAGAGAAAGAGAAGCTGTGAGTGAGAGAGAGAAGCTGTGAGTGAGAGAGAGAGAGAAAGAGAAGCTGTGAGTGAGAGAGAGAGAGAGAAAGAGAAGCTGTGAGTGAGTGAGAGAGAGAGAAATAGAAGCTGTGAGTGACTGAGAGAGAGAAGGAGAAGCTGTGAGTGAGAAAGAGAGAGAGCAAGAAAAGCTATGAGTGAGAGAGAGAAAAAGAGAAGCTGTGAGTGTGTGAGAGAGAGAGAGCAAGAGAAGGTGTGTGTGAGAGAGAGAGAAGCTGTGTGAGAGAGAGAACGAGAAGCTGTGAGTGAGAGAGAGAGAGAATGAGAAGCTGAGTGAGAGAGAGTGTGAAAGAAAGAGAAGCTGTGAGTGAGAGAGAGAAGAAAGAAAATCTGTGAGTGAGAGAGAGAGAAAAAGAGAAGCTGTGAGTGAGTGAGAGAGAGGAAGAGAAGCTGTGAGTGAGTGAGAGAGAGAAAGAGTTGTGAGTGAGAGCGAGAGAGACAGAAAGTGAAGTTGTGAGTGCGAGTGAGAGAGAATGAGAAGCTGTGAGTGTGAGAGAGAGAGAGAGCAAGAGAAGGTGTGTGTGTGAGAGAGAGAAGCTGTGAGAGAGAGAGAGAGAACGAGAAGCTGTGAGTGAGAGAGAGAGAATGAGAAGCTGTGAGTGAGAGAGAGTGTGAAAGAAAGAGAAGCTGTGAGTGAGAGAGAGAGAGAAAGAAAGAGAAGCTGTGAGTGAGAGAGAGAAGAAAGAAAAGCTGTGAGTGAGAGAGAGAAAAAGAGAAGCTGTGAGTGAGTGAGAGAGAGGAAGAGAAGCTGTGAGTGAGTGAGTGAGAGAGAGAAAGAGTTGTGAGTGAGAGCGAGAGAGACAGAAAGTGATGTTGTGAGTGCGAGTGAGAGAGAATGAGAAGCTGTGAGTGAGAGAGAGAGAGATGCTGTGAGTGAGAGAGAGAGAAATATGAGCTGTGAGTGAGAGAGAGAGAGAGAAAGAGAAGCTGTGAGAAAGAGAGAGAGAAGCTGTGAGTGAGAGAGAGAGAGAGAAAGAGAAGCTGTGAGTGAGAGAGAGAGAGAAAGAAGCTGTGAGTGACAGAGAGAGAGAAAGAGAAGCTGTGAGGGAGAGGGAGAGAGAGAGAAGCTGTGAGTGAGAGAGAGAGAGAGAAGCTGTGAGTGAGAGAGAGAGAGAGAGAGAGAAAGAGAAGCTGTGAGTGAGAGAGAGAGAAAGAAAGAGAAGCTGTGAGTGAGAAAGTGAGAGAGAAGCTGTGAGTGAGAGAGAGAGAGAATGAAAAGCTGTGAGAGAGAGAGAGAGAGAAAGAGAATGTGAGTTAGAGAGAGAGAAGCTGTGAGTGAGAGAGAGAGAAACAGAAGCTGTGAGTAAGAAAGAGAGAGAGAAGATGTCAGTGATAGAGAGAGTGAAAGAAAAGCTGTGAGTGTGAGAGAGAGAAAGAGAATGTGAGTTAGAGAGAGAGAGAGAAGGTGTGAGTGAGAGAGAGAGAAAGATAAGCTGTGAGTGAGAGAGAGAGTGAGAGAGAAATAGAAGCGGTGAGTGAGAGAGAGAGAGAGAGAAGCTGTGAGTGAGAGAGAGAGAAGTTGTGAGTGAGAGAGAGAGAATGAGAAGTTGTGATTGAGAGAGAGAGAGAAAGAAGCTGTGAGTGAGAGAGAGAGAGAAGCTGTGAGTGAGAGAGAGAGAAAGAAAGAGAAGCTGTGAGTGAGAGAGAGAGAGAAGCTGTGTATGAGAGAGAGAAAGAGAAGCTGTGAGTGAGAGAGAGAAAGAGAAGCTGTGAGTGAGAGAGAGAGAGAAAGAGAAGCTGTGAGTGAGAGAGAGAGAAAGAGAAGCTGTGAGTGAGAGAGAGAAAGAGAAGCTGTGAGTGTGAGAGAGAGAAGCTGTGAGTGAGAGAGAGAGTGAGAAAGAGAAGCTGTGAGTGAGAGAGAGAGAAGCTGTGAGAGAGAGAGAGAAAAGTTGTGAGTGAGAGAGAGAGAGAATGAGTTGTGATTGAGAGAGAGAGAAAGAAGCTGTGAGTGAGTGAGAGAGAGAAGCTGTGAGTGAGAGAGAGAGAGAAAGAAAGAGAAGCTGTGAGTGAGAGAGAGAGAGAAGCTGTGTATGAGAGAGAGAAAGAGAAGCTGTGAGTGAGAGAGAGAGAAAGAGAAGCTGTGAGTGAGAGAGAGAGAAAGAGAAGCAGTGAGTGATAGAGAAAGAGAGAAGCTGTGAGTGAGAGAGAGAGAAAGAGAAGCTGTGAGTGAGAGAGAGAGAAAGAGAAGCTGTGAGTGTGAGAGAGAGAAGCTGTGAGTGAGAGAGAGTGAGAAAGAGAAGCTATGAGTGAGAGAGAGAGAGAACCTGTGAGAGAGAGAGAGAGAGAGAAAGAAAGAGAAGCTGTGAATGAGAGAGAGAGAACCTGTGAGTGAGTGAGAGAGAGAGAAAGAAAAGCTGTGACTTTGAGAGACACAGAGAGAAGTTGCGTGTGAGAGAGTCAGAAAAAAAGAGAAGCTGCGAGTGAGAGATAGAGAAAGAAAGAGAAGGTGTGAGTGAGAGTGAGAGAGAGAAAGAGAAGCTGTGAGTGAGAGAGAGAGAGTGAGAAAGAGAAGCTGTGAGTGAGAGAGAGAAGAGAGAGAAAGAGAAGCTGTGAGTGAGAGAGAAGCTGTGTGTGAGAGAGAGAAGCTGTGAGTGAGAGAGAGAGAGAAAGAGAAGCTGTGAGTGAGAGAGAGAAGAGAGAGAAAGAGAAGCTGTGAGTGAGAGAGAGAAGCTGTGAGTGAGAGAGAGAGAAGCTGTGAGTGAGAGAGAGAGAGAGAAAGAGAAGCTGTGAGTGAGAGAGAGAGAGAGAGAAAGAGAAGCTGTGAGTGAGTGAGAGAGAGAGAAATAGAAGCTGTGAGTGACTGAGAGAGAGAAGGAGAAGCTGTGAGTGAGAAAGAGAGAGAGAGAAAGAAAAGCTATGAGTGAGAGAGAGAAAAAGAGAAGCTGTGAGTGTGTGAGAGAGAGAGAGCAAGAGAAGGTGTGTGTGTGTGTGAGAGAAGCTGTGTGAGAGAGAGAACGAGAAGCTGTGAGTGAGAGAGAGAGAGAATGAGAAGCTGAGTGAGAGAGAGTGTGAAAGAAAGAGAAGCTGTGAGTGAGAGAGAGAAGAAAGAAAATCTGTGAGTGAGAGAGAGAGAAAAAGAGAAGCTGTGAGTGAGTGAGAGAGAGGAAGAGAAGCTGTGAGTGAGTGAGAGAGAGAAAGAGTTGTGAGTGAGAGCGAGAGAGACAGAAAGTGAAGTTGTGAGTGCGAGTGAGAGAGAATGAGAAGCTGTGAGTGTGTGAAAGAAAGAGAAGCTGTGAGTGAGAAAGAGAGAGAGAAAAAGAGAAGCTGTGAGTGAGTGAGAGAGAAAAAGAGAAGCTGTGAGTGTGAGAGAGAGAGAGAGCAAGAGAAGGTGTGTGTGAGAGAGAGAGAAGCTGTGTGAGAGAGAGAGAACGAGAAGCTGTGAGTGTGAGAGAGAGAATGAGAAGCTGTGAGTGAGAGAGAGTGTGAAAGAAAGAGAAGCTGTGAGTGAGAGAGAGAGAGAAAGAAAGAGAAGCTGTGAGTGAGAGAGAGAAGAAAGAAAAGCTGTGAGTGAGAGAGAGAGAAAAAGAGAAGCTGTGAGTGAGTGAGAGAGAGGAAGAGAAGCTGTGAGTGAGTGAGTGAGAGAGAGAAAGAGTTGTGAGTGAGAGCGAGAGAGACAGAAAGTGAAGTTGTGAGTGCGAGTGAGAGAGAATGAGAAGCTGTGAGTGAGAGAGAGAGAGATGCTGTGAGTGAGAGAGAGAGAAATATGAGCTGTGAGTGAGAGAGAGAGAGAGAAAGAAGCTGTGAGTGACAGAGAGAGAGAAAGAGAAGCTGTGAGGGAGAGGGAGAGAGAGAAGCTGTGAGTGACAGAGAGAGAGAAGCTGTGAGTGAGAGAGAGAGAGAGAGAGAGAGAGAGAAGCTGTGAGTGAGAGAGAGAGAGAAAGAAAGAGAAGGTGTGAGTGAGAAAGTGAGAGAGAAGCTGTGAGTGAGAGAGAGAGAGAGAACGAAAAGCTGTGAGTGAGAGAGAGAGAGAAAGAGAATGTGAGTTAGAGAGAGAGAAGCTGTGAGTGAGAGAGAGAGAAACAGAAGCTTTGAGTAAGAAAGAGAGAGAGAAGCTGTCAGTGATAGAGAGAGTGAAAGAAAAGCTGTGAGTGTGAGAGAGAGAAAGAGAATGTGAGTTAGAGAGAGAAAGAAAAGCTGTGACTTTGAGAGACACAGAGAGAAGTTGCGTGTGAGAGAGTCAGAAAAAAAGAGAAGCTGCGAGTGAGAGAGAGAGAAAGAAAGAGAAGGTGTGAGTGAGAGTGAGAGAGAGAAAGAGAAGCTGTGAGTGAGAGAGAGAGAGTGAGAAAGAGAAGCTGTGAGTGAGAGAGAGAAGAGAGAGAAAGAGAAGCTGTGAGTGAGAGAGAAGCTGTGTGAGAGAGAGAGAAGCTGTGAGTGAGAGAGAGAGAGAAAGAGAAGCTGTGAGTGAGAGAGAGAAGAGAGAGAAAGAGAAGCTGTGAGTGAGAGATAGAAGCTGTGAGTGAGAGAGAGAGAAGCTGTGAGTGAGAGAGAGAGAGAGAGAAAGAGAAGCTGTGAGTGAGAGAGAGAGAGAGAGAAAGAGAAGCTGTGAGTGACTGAGAGAGAGAAGGAGAAGCTGTGAGTGAGAAAGAGAGAGAGAGAAAGAAAAGCTATGAGTGAGAGAGAGAAAAAGAGAAGCTGTGAGTGTGTGAGAGAGAGAGAGCAAGAGAAGGTGTGTGTGTGAGAGAGAGAAGCTGTGTGTGAGAGAGAACGAGAAGCTGTGAGTGAGAGAGAGAGAATGAGAAGCTGAGTGAGAGAGAGTGTGAAAGAAAGAGAAGCTGTGAGTGAGAGAGAGAAGAAAGAAAATCTGTGAGTGAGAGAGAGAGAAAAAGAGAAGCTGTGAGTGAGTGAGAGAGAGGAAGAGAAGCTGTGAGTGAGTGAGAGAGAGAAAGAGTTGTGAGTGAGAGCGAGAGAGACAGAAAGTGAAGTTGTGAGTGCGAGTGAGAGAGAATGAGAAGCTGTGAGTGTGTGAAAGAAAGAGAAGCTGTGAGTGAGAAAGAGAGAGAGAAAAAGAGAAGCTGTGAGTGAGTGAGAGAGAAAAAGAGAAGCTGTGAGTGTGTGAGAGAGAGAGAGAGCAAGAGAAGGTGTGTGTGAGAGAGAGAGAAGCTGTGTGAGAGAGAGAGAACGAGAAGCTGTGAGTGAGAGAGAGAGAATGAGAAGCTGTGAGTGAGAGAGAGTGTGAAAGAAAGAGAAGCTGTGAGTGAGAGAGAGAGAGAAAGAAAGAGAAGCTGTGAGTGAGAGAGAGAAGAAAGAAAAGCTGTGAGTGAGAGAGAGAGAGAAAGAGAAGCTGTGAGTGAGTGAGAGAGAGGAAGAGAAGCTGTGAGTGAGTGAGTGAGAGAGAGAAAGAGTTGTGAGTGAGAGCGAGAGAGACAGAAAGTGAAGTTGTGAGTGCGAGTGAGAGAGAATGAGAAGCTGTGAGTGAGAGAGAGAGAGATGCTGTGAGTGAGAGAGAGAGAAATATGAGCTGTGAGTGAGAGAGAGAGAGAGAAAGAAGCTGTGAGTGACAGAGAGAGAGAAAGAGAAGCTGTGAGGGAGAGGGAGAGAGAGAAGCTGTGAGTGACAGAGAGAGAGAGAAGCTGTGAGTGAGAGAGAGAGAGAGAGAGAGAGAGAAGCTGTGAGTGAGAGAGAGAGAGAAAGAAAGAGAAGGTGTGAGTGAGAAAGTGAGAGAGAAGCTGTGAGTGAGAGAGAGAGAGAGAACGAAAAGCTGTGAGTGAGAGAGAGAGAGAAAGAGAATGTGAGTTAGAGAGAGAGAAGCTGTGAGTGAGAGAGAGAGAAACAGAAGCTGTGAGTAAGAAAGAGAGAGAGAAGCTGTCAGTGATAGAGAGAGTGAAAGAAAAGCTGTGAGTGTGAGAGAGAGAAAGAGAATGTGAGTTAGAGAGAGAGAGAAGGTGTGAGTGAGAGAGAGAGAAAGATAAGCTGTGAGTGAGAGAGAGAGTGAGAGAGAAAGAGAAGCTGTGAGTGAGAGAGAGAGAAAAATAAGCTGTGAGTGAGTGTGAGAGAGAGAGAAGCTGTGAGTGAGAGAGAGAAGTTGTGAGTGAGAGAGAGAGAATGAGAAGTTGTGATTGAGAGAGAGAGAGAAAGAAGCTGTGAGTGAGAGAGAGAGAGAAGCTGTGAGTGAGAGAGAGAGAAAGAAAGAGAAGCTGTGAGTGAGAGAGAGAGAGAGAAGCTGTGCATGATAGAGAGAAAGAGAAGCTGTGAGTGAGAGAGAGAAAGAGAAGCTGTGAGTGAGAGAGAGAGAGAAAGAGAAGCTGTGAGTGAGAGAGAGAGAAAGAGAAGCAGTGAGTGATAGAGAAAGAGAGAAGCTGTGAGTGAGAGAGAGAGAAAGAGAAGCTGTGAGTGAGAGAGAGAGAAGGAGAAGCTGTGAGTGTGAGAGAGAGAAGCTGTGAGTGAGAGAGAGAGTGAGAAAGAGAAGCTGTGAGTGAGAGAGAGAGAGAAGCTGTGAGAGAGAGAGAGAGAGAAAGAGAAGCTGTGAATGAGAGAGAGAGAACCTGTGAGTGAGAGAGAGAGAGAGAAAGAAAAGCTGTGACTGAGAGAGACAGAGAGAGAAGTTGCGTGTGAGAGAGACAGAGAAAAAGAGAAGTTGCGAGTGAGAGAGAGAGAAAGAAAGAGAAGGTGTGAGTGAGAGTGAGAGAGAGAAAGAGAAGCTGTGAGTGTGAGAGAGAGAGTGAGAAAGAGAAGCTGTGAGAGAGAGAAGAGAGAGAAAGAGAAGCTGTGAGTGAGAGAGAGAGAAGCTGTGAGTGAGAGAGAGAGAGAGAAAGAGAAGCTGTGAGTGAGAGAGAGAAGAGAGAGAAAGAGAAGCTGTGAGTGAGAGAGAGAAGCTGTGAGTGAGAGAGAGAGAAGCTGTGAGTGAGAGAGAGTGAGAGAAAGAGAAGCTGTGAGTGAGAGAGAGAGAAAGAGAAGCTGTGAGTGAGTGACAGAGAGAGAAATAGAAGCTGTGAGTGACTGAGAGAGAGAAGGAGAAGCTGTGAGTGAGAAAGAGAGAGAGAGAAAGAAAAGCTATGAGTGAGGGAGAGAAAAAGAGAAGCTGTGAGTGTGAGAGAGAGAGAGAGCAAGAGAAGGTGTGTGTGTGAGAGAGAGAAGCTGTGTGAGAGAGAGAACGAGAAGCTGTGAGTGTGAGAGAGAGAATGAGAAGCTGTGAGTGAGAGAGAGAGAAAGAAAGAGAAGCTATGAGTGAGAAAGAGAGAAGCTGTGAGTGACAGAGAGAGAGAAAGAGAAGCTGTTAGTGAGAGGGAGAGAGAAAGAGAAGCTGTGAGTGAGAGAGAAGCTGTGAGTGAGTGAGAGAGAGAGAGAGAGAAAGAGAAGCTGTGAGTGAGAGAAAGAAAGAAAGAAAGAGAAGCTGTGAGTGAGAAAGTGAGGGAGAAGCTGTGAGTGAGAGAGAGAGAACGAAAAGCTGTGAGTGAGAGAGAGAGAGAGAAAGAGAATGTGAGTTAGAGAGAGAGAAGCTGTGAGTGAGAGAGAGAGAAAGAGAAGCTGTGAGTAAGAGAGAGAGAGAAGCTGTCAGTGATAGAGAGAGAGAGAAAGAGAAGCTGTGAGTGAGAGAGAGTGAGAAAAATAAGCTATGAGTGAGAGAGAGAGAGTGAGAAAGAGAAGCTGTGAGTGAGAAAGAGAGAAGTTGTGAGTGAGAGAGAGAGAAAGAAGCTGTGAGTGAGAGAGAGAGAAGCTGTGAGTGAGAGAGAGAGAAAGAAAGAGAAGTTGTGAGTGAGAGAGAGAGAGAAGCTGTGTATGAGAGAGAGAAAGAGAAGCTGTGAGTGATAGAGAAAGAGAAAAGCTGTGAGTGAGAGAGAGAGAAAGAGAAGCCTGAGAGAGAGAGAGAGAAAGAGAAAGAGAAGCTGTGAGTGAGAGAGAGAGAAGCTGTGAGTGAGAGAGAGAGAGAAAGAGAAGCTGTGAATGAGAGAGAGAGAGAGAGAAGTTGCGTGTCAGAGTCAGAGAAAAAGACAAGCTGCGAGTGAGAGAGAGAGAAAGAAAGAGAAGGTGTGAGTGAGAGTGAGAGAGAGAAAGAGAAGCTGTGAGTGAGAGAGAGAAGAGAGAGAAAGAGAAGTTGTGAGTGTGAGAGAGAGAAGCTGTGAGTGAGAGTGAGAGAGAAGCTGTGAGTGAGAGAGAGAGAGAAAGAGAAGCTGTGAGTGAGAGAGAGAAGAGAGAGAAAGAGAAGCTGTGAGTGAGAGAGAGAGAGAAGCTGTGAGTGAGAGAGAGAAGCTGTGAGTGAGAGAGAGAAAGAAAGAGAAACTGTGAGTGAGAGAGAGAGAAGCTGTGAGTGAGAGAGAGAGAGAGAAAGAGAATCTGTGAGTGAGAGAGAGAGTGAAAGAGAAGCTGTGAGTGAGAGGGAGAGAGAGACAGAAAGAGAAGCTGTGAGTGAGAGAGAGACAGAGAAGCTGTGAGTGAGAGAGAGAGAGAGAAAGAGAAGCTGTGTGTGTGTGTGAGAGAGAAGCTGTGAGTGAGAGAGAGAGAAAAACTGTGAGTGAGAAAGAGAGAGAGAAGCTGTGAGTGAGAGAGAGAGAGAAAGAAGCTGTGAGTGAGAGAGGGAGAGAAGCTGTGAGTGAGAGAGAGAGAAAGAAAGAGAAGCTGTGAGTGAGAGAGAGAAGCTGTGAGTGAGAGAGAGAGAAAGAAAGAGAAACTGTGAGTGAGAGAGAGAGAAGCTGTGAGAGAGAGAGAGAAAGAGAATCTGTGAGTGAGAGAGTGAAAGAGAAGCTGTGAGTGAGAGGGAGAAAGAGACAGAAAGAGAAGCTGTGAGTGAGAGAGAGACAGAGAAGCTGTGAGTGAGAGAGAGAGAGAGAAAGAGAAGCTGTGAGTGTGTGTGTGAGAGAGAGAAGCTGTGAGTGAGAGAGAGAGAAACTGTGAGTGAGAAAGAGAGAGAGAAGCTGTGAGTGAGAGAGAGAGAGAGAAAGAGAAGGTGTGAGTGAGAGAGAGAGAGAGAAGCTGTGAGTGAGAGTGAGAAAAAGAGAAGCTGTGAGAGAGAGAGAAAGAGAAGGTGTGAGTGAGAGAGAGAGAAAGTGAAGCTGTGAGTGAGAGAGAAAGAGAGAAATAGAAGCTGTGAGTGACTGAGAGAGAGAAAGAAGAAGCTGTGAGTGAGAGTGAGAGAGAAAGAAGCTGTGAGTGAGAGAGAGAGAAGCTGTGAGTGAGAGAGAGAGAGAAAGAAGCTGTGAGTGAGAGAGGGAGAGAAGCTGTGAGTGAGAGAGAGAGAAAGAAAGAGAAGCTGTGAGTGAGAGAGAGAGAGAGAAGCTGTGTGTGTGAGAGAGAAAGAGAAGCTGTGTGTGTGTGAGAGAGAAAGAGAAGCTGTGAGTGATAGAGAAAGAGAGAAGCTGTGAGTGAGAGAGAGAGAAAGAGAAGCCGTGAGTGAGAGAGAGAGAAAGAGAAGCTCTGAGTGAGAGAGAGAGAAGCTGTGAGTGAGAGAGAGAGTGAGAAAGAGAAGCTGTGAGTGAGAGAGAGAGAGAAGCTGTGAGTGAGAGAGAGAGAGAAAGAGAAGCTGTGAATGAGAGAGAGAGAGAAGTTGCGTGTCAGAGAGTCAGAGAAAAAGAGAAGCTGCGAGTGAGAGAGAGAGAAAGAAAGAGAAGGTGTGAGTGAGAGTGAGAGAGAGAAAGAGAAGCTGTGAGTGAGAGAGAGAAGAGAGAGAAAGAGAAGCTGTGAGTGAGAGAGAGAGAAGCTGTGAGTGAGAGTGAGAGAGAAGCTGTGAGTGAGAGAGAGAGAGAAAGAGAAGCTGTGAGAGAGAGAGAAGAGAGAGAAAGAGAAGCTGGGAGTGAGAGAGACAGAGAAGCTGGGAGTGAGAGAGAGAAGCTGTGAGTGAGAGAGAGAGAAAGAAAGAGAAACTGTGAGTGAGAGAGAGAGAGAGAGAAGCTGTGAGTGAGAGAGAGAGAGAAAGAGAATCTGTCAGTGAGAGAGAGAGTGAAAGAGAAGCTGTGAGTGAGAGGGAGAGAGAGACAGAAAGAGAAGCTGTGAGTGAGAGAGAGAGAAGCTGTGAGTGAGAGAGAGAGAAAGAGAAGCTGTGTGTGTGTGTGAGAGAGAGAGAAGCTGTGAGTGAGAGAGAGAGAAACTGTGAGTGAGAAAGAGAGAGAGAAGCTGAGAGTGAGAGAGAGAGAGAAAGAGAAGGTGTGAGTGAGAGAGAGAGAGAGAAGCTGTGAGTGTGAGTGAGAGAAAGAGAAGCTGTGAGAGAGAGAAAGAGAAGGTGTGAGTGTGTGAGAGAGAAAGTGAAGCTGTGAGTGAGAGAGAAAGAGAGAAATAGAAGCTGTGAGTGACTGAGAGAGAGAAAGAAGAAGCTGTGAGTGAGAGAGAGAGAGAAAGAAGCTGTGAGTGTGAGAGAGAGAGAAGCTGTGAGTGAGAGAAAGAAAGAAAGAAAGAGAAGCTGTGAGTGAGAGAGAGAGAGAAGCTGTGTATGAGAGAGAGAAAGAGTTGTGAGTGAGAGCAAGAGAGAGAGAAAATGAAGTTGTGAGTGCGAGTGAGAGAGAATGAGAAGCTGTGAGTGAGAGAGAGAGAGAAGCTGTGAGTGAGTGAGAGAGAAATATGAGCTGTGAGTGAGAGAGAGAGAAAGAGAAGCTGTGAGAAAGAGAGAGAAGCTGTGAGTGAGAGAGAGAGAGAAAAAGAGAAGCTGTGAGTGAGAGAGAGAGAGTAGCTGTGAGTGAGAGAGAGAGAGAGAAAGAGAAGGTGTGAGTGAGAGAGAGAGAGAAAGAGAAGCTGTGAGTGAGAGAGAGAAGAAAGAAAAGCTGTGAGTGAGAGAGAGAGAAAAAGAGAAGCTGTGAGTGAGTGAGAGAGAGGAAGAGAAGCTGTGAGTGAGTGAGTGTGAGAGAGAAAGAGTTGTGAGTGAGAGCGAGAGAGACAGAAAGTGAAGTTGTGAGTGCGAGTGAGAGAGAATGAGAAGCTGTGAGTGAGAGATAGAGAGATGCTGTGAGTGAGAGAGAGAGAAATATGAGCTGTGAGTGAGAGAGAGAGAAAGAGAAGCTGTGAGAAAGAGAGAGAGAAACTGTGAGTGAGAGAGAGAGAGAAAGAGAAGCTGTGAGTGAGAGAGAGAGAGAGAAAGAAGCTGTGAGTGACAGAGAGAGAGAAAGAGAAGCTGTGAGGGAGAGGGAGAGAGAGAGAAGCTGTGAGTGACAGAGAGAGAGAGAAGCTGTGAGTGAGAGAGAGAGAGAGAGAGAAAGAGAAGCTGTGAGTGAGAGAGAGAGAGAAAGAAAGAGAAGCTGTGAGTGAGAAAGTGAGAGAGAACCTGTGAGTGAGAGAGAGAGAGAGAACAAAAAGCTGTGAGTGAGAGAGAGAGAGAAAGAGAATGTGAGTTAGAGAGAGAGAAGCTGTGAGTGAGAGAGAGAGAAACAGAAGCTGTGAGTAAGAAAGAGAGAGAGAAGATGTCAGTGATAGAGAGAGTGAAAGAAAAGCTGTGAGTGTGTGAGAGAGAAAGAGAATGTGAGTTAGAGAGAGAGAGAGAAGGTGTGAGTGAGAGAGAGAGAAAGATAAGCTGTGAGTGAGAGAGAGAGTGAGAGAGAAAGAGAAGCTGTGAGTGAGAGAGAGAAAAATAAGCTGTGAGTGAGAGAGAGAGAGAGAGAGAAGCTGTGAGTGAGAGAGAGAGAAGTTGTGAGTGAGAGAGAGAGAATGAGAAGTTGTGATTGAGAGAGAGAGAGAAAGAAGCTGTGAGTGAGAGAGAGAGAGAAGCTGTGAGTGAGAGAGAGAAAGAGAAGCTGTGAGTGAGAGAGAGAGAGAAAGAGAAGCTGTGAGTGAGAGAGAGAGAAAGAGAAGCAGTGAGTGAAAGAGAAAGAGAGAAGCTGTGAGTGAGAGAGAGAAAGAGAAGCTGTGAGTGAGAGAGAGAGAAAGAGAAGCTGTGAGTGTGAGAGAGAGAAGCTGTGAGTGAGAGAGAGAGTGAGAAAGAGAAGCTGTGAGTGAGAGAGAGAGAGAAACTGTGAGAGAGAGAGAGAGAGAAAGAGAATCTGTGAGTGAGAGAGAGAGTGAAAGAGAAGCTGTGAGTGAGAGGGAGAGAGAGACAGAAAGAGAAGCTGTGAGTGAGAGAGAGAGAAGCTGTGAGTGAGAGAGAGAGAGAAAGAGAAGCTGTGTGTGTGTGTGTGAGAGAGAGAAGCTGTGAGTGAGAGAGAGAGAAACTGTGAGTGAGAAAGAGAGACAGAAGCTGAGAGTGAGAGAGAGAGAGAAAGAGAAGGTGTGAGTGAGAGAGAGAGAGAGAAGCTGTGAGTGAGAGTGAGAGAAAGAGAAGCTGTGAGAGAGAGAAAGAGAATGTGTGAGTGTGTAAGAGAGAAAGTGAAGCTGTGAGTGAGAGAGAAAGAGAGAAATAGAAGCTGTGAGTGACTGAGAGAGAGAAAGAAGAAGCTGTGAGTGAGAGAGAGAGAGAAAGAAGCTGTGAGTGTGAGAGAGAGAGAAGCTGTGAGTGAGAGAAAGAAAGAAAGAAAGAGAAGCTGTGAGTGAGAGAGAGAGAGAAGCTGTGTATGAGAGGGAGAAAGAGTTGTGAGTGAGAGCAAGAGAGAGAGAAAATGAAGTTGTGAGTGCGAGTGAGAGAGAATGAGAAGCTGTGAGTGAGAGAGAGAGAGAAGCTGTGAGTGAGTGAGAGAGAAATATGAGCTGTGAGTGAGAGAGAGAGAAAGAGAAGCTGTGAGAAATAGAGAGAAGCTGTGAGTGAGAGAGAGAGAGAAAAAGAGAAGCTGTGAGTGAGAGAGAGAGAGTAGCTGTGAGTGAGAGAGAGAGAGAGAAAGAGAAGGTGTGAGTGAGAGAGAGAGAGAAAGAGAAGCTGTGAGTGAGAGAGAGAAGAAAGAAAAGCTGTGAGTGAGAGAGAGAGAAAAAGAGAAGCTGTGAGTGAGTGAGAGAGAGGAAGAGAAGCTGTGAGTGAGTGAGTGAGAGAGAGAAAGAGTTGTGAGTGAGAGCAAGAGAGACAGAAAGTGAAGTTGTGAGTGCGAGTGAGAGAGAATGAGAAGCTGTGAGTGAGAGAGAGAGAGATGCTGTGAGTGAGAGAGAGAGAAATATGAGCTGTGAGTGAGAGAGAGAGAAAGAGAAGCTGTGAGAAAGAGAGAGAGAAGCTGTGAGTGAGAGAGAGAGAGAGAAAGAGAAGCTGTGAGTGAGAGAGAGAGAGAAAGAAGCTGTGAGTGACAGAGAGAGAGAAAGAGAAGCTGTGAGGGAGAGGGAGAGAGAGAGAAGCTGTGAGTGACAGAGAGAGAGAGAAGCTGTGAGTGAGAGAGAGAGAGAGAGAAAGAGAAGCTGTGAGTGAGAGAGAGAGAAAGAAAGAGAAGCTGTGAGTGAGAAAGTGAGAGAGAAGCTGTGAGTGAGAGAGAGAGAGAGAATGAAAAGCTGTGAGTGAGAGAGAGAGAAAGAGAATGTGAGTTAGAGAGAGAGAAGCTGTGAGTGAGAGAGAGAGAAACAGAAGCTGTGAGTAAGAAAGAGAGAGAGAAGATGTCAGTGATAGAGAGAGTGAAAGAAAAGCTGTGAGTGTGAGAGAGAGAAAGAGAATGTGAGTTAGAGAGAGAGAGAGAAGGTGTGAGTGAGAGAGAGAAAGATAAGCTGTGAGTGAGAGAGAGAGTGAGAGAGAAAGAGAAGCTGTGAGTGAGAGAGAGAGAAAAATAAGCTGTGAGTGAGAGAGAGAGAGAGAGAAGCTGTGAGTGAGAGAGAGAGAAGTTGTGAGTGAGAGAAAGAAAGAAAGAAAGAGAAGCTGTGAGTGAGAGAGAGAGAGAAGCTGTGTATGAGAGGGAGAAAGAGTTGTGAGTGAGAGCAAGAGAGAGAGAAAATGAAGTTGTGAGTGCGAGTGAGAGAGAATGAGAAGCTGTGAGTGAGAGAGAGAGAGAAGCTGTGAGTGAGTGAGAGAGAAATATGAGCTGTGAGTGAGAGAGAGAGAAAGAGAAGCTGTGAGAAATAGAGAGAAGCTGTGAGTGAGAGAGAGAGAGAAAAAGAGAAGCTGTGAGTGAGAGAGAGAGAGTAGCTGTGAGTGAGAGAGAGAGAGAGAAAGAGAAGGTGTGAGTGAGAGAGAGAGAGAAAGAGAAGCTGTGAGTGAGAGAGAGAAGAAAGAAAAGCTGTGAGTGAGAGAGAGAGAAAAAGAGAAGCTGTGAGTGAGTGAGAGAGAGGAAGAGAAGCTGTGAGTGAGTGAGTGAGAGAGAGAAAGAGTTGTGAGTGAGAGCGAGAGAGACAGAAAGTGAAGTTGTGAGTGCGAGTGAGAGAGAATGAGAAGCTGTGAGTGAGAGAGAGAGAGATGCTGTGAGTGAGAGAGAGAGAAATATGAGCTGTGAGTGAGAGAGAGAGAAAGAGAAGCTGTGAGAAAGAGAGAGAGAAGCTGTGAGTGAGAGAGAGAGAGAAAGAGAAGCTGTGAGTGAGAGAGAGAGAGAAAGAAGCTGTGAGTGACAGAGAGAGAGAAAGAGAAGCTGTGAGGGAGAGGGAGAGAGAGAGAAGCTGTGAGTGACAGAGAGAGAGAAGCTGTGAGTGAGAGAGAGAGAGAGAGAGAAAGAGAAGCTGTGAGTGAGAGAGAGAGAAAGAAAGAGAAGCTGTGAGTGAGAAAGTGAGAGAGAAGCTGTGAGTGAGAGAGAGAGAGAGAGAATGAAAAGCTGTGAGTGAGAGAGAGAGAGAAAGAGAATGTGAGTTAGAGAGAGAGAAGCTGTGAGTGAGAGAGAGAGAAACAGAAGCTGTGAGTAAGAAAGAGAGAGAGAAGATGTCAGTGATAGAGAGAGTGAAAGAAAAGCTGTGAGTGTGAGAGAGAGAAAGAGAATGTGAGTTAGAGAGAGAGAGAGAAGGTGTGAGTGAGAGAGAGAAAGATAAGCTGTGAGTGAGAGAGAGAGTGAGAGAGAAAGAGAAGCTGTGAGTGAGAGAGAGAGAAAAATAAGCTGTGAGTGAGAGAGAGAGAGAGAGAAGCTGTGAGTGAGAGAGAGAGAAGTTGTGAGTGAGAGAGAGAGAATGAGAAGTTGTGATTGAGAGAGAGAGAGAAAGAAGCTGTGAGTGAGAGAGAGAGAGAAGCTGTGAGTGAGAGAGAGAGAAAGAAAGAGAAGCTGTGAGTGAGAGAGAGAGAGAAGCTGTGTATGAGAGAGAGAAAGAGAAGCTGTGAGTGAGAGAGAGAAAGAGAAGCTGTGAGTGAGAGAGAGAGAAAGAGAAGCTGTGAGTGAGAGAGAGAGAAAGAGAAGCAGTGAGTGATAGAGAAAGAGAGAAGCTGTGAGTGAGAGAGAGAGAAAGAGAAGCTGTGAGTGAGAGAGAGAAAGAGAAGCTGTGAGTGTGAGAGAGAGAAGCTGTGAGTGAGAGAGAGAGTGAGAAAGAGAAGCTGTGAGTGAGAGAGAGAGAGAAACTGTGAGAGAGAGAGAGAGAAAGAGAAGCTGTGAATGAGAGAGAGAGAACCTGTGAGTGAGAGAGAGAGAGAGAAAGAAAAGCTGTGACTGAGAGAGACAGAGAGAGAAGTTGCGTGTGAGAGAGTCAGAGAAAAAGAGAAGTTGTGAGTGAGAGAGAGAGAAAGAAAGAGAAGGTGTGAGTGAGAGTGAGAGAGAGAAAGAGAAGCTGTGAGTGTGAGAGAGAGAGTGAGAAAGAGAAGCTGTGAGTGAGAGAGAGAAGAGAGAGAAAGAGAAGCTGTGAGTGAGAGAGAGAGAAGCTGTGAGTGAGAGAGAGAGAGAGAAAGAGAAGCTGTGAGTGTGAGAGAGAGAAGAGAGAGAAAGAGAAGGTGTGAGTGAGAGAGAGAAGCTGTGAGTGAGAGAGAGAGAAGCTGTGAGTGAGAGAGAGTGAGAGAAAGAGAAGCTGTGAGTGAGAGAGAGAGAAAGACAAGCTGTGAGTGAGTGAGAGAGAGAGAAATAGAAGCTGTGAGTGACTGAGAGAGAGAAGGAGGAGCTGTGAGTGAGAAAGAGAGAGAGAGAAAGAAAAGCTATGAGTGAGAGAGAGAAAAAGAGAAGCTGTGAGTGTGAGAGAGAGAGAGAGCAAGAGAAGGTGTGTGTGTGAGAGAGAGAAGCTGTGAGAGAGAGAGAACGAGAAGCTGTGAGTGAGAGAGAGAGAGAATGAGAAGCTGTGAGTGAGAGAGAGAGAAAGAAAGAGAAGCTGTGAGTGAGAGAGAGAGAGAAGCTGTGAGTGACAGAGAGAGAGAAAGAGAAGCTGTTAGTGAGAGGGAGAGAGAAAGAGAAGCTGTGAGGGAGAGAGAGAGAGAGAAGCTGTGAGTGAGAGAGAGAGAGAGAGAGAAAGAGAAGCTGTGAGTGAGAGAAAGAGAGAAAGAAAGAGAAGCTGCGAGTGAGAAAGTGAGGGAGAAGCTGTGAGTGAGAGAGAGAGAACGAAAAGCTGTGAGTGAGAGAGAGAGAGAGAAAGAGAATGTGAGTTAGAGAGAGAGAAGCTGTGAGTGAGAGAGAGAGAAAGAGAAGCTGTGAGTAAGAGAGAGAGAGAGAAGCTGTCAGTGATAGAGAGAGAGAGAAAGAAAAGCTGTGAGAGAGAGAGAGAGAATGGGAGTTAGAGAGAGAGAGAGAAGGTGTGAGTGAGAGAGAGAGAAAGATAAGCTGTGTGAGAGAGAGAGAGAGAGAAAGAGAAGCTGTGAGTGAGAGAGAGAGAGAAAAATAAGCTATGAGTGAGAGAGAGAGTGAGAAAGAGAAGCTGTGAGTGAGAAAGAGAGAAGTTGTGATTGAGAGAGAGAGAAAGAGAAGCTGTGAGTGAGAGAGAGAGAAAGAAGCTGTGAGTGAGAGAGAGAGAGAAGCTGTGAGTGAGAGAGAGAGAAAGAAAGAGAAGTTGTGAGTGAGAGAGAGAGAGAAGCTGTGTATGAGAGAGAGAAAGAGAAGCTGTGAGTGAGAGAGAGAGAAAGAGAAGCTGTGAGTGATAGAGAAAGAGAAAAGCTGTGAGTGAGAGAGAGAGAGAAAGAGAAGCCGTGAGAGAGAGAGAGAAAGAGAAGCTGTGAGTGAGAGAGAGAGAAGCTGTGAGTGAGAGAGAGAGTGAGAAAGAGAAGCTGTGAGTGAGAGAGAGAGAAGCTGTGAGTGAGAGAGAGAGAGAAAGAGAAGCTGTGAATGAGAGAGAGAGAGAGAAGTTTCGTGTAAGAGTCAGAGAAAAAGACAAGCTGCGAGTGAGAGAGAGAGAAAGAAAGAGAAGGTGTGAGTGAGAGTGAGAGAGAGAAAGAGAAGCTGTGAGTGAGAGAGAGAGAAGAGAGAGAAAGAGAAGTTGTGAGTGTGAGAGAGAGAAGCTGTGAGTGAGAGTGAGAGAGAAGCTGTGAGTGAGAGAGAGAGAGAGAAAGAGAAGCTGTGAGTGAGAGAGAGAAGAGAGAGAAAGAGAAGCTGTGAGTGAGAGAGAGAGAAGCTGTGAGTGAGAGAGAGAAGCTGTGAGTGAGAGAGAGAAAGAAAGAGAAACTGTGAGTGAGAGAGAGAGAGAAGCTGTGAGTGAGAGAGAGAGAGAGAAAGAGAATCTGTGAGTGAGAGAGAGAGTGAAAGAGAAGCTGTGAGTGAGAGGGAGAGAGAGACAGAAAGAGAAGCTGTGAGTGAGAGAGAGACAGAGAAGCTGTGAGTGAGAGAGAGAGAGAGAAAGAGAAGCTGTGTGTGTGTGAGAGAGAGAGAAGCTGTGAGTGAGAGAGAGAGAAACTGTGAGTGAGAAAGAGAGAGAGAAGCTGTGAGTGAGAGAGAGAGAGAAAGAAGTTGTGAGTGAGAGAGGGAGAGAAGCTGTGAGTGAGAGAGAGAGAAAGAAAGAGAAGCTGTGAGTGAGAGAGAGAAGCTGTGAGTGAGAGAGAGAGAAAGAAAGAGAAACTGTGAGTGAGAGAGAGAGAGAAGCTGTGTATGAGAGAGAGAAAGAGAAGCTGTGAGTGAGAGAGAGAAAGAGAAGCTGTGAGTGAGAGAGAGAGAGAAAGAGAAGCTGTGAGTGAGAGAGAGAGAAAGAGAAGCAGTGAGTGATAGAGAAAGAGAGAAGCTGTGAGTGAGAGAGAGAGAAAGAGAAGCTGTGAGTGAGAGAGAGAGAAAGAGAAGCTGTGAGTGTGAGAGAGAGAAGCTGTGAGTGAGAGAGAGAGTGAGAAAGAGAAGCTGTGAGTGAGAGAGAGAGAGAAACTGTGTGAGAGAGAGAGAGATAAAGAGAAGCTGTGAATGAGAGAGAGAGAACCTGTGAGTGAGAGAGAGAGAGAGAGAAAGAAAAGCTGTGACTGAGAGAGACAGAGAGAGAAGTTGCGTGTGAGAGAGTCAGAGAAAAAGAGAAGTTGCGAGTGAGAGAGAGAGAAAGAAAGAGAAGGTGTGAGTGAGTGTGAGAGAGAGAAAGAGAAGCTGTGAGTGTGAGAGAGAGAGTGAGAAAGAGAAGCTGTGAGTGAGAGAGAGAAGAGAGAGAAAGAGAAGCTGTGAGTGAGAGAGAGAGAAGCTGTGAGTGAGAGAGAGAGAGAGAAAGAGAAGCTGTGAGAGAGAGAGAGAAGAGAGAGAAAGAGAAGGTGTGAGTGAGAGAGAGAAGCTGTGAGTGAGAGAGAGAAGCTGTGAGTGAGAGAGAGTGAGAGAAAGAGAAGCTGTGAGTGAGAGAGAGAGAAAGACAAGTTGTGAGTGAGTGAGAGAGAGAGAAATAGAAGCTGTGAGTGACTGAGAGAGAGAAGGAGAAGCTGTGAGTGAGAAAGAGAGAGAGAGAAAGAAAAGCTATGAGTGAGAGAGAGAAAAAGAGAAGCTGTGAGTGTGAGAGAGAGAGAGAGCAAGAGAAGGTGTGTGTGTGAGAGAGAGAAGCTGTGAGAGAGAGAGAACGAGAAGCTGTGAGTGAGAGAGAGAGAGAATGAGAAGCTGTGAGTGAGAGAGAGAGAAAGAAAGAGAAGCTGTGAGTGAGAGAGAGAGAGAAGCTGTGAGTGACAGAGAGAGAGAAAGAGAAGCTGTTAGTGAGAGGGAGAGAGAAAGAGAAGCTGTGAGGGAGAGAGAGAGAGAGAAGCTGTGAGTGAGAGAGAGAGAGAGAAAGAGAAGCTGTGAGTGAGAGAAAGAGAGAAAGAAAGAGAAGCTGCGAGTGAGAAAGTGAGGGAGAAGCTGTGAGTGAGAGAGAGAGAACGAAAAGCTGTGAGTGAGAGAGAGAGAGAGAAAGAGAATGTGAGTTAGAGAGAGAGAAGCTGTGAGTGAGAGAGAGAGAAAGAGAAGCTGTGAGTAAGAGAGAGAGAGAGAGAAGCTGTCAGTGATAGAGTGAGAGAAAGAAAAGCTGTGTGTGAGAGAGAGAATGGGAGTTAGAGAGAGAGAGAGAAGGTGTGAGTGAGAGAGAGAGAAAGATAAGCTGTGTGAGAGAGAGAGAGAGAGAAAGAGAAGCTGTGAGTGAGAGAGAGAGAGAAAAATAAGCTATGAGTGAGAGAGAGAGTGAGAAAGAGAAGCTGTGAGTGAGAAAGAGAGAAGTTGTGATTGAGAGAGAGAGAAAGAGAAGCTGTGAGTGAGAGAGAGAGAAAGAAGCTGTGAGTGAGAGAGAGAGAGAAGCTGTGAGTGAGAGAGAGAGAAAGAAAGAGAAGTTGTGAGTGAGAGAGAGAGAGAGAAGCTGTGTATGAGAGAGAGAAAGAGAAGCTGTGAGTGAGAGAGAGAGAAAGAGAAGCTGTGAGTGATAGAGAAAGAGAAAAGCTGTGAGTGAGAGAGAGAGAGAAAGAGAAGCCATGAGAGAGAGAGAGAAAGAGAAGCTGTGAGTGAGAGAGAGAGAAGCTGTGAGTGAGAGAGAGAGTGAGAAAGAGAAGCTGTGAGTGAGAGAGAGAGAAGCTGTGAGTGAGAGAGAGAGAGAGAAAGAGAAGCTGTGAATGAGAGAGAGAGAGAGAAGTTGCGTGTCAGAGTCAGAGAAAAAGACAAGCTGCGAGTGAGAGAGAGAGAAAGAAAGAGAAGGTGTGAGTGAGAGTGAGAGAGAGAAAGAGAAGCTGTGAGTGAGAGAGAGAGAAGAGAGAGAAAGAGAAGTTGTGAGTGTGAGAGAGAGAAGCTGTGAGTGAGAGTGAGAGAGAAGCTGTGAGTGAGAGAGAGAGAGAGAAAGAGAAGCTGTGAGTGAGAGAGAGAAGAGAGAGAAAGAGAAGCTGTGAGTGAGAGAGAGAGAAGCTGTGAGTGAGAGAGAGAAGCTGTGAGTGAGAGAGAGAAAGAAAGAGAAACTGTGAGTGAGAGAGAGAGAGAAGCTGTGAGTGAGAGAGAGAGAGAGAAAGAGAATCTGTGAGTGAGAGAGAGAGTGAAAGAGAAGCTGTGAGTGAGAGGGAGAGAGAGACAGAAAGAGAAGCTGTGAGTGAGAGAGAGACAGAGAAGCTGTGAGTGAGAGAGAGAGAGAAAGAGAAGCTGTGTGTGTGTGAGAGAGAGAGAAGCTGTGAGTGAGAGAGAGAGAAACTGTGAGTGAGAAAGAGAGAGAGAAGCTGTGAGTGAGAGAGAGAGAGAAAGAAGTTGTGAGTGAGAGAGGGAGAGAAGCTGTGAGTGAGAGAGAGAGAAAGAAAGAGAAGCTGTGAGTGAGAGAGAGAAGCTGTGAGTGAGAGAGAGAGAAAGAAAGAGAAACTGTGAGTGAGAGAGAGAGAGAGAAAGAGAATCTGTGAGTGAGAGAGTGAAAGAGAAGCTGTGAGTGAGAGGGAGAAAGAGACAGAAAGAGAAGCTGTGAGTGAGAGAGAGACAGAGAAGCTGTGAGTGAGAGAGAGAGAGAGAAAGAGAAGCTGTGAGTGTGTGTGTGTGAGAGAGAAGCTGTGAGTGAGAGAGAGAGAAACTGTGAGTGAGAAAGAGAGAGAGAAGCTGTGAGTGAGAGAGAGAGAGAAAGAGAAGGTGTGAGTGAGAGAGAGAGAGAGAAGCTGTGAGTGAGAGTGAGAGAAAGAGAAGCTGTGAGAGAGAGAGAAAGAGAAGGTGTGAGAGAGAGAGAAAGTGAAGCTGTGAGTGAGAGAGAAAGAGAGAAATAGAAGCTGTGAGTGACTGAGAGAGAGAAAGAAGAAGCTGTGAGTGAGAGTGAGAGAGAAAGAAGCTGTGAGTGAGAGAGAGAGAAGCTGTGAGTGAGAGAGAGAGAGAAAGAAGCTGTGAGTGAGAGAGGGAGAGAAGCTGTGAGTGAGAGAGAGAGAAAGAAAGAGAAGCTGTGAGTGAGAGAGAGAGAGAGAAGCTGTGTGTGTGAGAGAGAAAGAGAAGCTGTGTGTGTGAGAGAGAGAAAGAGAAGCTGTGAGTGATAGAGAAAGAGAGAAGCTGTGAGTGAGAGAGAGAGAAAGAGATGCCGTGAGTGAGAGAGAGAGAAAGAGAAGCTGTGAGTGAGAGAGAGAGAAGCTGTGAGTGAGAGAGAGAGTGAGAAAGAGAAGCTGTGAGTGAGAGAGAGAGAAGCTGTGAGTGAGAGAGAGAGAGAAAGAGAAGCTGTGAATGAGAGAGAGAGAGAAGTTGCGTGTCAGAGAGTCAGAGAAAAAGAGAAGCTGCGAGTGAGAGAGAGAGAAAGAAAGAGAACGTGTGAGTGAGAGTGAGAGAGAGAAAGAGAAGCTGTGAGTGAGAGAGAGAAGAGAGAGAAAGAGAAGCTGTGAGTGTGTGAGAGAGAGAAGCTGTGAGTGAGAGTGAGAGAGAAGCTGTGAGTGAGAGAGAGAGAGAGAAAGAGAAGCTGTGAGAGAGAGAGAAGAGAGAGAAAGAGAAGCTGTGAGTGAGAGAGACAGAGAAGCTGTGAGTGAGAGAGAGAAGCTGTGAGTGAGAGAGAGAGAGAGAAAGAGAAACTGTGAGTGAGAGAGAGAGAGAGAGAAGCTGTGAGTGAGAGAGAGAGAGAAAGAGAATCTGTGAGTGAGAGAGAGAGTGAAAGAGAAGCTGTGAGTGAGAGGGAGAGAGAGACAGAAAGAGAAGTTGTGAGTGAGAGAGAGAGAAGCTGTGAGTGAGAGAGAGAGAGAGAGAAGCTGTGTGTGTGTGTGAGAGAGAGAGAAGCTGTGAGTGAGAGAGAGAGAAACTGTGAGTGAGAAAGAGAGAGAGAAGCTGAGAGTGAGAGAGAGAGAGAGAAAGAGAAGGTGTGAGTGAGAGAGAGAGAGAAGCTGTGAGTGAGAGTGAGAGAAAGAGAAGCTGTGAGAGAGAGAGAGAAAGAGAAGGTGTGAGTGTGTGAGAGAGAAAGTGAAGCTGTGAGTGAGAGAGAAAGAGAGAAATAGAAGCTGTGAGTGACTGAGAGAGAGAAAGAAGAAGCTGTGAGTGAGAGAGAGAGAGAAAGAAACTGTGAGTGTGAGAGAGAGAGAAGCTGTGAGTGAGAGAAAGAAAGAAAGAGAAGCTGTGAGTGAGAGAGAGAGAAGCTGTGTATGAGAGAGAGAAAGAGTTGTGAGTGAGAGCAAGAGAGAGAGAAAATGAAGTTGTGAGTGCGAGTGAGAGAGAATGAGAAGCTGTGAGTGAGAGAGAGAGAGAAGCTGTGAGTGAGAGAGAGAGAAATATGAGGTGTGAGTGAGAGAGAGAGAAAGAGAAGCTGTGAGAAAGAGAGAGAAGCTGTGAGTGAGAGAGAGAGAGAAAAAGAGAAGCTGTGAGTGAGAGAGAGAGAGTAGCTGTGAGTGAGAGAGAGAGAGAGAAAGAGAAGGTGTGAGTGAGAGAGAGAGAGAAAGAGAAGCTGTGAGTGAGAGAGAGAGAAAGAAAGAAAGAGAAGCTGTGAGTGAGAGAGAGAGAGAGAGAAAGAAGCTGTGAGTGACAGAGAGAGAAAGAGAAGCTGTGAGTGAGAGAGAGAGAGAAAGAGAAGCTGTGAGTGAGAGAGAGAGAGAAAGAAAGAGAAGCTGTGAGTGAGAAAGTGAGAGAGAAGCTGTTAGTGAGAGAGAGAGAGAATGAAAAGCTGTGAGTGAGAGAGAGAGAAAGAGAATGTGAGTTAGAGAGAGAGAGAAGCTGTGAGTGAGAGAGAGAGAAACAGAAGCTGTGAGTAAGAAAGAGAGAGAAGCTGTCAGTGATAGAGAGAGTGAAAGATAAGCTGTGAGTGAGAGAGAGAGTGAGAGAGAAAGAGAAGCTGTGAGTGAGAGAGAGAGAGAAAAATAAGCTGTGAGTGAGAGAGAGAGAGAGAAAGAGAAGCTGTGAGTGAGAGAGAGAAGTTGTGAGTGAGAGAGAGAGAGAATGAGAAGCTGTGAGTGAGAGAGAGAGAGAAAGAAGCTGTCAGTGAGAGAGTGAGAGAAGCTGTGAGTGAGAGAGAGAGAAAGAAAGAGAAGCTGTGAGAGAGAGAGAGAAGCTGTGTATGTGAGAGAAAGAAAGAGAAGCTGTGAGTGAGAGAGAGAGAGAAGCTGTGTATGAGAGAGAGAAAGAGAAGCTGTGAGTGAGAGAGAGAGAAAGAGAAGCTGTGAGTGAGAGAGAGAGAAAGAGAAGCAGTGAGTGATAGAGAAAGAGAGAAGCTGTTAGTGAGAGAGAGAGAGAAGCTGTGAGTGAGAGAGAGAAAGAGAAGCTGTGAGTGAGAGAGAGAGAAAGAGAAGCTGTGAGTGTGAGAGAGAGAAGCTGTGAGTGAGAGAGAGAGTGAGAAAGAGAAGCTGTGAGTGAGAGAGAGAGAAGCTGTGAGAGAGAGAGAGAGAGAAAGAGAAGCTGTGAATGAGAGAGAGAGAACCTGTGAGTGAGAGAGAGAGAGAGAAAGAAAAGCTGTGACTTTGAGAGACAGAGAGAGAAGTTGCATGTGAGAGAGTCAGAGAAAAAAGAAGCTGTGAGTGAGAGAGAGAAGCTGTGAGTGAGAGAGAGAGAGAGAGAGAAACAGTGAGTGAGAGAGAGAGAGAGAGAGAGAAGCTGTGAGTAAGAGAGAGAGAGAAAGAGAATCTGTGAGTGAGAGAGAGAGTGAAAGAGAAGCTGTGAGTGAGAGGGAGAGAGAGACAGAAAGAGAAGCTGTGAGTGAGAGAGAGACAGAGAAGCTGTGAGTGAGAGAGAGAGAGAGAGAGAAAGAGAAGCTGTCAGTGTGTGTGTGTGAGAGCGAAGCTGTGAGTGAGAGAGAGAGAAACTGTGAGTGAGAAAGAGAGAGAGAAGCTGAGAGAGAGAGAGAGAAGGTGTGTGAGAGAGAGAGAGAAGGTGTGAGTGAGAGTGAGAGAAAGAGAAGCTGTGTGAGAGAGGGAGAAAGAGAAGGTGTGAGTGTGAGAGAGAGAAAGTGAATCTGTGAGTGAGAGAGAAAGAGAGAAATACAAGCTGTGAGTGACTGAGAGAGAGAAAGAAGAAGCTGTGAGTGAGAGAGAGAGAGAAAGAAGCTGTGAGTGTGTGAGAGAGAGAAGCTGTGAGTGAGAGAGAGAAAGAAAGAAAGAGAAGCTGTGAGTGAGAGAGAGAGAGAGAAGCTGTGTATGAGAGAGAGAAAGAGTTGTGAGTGAGAGAGAGAGAGAGAGAAAATGAAGTTGTGAGTGCGAGTGAGAGAGAATGAGAAGCTGTGAGTGTGAGAGAGAGAGAAGCTGTGAGTGCGAGAGAGAGAAATATGAGCTGTGAGTGAGAGAGAGAGAAAGAGAAGCTGTGAGAAAGAGAGAGAAGCTGTGAGTGAGAGAGAGAGAAAAAGAGAAGCTGTGAGTGAGAGAGAGAGAGAGTAGCTGTGAGTGAGAGAGAGAGAAAGAAAGAGAAGGTGTGAGTGAGAGAGAGAGAGAAAGAGAAGCTGTGAGTGAGAGAGAGAGAAAGAAAGAGAAGCTGTGAGTGAGAGAGAGAGAGAAAGAAGCTGTGAGTGACAGAGAGAGAAAGAGAAGCTGTGAGGTAGAGGGAGAGAGAAAGAGAAGCTGTGAGTGAGAGAGAGAGTGAAAGAGAAGCTGTGAGTGAGAGAGAGAGAGAAAGAAAGAGAAGCTGTGAGTGAAAAAGTGAGAGAGAAACTGTGAGTGAGAGAGAGAGAGAGAACGAAAAGCTGTGAGTGAGAGAGAGAGAGAAAGATAATGTGAGTTAGAGAGAGAGAGAAGCTGTGAGTGAGAGAGAGAGAAACAGAAGCTGTGAGTAAGAAAGAGAGAGAAAAGCTGTCAGTGATAGAGAGAGTGAAAGAAAAGCTGTGAGTGTGAGAGAGAGAAAGAGAATGTGAGTTAGAGAGAGAGAGAAGGTGTGAGTGAGAGAGAGAGAAAGATAAGCTGTGAGTGAGAGAGAGTGAGAGAGAAAGAGAAGCTGTCAGTGAGAGAGAGAGAGAAGCTGTGAGTGAGAGAGAGAGAAATAAATAAAGAGAAGCTGTGAGTGAGAGAGAAAGAGAAGCTGTGAGTGAGAGAGAGAGAAAGAGAAGCAGTGAGTGATAGAGAAAGAGAGAAGCTGTGAGTGAGAGAGAGAGAAAGAGAAGCTGTGTGTGAGAGAGAGAGAAAGAGAAGCTGTGAGTGTGAGAGAGAGAAGCTGTGAGTGAGAGAGAGAGTGAGAAAGAGAAGCTGTGAGTGAGAGAGAGAGAAGCTGTGAGAGAGAGAGAGGGAAAGAGATGCTGTGAATGAGAGAGAGAGAAGCTGTGAGTGAGAGAGAGAGAAAGAAAAGCTGTGACTGAGAGAGACAGAGAGAAGGTGTGAGTGAGAGTGAGAGAGAGAAAGAGAAGCTGTGAGTGAGAGAGTGAGAAAGAGAAGCTGTGAGTGAGAGAGAGAAGAGAGAGAAAGAGAAGCTGTGAGTGAGATAGAGAGAAGCTGTGAGTGAGAGAGAGAGAGAAGTTGTGAGTGAGAGAGAGAGAGAATGAGAAGCTGTGAGTGAGAGAGAGAGAGAGAGAAAGAAGCTGTCAGTGAGAGAGAGAGAGAAGCTGTGAGTGAGAGAGAGAGAGAAAGAAAGAGAAGCTGTGAGTGAGAGAGAACGAGAAGCTGTGAGTGAGAGAGAGAGAAAGAGAAGCAGTGAGTGATAGAGAAAGAGAGAAGCTGTGAGTGAGAGAGAGAAAGAGAAGCTGTGAGTGAGAGAGAGAAAGAGAAGCTGTGAGTGTGAGAGAGAGAAGCTGTGAGTGAGAGAGAGAGTGAGAAAGAGAAGCTGTGAGTGAGAGAGAGAGAGAAGCTGTGAGAGAGAGAGAGAGAAAGAGAAGCTGTGAATGAGAGAGAGAGAAGCTGTGAGTGAGAGAGAGAGAAAGAAAAGCTGTGACTGAGAGAGACAGAGAGAAGGTGTGAGTGAGAGTGAGAGAGAGAAAGAGAAGCTGTGAGTGAGAGAGAGAGTGAGAAAGAGAAGCTGTGAGTGAGAGAGAGAAGAGAGAGAAAGAGAAGCTGTGAGTGAGACAGAGAGAAGCTGTGTGTGAGAGAGAGAGAAGCTGTGAGTGAGAGAGAGAGAGAAAGAGAAGCTGTGAGTGAGAGAGAGAAGAGAGAGAAAGAGAAGCTGTGAGTGAGAGAGAGAAGGTGTGAGTGAGAGAGAGAGAGAGAGAGAGAAGATGTGAGTGAGAGAGAGTGAGAGAAAGAGAAGCTGTGAGTGAGAGAGAGAGAAAGACAAGCTGTGAGTGAGTGAGAGAGAGAGAAATAGAAGCTGTGAGTGACTGAGAGAGAGAAGGAGAAGCTGTGAGTGAGAAAGAGAGAGAGAGAAAGAAAAGTTATGAGTGAGAGAGAGAAAAAGAGAAGCTGTGAGTGTGAGAGAGAGAGCAAGAGAAGGTGTGTGTGTGAGAGAGAGAAGCTGTGAGAGAGAGAGAACGAGAAGCTGTGAGTGAGAGAGAGAGAATGAGAAGCTGTGAGTGAGAGAGAGTGTGAAAGAAAGAGAAGCTGTGAGTGAGAGAGAGAGAGAAAGAAAGAGAAGCTGTGAGTGAGATAGAGAAGAAAGAAAAGCTGTGAGTGAGAGAGAGAGAAAAGGAGAAGCTGTGAGTGAGAGAGAGAGAGAAAGAGAAGCTGTGAGTGAGTGAGAGAGAGAAAGAGTTGTGAGTGAGAGCGAGAGAGAGAGAAAGTGAAGTTGTGAGTGCGAGTGAGAGAGAATGAGAAGCTGTGAGTGAGAGAGAGAGAAGCTGTGAGTGAAATATGAGCTGTGAGTGAGAGAGAGAGAAAGAGAAGCTGTGAGAAAGAGAGAGAGAAGCTGTGAGTGAGAGAAAGAGAGAAAAAGAGAAGCTGTGAGAGAGAGAGAGTAGCTGTGAGTGAGAGAAAGAGAGAGAAAGATAAGGTGTGAGTGAGAGAGAGAGAGAAAGGGAAGCTGTGAGTGAGAGAGAGAAGGAAAGAGAAGCTGTGAGTGTGTGAGAGAGAGAAGCTGTGAGTGACAGAGAGAGAGAAAGAGAAGCTGTGAGTGAGAGGGAGAGAGAAAGAGAAGCTGTGAGTGACAGAGAGAAAGAGAAGCTGTGAGTGAGAGAGAGAGAGAGAGAAAGAGAAGCTGTGAGTGAGAGAAAGAGAGAAAGAGAATGTGAGTTAGAGAGAGAGAGAAGCTGTGAGTGAGAGAGAGAGAAAGAGAAGCTGTGAGTAAGAGAGAGAGAGAGAAGCTGTCAGGGATAGAGAGAGAGAGAAAGAAAAGCTGTGAGAGAGAGAGAGAGAGAAAGAGAATGGGAGTTAGAGAGAGAGAGAGAAGGTGTGAGTGAGAGAGAGAGAAAGAGAAGCTGTGAGTGAGAGAGAGAGTGAGAGAGAAAGAGAAGCTGTGAGTGAGAGAGAGAGAAAAATAAGCTGTGAGTGAGAGAGAGAGAGTGAGAGAGAGAAGCTGTGAGTGAGAAAGAGAGAAGTTGTGAGTGAGAGAGAGAAAGAGAAGCTGTGACTGAGAGAGAGAGAGAAAGAAGCTGTGAGTGTGTGAGAGAGAGAAGCTGTGAGAGAGAGAGAGAAAGAAAGAGAAGCTGTGAGTGAGAGAGAGAGAGAAGCTGTGTATGAGAGAGAGAAAGAAAAGTTGTGAGTGAGAGAGAGAGAAAGAAAGAGAAGCTGTGAGAGAAAGAGAGAAGCTGTGAGTGAGTGAGAGAGAAAGAGACGCCATGATAGAGAGAGAGAGAGAAAGAGAAGCTGTGAGTGAGAGAGAGAAGCTGTGAGTGAGAGAGAGAGTGAGAAAGAGAAGCTGTGAGTGAGAGAGAGAGAAGCTGTGAGTGAGAGAGAGAAAGAGAAGCTGTGAACGAAAGAGAGAGAGAGAAGTTGCGTGTCAGAGAGTCAGAGAAAAAGAGAAGCTGCGAGTGAGAGAGAGAGAAAGAAAGAGAAGGTGTGAGTGAGAGTGAGAGAGAGAAAGAGAAGCTGTGAGTGAGAGAAGAGAGAGAAAGAGAAGCTGTGAGTGAGAGAGAGAAGCTGTGAGTGAGAGAGAAACAGAAGCTGTGAGTAAGAAAGAGAGAGAGAAGCTGTCAGTGATAGAGAGAGTGAAAGAAAAGCTGTGAGTGTGAGAGAGAGAAAGAGAATGTGAGTTAGAGAGAGAGAGAAGGTGTGAGTGAGAGAGAGAGAAAGATAAGCTGTGAGTGAGAGAGAGTGAGAGAGAAAGAGAAGCTGTGAGTGAGAGAGAGAGAGAAAAATAAGCTGTGAGTGAGAGAGAGAGAGAGAAAGAGAAGCTGTGAGTGAGAGAGAGAGAAGTTGTGAGTGAGAGAGAGAGAGAATGAGAAGCTGTGAGTGAGAGAGAGAGAGAAAGAAACTGTCAGTGAGAGAGAGAGAGAAGCTGTGAGTGAGAGAGAGAGAAAGAAAGAGAAGCTGTGAGAGAGAGAGAGAGAGAAAGAGAAGCTGTGAATGAGAGAGAGAGAACCTGTGAGTGAGAGAGAGAGAGAGAAAGAAAAGCTGTGACTTTGAGAGACAGAGAGAGAAGTTGCATGTGAGAGAGTCAGAGAAAAAAGAAGCTGTGAGTGAGAGAGAGAAGCTGTGAGTGAGAGAGAGAGAGAGAAACAGTGAGTGAGAGAGAGAGAGAGAAGCTGTGAGTAAGAGAGAGAGAGAAAGAGAATCTGTGAGTGAGAGAGAGAGTGAAAGAGAAGCTGTGAGTGAGAGGGAGAGAGAGACAGAAAGAGAAGCTGTGAGTGAGAGAGAGACAGAGAAGCTGTGAGTGAGAGAGAGAGAGAGAGAGAAAGAGAAGCTGTCAGTGTGTGTGTGTGAGAGCGAAGCTGTGAGTGAGAGAGAGAGAAACTGTGAGTGAGAAAGAGAGAGAGAAGCTGAGAGAGAGAGAGAGAAGGTGTGTGTGAGAGAGAGAGAAGGTGTGAGTGAGAGTGAGAGAAAGAGAAGCTGTGTGAGAGAGGGAGAAAGAGAAGGTGTGAGTGTGAGAGAGAGAAAGTGAAGCTGTGAGTGAGAGAGAAAGAGAGAAATACAAGCTGTGAGTGACTGAGAGAGAGAAAGAAGAAGCTGTGAGTGAGAGAGAGAGAGAAAGAAGCTGTGAGTGTGTGAGAGAGAGAAGCTGTGAGTGAGAGAGAGAAAGAAAGAAAGAGAAGCTGTGAGTGAGAGAGAGAGAGAAGCTGTGTATGAGAGAGAGAAAGAGTTGTGAGTGAGAGAGAGAGAGAAAATGAAGTTGTGAGTGCGAGTGAGAGAGAATGAGAAGCTGTGAGTGTGAGAGAGAGAGAAGCTGTGAGTGCGAGAGAGAGAAATATGAGCTGTGAGTGAGAGAGAGAGAAAGAGAAGCTGTGAGAAAGAGAGAGAAGCTGTGAGTGAGAGAGAGAGAAAAAGAGAAGCTGTGAGTGAGAGAGAGAGAGAGTAGCTGTGAGTGAGAGAGAGAGAAAGAAAGAGAAGGTGTGAGTGAGAGAGAGAGAGAAAGAGAAGCTGTGAGTGAGAGAGAGAGAAAGAAAGAGAAGCTGTGAGTGAGAGAGAGAGAGAGAAAGAAGCTGTGAGTGACAGAGAGAGAAAGAGAAGCTGTGAGGTAGAGGGAGAGAGAAAGAGAAGCTGTGAGTGAGAGAGAGAGAGAAAGAGAAGCTGTGAGTGAGAGAGAGAGAGAAAGAAAGAGAAGCTGTGAGTGAGAAAGTGAGAGAGAAGCTGTGAGTGAGAGAGAGAGAGAACGAAAAGCTGTGAGTGAGAGAGAGAGAGAAAGATAATGTGAGTTAGAGAGAGAGAGAAGCTGTGAGTGAGAGAGAGAGAAACAGAAGCTGTGAGTAAGAAAGAGAGAGAAAAGCTGTCAGTGAGAGAGAGTGAAAGAAAAGCTGTGAGTGTGAGAGAGAGAAAGAGAATGTGAGTTAGAGAGAGAGAGAAGGTGTGAGTCAGAGAGAGAGAAAGATAAGCTGTGAGTGAGAGAGAGTGAGAGAGAAAGAGAAGCTGTCAGTGAGAGAGAGAGAAGCTGTGAGTGAGAGAGAGAGAAAGAAATAAAGAGAAGCTGTGAGTGAGAGAGAAAGAGAAGCTGTGAGTGAGAGAGAGAGAAAGAGAAGCAGTGAGTGATAGAGAAAGAGAGAAGCTGTGAGTGAGAGAGAGAGAAAGAGAAGCTGTGAGTGAGAGAGAGAGAAAGAGAAGCTGTGAGTGTGTGAGAGAGAAGCTGTGAGTGAGAGAGAGAGTGAGAAAGAGAAGCTGTGAGTGAGAGAGAGAGAAGCTGTGAGAGAGAGAGAGGGAAAGAGAAGCTGTGAATGAGAGAGAGAGAAGCTGTGAGTGAGAGAGAGAGAAAGAAAAGCTGTGACTGAGAGAGACAGAGAGAAGGTGTGAGTGAGAGTGAGAGAGAGAAAGAGAAGCTGTGAGTGAGAGAGTGAGATAGAGAAGCTGTGAGTGAGAGAGAGAAGAGAGAGAAAGAGAAGCTGTGAGTGAGATAGAGAGAAGCTGTGAGTGAGAGAGAGAGAAGTTGTGAGTGAGAGAGAGAGAGAATGAGAAGCTGTGAGTGAGAGAGAGAGAGAGAGAAAGAAGCTGTCAGTGAGAGAGAGAGAGAAGCTGTGAGTGAGAGAGAGAGAAAGAAAGAAAGAGAAGCTGTTAGTGAGAGAGAACGAGAAGCTGTGAGTGAGAGAGAGAGAAAGAGAAGCAGTGAGTGATAGAGAAAGAGAGAAGCTGTGAGTGAGAGAGAGAGAAAGAGAAGCTGTGAGTGAGAGAGAGAAAGAGAAGCTGTGAGTGTGAGAGAGAGAAGCTGTGAGTGAGAGAGAGAGTGAGAAAGAGAAGCTGTGAGTGAGAGAGAGAGAGAAGCTGTGAGAGAGAGAGAGAGAAAGAGAAGCTGTGAATGAGAGAGAGAGAAGCTGTGAGTGAGAGAGAGAGAAAGAAAAGCTGTGACTGAGAGAGACAGAGAGAAGGTGTGAGTGAGAGTGAGAGAGAGAAAGAGAAGCTGTGAGTGAGAGAGAGAGTGAGAAAGAGAAGCTGTGAGTGAGAGAGAGAAGAGAGAGAAAGAGAAGCTGTGAGTGAGACAGAGAGAAGCTGTGAGTGAGAGAGAGAGAGAAGCTGTGAGTGAGAGAGAGAGAGAAAGAGAAGCTGTGAGTGAGAGAGAGAAGAGAGAGAAAGAGAAGCTGTGAGTGAGAGAGAGAAGCTGTGAGTGAGAGAGAGAAGGTGTGAGTGAGAGAGAGAGAGAGAGAGAAGCTGTGAGTGAGAGAGAGAGAAAGAGAAGCTGTGAGTGAGTGAGAGAGAGAGAAATAGAAGGTGTGAGTGACTGAGAGAGAGAAGGAGAAGCTGTGAGTGAGAAAGAGAGAGAGAGAAAGAAAAGTTATGAGTGAGAGAGAGAAAAAGAGAAGCTGTGAGTGTGAGAGAGAGAGCAAGAGAAGGTGTGTGTATGAGAGAGAGTAGCTGTGAGAGAGAGAGAATGAGAAGCTGTGAGTGAGAGAGAGAGAATGAGAAGCTGTGAGTGAGAGAGAGTGTGAAAGAAAGAGAAGCTGTGAGTGAGAGAGAGAGAAAGAAAGAGAAGCTGTGAGTGAGAGAGAGAAGAAAGAAAAGCTGTGAGTGAGAGAGAGAGAAAAAGAGAAGCTGTGAGTGAGAGAGAGAGAGAAAGAGAAGCTGTGAGTGAGTGAGAGAGAGAAAGAGTTGTGAGTGAGAGCGAGAGAGAGAGAAAGTGAAGTTGTGAGTGCGAGTGAGAGAGAATGAGAAGCTGTGAGTGAGAGAGAGAGAAGCTGTGAGTGAAATATGAGCTGTGAGTGAGAGAGAGAGAAAGAGAAGCTGTGAGAAAGAGAGAGAGAAGCTGTGAGTGAGAGAAAGAGAGAAAAAGAGAAGCTGTGAGAGAGAGAGAGTAGCTGTGAGTGAGAGAAAGAGAGAGAAAGATAAGGTGTGAGTGAGAGAGAGAGAGAAAGGGAAGCTGTGAGTGAGAGAGAGAAGGAAAGAGAAGCTGTGAGTGTGTGAGAGAGAGAAGCTGTGAGTGACAGAGAGAGAGAAAGAGAAGCTGTGAGTGAGAGGGAGAGAGAAAGAGAAGCTGTGAGTGACAGAGAGAAAGAGAAGCTGTGAGTGAGAGAGAGAGAGAGAAAGAGAAGCTGTGAGTGAGAGAAAGAGAGAAAGAAAGAGAAGCTGTGAGTGAGAAAGTGAGAGAGTAGCTGTGAGTGAGAGAGAGAGAACGAAAAGCTGTGAGTGAGAGAGAGAGAGAAAGAGAATGTGAGTTAGAGAGAGAGAGAAGCTGTGAGTGAGAGAGAGAGAAAGAGAAGCTGTAAGAGAGAGAGAGAGAAGCTGTCAGGGATAGAGAGAGAGAGAAAGAAAAGCTGTGAGAGAGAGAGAGAGAGAAAGAGAATGGGAGTTAGAGAGAGAGAGAGAAGGTGTGAGTGAGAGAGAGAGAAAGAGAAGCTGTGAGTGAGAGAGAGAGTGAGAGAGAAAGAGAAGCTGTGAGTGAGAGAGAGAGAAAAATAAGCTGTGAGTGAGAGAGAGAGAGTGAGAGAGAGAAGCTGTGAGTGAGAAAGAGAGAAGTTGTGAGTGAGAGAGAGAAAGAGAAGCTGTGACTGAGAGAGAGAGAGAAAGAAGCTGTGAGTGTGTGAGAGAGAGAAGCTGTGAGAGAGAGAGAGAAAGAAAGAGAAGCTGTGAGTGAGAGAGAGAGAGAAGCTGTGTATGAGAGAGAGAAAGAAAAGCTGTGAGTGAGAGAGAGAGAAAGAAAGAAAGAAAGAGAAGCTGTGAGAGAAAGAGAGAAGCTGTGAGTGAGTGAGAGAGAAAGAGACGCCATGATAGAGAGAGAGAGAGAAAGAGAAGCTGTGAGTGAGAGAGAGAAGCTGTGAGTGAGAGAGAGAGTGAGAAAGAGAAGCTGTGAGTGAGAGAGAGAGAAGCTGTGAGTGAGAGAGAGAAAGAGAAGCTGTGAACGAAAGAGAGAGAGAGAAGTTGCGTGTCAGAGAGTCAGAGAAAAATAGAAGCTGCTAGTGAGAGAGAGAGAAAGAAAGAGAAGGTGTGAGTGAGAGTGAGAGAGAGAAAGAGAAGCTGTGAGTGAGAGAAGAGAGAGAAAGAGAAGCTGTGAGTGTGAGAGAGAAGCTGTGAGTGAGAGAGAAACAGAAGCTGTGAGTAAGAACGAGAGACAGAAGCTGTCAGTGATAGAGAGAGTGAAAGAAAAGCTGTGAGTGTGAGAGAGAGAAAGAGAATGTGAGTTAGAGAGAGAGAGAAGGTGTGAGTGAGAGAGAGAGAAAGATAAGCTGTGAGTGAGAGAGAGTGAGAGAGAAAGAGAAGCTGTGAGTGAGAGAGAGAGAAAAATAAGCTGTGAGTGAGAGAGAGAGAGAGAGAGAGAAAGAGAAGCTGTGAGTGAGAGAGAGAGAAGTTGTGAGTGAGAGAGAGAGAGAATGAGAAGCTGTGAGTGAGAGAGAGAGAGAAAGAAACTGTCAGTGAGAGAGAGAGAGAAGCTGTGAGTGAGAGAGAGAGAAAGAAAGAGAAGCTGTGTGAGAGAGAAGCTGTGTATGAGAGAGAGAAAGAGAAGCTGTGAGTGAGAGAGAGAGAAAGAGAAGCTGTGAGTGAGAGAGAGAGAAAGAGAAGCTGTGAGTGAGAGAGAGAGAAAGAGAAGCAGTGAGTGATAAAAGAGAGAAGCTGTGAGTGAGAGAGAGAGAAAGAGAAGCTGTGAGTGAGAGAGACAGAAAGAAAGAAAGAGAAGCTGTGAGTGTGAGAGAGAGAAGCTGTGAGTGAGAGAGAGAGTGAGAAAGAGAAGCTGTGAGTGAGAGAGAGAGAAGCTGTGAGAGAGAGAAAGAGAAGCTGTGAATGAGAGAGAGAGAAGCTGTGAGTGAGAGAGAGAGAGAAAGAAAAGCTGTGACTGAGAGAGACAGAGAGAAGGTGTTAGTGAGAGTGAGAGAGAGAAAGAGAAGCTGTGAGTGAGAGAGAGAGTGAGAAAGAGAAGCTGTGAGTGTGAGAGAGAAGAGAGTGAAAGAGAAGCTGTGAGTGAGATAGAGAGAAGCTGTGAGTGAGAGAGAGAGAGAAGCTGTGACAGAGAGAGAAAGAGAAGCTGTGAGTGAGAGAGAGAAGAGAGAGAAAGAGAAGCTGTGAGTGAGAGAGAGAAGCTGTGAGTGAGAGAGAGAGAAGGTGTGAGTGAGAGAGAGAGAGAGAAAGAGAAGCTGTGAGTGTGAGAGAGAGAGAAAGAGAAGCTGTGAGTGAGTGAGAGAGAGAGAAATAGAAGCTGTGAGTGACTGAGAGAGAGAAGGAGAAGCTGTGAGTGAGAAAGAGAGAGAGAGAAAGAAAAGCTATGAGTGAGAGAGAGAAAAAGAGAAGCTGTGAGTGTGAGAGAGAGAGAGCAAGAGAAGGTGTGTGTGTGTGAGAGAGAAGCTGTGAGAGAGAGAGAACGAGAAGCTGTGAGTGAGAGAGAGAGAATGAGAAGCTGTGAGTGAGAGAGTGTGTGAAAGAAAGAGAAGCTGTGTGTGAGAGAGAGAGAGAAAGAAAGAGAAGCTGTGAGTGAGAGAGAGAAGAAAGAAAAGCTGTGAGTGAGAGAGAGAGAAAAAGAGAAGCTGTGAGTGAGTGAGAGAGAGAAAGAGAAGCTGTGAGTGAGTGAGAGAGAGAAAGAGTTGTGAGTGAGAGCGAGAGAGAGAGAAAGTGAAGTTGTGAGTGTGAGTGAGAGAGAATGAGAAGCTGTGAGAGAGAGAGAGAGAAGCTGTGAGTGAGAGAGAGAAATATGAGCTGTGAGTGAGAGAGAGAGAAAGATAAGCTGTGAGAAAGAGAGAGAAGCTGTGAGTGAGAGAAAGTGAGAAAAAGAGAAGCTGTGAGAGAGAGAGAGAGTAGCTGTGAGTGAGAGAGAGAGAGAAAGATAAGGTGTGAGTGAGAGAGAGAGAGAAAGAGAAGCTGTGAGTGAGAGAGAGAGAAGGAAACAGAAGTTGTGAGTGTGTGTGAGAGAGAAGCTGTGAGTGACAGTGAGAGAGAAAGAGAAGCTGTGAGTGAGAGGGAGAGAGAAAGAGAAGCTGTGAGTGACAGAGAGAAAGAGAAGCTGTGAGTGAGAGGGAGAGAGAAAGAGAAGCTGTGAGTGACAGAGAGAAAGAGAAGCTGTGAGTGAGAGAGAGAGAGAGAGAAAGAGAAGCTGTGAGTGAGAGAAAGAGAGAAAGAAAGAGAAGCTGTAAGTGAGAAAGTGAAAGAGTAGCTGTGAGTGAGAGAGAGAGTACGAAAAGCTGTGAGTGAGAGAGAGAGAGAGAAAGAGAATGTGAGTTAGAGAGAGAGAGAAGCTGTGAGTGAGAGAGAGAGAAAGAAAGAAAGAAAGAGAGAAGCGAGTGAGAGAGAGAGAAGCTGTGAGTAAGAGAGAGAGAGAGAAGCTGTCAGGGATAGAGAGAGAGAGAAAGAAAAGCTGTGTGTGTGTGAGAGAGAAAGAGAATGGGAGTTAGAGAGAGAGAGAGAGAGAAGGTGTGAGTGAGAGAGAGAGAAAGAGAAGCTGTGAGTGAGAGAGAGAGTGAGAGAGAAAGAGAAGCTGTGAGTGAGAGAGAGAGAAATATAAGCTGTGAGTGAGAGAGAGAGTGAGAAAGAGAAGCTGTGAGTGAGAAAGAGAGAAGTTGTGAGTGAGAGAGAGAAAGAGAAGCTGTGACTGAGAGAGAGAGAGAAAGAAGCTGTGAGTGTGAGAGAGAAAGAAGCTGTGAGAGAGAGAGAAAGAAAGAGAAGCTGTGAGTGAGAGAGAGAGAATCTGTGTATGAGAGAGAGAAAGAGAAGCTGTGCGTGAGAGAGAGAGAAAGAAAGAGAAGCTGTGAGAGAAAGAGAGAAGCTGTGAGTGAGTGAGAGAGAAAGAGATGCCGTGAGAGAGAGAGAGAAAGAGAAGCTGTGAGTGAGAGAGAGAGAAGCTGTGAGTGAGAGAGAGAGTGAGAAAGAGAAGCTGTGAGTGAGAGAGAGAGAGAAGCTGTGAGTGAGAGAGAGAAAGAGAAGCTGTGAATGAAAGAGAGAGAGAGAAGTTGCGTGTCAGAGAGTCAGAGAAAAAGAGAAGCTGCCAGTGAGAGAGAGAGAAAGAAAGAGAAGGTGTGAGTGAGAGTGAGAGAGAGAAAGAGAAGCTGTGAGTGAGAGAGAGAAGAGAGAGAAAGAGAAGCTGTGAGTGAGAGAGAGAAGCTGTGAGTGAGAGTGTGAGAGAAGCTGTGAGTGAGAGAGAGAGAGAGAAAGAGAAGCTGTGTGAGAGAGAGAGAAGATAGAGAAAGAGAAGCTGTGAGTGAGTGAGAGAGAGAGAAGCTGTGAGTGAGAGAGAGAAGCTGTGAGTGAGAGAGAGAGAAAAAGAGAAGCTGTGAGTGAGTGAGAGAGAGAAATAGAAGCTGTGAGTGACAGAGAGAGAGAAGGAGAAGCTGTGAGTGAGAAAGAGAGAGAGAAAGAAAAGCTATGAGTGAGAGAGAGAAAAAGAGAAGCTGTGAGTGAGAGAGAGAGAGAGAAAGAGAAGGTGTGTGTGTGTGAGAGAGAGAAGCTGTGAGAGAGAGAGAACGAGAAGCTGTGAGTGAGAGAGAGAGAAGCTGTGAGTGAGAGAGAGTGTGAAAGAAAGAGAAGCTGTGAGTGAGAGAGAGAGAAAGAAAGAGAAGCTGTGAGTGAGAGAGAGAAGAAAGAAAAGCTGTGAGTGAGAGAGAGAGAAAAAGAGAAGCTGTGAGTGAGAGAGAGAGAAAGAGAAGTTGTGAGTGAGTGAGAGAGAGAAAGAGTTGTGAGTGAGAGCGAGAGGGAGAGAAAGTGAAGTTGTGAGTGTGAGTGAGAGAGAATGAGAAGCTGTGAGTGAGAGAGAGAGAGAAGCTGTGAGTGAGGGAGAGAAATATGAGTTGTGAGTGAGAGAGAGAGAAAGAGAAGCTGTGAGAAAGAGAGAGAGAAGCTGTGAGTGAGAGAGAGAGAGAAAAAGAGAAGCTGTGAGTGAGAGAGAGAGAGAAAGAGAAGGTGTGAGTGAGAGAGAGAGAGAAAGAGAAGCTGTGAGTGAGAGAGAGAGAAAGAAAGAGAAGCTGTGAGTGAGAGAGAGAGAGAGAATCTGTGAGTGAGAGAGAGAGAGAAAGAGAAGCTGTGAGTGAGAGGGAGAGAGAAAGAGAAGCTGTGAGTGAGAGAGAGAGAGAGAGAGAAAGAGAAGCTGTGTGAGAGAGAAAGAAAGAGAAGCTGTGAGTGAGAAAGTGAGAGAGAAGCTGTGAGTGTGAGAAAGAGAGAGAAAGAAAGGCTGTGAGTGAGAGAGAGAGAGAGAAAGAGAATGTGAGTTAGAGAGAGAGAAGGTGTGAGTGAGTGAGAGAGAAAGAGAAGCTGTGAGTGAGAGAGAGAGAAATATAAGCTGTGAGTGAGAGAGAGAGTGAGAAAGAGAAGCTGTGAGTGAGAAAGAGAGAAGTTGTGAGTGAGAGAGAGAAAGAGAAGCTGTGACTGAGAGAGAGAGAAAGAAGCTGTGAGTGTGAGAGAGAAAGAAGCTGTGAGAGAGAGAGAGAAAGAAAGAGAAGCTGTGAGTGAGAGAGAGAGAATCTGTGTATGAGAGAGAGAAAGAGAAGCTGTGCGTGAGAGAGAGAGAAAGAAAGAGAAGCTGTGAGAGAAAGAGAGAAGCTGTGAGTGAGTGAGAGAGAAAGAGACACCGTGAGAGAGAGAGAGAAAGAGAAGCTGTGAGTGAGAGAGAGAGAAGCTGTGAGTGAGAGAGAGAGTGAGAAAGAGAAGCTGTGAGTGAGAGAGAGAGAGAAGCTGTGAGTGAGAGAGAGAAAGAGAAGCTGTGAATGAAAGAGAGAGAGAGAAGTTGCGTGTCAGAGAGTCAGAGAAAAAGAGAAGCTGCGAGTGAGAGAGAGAGAAAGAAAGAGAAGGTGTGAGTGAGAGTGAGAGAGAGAAAGAGAAGCTGTGAGTGAGAGAGAGAAGAGAGAGAAAGAGAAGCTGTGAGTGAGAGAGAGAAGCTGTGAGTGAGAGTGTGAGAGAAGCTGTGAGTGAGAGAGAGAGAGAGAAAGAGAAGCTGTGAGAGAGAGAGAGAAGATAGAGAAAGAGAAGCTGTGAGTGAGTGAGAGAGAGAGAAGCTGTGAGTGAGAGAGAGAGAAAAAGAGAAGCTGTGAGTGAGTGAGAGAGAGAAATAGAAGCTGTGAGTGACTGAGAGAGAGAAGGAGAAGCTGTGAGTGAGAAAGAGAGAGAGAAAGAAAAGCTATGAGTGAGAGAGAGAAAAAGAGAAGCTGTGAGTGAGAGAGAGAGAGAAAGAGAAGGTGTGTGTGTGTGAGAGAGAGAAGCTGTGAGAGAGAGAGAACGAGAAGCTGTGAGTGAGTGAGAGAGAAGCTGTGAGTGAGAGAGAGTGTGAAAGAAAGAGAAGCTGTGAGTGAGAGAGAGAGAAAGAAAGAGAAGCTGTGAGTGAGAGAGAGAAGAAAGAAAAGCTGTGAGTGAGAGAGAGAGAAAAGAGAAGCTGTGAGTGAGAGAGAGAGAAAGAGAAGTTGTGAGTGAGTGAGAGAGAGAAAGAGTTGTGAGTGAGAGCAAGAGGGAGAGAAAGTGAAGTTGTGAGTGTGAGTGAGAGAGAATGAGAAGCTGTGAGTGAGAGAGAGAGAGAAGCTGTGAGTGAGAGAGAGAAATATGAGTTGTGAGTGAGAGAGAGAGAAAGAGAAGCTGTGAGAAAGAGAGAGAGAAGCTGTGAGTGAGAGAGAGAGAGAAAAAGAGAAGCTGTGAGTGAGAGAGAGAGAGAAAGAGAAGGTGTGAGTGAGAGAGAGAGAGAAAGAGAAGCTGTGAGTGAGAGAGAGAGAAAGAAAGAGAAGCTGTGAGTGAGAGAGAGAGAGAGAATCTGTGAGTGAGAGAGAGAGAGAAAGAGAAGCTGTGAGTGAGAGGGAGAGAGAAAGAGAAGCTGTGAGTGACAGAGAGAGAGAAGCTGTGAGTGAGAGAGAGAGAGAGAAAGAGAAGCTGTGTGAGAGAGAAAGAAAGAGAAGCTGTGAGTGAGAAAGTGAGAGAGAAGCTGTGAGTGTGAGAAAGAGAGAGAAAGAAAGGCTGTGAGTGAGAGAGAGAGAGAGAAAGAGAATGTGAGTTAGAGAGAGAGAAGGTGTGAGTGAGAGAGAGAGAAAGATAAGCTGTGAGTGAGAGAGAGAGTGAGAGAGAAAGAGAAGCTGTGAGTGAGAGAGAGAGAGAAAAATAAGCTGAGTGAGAGAGAGAGAGTGAGAAAGAGAAGCTGTGAGTGAGAAAGAGAGAAGTTGTGAGTGAGAGAGAGAGAGAGAGAAGCTGTGAGTGAGAGAGAGAGTGAAAGAAGCTATGAGTGAGAGAGAGAGAAGCTGTTAGTGAGAGAGAAAGAAAGAAAGAGAAGCTGTGAGTGAGAGAGAGAGAGACGCTGTGTATGAGAGAGAGAAAGAGTTGTGAGTGAGAGTGAGAGAGAGAGAAAATGAAGTTGTGAGTGCGAGTGAGAGAGAATTAGAAGCTGTGAGTGAGAGAGAGAGAGAAGCTGTGAGTGAGATAGAGAGAAATATGAGCTGTGAGTGAGAGAGAGAAAGAGAAGCTGTGAGTGAGAGAGAGAGAGAGTAGCTGTGAGTGAGTGAGAGAGAGAAAGAGAAGGTGTGAGTGAGAGAGAGAGAGAAAGAGAAGCTGAGAGTGAGAGAGTGAGAACGAAAGAGAAGCTGTGAGTGAGAGAGAGAGAGAGAAAGAAGCTGTGAGTGACAGAGAGAGAGAAAGAGAAGCTGTGAGGGAGAGGGAGAGAGAAAGAGAAGTTGTGAGTGACAGAGAGAGAGAGAAGCTGTGAGTGAGAGAGAGAGAGAAAGAGAAGCTGTGAGTGAGACAGAGAGAGAAAGAAGCTGTGAGTGTGAGAGAGAGAGAAGCTGTGAGTGAGAGAGAGAGAAAGAAAGAGAAGCTGTGAGTGAGAGAGAGAGAGAGAAGCTGTGTATGAGAGAGAGAAAGAGAAGCTGTGAGTGAGAGAGAAAGAGAACCTGTGAGTGATAGAGAAAGAGAGAAGCTGTGAGTGAGAGAGAGAGAAAGAGAAGCTGTGAGTGAGAGAGAGAGAAAGAGAAGCTGTGAGTGAGAGAGAGAGAAGCTGTGAGTGAGAGAGAGAGTGAGAAAGAGAAGCTGTGAGTGAGATAGAGAGAGAAGCTGTGAGTGAGAGAGAGAGTGAGAGAGAAGCTGTGAATGAAAGAGAGAGAGAGAAGTTGCGTGTCAGAGAGTCAGAGAAAAAGAGAAGCTGCGAGTGAGAGAGAGAGAAAGAAAGAGAAGGTGTGAGTGAGAGTGAGAGAGAGAAAGAGAAGCTGTGAGTGAGAGAGAGAAGAGAGAGAAAGAGAAGGTGTGAGTGAGAGAGAGAAGCTGTGAGTGAGAGTGAGAGAGAAGCTGTGAGTGAGAGAGAGAGAGAGAGAAGCTGTGAGTGAGAGAGAGAAGATAGAGAAAGAGAAGCTGTGAGTGAGAGAGAGAGAGAAGCTGTGAGTGAGAGAGAGAAGCTGTGAGTGAGAGAGAGAGAGAAATAGAAGCTGTGAGTGACTGAGAGAGAGAAGGAGAAGCTGTGAGTGAGAAAGAGAGAGAGAGAAAGAAAAGCTATGAGTGAGAGAGAGAAAAAGAGAAGCTGTGAGTGAGAGAGAGAGAGAGAGAGAAGGTGTGTGTGTGAGAGAGAGAAGCTGTTAGTGAGAGAGAGTGTGAAAGAAAGAGAAGCTGTGAGTGAGAGAGAGAGAGAAAGAAAGAGAAGCTGTGAGTGAGAGAGAGAAGAAAGAAAAGCTGTGAGTGAGAGAGAGAGAAAAAGAGAAGCTGTGAGTGAGTGAGAGATAGAGAAAGAGAAGCTGTGAGTGAGTGAGAGAGAGAACGAGTTGTGAGTGAGAGCGAGAGGGAGAGAAAGTGAAGTTGTGAGTGCGAGTGAGAGAGAATGAGAAGCTGTGAGTGAGAGAGAGAGAGAAGCTGTGAGTGAGAGAAAGAAATTTGAGCTGTGACTGAGAGAGAGAGAAAGAGAAGCTGTGAGAAAGAGAGAGAGAAGCTGTGAGTAAGAGAGAGAGAAAAAGAGAAGCTGTGAGTGAGAGAGAGAGAGAGAAAGAAAAGCTGTGACTGAGAGAGACAGAGAGAAAAGTTGCGTGTGAGAGAGTCAGAGAAAAAGAGAAGCTGCGAGTGAGAGAGAGAGAGAGAGAATCTGTGAGTGACAGAGAGAGAAAGAGAAGCTGTGAGTGAGAGGGAGAGAGAAAGAGAAGCTGTGAGTGACAGAGAGAGAAGCTGTGAGTGAGAGAGAGAGAGAGAGAAAGAGAAGCTGTGAGTGAGAGAGAGAGAGAAAGAAAGAGAAGCTGTGAGTGAGAAAGTGAGAGAGAAGCTGTGAGTGAGAGAGAGAGAAAGAAAAGTGTGAGTGAGAGAGAAGAGAGAGAAAGAGAAGCTGTGAGTGAGAGAGAGAGAAGCTGTGAGTGAGAGAGAGAAGCTGTGAGTGAGAGAGAGAGAGAAAGAGAAGCTGTGAGTGAGTGAGAGAGAAATAGAAGCTGTGAGTGACTGAGAGAGAGAAGGAGAAGCTGTGAGTGAAAAAGAGAGAGAGAGAGAAAGAAAAGCTATGAGTGAGAGAGAGAGAAAGAGAAGCTGTGAGTGAGAGAGAGAGAAAGAGATGGTGTGTGCGAGAGAGAGAGAAGCTGTGTGAGAGAGAGAACGAGAAGCTGTGAGTGAGAGAGAGAGAATGAGAAGCTGTGAGTGAGAGAGAGAGTGAAAGAAAGAGAAGCTGTGAGTGAGAGAGAGAGAAAGAGAAGCTGTGAGTGAGAGAGAGAAGAAAGAAAAGCTGTGAGTGAGAGAGAGAGAAATAGAGAAGCTGTGAGTGAGTGAGAGAGAGAGAAAGAGAAGCTGTCAGTGAGTGAGAGAGAGGAAGAGAAGCTCTGAGTGTGAGTGAGAGAGAATGAGATGCTGTGAGTGAGAGAGAGAGAAGCTGTGAGTGAGAGAGAGAGAAATATGAGCTGTGAGTGAGAGAGAGAGAAAGAGAAGCTGTGAGAAAGAGAGAGAGAAGCTGTGAGTGAGAGAGAGAAAAAGAGAAGCTGTGAGAGAGAGAGAGTAGATGTGAGTGAGAGAGAGAGAGAAGCTGTGAGTGAGAGAGAGAGAAATAGAAGCTGTGAGTGAGAGAGAGAGAGAGAAAGAAAAGCTGTGCGTGAGAGAGAGAGAGAAAGAGAAGCTGTGAGTTGGAGAGAGAGAGAAGCTGTGAGTGAGAGAGAGAGAAAGAGAAGCTGTTAGTGAGGGAGAGAGTGAGAGAGAAAGAGAAGCTGTGAGTGAGAGAGAGAGAGAGAAAGATAAGCTGTGAGTGAGTGAGAGAGAGAAAGAAGCTGTGAGTGTGAGAGAAAGAAGCTGTGAGTGAGAGAGAGAGAGAAGCTGTGAGAGAGAGAGAAAGAAAGAGAAGCTGTGAGTGAGAGAGAGAGAGAAAGAAAGAGAAGGTGTGAGTGAGAGAGAGAGAGAGAAGCTGTGAGTGAGAGAGAGAGAGAGAAAGAGAAGGCGTGAGTGAGAGAGAGAAGAGAGAGAAAGAGAGGCTGTGAGTGAGAGAGAGAAAGATTAGTTGTGAGTGAGAGAGAGAAGCTGTGAGTGAGAGAGAGAGAGAGAGAAAGAGAAGCTGTGAGTGAGAGAGAGAGAAATAGTAGCTGTGAGTGACAGAGAGAGAGGAGAAGCTGTGAGTGTGAGAAAGAGAGAGAAAGAAAAGCTATGAGTGAGAGAGAGAAGAAAGAAAAGCTGTGAGTGAGAGAGAGAGAAAAAGAGAAGCTGTGAGTGAGTGAGAGTGAAGCTGTGAGTGAGAGAGAGAGAGAGAAAGAGAAGCTGTGAGTGAGAGAGAGAGAAAGAGAAGCTGTGAGTGACTGAGAGAGAGAAGGAGAAGCTGTGAGTCAGAAAGAGAGAGAGAGAACGAAAAGCTATGAGTGAGAGAGAGAAAAAGAGAAGCTGTGAGTGTGAGAGAGAGAGAGCAAGAGAAGGTGTGTGTGAGAGAGAGAGAAGCTGTGAGAGACAGAGAACGAGAAGCTGTGAGTGAGAGAGAGAGAGAATGAGAAGCTGAGAGTGAGAGAGAGTGTGAAAGAAAGAGAAGCTGTGAGTGAGAGAGAGAGAAAGAAAGAGAAGCTGTGAGTGAGAGCGAGAAGAAAGAAAAGCTGTGAGTGAGAGAGAGAGAAAAAGAGTTGTGAGTGAGAGCGAGAGAGAGAGAAAGTGAAGTTGTGAGTGCGAGTGAGAGAGAATGAGAAGCTGTGAGTGAGAGAGAGAAAGAGAAGCTGTGAGAGAGAGAGAGTAGCTGTGAGTGAGAGAGAGAGAGAGAAAGAGAGAAGTTGTGAGTGAGAGAGAGAGAGAAAGAGAAGCTGTGAGTGAGAGAGAGAAAGAAGCTGTGAGTGAGAGAGAGAAGCTGTGAGTGAGAGAGAGAGAAGCTGTGTATGAGAGAGAGAAAGAGAAGCTGTGAGTGAGAGAGAGAGAGAAAGAGAAGCTGTGAGTGAGAGAGAGAGAGAAAGAGAAGCTGTGAGTGATAGAAAGAGAGAAGCTGTGAGTGAGAGAGAGAGAAAGAGAAGCTGTGAGGGAGAGAGAGAGGGAGAGAAGCTGTGAGTGAGAGAGAGAGAAGCTGTGAGTGAGAGAGAGAGTGAGAAATAGAAGCTGTGAGTGAGAGAGAGAGAGAAGTTGTGAGAGAGAGAGAGAAAGAGAAGCTGTGAATGAGAGAGAGAGAGAAGCTGTGAGTGAGAGAGAGAGAGAGAAAGAAAAGGTGTGACTGAGAGAGACAGAGAGAGAAGTTGCGTGTGAGAGAGTCAGAGAAAAAGAGAAGCTGCGAGTGGGAGAGAGAGAAAGAAAGAGAAGGTGTGAGTGTGAGTGAGAGAGAGAAAGAGAAGCTGTGAGTGGGAGAGAGAGTGAGAAAGAGAAGCTGTGAGAGAGAGAGAAGAGAGAAAAAGAGAAGCTGTGAGTGAGAGAGAGAGATAAGCTGTGAGTGAGAGTGAGAGAGAAATAGAAGCTGTGAGTGAGAGAGAGAGAGAGAAAGAAAAGATGTGAGTGAGAGAGAGAGAAAGAGAAGCTGTGAGTTAGAGAGAGAGAGAAGCTGTGAGTGAGAGAGAGAGAAAGAGAAGCTGTGAGTGAGAGAGAGAGTGAGAGAGAAAGAGAAGCTGTGAGTGAGAGAGAGAGAAATATAAGCTGTGAGTGAGAGAGAGAGAGAAAGAGAAGCTGTGAGTGAGAGAGAAAGAAGCTGTGAGTGAGAGAGAGAGAGAAGCAGTGAGAGAGAGAGAAAGAAAGAGAAGCTGTGAGTGAGAGAGAGAGAGAAAGAAAGAGAAGCTGTGAGTGAGTGAGAGAGAGAAATAGATGCTGTGAGTGACTGAGAGAGAGGAGAAGCTGTGAGTGAGAGAGAGAGAAAGAAAAGCTATGAGTGAGAGAGAGAAAAAGAGAAGCTGTGAGTGAGAGAGAGAGAGAAAGAGAAGCTGTGAGTTAGAGAGAGAGAGAAGCTGTGAGTGAGAGTGAGAGAAGGTGTGAGTGAGAGAGAGAGAAAGAAAGAGAATCTGTGAGTGAGAGAGAGAGAAAGAGAAGGAGTGAGTGAGAGAGATAGAGAGAGAGAAGCTGTGAGTGAGAGAGAGAGAGAGAAAGAGAAGGCGTGAGTGAGAGAGAGAAGAGAGAAAGAGAGGCTGTGAGTGAGAGAGAGAAAAAGAAGCTGTGAGTGAGAGAGAGAGAGAGAAAGAGAAGCTTTGAGTTAGTGAGAGAGAAATAGAAGCTGTGAGTGACTGAGAGAGAGAAGGAGAAGCTGTGAGTTAGTTAGAGAGAGAGAGAGAGAGAGAGAGAAAAGCTATGAGTGAAAGAGAGAAAAAGAGAAGTTGTGAGTGAGAGAGATAGAGAGAAAGAGAAGGTGTGTGTGTGAGAGAGAGAAGCTGTGAGAGAGAGAGTTAGAGAGAGAAAGAAAAGCTGTGAGTGAGAGAGAAACTAGAAGCTGTGAGTAAGAGATAGAGAGAAAGAAAGAGAAGCTGTGAGTGAGAGAGAGAGAAAGAAAGAGAAGCTGTGAGTGAGAGAGAGAGAGAAAGAGAAGCTGTGTGAGAGAGAGAGAAAGAGAAGCTGTGAGTGAGAGAGAGAGAGAGAAAGAGAAGCTGTGAGTGAGAGAGAAAGAAGCTGTGAGTGAGAGAGAGAGAGAAGCTGAGAGTGAGAGAGAGAAAGGAAGAGAAGCTGTGAGTGAGAGAGAGAAAGAAAGAGAAGGTGGGAGTGAGAGAGTGAGAGAGAAGCTGTGAGTGAGAGAGAGAGAGAGAGAAACAGAAGGTGTGAGTGAGGGAGAGAAGAGAGAGAAAGAGAGGTTGTGAGTGAGAGAGAGAGAGAAAGAAAGTGAAGCTGTGAGTGAGAGAGAGAGAAGCTGTGTATGAGAGAGAGAAAGAGAAGCTGTGAGTGAGAGAGAGAGAGAAAGAGAAGCTGTGAGTGAGAGAGAGAGAGAAAGAGAAGCTGTAAGTGATAGAAAGAGAGAAGCTGTGAGTGAGAGAGAGAGAAAGAGAAGCTGTGAGTGAGAGAGAGAGGAAGAGAAGCTGTGAGTGAGAGAGAGAGAAGCTGTGAGTGAGAGAGAGAGTGAGAAATAGAAGCTGTGAGTGAGAGAGAGAGAGAAGCTGTGAGAGAGAGAGAGAAAGAGAAGCTGTGAATGAGAGAGAGAGAAAAAGAGAAGCTGTGAGTGAGTGAGAGTGAAGCTGTGAGTGAGAGAGAGAGAGAGAAAGAGAAGCTGTGAGTGAGAGAGAGAGAAAGAGAAGCTGTGAGTGACTGAGAGAGAGAAGGAGAAGCTGTGAGTCAGAAAGAGAGAGAGAGAACGAAAAGCTATGAGTGAGAGAGAGAAAAAGAGAAGCTGTGAGTGTGAGAGAGAGAGAGCAAGAGAAGGTGTGTGTGAGAGAGAGAGAAGCTGTGAGAGACAGAGAACGAGAAGCTGTGAGTGAGAGAGAGAGAGAATGAGAAGCTGAGAGTGAGAGAGAGTGTGAAAGAAAGAGAAGCTGTGAGTGAGAGAGAGAGAAAGAAAGAGAAGCTGTGAGTGAGAGCGAGAAGAAAGAAAAGCTGTGAGTGAGAGAGAGAGAAAAAGAGAAGCTGTGAGTGAGTGAGAGAGAGAAAGAGAAGCTGTGAGTGAGTGAGAGAGAGAAAGAGTTGTGAGTGAGAGCGAGAGAGAGAGAAAGTGAAGTTGTGAGTGCGAGTGAGAGAGAATGAGAAGCTGTGAGTGAGAGAGAGAAAGAGAAGCTGTGAGAGAGAGAGAGTAGCTGTGAGTGAGAGAGAGAGAGAGAAAGAGAGAAGTTGTGAGTGAGAGAGAGAGAGAAAGAGAAGCTGTGAGTGAGAGAGAGAAAGAAGCTGTGAGTGAGAGAGAGAAGCTGTGAGTGAGAGAGAGAGAAGCTGTGTATGAGAGAGAGAAAGAGAAGCTGTGAGTGAGAGAGAGAGAGAAAGAGAAGCTGTGAGTGAGAGAGAGAGAGAAAGAGAAGCTGTGAGTGATAGAAAGAGAGAAGCTGTGAGTGAGAGAGAGAGAAAGAGAAGCTGTGAGGGAGAGAGAGAGGGAGAGAAGCTGTGAGTGAGAGAGAGAGAAGCTGTGAGTGAGAGAGAGAGTGAGAAATAGAAGCTGTGAGTGAGAGAGAGAGAGAAGTTGTGAGAGAGAGAGAGAAAGAGAAGCTGTGAATGAGAGAGAGAGAGAAGCTGTGAGTGAGAGAGAGAGAGAGAAAGAAAAGGTGTGACTGAGAGAGACAGAGAGAGAAGTTGCGTGTGAGAGAGTCAGAGAAAAAGAGAAGCTGCGAGTGGGAGAGAGAGAAAGAAAGAGAAGGTGTGAGTGTGAGTGAGAGAGAGAAAGAGAAGCTGTGAGTGGGAGAGAGAGTGAGAAAGAGAAGCTGTGAGAGAGAGAGAAGAGAGAAAAAGAGAAGCTGTGAGTGAGAGAGAGAGATAAGCTGTGAGTGAGAGTGAGAGAGAAATAGAAGCTGTGAGTGAGAGAGAGAGAGAGAAAGAAAAGATGTGAGTGAGAGAGAGAGAAAGAGAAGCTGTGAGTTAGAGAGAGAGAGAAGCTGTGAGTGAGAGAGAGAGAAAGAGAAGCTGTGAGTGAGAGAGAGAGTGAGAGAGAAAGAGAAGCTGTGAGTGAGAGAGAGAGAAATATAAGCTGTGAGTGAGAGAGAGAGAGAAAGAGAAGCTGTGAGTGAGAGAGAAAGAAGCTGTGAGTGAGAGAGAGAGAGAAGCAGTGAGAGAGAGAGAAAGAAAGAGAAGCTGTGAGTGAGAGAGAGAGAGAAAGAAAGAGAAGCTGTGAGTGAGTGAGAGAGAGAAATAGATGCTGTGAGTGACTGAGAGAGAGGAGAAGCTGTGAGTGAGAGAGAGAGAAAGAAAAGCTATGAGTGAGAGAGAGAAAAAGAGAAGCTGTGAGTGAGAGAGAGAGAGAAAGAGAAGCTGTGAGTTAGAGAGAGAGAGAAGCTGTGAGTGAGAGTGAGAGAAGGTGTGAGTGAGAGAGAGAGAAAGAAAGAGAATCTGTGAGTGAGAGAGAGAGAAAGAGAAGGAGTGAGTGAGAGAGATAGAGAGAGAGAAGCTGTGAGTGAGAGAGAGAGAGAGAAAGAGAAGGCGTGAGTGAGAGAGAGAAGAGAGAAAGAGAGGCTGTGAGTGAGAGAGAGAAAAAGAAGCTGTGAGTGAGAGAGAGAGAGAGAAAGAGAAGCTTTGAGTTAGTGAGAGAGAAATAGAAGCTGTGAGTGACTGAGAGAGAGAAGGAGAAGCTGTGAGTTAGTTAGAGAGAGAGAGAGAGAGAGAGAGAAAAGCTATGAGTGAAAGAGAGAAAAAGAGAAGTTGTGAGTGAGAGAGATAGAGAGAAAGAGAAGGTGTGTGTGTGAGAGAGAGAAGCTGTGAGAGAGAGAGTTAGAGAGAGAAAGAAAAGCTGTGAGTGAGAGAGAAACTAGAAGCTGTGAGTAAGAGATAGAGAGAAAGAAAGAGAAGCTGTGAGTGAGAGAGAGAGAAAGAAAGAGAAGCTGTGAGTGAGAGAGAGAGAGAAAGAGAAGCTGTGTGAGAGAGAGAGAAAGAGAAGCTGTGAGTGAGAGAGAGAGAGAGAAAGAGAAGCTGTGAGTGAGAGAGAAAGAAGCTGTGAGTGAGAGAGAGAGAGAAGCTGAGAGTGAGAGAGAGAAAGGAAGAGAAGCTGTGAGTGAGAGAGAGAAAGAAAGAGAAGGTGGGAGTGAGAGAGTGAGAGAGAAGCTGTGAGTGAGAGAGAGAGAGAGAGAGAAACAGAAGGTGTGAGTGAGGGAGAGAAGAGAGAGAAAGAGAGGTTGTGAGTGAGAGAGAGAGAGAAAGAAAGTGAAGCTGTGAGTGAGAGAGAGAGAAGCTGTGTATGAGAGAGAGAAAGAGAAGCTGTGAGTGAGAGAGAGAGAGAAAGAGAAGCTGTGAGTGAGAGAGAGAGAGAAAGAGAAGCTGTAAGTGATAGAAAGAGAGAAGCTGTGAGTGAGAGAGAGAGAAAGAGAAGCTGTGAGTGAGAGAGAGAGGAAGAGAAGCTGTGAGTGAGAGAGAGAGAAGCTGTGAGTGAGAGAGTGAGAAATAGAAGCTGTGAGTGAGAGAGAGAGAGAAGCTGTGAGAGAGAGAGAGAAAGAGAAGCTGTGAATGAGAGAGAGAGAGAAGCTGTGAGTGAGAGAGAGAGAGAGAAAGAAAAGCTGTGACTGAGAGAGACAGAGAGAGAAGTTGCGTGTGAGAGAGTCAGAGATAAAGAGAAGCTGCGAGTGGGAGAGAGAGAAAGAAAGAGAAGGTGTGAGTGAGAGTGAGAGAGAGAAAGGGAAGCTGTGAGTGAGAGAGAGAGTGAGAAAGAGAAGCTGTGAGAGAGAGAGAGAAGAGAGAAAAAGAGAAGCTGTGAGTGAGAGAGAGAGATAAGCTGTGAGTGAGAGAGAGAAATAGAAGCTGTGAGTGAGAGAGAGAGAGAGAAAGAAAAGATGTGAGTGAGAGAGAGAGAAAGAGAAGCTGTGAGTTAGAGAGAGAGAGAAGCTGTGAGTGAGAGAGAGAGAAAGAGAAGCTGTGAGTGAGAGAGAGAGTGAGAGAGAGAAAGAGAAGCTGTGAGTGAGAGAGAGAGAAAGATAAGCTGTGAGTGAGAGAGAGAGAAAGAGAAGCTGTGAGTGAGAGAGAAAGAAGCTGTGAGTGAGAGAGAGAAGCTGTGAGAGAGAGAGAAAGAAAGAGAAACTGTGAGTGAGAGAGAGAGAGAGAAAGAAAGAGAAGGTGTGAGTGAGAGCGAGAGAGAAGCTGTGAGTGAGAGAGAGAGAGAGAAACAGAAGGCGTGAGTGAGAGAGAGAAGAGAGAGAAAGAGGCTGTGAGTGAGAGAGAGAAAGAGAAGCTGTGAGTGAGAGAGAGAGAGAGAAAGAGAAGCTGTGAGTGAGTGAGAGAGAGAAATAGAAGCTGTGAGTGACTGAGAGAGAGGAGAAGCTGTGAGTGAGAGAGAGAGAGAAAGAAAAGCTATGAGTGAGAGAGAGAAAAAGAGAAGCTGTGAGTGAGAGAGAGAGAGAAAGAGAAGCTGTGAGTTAGAGAGAGAGAGAAGCTGTGAGTGAGAGAGAGAGAAGGTGTGAGTGAGAGAGAGAGAAAGAAAGAAAGAGAAGCTGTGAGTGAGAGAGAGAGAGAGAAAGAGAAGGTGTGAGTGAGAGAGATAGAGAGAGAAGCTGTGAGTGAGAGAGAGAGAGAAAGAGAAGCTGTGAGTTAGAGAGAGAGAGAAGCTGTGAGTGAGAGAGAGAGAAGGTGTGAGTGAGAGAGAGAGAAAGAAAGAAAGAGAAGCTGTGAGTGAGAGAGAGAGAGAGAAAGAGAAGGTGTGAGTGAGAGAGATAGAGAGAGAGAAGCTGTGAGTGAGAGAGAGAGAGAAAGAGAAGGCGTGAGTGAGAGAGAGAAGAGAGAAAGAGAGGATGTGAGTGAGAGAGAGAAAAAGAAGCTGTGAGTGAGAGAGAGAGAGAAAGAGAAGCTGTGAGTGAGTGAGAGAAATAGAAGCTGTGAGTGACTGAGAGAGAGAAGGAGAAGCTGTGAGTGAGAGAGAGAGAGAGAAAAGCTATGAGTGAAAGAGATAAAAAGAGAAGCTGTGAGTGAGAGAGAGAGAGAGAAAGAGAAGGTGTGTGTGAGAGAGAGAGAAGCTGTGAGAGAGAGAGAGAGAAAGAAAAGCTGTGAGTGAGAGAGAGAGAACTAGAAGCTGTGAGTAAGAGATAGAGAGAAAGAAAGAGAAGCTGTGAGTGAGAGAGAGAGAAAGAAAGAGAAGCTGTGAGTGAGAGAGAGAGAGAAAGAGAAGCTGTGTGAGAGAGAGAGAAAGAGAAGCTGTGAGTGAGAGAGAGAGAAAGAGAAGCTGTGAGTGAGAGAGAGAGAAAGAGAAGCTGTGAGTGAGAGAGAAAGAAGCTGTGAGTGAGAGAGAGAGAGAAGCTGTGAGTGAGAGAGAGAAAGGAAGAGAAGCTGTGAGTGAGAGAGAGAGAAAGAAAGAGAAGGTGTGAGTGAGAGAGTGAGTGAGAAGCTGTGAGTGAGAGAGAAAGAGAGAGAAACAGAAGGCGTGAGTGAGAGAGAGAAGAGAGAGAAAGAGAGGCTGTGAGTGAGAGAGAGAAAGAGAAGCTGTGAGTGAGAGAGAGAGAAGCTGTGAGTGAGACAGAGAGAGAGAAAGAGAAGCTGTGAGAGAGAGAGAGAGAAAGAGAAGCTGTGAGTGAGAGAGAGAGAGAAATAGAAGCTGTGAGTGACTGAGAGACAGGAGAAGCTGTGAGTGAGAGAGAGAGAGAAAGAAAAGCTATGAGTGAGAGAGAAAAAAAGAAAAAGAGAAGCTGTGAGTGAGAGAGAGAGAGAGAGAGAGAAAGAGAAGCTGTGAGTTAGAGAGAGAGAGAGAAGCTGTGAGTGAGAGAGAGAGAAAGAGAAGCTGTGAGTGAGAGGGAGAGTGAGAGAGAAAGAGAAGCTGTGAGTGAGAGAGAGAGAGAAAGATAACCTGTGAGTGAGTGAGAGAGAGAAAGAGACGCTGTGAGAGAGAGAGAAAGAAGCTGTGAGTGAGAGAGAGAAGGTGTGAGTGAGAGAGAGAGAAAGAAAGAGAAGCTGTGAGTGAGAGAGAGAGAGAAAGAAAGAGAAGGTGTGAGTGAGAGAGAGAGAGAGAGAGAGAAGCTGTGAGTGAGAGAGAGAGAGGGAGAAAGAGAAGGCATGAGTGAGAGAGAGAAGAGAGAGAGAAAGAGAGGCTGTGAGTGAGAGAGAGAAAAAGAAGCTGTGAGTGAGAGAGAGCGAGAGAAAGAGAAGCTGTAAGTGAGTGAGAGAGAAATAGAAGCTGTGAGTGACTGAGAGAGAGAAGAAGAAGCTGTGAGTGAGAGAGAGAGAGAGAAAGAGAAGCTGTGAGTGAGAGAGAGAAAGAAGCTGTGAGTGAGAGAGAGAGAAGGTGTGAGTGAGAGAGAGAGAGAAGCTGTGAGTGTGTGTGAGAGAGAAAGAGAAGACGTGAGTGAGAGAGAGAAGAGAGAGAAAGAGAGGCTGTGAGTGAGAGAGAGAAAAAGAAGCTGTGAGTGAGAGAGAGAGAAAGAGAAGCTGTGAGTGAGTGAGAGAGAAAGAGAAGCTGTGAGTGACTGAGAGAGAGAAGGAGAAGCTGTGAGTGAGAGAGAGAGAGAGAAAGAAAAGCTCTGAGTGAGAGAGAGAAAAAGAGAAGCTGTGAGTGAGAGAGAGAGAGAGAGAAAGAGAAGGTGTATGTGTGAGAGAGAAAAGCTGTGAGAGAGAGAGAGAGAAAGAAAAGCTGTGAGTGAGAGAGAGAGAACTAGAAGCTGTGAGTAAGAGAGAGAGGAAGAAAGAGAAGCTGTGAGTGAGAGAGAGAGAAAGAAAGAGAAGCTGTGAGTGAGAGAGAGAGAGAAAGAGAAGCTGTGAGTGAGAGAGAGAGAAAGAGAAGCTGTGAGTGAGAGAGAGAGAAAGAGAAGCTGTGAGTGAGAGAGAAAGAAGCTGTGAGTGAGAGAGAGAGAAGCTGTGAGTGAGACAGAGAGAAAGAAAGAGAAGCTGTGAGTGAGAGAGAGAGAGAAAGAAAGAGAAGGTGTGAGTGAGAGAGAGAGAGAGAAGGTGTGAGTGAGAGAGAGAGAAACAGAAGGCGTGAGTGAGAGAGAGAAGAGAGAGAAAGAGAGGCTGTGAGTGAGAGAGAGAAAGAGAAGCTGTGAGTGACTGAGAGAGAGGAGAAGCTGTGAGTGAGAGAGAGAGAGAGAAAGAAAAGCTATGAGTGAGAGAGAGAAAAAGAGAAGCTGTGAGTGAGAGAGAGAGAGAGAAAGAGAAACTGTGAGTGAGAGAGAGAGAAAGAGAAGCTGTTAGTGAGAGAGAGAGAGAAAGAGAAGCTGTGAGTGAGAGAGAAAGAAGCTGTGAGTGAGAGAGAGAGAATGAGAAGCTGTGAGTGAGAGAGAGTGTGAAAGAAAGAGAAGATGTGTGTGAGAGAGAGAGAGAGAGAAAGAGAAGCTGTGAGTGAGAGAGAGAAGAAAGAAAAGCTGTGAGTGAGAGAGAGAGAAAAAGAGAAGCTGTGAGTGAGTGAGAGAGAGAGAAAGAGAAGCTGTCAGTGAGTGAGAGAGAGGAAGAGAAGCTGTGAGTGTGAGTGAGAGAGAATGAGACACTGTGAGTGAGAGAGAGAGAAGCTGTGAGTGAGAGAGAGAGAAATATGAGCTGTGAGTGAGAGAGAGAGAAAGAGAAGCTGTGAGAAAGAGAGAGAGAAGCTGTGAGTGAGAGAGAAAAAGAGAAGCTGTGAGAGAGAGAGTAGCTGTGAGTGAGAGAGAGAGAGAAGCTGTGAGAGAGAGAGAGAGAGAAATAGAAGCTGTGAGTGAGAGAGAGAGAGAGAAAGAAAAGCTGTGAGTGAGAGAGAGAGAAAGAGAAGATGTGAGTTATAGAGAGAGAAGCTGTGAGTGAGAGAGAGAGAAAGAGAAGCTGTTAGTGAGGGAGAGAGTGAGAGAGAAAGAGAAGCTGTGAGTGAGAGAGAGAGAAAGATAAGCTGTGAGTGAGAGAGAGAGAGAAAGAGAAGCTGTGAGTGTGAGAGAAAGATGCTGTGAGTGAGAGAGAGAGAGAAGCTGTGAGTGAGAGAGAGAGAAAGAAAGAGAAGCTGTGAGTGAGAGAGAGAGAGAAAGCAAGAGAAGGTGTGAGTGAGAGAGAGAGAAGCTGTGAGTGAGAGAGAGAGAGAGAGAAAGAGAAGGCGTGAGTGAGAGAGAAGAGAGAGAAAGAGAGGCTGTGAGTGAGAGAGAGAAAGAGAAGGTGTGAGTGAGAGAGAGAGAAGGTGTGAGTGAGAGAGAGAGAGAAAGAAAGAGAAGCTGTGAGTGAGAGAGAGAGAGAGAGAAAGAGAAGCTGTGAGTGAGAGAGAGAGAGAAATAGTAGCTGTGAGTGACTGAGAGAGAGGAGAAGCTGTGAGTGTGAGAGAGAGAGAGAAAGAAAAGCTATGAGTGAGAGAGAGAAGAAAGAAAAGCTGTGAGTGAGAGAGAGAGAAAAAGAGAAGCTGTGAGTGAGTGAGAGTGAAGCTGTGAGTGAGAGAGAGAGAGAAAGAGAAGCTGTGAGTGAGAGAGAGAGAAAGAGAAGCTGTGAGTGACTGAGAGAGAGAAGGAGAAGCTGTGAGTGAGAAAGAGAGAGAGAGAAAGAAAAGCTATGAGTGAGAGAAGAGAAAAAGAGAAGCTGTGAGTGTGAGAGAGAGAGAGCAAGAGAAGGTGTGTGAGAGAGAGAGAGAAGCTGTGAGAGACAGAGAACGAGAAGCTGTGAGTGAGAGAGAGAGAGAATGAGAAGCTGTGAGTGTGAGAGAGTGTGAAAGAAAGAGAAGTTGTGAGTGAGAGAGAGAGAGAAAGAAAGAGAAGCTGTGAGTGAGACAGAGAAGAAAGAAAAGCTGTGAGTGAGAGAGAGTGAAAAAGAGAAGCTGTGAGTGAGTGAGAGAGAGAAAGAGAAGCTGTGAGTGAGTGAGAGAGAGAAAGAGTTGTGAGTGAGAGCGAGAGAGAGAGAAAGTGAAGTTGTGAGTGCGAATGAGAGAGAATGAGAAGCTGTGAGTGAGAGAGAGAGAAGCTGTGAGTGAGAGTGAGAGAAATATGAGCTGTGAGTGAGAGAGAGAGAGAGAGAAAGAGAAGCTGTGAGAAAGAGAGAGAGAAGCTGTGAGAGAGAGAGAGAGAAAAACAGAAGCTGTGAGAGAGAGAGAGAAGGTGTGAGTGAGAGAGAGAGAAAGAAAGAAAGAGAAGCTGTGAGTGAGAGAGAGAGAGAAAGAAAGAGAAGGTGTGAGTGAGAGAGAGAGAGAGAGAGAGAAGCTGTGAGTGAGAGAGAGAGAGGGAGAAAGAGAAGGCATGAGTGAGAGAGAGGAGAGAGAGAGAAAGAGAGGCTGTGAGTGAGAGAGAGAAAAAGAAGCTGTGAGTGAGAGAGAGCGAGAGAAAGAGAAGCTGTGAGTGAGTGAGAGAGAAATAGAAGCTGTGAGTGACTGAGAGAGAGAAGGAGAAGCTGTGAGTGAGAGAGAGAGAGAGAAAGAGAAGCTGTGAGTGAGAGAGAGAAAGAAGCTGTGAGTGAGAGAGAGAGAAGGTGTGAGTGAGAGAGAGAGAGAAGCTGTGAGTGTGTGAGAGAGAGAAAGAGAAGACGTGAGTGAGAGAGAGAAGAGAGAGAAAGAGAGGCTGTGAGTGAGAGAGAGAAAAAGAAGCTGTGAGTGAGAGAGAGAGAAAGAGAAGCTGTGAGTGAGTGAGAGAGAAAGAGAAGCTGTGAGTGACTGAGAGAGAGAAGGAGAAGCTGTGAGTGAGAGAGAGAGAGAGAAAGAAAAGCTCTGAGTGAGAGAGAGAAAAAGAGAAGCTGTGAGTGAGAGAGAGAGAGAGAGAAAGAGAAGGTGTATGTGTGAGAGAGAAAAGCTGTGAGAGAGAGAGAGAGAAAGAAAAGCTGTGAGTGAGAGAGAGAGAACTAGAAGCTGTGAGTAAGAGAGAGAGAGGAAGAAAGAGAAGCTGTGAGTGAGAGAGAGAGAAAGAAAGAGAAGCTGTGAGTGAGAGAGAGAGAGAAAGAGAAGCTGTGAGTGAGAGAGAGAGAAAGAGAAGCTGTGAGTGAGAGAGAGAGAAAGAGAAGCTGTGAGTGAGAGAGAAAGAAGCTGTGAGTGAGAGAGAGAGAAGCTGTGAGTGAGACAGAGAGAAAGAAAGAGAAGCTGTGAGTGAGAGAGAGAGAGAAAGAAAGAGAAGGTGTGAGTGAGAGAGAGAGAGAGAAGGTGTGAGTGAGAGAGAGAGAAACAGAAGGCGTGAGTGAGAGAGAGAAGAGAGAGAAAGAGAGGCTGTGAGTGAGAGAGAGAAAGAGAAGCTGTGAGTGACTGAGAGAGAGGAGAAGCTGTGAGTGAGAGAGAGAGAGAGAGAAAGAAAAGCTATGAGTGAGAGAGAGAAAAAGAGAAGCTGTGAGTGAGAGAGAGAGAGAGAAAGAGAAGCTGTGAGTGAGAGAGAGAGAAAGAGAAGCTGTTAGTGAGAGAGAGAGGAAGAGAAGCTGTGAGTGAGAGAGAAAGAAGCTGTGAGTGAGAGAGAGAGAATGAGAAGCTGTGAGTGAGAGAGAGTGTGAAAGAAAGAGAAGCTGTGTGTGAGAGAGAGAGAGAGAGAAAGAGAAGCTGTGAGTGAGAGAGAGAAGAAAGAAAAGCTGTGAGTGAGAGAGAGAGAAAAAGAGAAGCTGTGAGTGAGTGAGAGAGAGAGAAAGAGAAGCTGTCAGTGAGTGAGAGAGAGGAAGAGAAGCTGTGAGTGTGAGTGAGAGAGAATGAGACACTGTGAGTGAGAGAGAGAGAAGCTGTGAGTGAGAGAGAGAGAAATATGAGCTGTGAGTGAGAGAGAGAGAAAGAGAAGCTGTGAGAAAGAGAGAGAGAAGCTGTGAGTGAGAGAGAGAAAAAGAGAAGCTGTGAGAGAGAGAGTAGCTGTGAGTGAGAGAGAGAGAGAAGCTGTGAGTGAGAGAGAGAGAGAGAGAAATAGAAGCTGTGAGTGAGAGAGAGAGAGAGAAAGAAAAGCTGTGAGTGAGAGAGAGAGAAAGAGATGTGAGTTATAGAGAGAGAAGCTGTGAGTGAGAGAGAGAGAAAGAGAAGCTGTTAGTGAGGGAGAGAGTGAGAGAGAAAGAGAAGCTGTGAGTGAGAGAGAGAGAAAGATAAGCTGTGAGTGAGAGAGAGAGAGAAAGAGAAGCTGTGAGTGTGAGAGAAAGATGCTGTGAGTGAGAGAGAGAGAGAAGCTGTGAGTGAGAGAGAGAGAAAGAAAGAGAAGCTGTGAGTGAGAGAGAGAGAGAAAGCAAGAGAAGGTGTGAGTGAGAGAGAGAGAAGCTGTGAGTGAGAGAGAGAGAGAGAGAAAGAGAAGGCGTGAGTGAGAGAGAAGAGAGAGAAAGAGAGGCTGTGAGTGAGAGAGAGAAAGAGAAGTTGTGAGTGAGAGAGAGAGAAGGTGTGAGTGAGAGAGAAAGAAAGAGAAGCTGTGAGTGAGAGAGAGAGAGAGAAGCTGTGAGTGAGAGAGAGAGAGAAATAGTAGCTGTGAGTGACTGAGAGAGAGGAGAAGCTGTGAGTGTGAGAGAGAGAGAGAAAGAAAAGCTATGAGTGAGAGAGAGAAGAAAGAAAAGCTGTGAGTGAGAGAGAGAGAAAAAGAGAAGCTGTGAGTGAGTGAGAGTGAAGCTGTGAGTGAGAGAGAGAGAGAAAGAGAAGCTGTGAGTGAGAGAGAGAGAAAGAGAAGCTGTGAGTGACTGAGAGAGAGAAGGAGAAGCTGTGAGTGAGAAAGAGAGAGAGAGAAAGAAAAGCTATGAGTGAGAGAAGAGAAAAAGAGAAGCTGTGAGTGAGAGAGAGAGAGAGAGAAAGAGAAGCTGTGAGAAAGAGAGAGAGAAGCTGTGAGAGAGAGAGAGAGAAAAACAGAAGCTGTGAGAGAGAGAGTAGCTGTGAGTGAGAGAGAGAGAGAGAAAGATAAGATGTGAGTGAGAGAGAGAGAGAGAAGCTGTGAGTGAGAGAGAGAGAAAGAAAGAGAAGCTGTGAGTGAGAGAGAGAGAGAAGCTGTGAGTGACAGAGACAGAGAAAGAGAAGCTGTGAGTGAGAGGGAGAGAGAAAGAGAAGCTGTGAGTGACACAGAGAGAGTGAAGTTGTGAGTGCGAATGAGAGAGAATGAGAAGCTGTGAGTGAGAGAGAGAGAAGCTGTGAGTGAGAGTGAGAGAAATATGAGCTGTGAGTGAGAGAGAGAGAGAGAGAAAGAGAAGCTGTGAGAAAGAGAGAGAGAAGCTGTGAGAGAGAGAGAGAGAAAAACAGAAGCTGTGAGAGAGAGAGTAGCTGTGAGTGAGAGAGAGAGAGAAAGATAAGATGTGAGTGAGAGAGAGAGAGAGAAGCTGTGAGTGAGAGAGAGAGAAAGAAAGAGAAGCTGTGAGTGAGAGAGAGAGAGAAGCTGTGAGTGACAGAGACAGAGAAAGAGAAGCTGTGAGTGAGAGGGAGAGAGAAAGAGAAGCTGTGAGTGACACACAGAGAGAGAAGCTGTGAGTGAGAGAGAGAGAGAGAGAAAGAGAAGCTGTGAGTGAGAGAAAGAGAGAAAGAAAGAGAAGCTGTGAGTGAGAAAGTGAGAGAGAAGCTGTGAGTGAGAGAGAGAGAACGAAAAGCTGTGAGTGAGAGAGAGAGAGAGAAAGAGAATGTGAGTTAGATGGAGAGAAGCTGTGAGTAAGAGAGAGAGAAAGAGAAGCTTTGAGTAAGAGAGAGAGAGAAGCTGTCAGTGATAGAGAGAGAGAAAGAAAAGCTGTGAGTGAGAGAGAGAGAAAGAGAATGTGAGTTAGAGAGAGAGAGAGAGAAGGTGTGAGTGAGAGAGAGAGAAAGAAAAGCTGTGACTGAGAGAGACAGAGAGAGAAGTTGCGTGTGAGAGAGTCAGAGAAAAAGAGAAGCTGCGAGTGAGAGAGAGAGAAAGAAAGAGAAGGTGTGAGAGTGAGAGAGAGAAAGAGAAGCTGTGAGAGTGAGAAAGAGAAGCTGTGAGTGAGAGAGAGAATAGAGAAAGAGAAGCTGTGAGTGAGAGAGAGAGAAGCTGTGAGTGAGAGAGAGAGAGAAAGAGAAGCTGTGAGTGAGAGAGAGAGAGAAAGAGAAGCTGTGAGTGAGTGAGAGAGAGAGAAATAGAAGCTGTGAGTGACTGAGAGAGAGAAGGAGAAGCTGTGGGTGAGAAAGAGAGAGAGAGAAAGAAAAGCTATGAGTGAGAGAGAGAAAAAGAGAAGCTGTGAGTGAGAGAGAGAGAGAGAAAGAGAAGGTGTGTGTGTGAGAGAGAGAGAATGAGAAGCTGTGAGTGAGAGAGAGTGTGAAATAAAGAGAAGCTGTGAGTGAGAGAGAGAGAGAAAGAAAGAGAAGCTGTGAGTGAGAGAGAGAAGAAAGAAAAGCTGTGAGTGAGAGAGAGAGAAAAAGAGAAGCTGTGAGTGTGAGACAGAGAGAGAAAGAGAAGCTGTCAGTGAGTGAGAGAGAGAAAGAGTTGTGAGTGAGATAGAGAGAGAAAGTGAAGTTGTGAGTGCGAGTGAGAGAGAATGAGAAGCTGTGAGTGAGAGAGAGAGAAGCTGTGAGAAAGAGAGAGAGAATCTGTGAGTGAGAGAGAGAAAAAGAGAAGCTGTGAGAGAGAGAGTAGCTGTGAGTGAGAGAGAGAGAGAAGCTGTGAGTGAGAGAGAGAGAGAAATAGAAGCTGTGAGTGAGAGAGAGAGAGAGAAAGAAAAGCTGTGAGTGAGAGAGAAAGAGAAGCTGTGAGTTAGAGAGAGAGAGAAGCTGTGAGTGAGAGAGAGAGAAAGAGAAGCTGTGAGTGAGAGAGAGAGTGAGAGAGAAAGAGAAGCTGTGAGTGAGAGAGAGAGAAAGATAGGGTGTGAGTGAGAGAGAGAAAGAAAGAGAAGCTGTGAGTGAGAGATAAAGAAGCTGTGAGTGTGAGAGAGAGAGAAGCTGTGAGTGAGAGAGAAAGAAAGAAAGCGAAGCTGTGCATGAGAGAGAGAGAGAAAGAAAGAGAAGGAGTGAGTGAGAGAGAGAGAGAGAAGCTGTGAGTGAGAGAGAGAGAGAAAGAGAAGGCGTGAGTGAGAGAGAGAAGAGAGAGAAAGAGAGGCTGTGAGTGAGAGAGAGAAAGAGAAGCTGTGAGTGAGAGATAGAGAAGCTGTGAGTGAGAGAGAGAGAGAGAAAGAGAAGCTGTGAGTGAGAGAGAGAGAGAGAAAGAAAAGTTGTGAGTGAGAGAGAGAAAGAGAAGCTGTGAGTGAGAGATAGAGAAGCTGTGAGTGAGAGAGAGAGAGAGAAAGAAAAGCTATGAATGAGAGAGAGAAGAAAGAAAAGCTGTGAGTGAGAGAGAAAAAAAGAGAAGCTGTGAGTGAGTGAGAGAGAGAGAAAAAGAAGCTGTGAGTGAGTGAGAGAGAGAAAGAGTTGTGAGTGAGAGAGAGAGAAAGTGAAGTTGTGAGTGCGAGTGAGAGAGAATGAGAAGCTGTGAGTGAGAGAGAGAAGCTGTGAGTGAGAGAGAGAGAAGCTGTGAGTGAGAGAGAGAGAGAAAAAGAGAAGCTGTGAGAGAGTAGCTGTGAGAGAGAGAGAGAAAGAGAAGGTGTGAGTGAGAGAGAGAGAGAGAAAGAGAAGCTGTGAGTGAGAGAGAGAAGCTGTGAGAAAGTGAGAGAGAAGCTGTGAGTGAGAGAGAGAGAGAAAAAGAGAAGCTGTGAGAGAGAGAGAGTAGCTGTGAGTGAGAGAGAGAGAAAGAGAATGTGTGAGTGAGTGAGAGAGAGAGAGAAAGAGAAGCTGTGAGTGAGAGAGAGAAAGAAAGAGAAGCTGTGAGTGAGAGGGAGAGAGAAAGAGAAGCTGTGAGTGACAGAGAGAGAGAGAAGCTGTGAGTGAGTGAGAGAGAGAAAGAGAAGCTGTGAGTGAGAGAGAGAGAGAAAGAAAGAGAAGCTGTGAGTGAGAAAGTGAGAGAGAAGCTGTGAGTGAGAGAGAGAGAGAACGAAAAGCTGTGAGTGAGAAAGAGAGAGAGAAAGAGAATGTGAGTTAGAGAGAGAGAGAAGCTGTGAGTGAGAGAGAGAGAAAGAGAAGCTGTGAGTAAGAGAGAGAGAAGCTGTCAGTGATAGAGAGAGAGAGAAAGAAAAGCTGTGAGTGAGAGAGAGAGAGAAAGAGAATGTGAGTTAGAGAGAGAGAAGGTGTGAGTGAGAGAGAGAGAAAGATAAGCTGTGAGTGCCAGAGAGAGTGAGAGAGAAAGAGAAGCTGTCAGTGATAGAGAGAGAGAGAGAAAAAAAAATAAGCTGTGAGTGAGAGAGAGAGAGAGAGAGAATGTGAGTGAGAAAGAGAGAAGTTGTGAGTGAGAGAGAGAGAGAAAGAGAAGCTGTGAGTGAGAGAGAGAGAGACAGAAGCTGTGAGTGAGAGAGAGAGAGAAGCTGTGAGTGAGAGAGAGAGAAAGAAAGAGAAGCTGTGAGTGAGAGAGAGAAGCTGTGTATGAGAACGAGAAAGAGAAGCTGTGACTGAGAGAGAGAGAGAAAGAGAAGCTGTGAGTGAGAGAGAGAGAGAAAGAGAAGCTGTGAGAGATAGAAAGAGAGAAGCTGTGACAGAGAGAGAAAGAGAAGCTGTGAGTGTGAGAGAGAGAAGCTGTGAGTGAGAGAGAGAGTGAGAAATAGAAGCTGTGAGTGAGAGAGAGAGAAGCTGTGTGTGAGAGAGAGAAAGAGAAGCTGTGAATGAGAGAGAGAAGCTGTGAGTGAGAGAGAGAGAGAGAAAGAAAAGCTGTGACTGAGAGAGACAGAGAGAGAAGTTGCGTGTGAGAGAGTCAGAGAAAAAGAGAAGCTGCGACTGGGAGAGAGAGAAAGAAAGATAAGGTGTGAGTGAGTGAGAGAGAGAAAGAGAAGCTGTGAGTGAGAGAGAGAGTGAGAAAGAGAAGCTGTGAGAGAGAGAGAGAAGAGAGAAAAAGAGAAGCTGTGAGTGAGAGAGAGATAAGCTGTGAGTGAGAGTGAGAGAGAAATAGAAGCTGTGAGTGAGAGAGAGAGAGAGAAAGAAAAGATGTGAGTGAGAGAGAGAGAAGGAGAAGCTGTGAGTTAGAGAGAGAGAAGCTGTGAGTGAGAGAGAGAGAAAGAGAAGCTGTGAGTGAGAGAGAGAGTGAGAGAGAAAGAGAAGCTGTGAGTGAGAGAGAGAGAAAGATAAGCTGTGAGTGAGAGAGAGAGAGAAAGAGAAGCTGTGAGTGAGAGAGAAAGAAGCTGTGAGTGAGAGAGAGAGAAGCTGTGAGAGAGAGAGAAAGAAAGAGAAGCTGTGAGTGAGAGAGAGAAGCTGTGAGTGAGTGAGAGAGAGAAGTTGTGAGTGAGAGAGAGAGAGAAAGAGAAGTAGTGAGAGAGAGAGAGAGAGAAAGAAAGAAAGAGAAGCTGTGAGTGAGAGAGAGAGAGAGTTAAAGAGAAGCTGTGAGTGAGAGAGAGAGAGAAACTGTGTGAGAAAGAGAGAGAGAAGCTGTGAGTGAGAGAGAGAGAGAGAGAGAAAGAGAAGCTGTGATTGAGAGAGAGAGAGAAAGAGAAGCTGTGAGTGAGAGAGAGAGAAAAAAAACAGAAGGTGTGAGTGAGAGAGAGAGAGAAAGAGAAGCTGTGAGTGAAAGAGAGAGAGAAAGTGAAGCTGTGAGTGAGTGAGAGAGAGAGAAATAGAAGCTGTGAGGGAGTGAGAGAGAGAAGGAGAAGCTGTGAGTGAGAGAGAGAGAAATAAAGAAAAGCTATGAGTGAGCGTGAGAAAAAGAGAAGCTGTGAGTGAGAGAGATGGAAAGAGAAGGTGTGTGAGAGAGAGAGAGAAAGAAAGAGAAGCTGTGAGTCAGAGAGAGAGAAAGAGAAGCTGAAAGTGAGAGAGAGAGAAAAAGAGAAGCTGTGAGTGAGAGAGAGAGAGAGAAAGAGAAGCTGTGAGTGAGAGAGAGAGAGAGAAAGAGAAGCTGTGAGTGAGAGAGAGAGAGAAAGAGTTGTGAGTGAGAGAGAGAGAGAATGAGAAGCTGTGAGTGAGAGAGAGAGAGAAATTGTGAGTGAGAGAGAGAAATATGAGCTGTGAGTGAGAGAGAGAGAAAGAGAAGCTGTGAGAGAGAGAGAGAGAAGCTGTGAGTGAGTGAGAGAGAGAGAAAGAGAAGCTGTGAGTGAGAGATAGAGAAGCTGTGAGTGAGAGAGAGAGAGAAAGAGAAGCTGTGAGTGAGAGTGAGAGAGAGAAAGAGAAGCTGTGAGTGAGAGAGAGATAGAAGCTGTGAGTGACTGAGAGAGAGGAGAAGCTGTTATTGAGAGAGAGAGAAAGAAAAGCTATGAGTGAGAGAGAGAAGAAAGAAAAGCTGTGTGTGAGAGAGAGAGAAAAAGAGAAGCTGTGAGTGAGTGAGAGAGAGAGAAAGAGAAGCTGTGAGTGAGTGAGAGAGAGAAAGAGTTGTGAGTGAGAGAGAGAGAGAAAGTGAAGTTGTGAGTGCGAGTGAGAGAGAATGAGAAGCTGTGAGTGAGAGAGAGAGAAGCTGTGAGTGAGAGAGAGAGAAGCTGTGAGTGAGAGAGAGAGAGAAGCTGTGAGTGAGAGAGAGAGACAGATTAGCTGTGAGTGAGAGAGAGAGAAAGAGAAGCTGTGAAAGAGATAGAGAGAAGCTGTGAGTGAGAGAGAGAAAGAGAAGCTGTGAGTGAGAGAGAGGGAAAAAAGAGAAGCTGTGAGTGAGAGAGAGAGAGAGAAAGAGAAGCTGTGAGTGAAAGAGAGAGAGAAAGAGAAGCTGTGAGTTACTGAGAGAGAGAAGGAGAAGCAGTGAGAGAGAGAGAGAAAAGCTGAGTGAGCAAGAGAAAAAGAGAAGCTGTGAGTGAGAGAGAGAGAGAAAGAGTAAGTGTGTGTGAGAGAGAGAAGCTGTGTGAGAGAGAGAGAGAGAAAGAAAAGCTGTGTGTGAGAGAGAGAGAACGAGAAGCTGTGAGTGAGAGAGAGAGAGAGAGAAAGAAAGCTGTGAGTGAGAGAGAGAGAAAGAGAAGCTGTTAGTCAGAGAGAGAGAAAAAGAGAAGCTGTGAGTGAGTGAGAGAGAGAAAGAGTTGTGTGTGTGAGAGAGAGAAGCTGTGAGTGAGAGAAAGAGAGATAGAGAAAGTGAAGTTGTGAGTTCAAGTGAGAGAGAATGAGAAGCTGTGAGTGAGAGAGAGAGAAATAAGAGCTGTGAGTGAGAGAGAGAGAAAGAGAAGCTGTGTGAGAGAGAGAGAAGCTGTGAGTGAGTGAGAGAGAAAAAGTGAAGCTGTGAGTGAGAGAGAGAGAGTAGCTTTGAGTGAGAGAGAGAGAGAAAGAGAAGAGAGAGAGAGAACCTGTGAGTGAGAGAGAGAAAGAAAGAGAAGCTGTGAGTGAGAGAGAGAGAAAGAGAAGCTGTGAGTGACAGAGAGAGAAAGAGAAGCTGTGAGTGAGTGAGAGAGAGAAAGAAGCTGTGAGTGAGAGAGAGAGAAGCTGTGAGTGAGAGAGAGAGAGAGAGAGAAAGAGAAGCTGTGAGTGAGAGAGTGAGAAAGAAAGAAGCTGTGAGTGAGAAAGAGAGAGAGAAGCTTTGAGTGAGAGAGAGAGAGAAAGAGAATGTGAGTTAGAGAGAGAGAGAAGAAGTGAGTGAGAGATAGAGAAAGAGAAGCTGTGAGTGAGAGAGAGAGAGAAAAATAAGCTGTGACTGAGAGAGAGAGAGTGAGAAAGAGAAGATGTGAGTGAGAGAGGGAGAAGTTGTGAGTGAGAGCGAGAGAGAGAAGCTGTGAGTGAGAGAGAGAGTGAAAGAAGCTGTGAGTAAGAGAGAGAGAGAAGCTGTGAGTGAGAGAGAAAGAAAGAAAGAGAAGCTGTGAGTAAGTGAGAGAGAGAAGAAGCTGTGAGAGAGAGAGAGAGAAAGAGAAGCTGTGAGTGAGAGAGAGAGAGAAAGAGAAGCTGTGAGTGAGAGAGAGAGAAAGAGAAGCTGTGAGTGAGAGAGAGAGAAAGAGAAGCTGTGAGTGAGTGAGAGAGAGAGAAGCTGTGAGTGAGAGAGAGAGAAAGAGAAGTGAGTGAGAGAGAGAAAGAGAAGCTGTGGATGAGAGAGAGAGAAGCTGTGAGTGAGAGAGAGAGAGTGAGAAAGAGAAGCTGTGAGTGAGAGAAAGAGAGAAGCTGTGAGTGATAGAGAGATAGAAAGAGAAGCTGTGAATGAGAGAGAAAGTAAAGCTGTTACTGAGAGAGAAAGAGAAGCTGTGAGGGAGAGAGAGAGAGAAAGAGGAGTGAGAGAGAGAGAGAAAGAGAAACTGTGAGTGAGAGAGAGAGAGAGAGAAAGAGAAGGTGTGAGTGAGAGAGAGAGAAAGAAAGAGAAGCTTTGAGTGAGAGAGAGAGAGAAAGAGAAGCTAAGAGAGGGAGAGAGAAAGAGAAGCTGTGTGTAAGAGAGAGAGAGAAAGAAAGAGAAACTGTGAGTGAGAGAGAGAGAGAGAAGCTGTGAGTGAGAGAGAGAGAGTAGCTGTGAGTGAGAGAGAGAGATAAAGAGAAGCTGTGAGTGAGAGAGTGAGAAAGAAAGAGAAGCTGTGAGAGAGAGAGAGAAAGAGAAGCTGTGAGTGACAGAGAGAGGGAGAAAGAAAAGCTGTGAGTGAGAGAGAGAGAGAGAGAGAGAAAGAGAATGTGAGTTAGAGAGAGAGAAGCTTTGAGTGAGAGAGAGAAAGAGAAGCTGTGAGTGAGAGAGAGAGTGAGAGAGAAAGAGAAGCTGTGAGTGAGTGAGAGAGAGAAAAATAAGCTGTGAGTGAGAGTGAGAGAGTGAGAAGGAGAACCTGTGAGTGAGAGAGAGAGAGAAGCTGTGTGTGAGAGAGAGAGAAAGAGAAGTTGTGAGTGAGAGAGAGAGTGAAAGAAGTTGTGAGTAAGAGAGAGAGAGAAGCTGTGAGTGAGAGAAAGAAAGAAAGAGAAGCTGTGAGTGAGTCAGAGAGAGAGAGAAGAAGCTGTGAGTGAGAGAGAGAGAAAGAGATGCTGTGAGTGACAGAGAGAGAGAAAAAGAAGATGTGAGTGAGAGAGAGAGAAAGAGAAGCTGTGAGTGAGAGAGAGAAGCTGTGAGTGAGAGAGAGAGAAAGAGAAGCTGTGAATGAGAGAGAGAGAAGCTGTGAGTGAGAGAGAGAGAGAAAGAGAAGCTGTTAGTGAAAGAGAGAGAGAAATAGAAGCTGTGAGTGACAGAGAGAGAAGGAGAAGCAGTGAGAGAAAGAGAGAAAAGCTGAGTGAGCGAGAGAAAAAGAGAAGCTGTGAGTGAGAGAGAGAGAGAAAGAGTAAGTGTGTGTGTGAGAGAGAAGCTGTGTGAGAGAGAGAGAGAGAAAGAAAAGCTGTGTGTGTGAGAGAGAGAGAACGAGAAGCTGTGAGTGAGAGAGAGAGAGAAAGAAAGAGAAGCTGTGAGTGAGAGAGAGAGAAAGAGAAGCTGTTAGTCAGAGAGAGAGAAAAAGAGAAGCTGTGAGTGAGTGAGAGAGAGAGAGTTGTGTGTGTGAGAGAGAGAAGCTGTGAGTGAGAGAAAGAGAGATAGAGAAAGTGAAGTTGTGAGTTCGAGTGAGAGAGAATGAGAAGCTGTGAGTGAGAGAGAGAGAAGATGTGAGTGAGAGAGAGAGAAATATGAGCTGTGTGTGAGAGAGAGAAAGAGAAGCTGTGAGTGAGTGAGAGAGTAGCTTTCAGTGAGAGAGAGAGAGAAAGAGAGAGAGAAGCTTTGAGTGAGAGAGAGAGAAAGAGAATGTGAGTTAGAGAGAGAGAGAAGAAGTGAGTGAGAGATAGAGAAAGAGAAGCTGTGAGTGAGAGAGTGAGAGAAAAAGAGAAGCTGAGTGAGAGAGAGAGAGAAAAATAAGCTGTGACTGAGAGAGAGAGTGAGAAAGCGAACATGTGAGTGAGAGAGAGAGAAGCTGTGAGTGAGAGAGAGAGAAGCTGTGAGTGAGAGAGAGAGTGAAAGAAGCTGTGAGTAAGAGAGAGAGAGAAGCTGTGAGTAAGAGAGAGAAAGAAAGAGAAGCTGTGAGTAAGTGAGGGAGAGAAGAAGCTATGAGTGAGAGAGAGAGAAAGAGAAGCTGTGAGTGAGAGAGAGAGAGAAAGAGAAGCTGTGAGTGAGAGAGAGAGAGAGAAAGAGAAGCTGTGAGTGAGAGATAGAGAAAGAGAAGCTGTGAGTGAGTGAGAGAGAGAGAGAAGCTGTGAGTGAGAGAGAAAGAGAAGCTGTGAGTGAGAGAGAGAAAGAGAAGCTGTGGATGAGAGAGAGAAGCTGTGAGTGAGAGATAGAGAGTGAGAAAGAGAAGCTGTGAGTGAGAGAAAGAGAGAAGCTGTGAGTGATAGAGAGGATAGAAAGAGAAGCTGTGAATGAGAGAGAAAGTAAAGCTGTTACTGAGAGAGAAAGAGAAGCTGCGAGTGAGAGAGAGAGAGAAAGAAAGAGGAGTGAGAGAGAGAGAGAAAGAGAAACTGTGAGTGAGAGAGAGAGAGAAAGAGAAGCTGTGAGTGAGAGAGAGAGAAAGAGAAGCTTTGAGTGAGAGAGAGAGAGAAAGAGAAGCTAAGAGAGGGAGAGAGAAAGAGAAGCTGTGTGTAAGAGAGAGAGAGAAAGAAAGAGAAACTGTGAGTGAGAGAGAGAGAGAGAGAAGCTGTGAGTGAGAGAGAGAGTAGCTGTGAGAGAGAGAGATAAAGAGAAGCTGTGAGTGAGAGAGAGAGAGAGAGTAGCTGTGAGTGAGAGAAAGAGAGAAAGAGAAGCTGTGAGTGAGAGAGAGAGAAAAAGAAGCTGTGAGTGAGAGAGTGAGAAAGAAAGAGAAGCTGTGTGTGTGAGAGAGAGAGAAGCTGTGAGTGACAGAGAGAGAAAGAGAAGCTGTGAGTGAGAGAGAAAGAGAAGCTGTGTGACAGAGAGAGGGAGGAAGAAAAGCTTTGAGTGAGAGAGAGAGAGAGAAAGAGAATGTGAGTTAGAGAGAGAGAGAGAGAAGCTGTGAGTGAGAGAGAGAGAAAGAGAAGGCGTGAGTGAGAGAGAGAAGAGAGAGAAAGAGAGGCTGTGAGTGAGAGAGAAAAAGAAGCTGTGAGTGAGAGAGAGAGAAAGAAAGAAAGAGAAGGTGTGAGTGAGAGAGAGAGAGAGAGAGAGAAGCTGTGAGTGAGAGAGAGAAAAAGAAGCTGTGAGTGAGAGAGAGAGAGAGAAGCTGTGAGTGAGTGAGAGAGAAATAGAAGCTGTGAGTGACTGAGAGAGAGAATGAGAAGCTGTGAGTGAGAGAGAGAGAGAGAAAGAAAAGCTATGAGTGAGAGAGAGAAAAAGAGAAGCTGTGATTGAGAGAGAGAGAGAAAGCAAAGGTGTGTGTGTGCGAGAGAGAAGCTGTGAGAGAGAGAGAGAGAAAGAAAAGCTGTGAGTGAGAGAGAGAGAACTAGAAGCTGTGAGTAAGAGAGAGAGAGAAAGAAAGAGAAGCTGTGAGTGAGAGAGAAAGAAAGAGAAGCTGTGAGTGAGAGAGAGAGAGAAAGAGAAGCTGTGAGTGAGAGAGACAAAAGCTGTGAATGAGAGAGAGAGAGAAAAAGAGAAGCTGTGAGTGAGAGAGAGAGAGTAGCTGTGAGTGAGAGAGAGAAAGAGAAGCTGTGAGTGAGTGAGAGAGAGAGAAAGAGAAGCTTTGAGTAAGAGAGAGAGAAAGAAAGAGAAGCTGTGAGTGAGAGGGAGAGAGAGAGAGAAAGAGAAACTGTGAGGTACAGAGAGAGAGAAAAAGAAGCTGTGAGTGAGAGAGAGAAAGAGAAGGTGTGAGTGACAGAGAGAGAGAAGCTGTGTGTGTGAGAGATTGAAATAAAGAGAAGCTGTGAGTGAGAAAGAGAGAGAGAAGCTGTAAGTGACAGAGAGAGAGAAAGAAAAGCTGTGAGTGACAGAGAGAGAGAGAAAGACAGAGAAGCTGTGAGTTAGAGAGAGAGAGAGAAGCTGTGAGTGAGAGAGAGAGAAAGAGAAGCTGTGAGTGAGAGAGAGAGTGAGAGAGAAAGAGAAGCTGTGTGAGAGAGAGAAAGATAAGCTGTGAGTGAGAGAGAGAGAGACAGAGAAGCTGTGAGTGAGAGAGAGAGAGAGAAGCTGTGAGTGAGAGAGAAAGAGAAGCTGTGAGTGAGTGAGTGAGAGAGAAGCTGTGAGTGAGAGAGAGAGAAAGAGAAGCTGTGAGTGAAAGAGAGAGAAAGAGAAGCTGTGAGTGAGAGAGAGAGAAGCTGTGAGTGAGAGAGAGAGAGAAAGAGAAGCTGTGAATGAGATAGAGAGAGAAGCTGTGAGTGAGAGAGAGTGAGAGAGAAAGAAAAGCTGTGACTAAGAGAGTCAGAGAGAGAAGTTGTGAGTGAGAGAGAGAGAGAGAGAAAGAGAAGCTGCATGTGAGAGAGAGAGAGAAAGAAAGAGAAGGTGTGTGTGTGTGAGAGAGAGAGAAGCTGTGAGTGAGAGAGAGAGAGAGAAAGAGAAGCTGTGAGTGAGAGAGAGAAGAGAGAGAAAGTGAAGATGTGAGTGAGAGAGAGAGAGAGAAAATGTGAGTGAGAAAGAGAGAGAGAGAAGCTGTGAGTGAGAGAGAGAGAAAAAAAGAGAAGCTGTGAGTGAGAGAGAGAGAGAGAACGAGAAGCTGTTAGTGAAAGAGAGAGAGAAAGTGAAGCTGTGAGTGAGTGAGAGAGAGAGAAATAGAAGCTGTGAGTGAATGAGAGAGAGTAGGAGAAGCTGTGAGAGAGAGATAGAGAAAAGCTGAGTGAGCGAGAGAAAAAGAGAAGCTGTGAGTGAGAGAGAGAGTAAGAGAGAATGAGAAGCTGTGAGTGAGAGAGAGAGAGAAAAATAAGCTGTGAGTGAGAGAGAGAGTGAGAGAGAAAAGCTGTGTGTGAGAGAGAGAGAGAATGAGAAGCTGTGAGTGAGAGAGAGAAAGAGTTGTGTGAGAGAGAGAGAGAAGCTGTGAGTGAGAGAAAGAGAGAGAGAAAGTGAAGTTGTGAGTTCAAGTGAGAGAGAATGAGAAGCTGTGAGTGAGAGAGAGAGAAGATGTGAGAAAGAGAGAGAGAGAAATATGAGCTGTGAGTGAGAGAGAGAGAAAGAGAAGCTGTGAGTGAGAGAGAGAGAGAAAGAAAGAGAAGCTGTGAGTGAGAGAGAGAAAGAGAAGCTGTTAGTCAGAGAGAGAGAAAAAGAGAAGCTGTGAGTGAGTGAGAGAGAGAAAGAGTTGTGTGTGTGAGAGAGAGAAGCTGTGAGTGAGAGAAAGAGAGATAGAGAAAGTGAAGTTGTGAGTTCGAGTGAGAGAGAATGAGAAGCTGTGAGTGAGAGAGAGAGAAGATGTGAGTGAGAGAGAGAGAAATAAGAGCTGTGAGTGAGAGAGAGAGAGAGAGAAGCTGTGAGTGAGTGAGAGAGAAAAAGTGATGCTGTGAGTGAGAGAGAGAGAGTAGCTTTGAGTGAGAGAGAGAGAGAGAGAAGAGAGAGAGAGAAGCTGTGAGTGACAGAGAGAGAAAGAAAGAGAAGATGTGAGTGAGAGAGAGAGAAAGAGAAGCTGTGAGTGACAGAGAGAGAAAGAGAAGCTGTGAGTGAGTGAGAGAGAGAAAGAAGCTGTGAGTGAGAGAGAGAGAAGCTGTGAGTGAGAGAGAGAGAGAGAAAGAGAAGCTGTGAGTGAGAGTGAGAAAGAAAGAAGCTGTGAGTGAGAAAGAGAGAGAGAAGCTTTGAGTGAGAGAGAGAGAAAGAGAATGTGAGTTAGAGAGAGAGAAGAAGTGAGTGAGAGAAAGAGAAGCTGTGAGTGAGAGAGAGAGAAAAATAAGCTGTGACTGAGAGAGAGAGTGAGAAAGAGAAGATGTGAGTGAGAGAGAGAGAAGCTGTGAGTGAGAGAGAGAGAGAAGCTGTGAGTGAGAGAGAGAGTGAAAGAAGCTGTGAGTAAGAGAGAGAGAGAAGCTGTGAGTGAGAGAGAAAGAAAGAAAGAGAAGCTTTGAGTAAGTGAGAGAGAGAAGAAGCTGTGAGTGAGAGAGAAAGAAAGAGAAGCTGTGAGTGAGAGAGAGAGAGAAAGAGAAGCTGTGAGTGAGAGAGAGAGAGAAAGAGAAGCTGTGAGTGAGAGAGAGAGAAAGAGAAGCTGTGAGTGAGTGAGAGAGAGAGAGAGAAGCTGTGAGTGAGAGAGAGAGAGAAAGAGAAGCTGTGAGTGAGAGAGAGAGAAAGAGAAGCTGTGAGTGACAGAGAGAGAAAGAGAAGCTGTGAGTGAGTGAGAGAGAGAAAGAAGCTGTGAGTGAGAGAGAGAGAAGCTGTGAGTGAGAGAGAGAGAGAGAAAGAGAAGCTGTGAGTGAGAGAGTGAGAAAGAAAGAAGCTGTGAGTGAGAAAGAGAGAGAGAAGCTTTGAGTGAGAGAGAGAGAGAAAGAGAATGTGAGTTAGAGAGAGAGAAGAAGTGAGTGAGAGAAAGAGAAGCTGTGAGTGAGAGAGAGAGAGAAAAATAAGCTGTGACTGAGAGAGAGAGAGTGAGAAAGAGAAGATGTGAGTGAGAGAGAGAGAAGCTGTGAGTGAGAGAGAGAGAGAGAAGCTGTGAGTGAGAGAGAGAGTGAAAGAAGCTGTGAGTAAGAGAGAGAGAGAAGCTGTGAGTGAGAGAGAAAGAAAGAAAGAGAAGCTGTGAGTAAGTGAGAGAGAGAAGAAGCTGTGAGTGAGAGAGAGAGAAAGAGAAGCTGTGAGTGAGAGAGAGAGAGAAAGAGAAGCTGTGAGTGAGAGAGAGAGAGAAAGAGAAGCTGTGAGTGAGAGAGAGAGAAAGAGAAGCTGTGAGTGAGTGAGAGAGAGAGAGAGAAGCTGTGAGTGAGAGAGAGAGAAAGAGAAGCTGTGAGTGAGAGAGAGAAAGAGAAGCTGTGGATGAGAGAGAGAGAAGCTGTGAGTGAGAGAGAGAGAGTGAGAAAGAGAAGATGTGAGTGAGAGAAAGAGAGAAGCTGTGAGTGATAGAGAGATAGAAAGAGAAGCTGTGAATGAGAGAGAAAGTAAAGCTGTTACTGAGAGAGAAAGAGAAGCTGCGAATGAGAGAGAGAGAGAAAGAAAGAGGAGTGAGAGAGAGAGAGAAAGAGAAACTGTGAGTGAGAGAGAGAGAGAGAAAGTGAAGCTGTGAGTGAGAGAGAGAGAAAGAAAGAGAAGCTTTGAGAGAGAGAGAGAGAAAGAGAAGCTAAGAGAGGGAGAGAGAAAGAGAAGCTGTGTGTAAGAGAGAGAGAAAGAAAGAGAAACTGTGTGAGAGAGAGAGAGAAGCTGTGAGTGAGAGTGAGAGAAGCTGTGAGTGAGAGAGAGAGATAAAGAGAAGCTGTGAGTGAGAGAGAGAGAGAGTAGCTGTGAGTGAGAGAAAGAGAAAAAGAAGCTGTGAGTGAGAGAGTGAGAAAGAAAGAGAAGCTGTGAGAGAAAGAGAGAACGAGAAGCTGTGAGTGACAGAGAGAGGGAGAAAGAAAAGCTGTGAGTGAGAGAGAGAGAGAGAGAGAAAGAGAATGTGAGTTAGAGAGAAGCTTTGAGTGAGAGAGAGAAAGAGAAGCTGTGAGTGAGAGAGAGAGAGTGAGAAAGAGAACCTGTGAGTGAGAGAGAGAGAGAAGCTGTGTGTGAGAGAGAGAGAAAGAGAAGTTGTGAGTGAGAGAGAGAGTGAAAGAAGTTGTGAGTAAGAGAGAGAGAAGCTGTGAGAGAAAGAAAGAAAGAGAAGCTGTGAGTGAGTGAGAGAGAGAAGAAGCTGTGAGTGAGAGAGAGAGAAAGAGAAGCAGTGAGTGAGAGAGAGAGAGAAGCTGTGAGTGAGAGAGAGAGAAAGAGAAGCTGTGAGTGAGAGAGAGAGAAAGAGAAGCTGTGAGTGAGAGAGAGAGAAAGAGAAGCTGTGTATGAGAGAGAGAGAAGCTGTGAGTGAGAGAGAGAGAGAGAGAAGCTGTGAGTGAGAGAGGGGGAAAAAAGAGAAGCTGTGAGTGAGAGAGAGAGAGAGAAAGAGAAGCTGTGAGTGAAAGAGAGAGAGAAACAGAAGCTGTGAGTGACTGAGAGAGAGAAGGAGAAGCAGTGAGAGAGAGAGATAGAGAAAAGCTGAGTGAGCGAGAGAAAAAGAGAAGCTGTGAGTGAGAGAGAGAAAGAGTAAGTGTGTGTGAGAGAGAGAAGCTGTGTGAGAGAGAGAGAGAGAAAGAAAAGCTGTGTGTGTGTGAGAGAGAGAACGAGAAGCTGTGAGTGAGAGAGAGAGAGAAAGAAAGAGAAGCTGTGAGTGAGAGAGAGAGAAAGAGAAGCTGTTAGTCAGAGAGAGAGAAAAAGAGAAGATGTGAGTGAGTGAGAGAGAGAAAGAGTTGTGTGTGTGTGAGAGAGAAGCTGTGAGTGAGAGAAAGAGAGATAGAGAAAGTGAAGTTGTGAGTTCGAGTGAGAGAGAATGAGAAGCTGTGAGTGAGAGAGAGAGAAAGAGAAGCTGTGAGTGAGAGAGAGAGAGTAGCTTTGAGTGAGAGAGAGAGAGAAAAAGAGAGAGAGAGAAGCTGTGAGTGAGAGAGAAAGAAAGAGAAGCTGTGAGTGAGAGAGAGAGAAAGAGAAGCTGTGAGTGACAGAGAGAGAAGCTGTGAGAGTGAGAGAGAAAAAGTGAAGCTGTGAGTGAGAGAGAGAGAGTAGCTTTGAGTGAGAGAGAGAGAGAAAGAGAGAGAGAGAGAAGCTGTGAGTGAGAGAGAAAGAAAGAGAAGCTGTGAGTGAGAGAGAGAGAAAGAGAAGCTGTGAGTGACAGAGAGAGAGAAAGAGAAGCTGTGAGTGAGTGAGAGAGAGAAAGAAGCTGTGAGTGAGAGAGAGAGAAGCTGTGAGTGAGAGAGAGAGAGAGAAAGAGAAGCTGTGAGTGAGAGAGTGAGAAAGAATGAAGCTGTGAGTGAGAAAGAGAGAGAGAGAAGCTTTGAGTGAGAGAGAGAGAAAGAGAATGTGAGTTAGAGAGAGAGAGAAGAAGTGAGTGAGAGATAGAGAAAGAGAAGCTGTGAGTGAGAGAGAGAGTGAGAGAAAAAGAGAAGCTGTGAGTGAGTGAGAGAGAGAGAAATAAGCTGTGACTGAGAGAGAGAGAGTGAGAAAGAGAAGATGTGAGTGAGAGAGAGAGAAGCTGTGAGTGAGAGAGAGAGAAAAGCTGTGAGTGAGAGAGAGAGTGAAAGAAGCTGTGAGTAAGAGAGAGAGAGAAGCTGTGAGTGAGAGAGAGAAAGAAAGAGAAGCTGTGAGTAAGTGAGAGAGAGAAGAAGCTGTGAGTGAGAGAGAGAGAAAGAGAAGCTGTGAGTGAGAGAGAGAGAGAAAGAGAAGCTGTGAGTGAGGGAGAGAGAGAGAAAGAGAAGCTGTGAGTGAGAGATAGAGAAAGAGAAGCTGTGAGTGAGTGAGAGAGAGAGAAGCTGTGAGTGAGAGAGAGAGAGAAAGAGAAGCTGTGAGTGAGAGAAAGAGAAGCTGTGGATGAGAGAGAGAGAAGCTGTGAGTGAGAGAGAGAGAGAAAGAGAAGCTGTGAGTGAGAGAAAGAGAGAAGCTGTGAGTGATAGAGAGGATAGAAAGAGAAGCTGTGAATGAGAGAGAAAGTAAAGCTGTTACTAAGAGAGAAAGAGAAGCTGCGAGTGAGAGAGAGAGAGAAAGAAAGAGGAGTGAGAGAGAGAAAAAGAGAAACTGTGAGTGAGAGAGAGAGAAAGAGAAGCTGTGAGTGAGATAGAGAGAAAGAGAAGCTTTGAGTGAGAGAGAGAGAGAAAGAGAAGCTAAGAGAGGGAGAGAGAAAGAGAAGCTGTGTGTAAGAGAGAGAGAGAAAGAAAGAGAAACTGTGAGTGAGAGAGAGAGAGAGAAGCTGTGAGTGAGAGAGAGTAGCTGTGAGTGAGAGAGAGAGATAAAGAGAAGCTGTGAGTGAGAGAGAGAGAGAGAGTAGCTGTGAGTGAGAGAAAGAGAGAAAGAGAAGCTGTGAGTGAGAGAGTGAGAAAGAAAGAGAAGCTGTGAGAGAGAGAGAGAGAGAAGCTGTGAGTGACAGAGAGAGAAAGAGAAGCTGTGAGTGAGAGAGAAAGAGAAGCTGTGTGACAGAGAGAGGGTGGAAGAAAAGCTTTGAGTGAGAGAGAGAGAGAAAGAGAATGTGAGTTAGAGAGAGAGAGAGAGAGAAGCTGTGAGTGAGAGAGAGAGAGAAAGAGAAGGCGTGAGTGAGTGAGAGAAGAGAGAGAAAGAGAGGCTGTGTGTGAGAGAGAAAAAGAAGCTGTGAGTGAGAGAGAGAGAAATTGAAGCTGTGAGTGACTGAGAGAGAGAATGAGAAGCTGTGAGTGCGAGAGAGAGAGAAAGAAAAGCTATGAGTGAGAGAGAGAAAAAGAGAAGCTGTGAGTGAGAGAGAGAGAGAAAGCAAAGGTGTGTGTGAGAGAGAGAGAAGCTGTGAGAGAGAGAGAGAAAGAAAAGCTGTGAGTGAGAGAGAGAGAGAACTAGAAGCTGTGAGTAAGAGAGAGAGAGAAAGAAAGAGAAGCTGTGAGTGAGAGAGAGAGAAAGAAAGAGAATCTGTGAGTGAGAGAGAGAGAGAAAGAGAAGCTGTGAGTGATAGAGAAAGAGAGAAGCTGTGAGTGAGAGAGAGAAAGAGAAGCTGTGAGTGAGAGAGAGAGAAAGAGAAGCTGTGAGTGAGAGAGAGAGAAGCTGTGAGTGAGAGAGAGAGAAAAAAAGAGAAGCTGTGAGTGACAGAGAGAGAGTAGCTGTGAGTGAGAGAGAGAAAGAGAAGCTGTGAGTGAGTGAGAGAGAGAGAAAGAGAAGCTTTGAGTAAGAGAGAGAGAAAGAAAGAGAAGCTGTGAGTGAGAGGGAGAGAGAGAGAGAAAGAGAAGCTGTGAGGTACAGAGAGAGAGAAAGAGAAGCTGTGAGTGAGAGAGAGAGAGAAAGAGAAGGTGTGAGTGACAGAGAGAGAGAAGCTGTGTGTGTGAGAGAGAAATAAAGAGAAGCTGTGAGTGAGAAAGAGAGAGAGAAGCTGTAAGTGACAGAGAGAGAGAAAGAAAAGCTGTGAGTGACAGAGAGAGAGAGAAAGACAGAGAAGCTGTGAGTTAGAGAGAGAGAGAAGCTGTGAGTGAGAGAGAGAGAAAGAGAAGCTGTGAGTGAGAGTGAGAGAGAAAGAGAAGCTGTGTGAGATAAAGAAAGATAAGCTGTGAGTGAGAGAGAGAGAGACAGAGAAGCTGTGAGTGAGAGAGAGAGAAAGAGAAGCTGTGAGTGTTTGAGAAAGAGAAGCTGTGAGTGAGTGAGAGAGAGAGAAGCTGTGAGAGAGAGAGAGTGATAGAGAAGCTGTGAGTGAGAGAGAGAGAAAGAGAAGCTGTGAGTGAGAGAGAGAGAAGCTGTGAGTGAGAGAGAAAGAAAGAAAGAGAAGCTGTGAGTGAGAGAGAGTGAGAGAGAAAGAAAAGATGTGACTAAGAGAGTCAGAGAGAGAAGTTGTGAGTGAGAGCGAGAGAAAGAGAAGCTGCATGTGAGAGAGAGAGAGAAAGAAAGAGAAGGTGTGTGTGTGTGTGTGAGAGAGAGAAGCTGTGAGTGAGAGAGAGAGAGAGAAAGAGAAGCTGTGATTGAGAGAGAGAAGAGAAAGTGAAGATGTGAGTGAGAGAGAGAGAGAAAATGTGAGTGAGAAAGAGAGAGAGAGAAGCTGTGAGTGAGAGAGAGAGAAAAAAAGAGAAGCTGTGAGTGAGAGAGAGAGAAAGAGAAGCTGTTAGTGAAAGAGAGAGAGAAAGTGAAGCTGTGAGTGAGAGAGAGAGAGAGAAATAGAAGCTGTGAGTGAATGAGAGAGAGTAGGAGAAGCTGTGTGAGAGAGATAGAGAAAAGCTGAGTGAGCGAGAGAAAAAGAGAAGCTGTGAGTGAGAGAGAGAGTAAGAGAGAAAGAGAAGCTGTGAGTGAGTGAGAGAGAGAAAAATAAGCTGTGAGTGAGAGAGAGAGTGAGAGAGAAAAGCTGTGTGTGAGAAAGAGAGAGAACGAGAAGCTGTGAGTGAGAGAGAGAAAGAGTTGTTAGAGAGAGAGAAGCTGTGAGTGAGAGAAAGAGAGAGAGAGAAAGTGAAGTTGTGAGTTCGAGTGAGAGAGAATGAGAAGCTGTGAGTGAGAGAGAGAAGATGTGAGTGAGAGAGAGAGAAATATGAGCTGTGAGTGAGAGAGAGAGAAAGAGAAGCTGTGTGAGAGAGAGAAGCTGTGAGTGAGAGAGAGAAAAAGTGAAGCTGTGAGTGAGAGAGAGAGTAGCTTTGAGTGAGAGAGAGAGAGAAAGAGAGCGAGAGAGAGAAAGAGAAGCTGTGAGTGAGAGAGAGAGAAAGAAAGAGAAGCTGTGAGTGAGAGAGAGAGAAAGAGAAGCTGTGAGTGACAGAGAGAGAGAAGCTGTGAGTGAGAGAGAGAGAAAGAAAGAAGCTGTGAGTGAGAAAGAGAGAGAGAAGCTGTGAGTGTGTGAGAGAGAAAGAGAATGTGAGTTAGAGAGAGAGAGAAGAATTGAGTGAGAGAGAGAGAAAGAGAAGCTGTGAGTGAGAGAGAGAGTAAGAGAGAATGAGAAGCTGTGAGTGAGAGAGAGAGAGAAAAATAAGCTGTGAGTGAGAGAGAGAGTGAGAAAGAGATGTGAGTGAGAGAGATTGAGAAGCTGTGAGTGAGAGAGAGAGAGAAAGAGAAGCTGTGAGTGAGAGAGAGTGTGAAAGAAGCTGTGAGTAAGAGAGAGAGAGAAACTGTGAGTGAGAGAGAAAGAAAGAAAGAGAAGCTGTGAGTGAGTGAGAGAGAGAAGAAGCTGAGTGAGAGAGAGAGAAAGAGAAGCTGTGAGTGAGAGAGAGAGAGAGAGAGAAAGAAGCTTTGAGTGAGAGAGAGAGAGAAAGAGAAGCTGTGAGTGAGAGAGATAGAAAGAGAAGCTGTGAGTGAGAGAGAGAGACAAGCTCTGAGTGAGAGTGAGAGAAAGAGAAGCTGTGAGTTTAGAGAGAGAGAAAGAGAAGCTGTGAGTGAGAGAGAGATTGAAGCTGTGAGTGAGAGAGAGAGAGAAAGAGAAGCTGTGAATGAGAGAGAGAAGCTGAGTGAGAGAGAGAGAGAGAAAGAGAAGCTGCGATTGAGAGAGTGAGAGAAAGAAAGAGAAGGTGTGAGTGAGAGAGCGAGAGAAAGAGAAGCTGTGAGAGAGAGAGCAAGAGAAGCTGTGAGTGAGAGAGAGAAGAGAGAGAAAGAGAAGCTGTGAGTGTGAGAGAGAAGCTGTGAGTGAGTGAGAGAGAGAAGTTGTGAGTGAGAGAGAGAGAGATAAAGAGAAGCAGTGAGAGAGAGAGAGAGAGAAAGAAAGAGAAGCTGTGAGTGAGAGAGAGAGAGTTAAAGAGAAGCTGTGAGTGAGAGAGAGAGAGAAACTGTGTGAGAAAGAGAGAGAGAAGCTGTGAGTGAGTGAGAGAGAGAGAGAGAAAGAGAAGTTGTGAGTGTGAGAGAGAGAGAAAGAGAAGCTGTGAGTGAGAGAGAGAGAAAGAGAAGCTGTGAGTGAGAGAGAGAGAGAGAGAAACAGAAGGTGTGAGAGAGAGAGAGAAAGAGAAGCTGTGAATGAAAGAGAGAGAGAAAGTGAAGCTGTGAGTGAGTGAGAGAGAGAGAAATAGAAGCAGTGATGGAGTGAGAGAGAGAAGGAGAAGCTGTGAGTGAGAGAGAGAGAAATAAAGAAAAGCTATGAGTGAGCGAGAGAAAAAGAGAAGCTGTGAGTGAGAGAGAGAGAAAGAGAAGGTGTGTGAGAGAGAGAGAGAAAGAAAGAGAAGCTGTGAGTGAGAGAGAGAGAACTAGAAGCTGAAAGTGAGAGAGAGAGAAAAAGAGAAGCTGTGAGTGAGAGAGAGAGAGAAAGAGAAGCTGTGAGTGAGAGAGAGAGAGAAAGAGTTGTGAGTGAGAGAGAGAGAGAAATTGTGAGTGAGAGAGAGAAATATGAGCTGTGAGTGAGAGAGAGAGAAAGAGAAGCTGTGTGAGAGAGAGAGAAGCTGTGAGTGAGTGAGAGAGAGAGAAAGAGAAGCTGTGAGTGAGAGACAGAGAGAGAGTAGCTGTGAGTGAGAGAAAGAGAGAAAGAGAAGCTGTGAGTGAGAGAGTGAGAAAGAAAGAGAAGTTGTGAGAGAGAGAGAGAGAAGCTGTGAGTGATAGAGAGAGAAAGAGAAGCTGTGAGTGAGTGAGAGAGAGAGAGAAGCTGTGAGTGACAGAGACAGGGAGAAAGAAAAGCTGTGAGTGAGAGAGAGAGAGAGAGAATGTGAGTTAGAGAGAGAGAGAATCTGTGAGTGATAGAGAGAAAGAGAAGGTGTGAGTGAGAGAGAGAGAGTGAGAAAGAGAAGCTGGGAGTGAGAGTGAGAGAGAAGCTGTGTGTGTGAGAGAGAGAAAGAGAAGTTGTGAGTGAGAGAGAGAGAGAGTGAAAGAAGTTGTGAGAAAGAGAGAGAGAGAAGCTGTGAGTGAGAGAAAGAAAGAAAGAGAAGCTGTGAGTGAGTGAGAGAGAGAAGAATCTGTAAGTGAGAGAGAGAGAAAGAGATGCTGTGAGTGACAGAGAGAGAGAGAAAGAGAAGCTGTGAGTGAGAGAGAGAGAGAAAGAGAAGCTGTGAGTGAGAGAGTGAGAGAAGCTGTGAGTGAGAGAGAGAGAAAGAGAAGCTGTGAGTGAGAGAGAGAGAGAGAAGCTGTGAGTGAGAGAGAGAGAAGCTGTGAGTGAGAGAGAGAGAGAGAGAAGCTGTGAGTGAGAGAGAGAGAAAAAAAGAGAAGCTGTGAGTGAGAGAGAGAGAGAAAGAGAAGCTGTGAGTGAGAGAGAGAGAGAGAAATAGAAGCTGTGAGTGACTGAGAGAGAGAAGGAGAAGCTGTGTGTGTGAGAGAGAGAGAAAAGCTGAATGAGCGAGAGAAAAAGAGAAGCTGTGAGTGAGAGAGAGAGAGAAAGAGTAAGTGTGTGTGAGAGAGAGAAGCTGTGTGTGTGTGAGAGAGAGAAAGAGAAGCTGTGAGTGAGAGAGAAAGAGAAGCTGTGAGTGGGAGAGAGAAAGAGAAGCTAAGAAAGGGAGAGAGAAAGAGAAGCTGTGAGTGAGAGAGAGAGTAAGAGAGAAAGAGAAGCTGTGAGTGAGTGAGAGAGAGAAAAATAAGCTGTGAGTGAGAGAGAGAGTGAGAGAGAAAAGCTGTGTGTGAGAAAGAGAGAGAACGAGAAGCTGTGAGTGAGAGAGAGAAAGAGTTGTTAGAGAGAGAGAAGCTGTGAGTGAGAGAAAGAGAGAGAGAGAAAGTGAAGTTGTGAGTTCGAGTGAGAGAGAATGAGAAGCTGTGAGTGGGAGAGAGAAGATGTGAGTGAGAGAGAGAGAAATATGAGCTGTGAGTGAGAGAGAGAGAAAGAGAAGCTGTGTGAGAGAGAGAGAAGCTGTGAGTGAGAGAGAGAAAAAGTGAAGCTGTGAGTGAGAGAGAGAGTAGCTTTGAGTGAGAGAGAGAGAGAACGAGAGCGAGAGAGAGAAAGAGAAGCTGTGAGTGAGAGAGAGAGAAAGAAAGAGAAGCTGTGAGTGAGAGAGAGAGAGAGAAAGAGAAGCTGTGAGTGACAGAGAGAGAGAAGCTGTGAGTGAGAGAGAGAGAAAGAAAGAAGCTGTGAGTGAGAAAGAGAGAGAGAAGCTGTGAGTGTGTGAGAGAGAAAGAGAATGTGAGTTAGAGAGAGAGAGAAGAATTGAGTGAGAGAGAGAGAAAGAGAAGCTGTGAGTGAGAGAGAGAGTAAGAGAGAATGAGAAGCTGTGAGTGAGAGAGAGAGAGAAAAGTAAGCTGTGAGTGAGAGAGAGAGTGAGAAAGAGATGTGAGTGAGAGAGATTGAGAAGCTGTGAGTGAGAGAGAGAGAGAAAGAGAAGCTGTGAGTGAGAGAGAGAGAGAAAAAGAGAGAGAGAGAAGCTGTGAGTGAGAGAGAAAGAAAGAGAAGCTGTGAGTGAGAGAGAGAGAAAGAGAAGCTGTGAGTGACAGAGAGAGAGAAAGAGAAGCTGTGAGTGAGTGAGAGAGAGAAAGAAGCTGTGAGTGAGAGAGAGAGAAGCTGTGAGTGAGAGAGAGAGAGAGAAAGAGAAGCTGTGAGTGAGAGAGTGAGAAAGAAAGAAGCTGTGAGTGAGAAAGAGAGAGAGAAGCTTTGAGTGAGAGAGAGAGAAAGAGAATGTGAGTTAGAGAGAGAGAGAAGAAGTGAGTGAGAGATAGAGAAAGAGAAGCTGTGAGTGAGAGAGAGAGTGAGAGAAAAAGAGAAGCTGTGAGTGAGTGAGAGAGAGAAAAATAAGCTGTGACTGAGAGAGAGAGAGTGAGAAAGAGAAGATGTGAGTGAGAGAGAGAGAAGCTGTGAGTGAGAGAGAGAGAAAAGCTGTGAGTGAGAGAGAGAGTGAAAGAAGCTGTGAGTAAGAGAGAGAGAGAAGCTGTGAGTGAGAGAGAGAAAGAAAGAGAAGCTGTGAGTAAGTGAGAGAGAGAAGAAGCTGTGAGTGAGAGAGAGAGAAAGAGAAGCTGTGAGTGAGAGAGAGAGAGAAAGAGAAGCTGTGAGTGAGGGAGAGAGAGAGAAAGAGAAGCTGTGAGTGAGAGATAGAGAAAGAGAAGCTGTGAGTGAGTGAGAGAGAGAGAAGCTGTGAGTGAGAGAGAGAGAGAAAGAGAAGCTGTGAGTGAGAGAAAGAGAAGCTGTGGATGAGAGAGAGAGAAGCTGTGAGTGAGAGAGAGAGAGAGAGAAAGAGAAGCTGTGAGTGAGAGAAAGAGAGAAGCTGTGAGTGATAGAGAGGATAGAAAGAGAAGCTGTGAATGAGAGAGAAAGTAAAGCTGTTACTAAGAGAGAAAGAGAAGCTGCGAGTGAGAGAGAGAGAGAAAGAAAGAGGAGTGAGAGAGAGAGAAAGAGAAACTGTGAGTGAGAGAGAGAGAAAGAGAAGCTGTGAGTGAGATAGAGAGAAAGAGAAGCTTTGAGTGAGAGAGAGTGAGAAAGAGAAGCTAAGAGAGGGAGAGAGAAAGAGAAGCTGTGTGTAAGAGAGAGAGAGAGAGAAAGAGAAACTGTGAGTGAGAGAGAGAGAGAGAAGCTGTGAGTGAGAGAGAGTAGCTGTGAGTGAGAGAGAGAGATAAAGAGAAGCTGTGAGTGAGAGAGAGAGAGAGTAGCTGTGAGTGAGAGAAAGAGAGAAAGAGAAGCTGTGAGTGAGAGAGTGAGAAAGAAAGAGAAGCTGTGAGAGAGAGAGAGAGAGAAGCTGTGAGTGACAGAGAGAGAAAGAGAAGCTGTGAGTGAGAGAGAAAGAGAAGCTGTGTGACAGAGAGAGGGTGGAAGAAAAGCTTTGAGTGAGAGAGAGAGAGAAAGAGAATGTGAGTTAGAGAGAGAGAGAGAGAGAAGCTGTGAGTGAGAGAGAGAGAGAAAGAGAAGGCGTGAGTGAGTGAGAGAAGAGAGAGAAAGAGAGGCTGTGAGTGAGAGAGAAAAAGAAGCTGTGAGTGAGAGAGAGAGAAATTGAAGCTGTGAGTGACTGAGAGAGAGAATGAGAAGCTGTGAGTGCGAGAGAGAGAGAGAAAGAAAAGCTATGAGTGAGAGAGAGAAAAAGAGAAGCTGTGAGTGAGAGAGAGAGAGAAAGCAAAGGTGTGTGTGAGAGAGAGAGAAGCTGTGAGAGAGAGAGAGAAAGAAAAGCTGTGAGTGAGAGAGAGAGAGAACTAGAAGCTGTGAGTAAGAGAGAGAGAGAAAGAAAGAGAAGCTGTGAGTGAGAGAGAGAGAAAGAAAGAGAATCTGTGAGTGAGAGAGAGAGAGAAAGAGAAGCTGTGAGTGATAGAGAAAGAGAGAAGCTGTGAGTGAGAGAGAGAGAAAGAGAAGCTGTGAGTGAGAGAGAGAGAAAGAGAAGCTGTGAGTGAGAGAGAGAGAAGCTGTGAGTGAGAGAGAGAGAAAAAAAGAGAAGCTGTGAGTGAGAGAGAGAGTAGCTGTGAGTGAGAGAGAGAAAGAGAAGCTGTGAGTGAGTGAGAGAGAGAGAAAGAGAAGCTTTGAGTAAGAGAGAGAGAAAGAAAGAGAAGCTGTGAGTGAGAGGGAGAGAGAGAGAGAAAGAGAAGCTGTGAGGTACAGAGAGAGAGAAAGAGAAGCTGTGAGTGAGAGAGAGAGAGAAAGAGAAGGTGTGAGTGACAGAGAGAGAGAAGCTGTGTGTGTGAGAGAGAAATAAAGAGAAGCTGTGAGTGAGAAAGAGAGAGAGAAGCTGTAAGTGACAGAGAGAGAGAAAGAAAAGCTGTGAGTGACAGAGAGAGAGAGAAAGACAGAGAAGCTGTGAGTTAGAGAGAGAGAGAGAAGCTGTGAGTGAGAGAGAGAGAAAGAGAAGCTGTGAGTGAGAGTGAGAGAGAAAGAGAAGCTGTGTGAGATAGAGAAAGATAAGCTGTGAGTGAGAGAGAGAGAGACAGAGAAGCTGTGAGTGAGAGAGAGAGAAAGAGAAGCTGTGAGTGAGAGAGAAAGAGAAGCTGTGAGTGAGTGAGAGAGAGAGAAGCTGTGAGAGAGAGAGAGAGAGAGAGAGAGAGAGAAGCTGTGAGTGAGAGAGAGAGAAAGAAAAGCTGTGAGTGAGAGAGAGAGAAGCTGTGAGTGAGAGAGAAAGAAAGAAAGAGAAGCTGTGAGTGAGAGAGAGTGAGAGAGAAAGAAAAGATGTGACTAAGAGAGTCAGAGAGAGAAGTTGTGAGTGAGAGAGAGAGAAAGAGAAGCTGCATGTGAGAGAGAGAGAGAAAGAAAGAGAAGGTGTGTGTGTGTGTGTGAGAGAGAGAAGCTGTGAGTGAGAGAGAGAGAGAGAAAGAGAAGCTGTGATTGAGAGAGAGAAGAGAAAGTGAAGATGTGAGTGAGAGAGAGAGAGAGAAAATGTGAGTGAGAAAGAGAGAGAGAGAAGCTGTGAGTGAGAGAGAGAGAAAAAAAGAGAAGCTGTGAGTGAGAGAGAGAGAAAGAGAAGCTGTTAGTGAAAGAGAGAGAGAAAGTGAAGCTGTGAGTGAGAGAGAGAGAGAAATAGAAGCTGTGAGTGAATGAGAGAGAGTAGGAGAAGCTGTGTGAGAGAGATAGAGAAAAGCTGAGTGAGCGAGAGAAAAAGAGAAGCTGTGAGTGAGAGAGAGAGTAAGAGAGAAAGAGAAGCTGTGAGTGAGTGAGAGAGAGAAAAATAAGCTGTGAGTGAGAGAGAGAGTGAGAGAGAAAAGCTGTGTGTGAGAAAGAGAGAGAACGAGAAGCTGTGAGTGAGAGAGAGAAAGAGTTGTTAGAGAGAGAGAAGCTGTGAGTGAGAGAAAGAGAGAGAGAGAAAGTGAAGTTGTGAGTTCGAGTGAGAGAGAATGAGAAGCTGTGAGTGAGAGAGAGAAGATGTGAGTGAGAGAGAGAGAAATATGAGCTGTGAGTGAGAGAGAGAGAAAGAGAAGCTGTGTGAGAGAGAGAGAAGCTGTGAGTGAGAGAGAGAAAAAGTGAAGCTGTGAGTGAGAGAGAGAGTAGCTTTGAGTGAGAGAGAGAGAGAAAGAGAGCGAGAGAGAGAAAGAGAAGCTGTGAGTGAGAGAGAGAGAAAGAAAGAGAAGCTGTGAGTGAGAGAGAGAGAGAGAAAGAGAAGCTGTGAGTGACAGAGAGAGAGAAGCTGTGAGTGAGAGAGAGAGAAAGAAAGAAGCTGTGAGTGAGAAAGAGAGAGAGAAGCTGTGAGTGTGTGAGAGAGAAAGAGAATGTGAGTTAGAGAGAGAGAGAAGAATTGAGTGAGAGAGAGAGAAAGAGAAGCTGTGAGTGAGAGAGAGAGTAAGAGAGAATGAGAAGCTGTGAGTGAGAGAGAGAGAGAAAAATAAGCTGTGAGTGAGAGAGAGAGTGAGAAAGAGATGTGAGTGAGAGAGATTGAGAAGCTGTGAGTGAGAGAGAGAGAGAAAGAGAAGCTGTGAGTGAGAGAGAGTGTGAAAGAAGCTGTGAGTAAGAGAGAGAGAGAAACTGTGAGTGAGAGAGAAAGAAAGAAAGAGAAGCTGTGAGTGAGTGAGAGAGAGAAGAAGCTGAGTGAGAGAGAGAGAAAGAGAAGCTGTGAGTGAGAGAGAGAGAGAGAGAGAGAAAGAAGCTTTGAGTGAGAGAGAGAGAGAAAGAGAAGCTGTGAGTGAGAGAGATAGAAAGAGAAGCTGTGAGTGAGAGAGAGAGACAAGCTCTGAGTGAGAGTGAGAGAAAGAGAAGCTGTGAGTTTAGAGAGAGAGAAAGAGAAGCTGTGAGTGAGAGAGAGATTGAAGCTGTGAGTGAGAGAGAGAGAGAAAGAGAAGCTGTGAATGAGAGAGAGAAGCTGAGTGAGAGAGAGAGAGAGAAAGAGAAGCTGCGATTGAGAGAGTGAGAGAAAGAAAGAGAAGGTGTGAGTGAGAGAGCGAGAGAAAGAGAAGCTGTGAGAGAGAGAGAGAGCAAGAGAAGCTGTGAGTGAGAGAGAGAAGAGAGAGAAAGAGAAGCTGTGAGTGTGAGAGAGAAGCTGTGAGTGAGTGAGAGAGAGAAGTTGTGAGTGAGAGAGAGAGAGATAAAGAGAAGCAGTGAGAGAGAGAGAGAGAGAAAGAAAGAGAAGCTGTGAGTGAGAGAGAGAGAGAGAAAGAGAAGCTGTGAGTGAGAGAGAGAGAGAGAAACTGTGTGAGAAAGAGAGAGAGAAGCTGTGAGTGAGTGAGAGAGAGAGAGAGAGAGAAAGAAAAGTTGTGAGTGTGAGAGAGAGAGAGAAAGAGAAGCTGTGAGTGAGAGAGAGAGAGAGAGAAACAGAAGGTGTGAGAGAGAGAGAGAGAAAGAGAAGCTGTGAGTGAAAGAGAGAGAGAAAGTGAAGCTGTGAGTGAGTGAGAGAGAGAGAAATAGAAGCAGTGATGGAGTGAGAGAGAGAAGGAGAAGCTGTGAGTGAGAGAGAGAGAAATAAAGAAAAGCTATGAGTGAGCGAGAGAAAAAGAGAAGCTGTGAGTGAGAGAGAGAGAAAGAGAAGGTGTGTGAGAGAGAGAGAGAAAGAAAGAGAAGCTGTGAGTGAGAGAGAGAGAGAAAGAGAAGCTGAAAGTGAGAGAGAGAGAAAAAGAGAAGCTGTGAGTGAGAGAGAGAGAAAGAGAAGCTGTGAGTGAGTGAGAGAGAGAAAGAGTTGTGAGTGAGAGAGAGAGAGAAATTGTGAGTGAGAGAGAGAAATATGAGCTGTGAGTGAGAGAGAGAGAAAGAGAAGCTGTGTGAGAGAGAGAGAAGCTGTGAGTGAGTGAGAGAGAGAGAAAGAGAAGCTGTGAGTGAGAGACAGAGAGAGAGTAGCTGTGAGTGAGAGAAAGAGAGAAAGAGAAGCTGTGAGTGAGAGAGTGAGAAAGAAAGAGAAGTTGTGAGAGAGAGAGAGAGAAGCTGTGAGTGATAGAGAGAGAAAGAGAAGCTGTGAGTGAGAGAGAGAGAGGGAGAAGCTGTGAGTGACAGAGACAGGGAGAAAGAAAAGCTGTGAGTGAGAGAGAGAGAGAGAGAATGTGAGTTAGAGAGAGAGAGAATCTGTGAGTGATAGAGAGAAAGTGAAGGTGTGAGTGAGAGAGAGAGAGTGAGAAAGAGAAGCTGGGAGTGAGAGTGAGAGAGAAGCTGTGTGTGTGAGAGAGAGAAAGAGAAGTTGTGAGTGAGAGAGAGAGAGAGTGAAAGAAGTTGTGAGAAAGAGAGAGAGAGAAGCTGTGAGTGAGAGAAAGAAAGAAAGAGAAGCTGTGAGTGAGTGAGAGAGAGAAGAATCTGTAAGTGAGAGAGAGAAAGAGATGCTGTGAGTGACAGAGAGAGAGAGAAAGAGAAGCTGTGAGTGAGAGAGAGAGAGAAAGAGAAGCTGTGAGTGAGAGAGTGAGAGAAGCTGTGAGTGAGAGAGAGAGAAAGAGAAGCTGTGAGTGAGAGAGAGAGAGAGAAGCTGTGAGTGAGAGAGAGAGAAGCTGTGAGTGAGAGAGAGAGAGAGAGAAGATGTGAGTGAGAGAGAGAGAAAAAAAGAGAAGCTGTGAGTGAGAGAGAGAGAGAAAGAGAAGCTGTGAGTGAGAGAGAGAGAGAGAAATAGAAGCTGTGAGTGACTGAGAGAGAGAAGGAGAAGCTGTGTGTGTGTGAGAGAGAGAAAAGCTGAATGAGCGAGAGAAAAAGAGAAGCTGTGAGTGAGAGAGAGAGAGAAAGAGTAAGTGTGTGTGAGAGAGAGAAGCTGTGTGTGTGTGAGAGAGAGAAAGAGAAGCTGTGAGTGAGAGAGAAAGAGAAGCTGTGAGTGGGAGAGAGAAAGAGAAGCTAAGAGAGGGAGAGAGAAAGAGAAGCTGTGAGTGAGAGAGAGAGTAAGAGAGAAAGAGAAGCTGTGAGTGAGTGAGAGAGAGAAAAATAAGCTGTGAGTGAGAGAGAGAGTGAGAGAGAAAAGCTGTGTGTGAGAAAGAGAGAGAACGAGAAGCTGTGAGTGAGAGAGAGAAAGAGTTGTTAGAGAGAGAGAAGCTGTGAGTGAGAGAAAGAGAGAGAGAGAAAGTGAAGTTGTGAGTTCGAGTGAGAGAGAATGAGAAGCTGTGAGTGAGAGAGAGAAGATGTGAGTGAGAGAGAGAAATATGAGCTGTGAGTGAGAGAGAGAGAGAAAGAGAAGCTGTGTGAGAGAGAGAGAAGCTGTGAGTTAGAGAGAGAAAAAGTGAAGCTGTGAGTGAGAGAGAGAGTAGCTTTGAGTGAGAGAGAGAGAGAAAGAGAGCGAGAGAGAGAAAGAGAAGCTGTGAGTGAGAGAGAGAGAAAGAAAGAGAAGCTGTGAGTGAGAGAGAGAGAGAAAGAGAAGCTGTGAGTGACAGAGAGAGAGAAACTGTGAGTGAGAGAGAGAGAAAGAAAGAAGCTGTGAGTGAGAAAGTGAGAGAGAAGCTGTGAGTGTGTGAGAGAGAAAGAGAATGTGAGTTAGAGAGAGAGAGAAGAATTGAGTGAGAGAGAGAGAAAGAGAAGCTGTGAGTGAGAGAGAGAGTAAGAGAGAATGAGAAGCTGTGAGTGAGAGAGAGAGAGAAAAATAAGCTGTGAGTGAGAGAGAGAGTGAGAAAGAGATGTGAGTGAGAGAGATTGAGAAGCTGTGCGTGAGAGAGAGAGAGAAAGAGAAGCTGTGAGTGAGAGAGAGTGTGAAAGAAGCTGTGAGTAAGAGAGAGAGAGAAACTGTGAGTGAGAGAGAAAGAAAGAAAGAGAAGCTGTGAGTGAGTGAGAGAGAGAAGAAGCTGAGTGAGAGAGAGAGAAAGAGAAGCTGTGAGTGAGAGAGAGAGAGAGAGAAAGAAGCTTTGAGTGAGAGAGAGAGAGAAAGAGAAGCTGTGAGTGAGAGAGATAGAAAGAGAAGCTGTGAGTGAGAGAGAGAGACAAGCTCTGAGTGAGAGTGAGAGAAAGAGAAGCTGTGAGTTTAGAGAGAGAGAAAGAGAAGCTGTGAGTGAGAGAGAGATTGAAGCTGTGAGTGAGAGAGAGAGAGAAAGAGAAGCTGTGAATGAGAGAAAGAAGCTGAGTGAGAGAGAGAGAGAGAAAGAGAAGCTGCGATTGAGAGAGTGAGAGAAAGAAAGAGAAGGTGTGAGTGAGAGAGCGAGAGAAAGAGAAGCTGTGAGGGAGAGAGAGAGCAAGAGAAGCTGTGAGTGAGAGAGAGAAGAGAGAGAAAGAGAAGCTGTGAGTGTGAGAGAGAAGCTGTGAGTGAGTGAGAGAGAGAAGTTGTGAGTGAGAGAGAGAGAGATAAAGAGAAGCAGTGAGAGAGAGAGAGAGAGAAAGAAAGAGAAGCTGTGAGTGAGAGAGAGAGAGAGAGTTAAAGAGAAGCTGTGAGTGAGAGAGAGAGAGAGAAACTGTGTGAGAAAGAGAGAGAGAAGCTGTGAGTGAGTGAGAGAGAGAGAGAGAAAGAGAAGTTGTGAGTGTGTGAGAGAGAGAGAAAGAGAAGCTGTGAGTGAGAGAGAGAGAGAGAGAAACAGAAGGTGTGAGAGAGAGAGAAAGAGAAGCTGTGAGTGAAAGAGAGAGAGAAAGTGAAGCTGTGAGTGAGTGAGAGAGAGAGAAATAGAAGCAGTGATGGAGTGAGAGAGAGAAGGAGAAGCTGTGAGTGAGAGAGAGAGAAATAAAGAAAAGCTATGAGTGAGCGAGAGAAAAAGAGAAGCTGTGAGTGAGAGAGAGAGAAAGAGAAGGTGTGTGAGAGAGAGAGAGAAAGAAAGAGAAGCTGTGAGTGAGAGAGAGAGAAAGAGAAGCTGAAAGTGAGAGAGAGAGAAAAAGAGAAGCTGTGAGTGAGAGAGAGAGAGAAAGAGAAGCTGTGAGTGAGAGAGAGAGAGAAAGAGTTGTGAGTGTGAGAGAGAGAGAAATTGTGAGTGAGAGAGAGAAATATGAGCTGTGAGTGAGAGAGAGAGAAAGAGAAGCTGTGTGAGAGAGAGAGAAGCTGTGAGTGAGTGAGAGAGAGAGAAAGAGAAGCTGTGAGTGAGAGACAGAGAGAGAGTAGCTGTGAGTGAGAGAAAGAGAGAAAGAGAAGCTGTGAGTGAGAGAGTGAGAAAGAAAGAGAAGTTGTGAGAGAGAGAGAGAGAAGCTGTGAGTGATAGAGAGAGAAAGAGAAGCTGTGAGTGAGAGAGAGAGAGAGAGAAGCTGTGAGTGACAGAGACAGGGAGAAAGAAAAGCTGTGAGTGAGAGAGAGAGAGAGAGAATGTGAGTTAGAGAGAGAGAGAATCTGTGAGTGATAGAGAGAAAGAGAAGGTGTGAGTGAGAGAGAGAGAGTGAGAAAGAGAAGCTGGGAGTGAGAGTGAGAGAGAAGCTGTGTGTGTGAGAGAGAGAAAGAGAAGTTGTGAGTGAGAGAGAGAGAGAGTGAAAGAAGTTGTGAGAAAGAGAGAGAGAGAAGCTGTGAGTGAGAGAAAGAAAGAAAGAGAAGCTGTGAGTGAGTGAGAGAGAGAAGAATCTGTAAGTGAGAGAGAGAGAAAGAGATGCTGTGAGTGACAGAGAGAGAGAGAAAGAGAAGCTGTGAGTGAGAGAGAGAGAGAAAGAGAAGCTGTGAGTGAGAGAGTGAGAGAAGCTGTGAGTGAGAGAGAGAGAAAGAGAAGCTGTGAGTGAGAGAGAGAGAGAGAAGCTGTGAGTGAGAGAGAGAGAAGCTGTGAGTGAGAGAGAGAGAGAGAGAAGCTGTGAGTGAGAGAGAGAGAAAAAAGAGAAGCTGTGAGTGAGAGAGAGAGAAAGAGAAGCTGTGAGTGAGAGAGAGAGAGAAATAGAAGCTGTGAGTGACTGAGAGAGAGAAGGAGAAGCTGTGTGTGTGTGAGAGAGAGAAAAGCTGAATGAGCGAGAGAAAAAGAGAAGCTGTGAGTGAGAGAGAGAGAGAAAGAGTAAGTGTGTGTGAGAGAGAGAAGCTGTGTGTGTGTGTGAGAGAGAAAGAGAAGCTGTGAGTGAGAGAGAAAGAGAAGCTGTGAGTGGGAGAGAGAAAGAGAAGCTAAGAGAGGGAGAGAGAAAGAGAAGCTGTTTGTAAGTGAGAGAGAGAGAAAGGAATGCTGTGAGTGAGAGAGAGAGAGAAAGAGATGCTGTGAGTGAGAGAGAGAGAGATAGAAAGAGAAACTGTGAGTGAGAGAGAGAGAGAAGCTGTGAGTGAGAGAGAGAGAGAGAAAGTGAAGTTGTGAGTTCGAGTGAGAGAGAATGAGAAGCTGTGAGTGAGAGAGAGAGAAGCTGTGAGTGAGAGAGAGAGAAATATGAGCTGTGAGTGAGAGAGAGAGAAAAAGTGAAGCTGTGAGTGAGAGAGAGAGAGTAGCTTTGAGTGAGAGAGAGAGAGAAAGAGAGAGAGAGAGAGAGAAAGAGAAGCTGTGAGTGAGAGAGAGAGAAAGAAAGAGAAGCTGTGAGTGAGTGAGAGAGAAAGAGAAGCTGTGAGTGAAAGAGAGAGAGAAGCTGTGAGTGAGAGAGAGAGAAAGAAAGAAGCTGTGAGTGAGAGAGAGAGAGAAAGAGAAGCTGTGAGTGAGAGAGAGAGTGAAAGAAGCTGTGAGTAAGAGAGAGAGAAGCTGTGAGTGAGAGAGAAAGAAAGAAAGAGAAGCTGTGAGTGAGTGAGAGAGAGAAGAAGCTGTGAGTGAGAGAGAGAGAAAGAGAAGCTGTGAGTGAGAGAGAGAGAGAGAAAGAGAAGCTGTGAGTGAGAGAGAGAGAGAGAGAAAGAGAAGCTGTTAGTGAGAGAGAGAGAAAGAAAGAGAGAAGCTGTGAGTGAGAGAGAGAGAAGCTGTGAGTGAGGGAGAGAGAGAAGCTGTGTGAGAGAGAGAGGGAGAAAGAAAAGCTGTGAGTGAGAGAGATAGAGAGAGAAAGAGAATGTGAGTTAGAGAGAGAGAGAGAGAAGCTGTGAGTGAGAGAGAGAGAAAGAGAAGCTGTGAGTGAGAGAGAGATTGAAGCTGTGAGTGAGAGAGAGAGAAAGAGAAGCTGTGAATGAGAGAGAGAAGCTGAGTGAGAGAGAGAGAGAAAAAGAAGCTGCGATTGAGAGAGTGAGAGAAAGAAAGAGAAGGTGTGAGTGAGAGAGAGAGAGAAAGAGAAGCTGTGAGAGAGAGAGAGAGAAAGAGAAGCTGTGAGTGAGAGAGAGAAGAGAGAGAAAGAGAAGCTGTGAGTGTGAGAGAATCTGTGAGTGAGTGAGAGAGAGAAGTTGTGAGTGAGAGAGAGAGAGAAAGAGAAGCAGTGAGAGAGAGAGAGAGAGAAAGAAAGAGATGCTGTGAGTGAGAGAGAGAGAGAAGCTGTGAGTGAGAGAGAGAGAAAAAAGAGAAGCTGTGAGTGAGAGAGAGATAGATAGATAGAGAAGCTGTGAGTGAGAGAGAGAGAAAGAGTAAGTGTGTGTGTGAGAGAGAAGCTGTGTGTGTGAGAGAGAGAAAGAATAGCTGTGTGTGTGAGAGAGAGAGAACGAGAAGCTGTGAGTGAGAGAGAGAGAGAAAGAAAGAGAAGCTTGAGTGAGAGAGAGAGAAAGAGAAGCTGTTAGTCAGAGAGAGAGAAAAAGAGAAGCTGTGAGTGAGAGAGAGAGAGAAAGAGTTGTGTGTGTGAGAGAGAGAGAGAAGCTGTGAGTGAGAGAAAGAGAGAGAGAAAGTGAAGTTGTGAGTTCGAGTGAGAGAGAATGAGAAGCTGTGAGTGAGAGAGAGAGAAGATGTGAGTGAGAGAGAGAGAAATATGAGCTGTGAGTGAGAGAGAGAGAAAGAGAAGCTGTGAGAGAGAGAGAAGCTGTGAGTGAGAGAGAGAGAAAAAGTGAAGCTCTGAGTGAGAGAGAGAGTGTAGCTTTGAGTGAGAGAGAGAGAGAGAGAAAGAGAAGCTGTGATTGAGAGAGAGAGAAAGAAAGAGAAGCTGTGAGTGAGAGAGATAGAGAGAGAAAGAGAAGCTGTCAATGACAGAGAGAGAGAAAGAGAAGCTGTGAGTGAGAGAGAAAGAGAAGCTGTGAGAGAAAGAGAGAGAAGCTGTGAGTGAGAGAGAGAGAGAGAGAAGCTGTGAGTGAGAGAGAGAGAAAGAAAGAAGCTGTGAGTGAGAAAGAGAGAGAGAAGCTTTGAGTGAGAGAGAGAGATAAAGAGAATGTGAGTTAGAGAGAGAGAGAGAAGTGAGTGAGAGAGAGAAAGAGAAGCTGTGAGTGAGAGAGATAGAGAAGCTGTGAGTGAGAAAGAGAGAAAGAGAAGCTGTGAGTGAGAGAGAGAGAAAGAGAAGCTGTGAGAGAGAGAGAGAAGCTGTGAGTGAGAGAGAGAGAGAGAGAAAGAGAAGCTGTGAGTGAGAGAAAGAAGGAAAGAGAAGCTGTGAATGAGAGAGAGATAGAAGCTGTGAGTGAGAGAGAGAGAGAAAGAGAAGATGTGACTGAGAGAGACAGAGAGAGAAGTTGCGAGTGAGAGAGACAGAGAGAAAGAGAAGCTGCGAGTGAGAGAGAGAGAGAAAGAAAGATAAGCTGTGAGTGAGAGAGAGAGAAAGAGAAGTTGTGAGTGGGAGAGAGAAAGAGAAGCTAAGAGAGGGAGAGAGAAAGAGAAGCTGTGTGTAAGAGAGAGAGAGAGTAAGGAATGCTGTGAGTGAGAGAGAGAGAGAAAGAGATGCTGTGAGTGAGAGAGAGAGAAAGAGATGCTGTGAGTGAGAGAGAGAGAGATAGAAAGAGAAACTGTGAGTGAGAGAGAGAGAGAAGCTGTGAGTGAGAGAGAGAGAGAGAAAGTGAAGTTGTGAGTTCGAGTGAGAGCGAATGAGAAGCTGTGAGTGAGAGAGAGAGAAGATGTGAGTGAGAGAGAGAGAAATATGAGCTGTGAGTGAGAGAGAGAGAAAGAGAAGCTGTGAGAGAGAGAGAAGCTGTGAGTGAGAGAGAGAGAAAAAGTGAAGCTCTGAGTGAGAGAGAGAGAGAGTAGCTTTGAGTGAGAGAGAGAGAGAGAGAGAAAGAGAAGCTGTGATTGAGAGAGAGAGAGAAAGAAAGAGAAGCTGTGAGTGAGAGAGATAGAGAGAGAAAGAGAAGCTGTGAATGACAGAGAGAGAGAAAGAGAAGCTGTGAGTGAGAGAGAAAGAGAAGCTGTGAGTGAAAGAGAGAGAGAAGCTGTGAGTGAGAGAGAGAGAGAGAGAGAGAAGCTGTGAGTGAGAGAGAGAGAAAGAAAGAAGCTGTGAGTGAGAAAGAGAGAGAGAAGCTTTGAGTGAGAGAGAGATAAAGAGAATGTGAGTTAGAGAAAGAGAGAAGAAGTGAGTGAGAGAGAGAGAAAGAGAAGCTGTGAGTGAGAGAGATAGAGAAGCTGTGAGTGAGAGAGAGAGAAAGAGAAGCTGTGAGTGAGAGAGAGAGAAAGAGAAGCTGTGAGAGAGAGAGAGAAGCTGTGAGTGAGAGAGAGAGAGAGAGAAAGAGAAGCTGTGAGTGAGAGAAAGAGAGAAAGAGAAGCTGTGAATGAGAGAGATATAGAAGCTGTGAGTGAGAGAGAGAGAGAGAGAGAAGATGTGACTGAGAGAGACAGAGAGAGAAGTTGCGAGTGAGAGAGACAGAGAGAAAGAGAAGCTGCGAGTGAGAGAGAGAGAGAAAGAAAGAGAAGCTGTGAGTGAGACAGAGAGAAAGAGAAGCTGTGAGTGGGAGAGAGAAAGAGAAGCTAAGAGAGGGAGAGAGAAAGAGAAGCTGTGTGTAAGAGAGAGAGAGAGTAAGGAATGCTGTGAGTGAGAGAGAGAGAGAAAGAGATGCTGTGAGTGAGAGAGAGAGATAGAAAGAGAAACTGTGAGTGAGAGAGAGAGAGAGAAGCTGTGAGTGAGAGAGAGAGAAAAAGTGAAGCTGTGAGTGAGAGAGAGAGAGTAGCTTTGAGTGAGAGAGAGAGAGAAAGAGAGAGAGAGATAGAAAGAAAGAAAGAGAAGCTGTGAGTGAGAGAGAGAGAAAGAAAGAGAAGCTGTGAGTGAGTGAGAGAGAAAGAGAAGCTGTGAGTGAAAGAGAGAGAGAAGCTGTGAGTGAGAGAGAGTGTGAGAAAGAGAAGCTGGGAGTGAGAGAGAGAGAAGCTGTGTGTGTGTGAGAGAGAAAGAGAAGTTGTGTGAGAGAGAGAGAGTGAAAGAAGTTGTGAGTAAGAGAGAGAGAGAAGCTGTGAGTGAGAGACAAAGAAAGAAAGAGAAGCTGTGAGTGAGAGAGAGAGAGAAGAAGCTGTGAGTGAGAGAGAGAGAAAGAGAAGCTGTGTCTGACAGAGAGAGAGAGAAAGAGAAGCTGTGAGTGAGAGAGAGAGAGAAAGAGAAGCTGTGAGTGAGAGAGAGAAAGAGAAGCTGTGAGTGAGAGAGAGAGAGAAGCTGTGAGTGAGAGAGAGAGAAAGAGAAGCTGTGAGAGAGAGAGAAGCTGTGAGTGAGAGAGAGAGAGAAAGAGAAGCTGTGAGTGAGAGAAAGAGAGAAAGAGAAGCAGTGAATGAGAGAGATAGAAGCTGTGAGTGAGAGAGAGAGAGAAAGAGAAGCTGTGAATGAGAGAGAAAGAAAAGGTGTGACTGAGAGAGACAGAGAGAGAAGTTGCGAGTGAGAGAGACAGAGAGAAAGAGAAGCTGCGAGTGAGAGAGAGATAGAAAGAAAGAGAAGGTGTGAGTGAGAGAGAGAAAGAGAAACTGTGAGTGAGAGAGAGAAAGAGAAGCTGTGAGTGAGAGAGAGAGAGAGAAAGAGAAGCTGTGAGTGAGAGAGAGAGAAAGAGAAGCTGTGAGTGAGAGAGAGAGAGAGAAAGAGAAGCTAAGAGAGGGAGAGAGAAAGAGAAGCTGTGTGTAAGAGAGAGAGAGAGAAAGGAATGCTGTGAGTGAGAGAGAGAGAGAAAGAGAAGCTGTGAGTGAGAGAGAGAGAAAGAAAGAGAAACTGTGAGTGAGAGAGAGAGATAAGCTGTGAGTGAGAGAGAGAGAGAGTAGCTGTGAGTGAGAGAGAGAGAGAAAGAGAAGCGGTGAATGAGAGAGATAGAAGCTGTGAGTGAGAGAGAGAGAGAAAGAGAAGCTGTGAATGAGAGAGAGATAGAAGCTGTGAGTGAGAGAGAGAGAGAGAAAGAGAAGATGTGACTGAGAGAGACAGAGAGAGAAGTTGCGAGTGAGAGAGACAGAGAGAAAGAGAAGCTGCGAGTGAGAGAGAGAGAGAAAGAAAGAGAAGCTGTGAGTGAGAGAGAGAGAGAGGAAGAGAAACTGTGAGTGAGAGAGAGAGAGAAAGAGAAGCTGTGAGTGAGAGAGAGAGAGAGAAAGAGAAGCTGTGAGTGAGAGAGAGAGAAAGAGAAGCTGTGAGTGGGAGAGAGAAAGAGAAGCTAAGAGAGGGAGAGAGAAAGAGAAGCTGTGTGTAAGAGAGAGAGAAAGGAATGCTGTGAGTGAGAGAGAGAGATAGAAAGAGAAACTGTGAGTGAGAGAGAGGGAGAGAAGCTGTGAGAGAGAGAGAGAGAAAGTGAAGTTGTGAGTTCGAGTGAGAGAGAATGAGAAGCTGTGAGTGAGAGAGAGAGAAGATGTGAGTGAGAGAGAGAGAAATATGAGCTCTGAGTGAGAGAGAGAGAAAGAGAAGCTGTGAGAGAGAGAGAGAAGCTGTGAGTGAGAGAGAGAGAAAAAGTGAAGCTGTGAGTGAGAGAGAGAGAGAGAGTAGCTTTGAGTGAGAGAGAGAGAGAAAGAGAGAGAGAGAGAGAAAGAGAAGCTGTGAGTGAGAGAGAGAGAAAGAAAGAGAAGCTGTGAGTGAGAGAGATAGAGAGAAAGAGAAGCTGTGAGTGAGAGAGAGAGAAAGAAAGAAGCTGTGAGTGAGAGAGAGAAAGAGAAGCTGTGAGTGGGAGAGAGAAAGAGAAGCTAAGAGAGGGAGAGAGAAAGAGAAGCTGTGTGTAAGTGAGAGAGAGAGAAAGGAATGCTGTGAGTGAGAGAGAGAGAGAAAGAGATGCTGTGAGTGAGAGAGAGAGAGATAGAAAGAGAAACTGTGAGTGAGAGAGAGAGAAGCTGTGAGTGAGAGAGAGAGAAAAAGTGAAGTTGTGAGATCGAGTGAGAGAGAATGAGAAGCTGTGAGTGAGAGAGAGAGAAGATGTGAGTGAGAGAGAGAGAAGTATGAGCTGTGAGTGAGAGAGAGAGAAAGAGAAGCTGTGAGAGAGAGAGAAGCTGTGAGTGAGAGAGAGAGAAAAAGTGAAGCTGTGAGTGAGAGAGAGAGTAGCTTTGAGTGAGAGAGAGAGAGAAAGAGAGAGAGAGAGAGAGAGAGAGAAAAGAGAAGCTGTGAGTGAGTGAGAGAGAAAGAGAAGCTGTGAGTGAAAGAGAGAGAGAAGCTGTGAGTGAGAGAGAGAGAAAGAAAGAGAAGCTGTGAGTGAGAGAGAGAGAAAGAAAGAAGCTGTGAGTGAGAGAGAGAGAGAAAGAGAAGCTGTGTGTGAGAGAGAGAGTGAAAGAAGCTGTGAGTAAGAGAGAGAGAAGCTGTGAGTGAGAGAGAAAGAAAGAAAGAGAAGCTGTGAGTGAGTGAGAGAGAGAAGAAGCTGTGAGTGAGAGAGAGAGAGAAAGAGAAGCTGTGAGTGAGAGAGAGAGAGAGAAAGAGAAGCTGTGAGTGAGAGAGAGAGAGAAAGAGAAGCTGTTAGTGAGAGAGAGAGAAAGAAAGAAAGAAAGAGAGAAGCTGTGAGTGAGAGAGAGAGAAGCTGTGAGTGAGGGAGAGAGAGAAGCTGTGAGAGAGAGAGAGAGGGAGAAAGAAAAGCTGTGAGTGAGAGAGATAGAGAGAGAAAGAGAATGTTAGTTAGAGAGAGAGAGAAGCTGTGAGTGAGAGAGAGAGAAAGAGAAGCTGTGAGTGAGAGAGAGATTGAAGCTGTGAGTGAGAGAGAGAGAGAAAGAGAAGCTGTGAATGAGAGAGAGAAGCTGAGTGAGAGAGAGAGAGAAAGAGAAGCTGCGATTGAGAGAGTGAGAGAAAGAAAGAGAAGGTGTGAGTGAGAGAGAGAGAGAAAGAGAAGCTGTGAGAGAGAGAGAGAGAAAGAGAAGCTGTGAGTGAGAGAGAGAAGAGAGAGAAAGAGAAGCTGTGAGTGTGAGAGAGAATCTGTGAGTGAGTGAGAGAGAGAAGTTGTGAGTGAGAGAGAGAGAGAAAGAGAAGCAGTGAGAGAGAGAGAGAGAGAAAGAGATGCTGTGAGTGAGAGAGAGAGAGAGAAGCTGTGAGTGAGAGAGAGAGAAAAAAGAGAAGCTGTGAGTGAGAGAGAGAGAGAGAGAGAGAGAGAAGCTGTGAGTGAGAGAGAGAGAGAAATAGAAGCTGTGAGTGACTGAGAGAGAGAAGGAGAAGCTGTGTGTGAGAGAGATAGAGAAAAGCTGAGTGAGCGAGAGAAAAAGAGAAGCTGTGAGTGAGAGAGAGAGAGAAAGAGTAAGTGTGTGTGAGAGAGAGAAGCTGTGTGTGTGAGAGAGAGAAAGAATAGCTGTGTGTGTGAGAGAGAGAGAACGAGAAGCTGCGAGTGAGAGAGAGAGAGAAAGAAAGAGAAGCTGTGAGTGAGAGAGAGAGAAAGAGAAGCTGTTAGTCAGAGAGAGAGAAAAAGAGAAGCTGTGAGTGAGAGAGAGAGAGAAAGAGTTGTGTGTGTGAGAGAGAGAGAAGCTGTGAGTGAGAGAAAGAGAGAGAGAAAGTGAAGTTGTGAGTTCGAGTGAGAGAGAATGAGAAGCTGTGAGTGAGAGAGAGAGAGTGTAGCTTTGAGTGAGAGAGAGAGAGAGAGAAAGAGAAGCTGTGATTGAGAGAGAGAGAAAGAAAGAGAAGCTGTGAGTGAGAGAGATAGAGAGAGAAAGAGAAGCTGTCAATGACAGAGAGAGAGAAAGAGAAGCTGTGAGTGAGAGAGAAAGAGAAGCTGTGAGAGAAAGAGAGAGAAGCTGTGAGTGAGAGAGAGAGAGAGAGAAGCTGTGAGTGAGAGAGAGAGAAAGAAAGAAGCTGTGAGTGAGAAAGAGAGAGAGAAGCTTTGAGTGAGAGAGAGAGATAAAGAGAATGTGAGTTAGAGAGAGAGAGAGAAGTGAGTGAGAGAGAGAAAGAGAAGCTGTGAGTGAGAGAGATAGAGAAGCTGTGAGTGAGAAAGAGAGAAAGAGAAGCTGTGAGTGAGAGAGAGAGAAAGAGAAGCTGTGAGAGAGAGAGAGAAGCTGTGAGTGAGAGAGAGAGAGAGAGAAAGAGAAGCTGTGAGTGAGAGAAAGAAGGAAAGAGAAGCTGTGAATGAGAGAGAGATAGAAGCTGTGAGTGAGAGAGAGAGAGAAAGAGAAGATGTGACTGAGAGAGACAGAGAGAGAAGTTGCGAGTGAGAGAGACAGAGAGAAAGAGAAGCTGCGAGTGAGAGAGAGAGAGAAAGAAAGATAAGCTGTGAGTGAGAGAGAGAGAAAGAGAAGTTGTGAGTGGGAGAGAGAAAGAGAAGCTAAGAGAGGGAGAGAGAAAGAGAAGCTGTGTGTAAGAGAGAGAGAGAGTAAGGAATGCTGTGAGTGAGAGAGAGAGAGAAAGAGATGCTGTGAGTGAGAGAGAGAGAAAGAGATGCTGTGAGTGAGAGAGAGAGAGATAGAAAGAGAAACTGTGAGTGAGAGAGAGAGAGAAGCTGTGAGTGAGAGAGAGAGAGAGAAAGTGAAGTTGTGAGTTCGAGTGAGAGCGAATGAGAAGCTGTGAGTGAGAGAGAGAGAAGATGTGAGTGAGAGAGAGAGAAATATGAGCTGTGAGTGAGAGAGAGAGAAAGAGAAGCTGTGAGAGAGAGAGAAGCTGTGAGTGAGAGAGAGAGAAAAAGTGAAGCTCTGAGTGAGAGAGAGAGAGAGTAGCTTTGAGTGAGAGAGAGAGAGAGAGAGAAAGAGAAGCTGTGATTGAGAGAGAGAGAGAAAGAAAGAGAAGCTGTGAGTGAGAGAGATAGAGAGAGAAAGAGAAGCTGTGAATGACAGAGAGAGAGAAAGAGAAGCTGTGAGTGAGAGAGAAAGAGAAGCTGTGAGTGAAAGAGAGAGAGAAGCTGTGAGTGAGAGAGAGAGAGAGAGAGAGAAGCTGTGAGTGAGAGAGAGAGAAAGAAAGAAGCTGTGAGTGAGAAAGAGAGAGAGAAGCTTTGAGTGAGAGAGAGATAAAGAGAATGTGAGTTAGAGAAAGAGAGAAGAAGTGAGTGAGAGAGAGAGAAAGAGAAGCTGTGAGTGAGAGAGATAGAGAAGCTGTGAGTGAGAGAGAGAGAAAGAGAAGCTGTGAGTGAGAGAGAGAGAAAGAGAAGCTGTGAGAGAGAGAGAGAAGCTGTGAGTGAGAGAGAGAGAGAGAGAAAGAGAAGCTGTGAGTGAGAGAAAGAGAGAAAGAGAAGCTGTGAATGAGAGAGATATAGAAGCTGTGAGTGAGAGAGAGAGAGAAAGAGAAGATGTGACTGAGAGAGACAGAGAGAGAAGTTGCGAGTGAGAGAGACAGAGAGAAAGAGAAGCTGCGAGTGAGAGAGAGAGAGAAAGAAAGAGAAGCTGTGAGTGAGACAGAGAGAAAGAGAAGCTGTGAGTGGGAGAGAGAAAGAGAAGCTAAGAGAGGGAGAGAGAAAGAGAAGCTGTGTGTAAGAGAGAGAGAGAGTAAGGAATGCTGTGAGTGAGAGAGAGAGAGAAAGAGATGCTGTGAGTGAGAGAGAGAGATAGAAAGAGAAACTGTGAGTGAGAGAGAGAGAGAGAAGCTGTGAGTGAGAGAGAGAGAAAAAGTGAAGCTGTGAGTGAGAGAGAGAGAGTAGCTTTGAGTGAGAGAGAGAGAGAAAGAGAGAGAGAGATAGAAAGAAAGAAAGAGAAGCTGTGAGTGAGAGAGAGAGAAAGAAAGAGAAGCTGTGAGTGAGTGAGAGAGAAAGAGAAGCTGTGAGTGAAAGAGAGAGAGAAGCTGTGAGTGAGAGAGAGTGTGAGAAAGAGAAGCTGGGAGTGAGAGAGAGAGAAGCTGTGTGTGTGTGAGAGAGAAAGAGAAGTTGTGTGAGAGAGAGAGAGTGAAAGAAGTTGTGAGTAAGAGAGAGAGAGAAGCTGTGAGTGAGAGACAAAGAAAGAAAGAGAAGCTGTGAGTGAGAGAGAGAGAGAAGAAGCTGTGAGTGAGAGAGAGAGAAAGAGAAGCTGTGTCTGACAGAGAGAGAGAGAAAGAGAAGCTGTGAGTGAGAGAGAGAGAGAAAGAGAAGCTGTGAGTGAGAGAGAGAAAGAGAAGCTGTGAGTGAGAGAGAGAGAGAAGCTGTGAGTGAGAGAGAGAGAAAGAGAAGCTGTGAGAGAGAGAGAAGCTGTGAGTGAGAGAGAGAGAGAAAGAGAAGCTGTGAGTGAGAGAAAGAGAGAAAGAGAAGCAGTGAATGAGAGAGATAGAAGCTGTGAGTGAGAGAGAGAGAGAAAGAGAAGCTGTGAATGAGAGAGAAAGAAAAGGTGTGACTGAGAGAGACAGAGAGAGAAGTTGCGAGTGAGAGAGACAGAGAGAAAGAGAAGCTGCGAGTGAGAGAGAGATAGAAAGAAAGAGAAGGTGTGAGTGAGAGAGAGAAAGAGAAACTGTGAGTGAGAGAGAGAAAGAGAAGCTGTGAGTGAGAGAGAGAGAGAGAAAGAGAAGCTGTGAGTGAGAGAGAGAGAAAGAGAAGCTGTGAGTGAGAGAGAGAGAGAGAAAGAGAAGCTAAGAGAGGGAGAGAGAAAGAGAAGCTGTGTGTAAGAGAGAGAGAGAGAAAGGAATGCTGTGAGTGAGAGAGAGAGAGAAAGAGAAGCTGTGAGTGAGAGAGAGAGAAAGAAAGAGAAACTGTGAGTGAGAGAGAGAGATAAGCTGTGAGTGAGAGAGAGAGAGAGTAGCTGTGAGTGAGAGAGAGAGAGAAAGAGAAGCGGTGAATGAGAGAGATAGAAGCTGTGAGTGAGAGAGAGAGAGAAAGAGAAGCTGTGAATGAGAGAGAGATAGAAGCTGTGAGTGAGAGAGAGAGAGAGAAAGAGAAGATGTGACTGAGAGAGACAGAGAGAGAAGTTGCGAGTGAGAGAGACAGAGAGAAAGAGAAGCTGCGAGTGAGAGAGAGAGAGAAAGAAAGAGAAGCTGTGAGTGAGAGAGAGAGAGAGGAAGAGAAACTGTGAGTGAGAGAGAGAGAGAAAGAGAAGCTGTGAGTGAGAGAGAGAGAGAGAAAGAGAAGCTGTGAGTGAGAGAGAGAGAAAGAGAAGCTGTGAGTGGGAGAGAGAAAGAGAAGCTAAGAGAGGGAGAGAGAAAGAGAAGCTGTGTGTAAGAGAGAGAGAAAGGAATGCTGTGAGTGAGAGAGAGAGATAGAAAGAGAAACTGTGAGTGAGAGAGAGGGAGAGAAGCTGTGAGAGAGAGAGAGAGAAAGTGAAGTTGTGAGTTCGAGTGAGAGAGAATGAGAAGCTGTGAGTGAGAGAGAGAGAAGATGTGAGTGAGAGAGAGAGAAATATGAGCTCTGAGTGAGAGAGAGAGAAAGAGAAGCTGTGAGAGAGAGAGAGAAGCTGTGAGTGAGAGAGAGAGAAAAAGTGAAGCTGTGAGTGAGAGAGAGAGAGAGAGTAGCTTTGAGTGAGAGAGAGAGAGAAAGAGAGAGAGAGAGAGAAAGAGAAGCTGTGAGTGAGAGAGAGAGAAAGAAAGAGAAGCTGTGAGTGAGAGAGATAGAGAGAAAGAGAAGCTGTGAGTGAGAGAGAGAGAAAGAAAGAAGCTGTGAGTGAGAGAGAGAAAGAGAAGCTGTGAGTGGGAGAGAGAAAGAGAAGCTAAGAGAGGGAGAGAGAAAGAGAAGCTGTGTGTAAGTGAGAGAGAGAGAAAGGAATGCTGTGAGTGAGAGAGAGAGAGAAAGAGATGCTGTGAGTGAGAGAGAGAGAGATAGAAAGAGAAACTGTGAGTGAGAGAGAGAGAAGCTGTGAGTGAGAGAGAGAGAAAAAGTGAAGTTGTGAGATCGAGTGAGAGAGAATGAGAAGCTGTGAGTGAGAGAGAGAGAAGATGTGAGTGAGAGAGAGAGAAGTATGAGCTGTGAGTGAGAGAGAGAGAAAGAGAAGCTGTGAGAGAGAGAGAAGCTGTGAGTGAGAGAGAGAGAAAAAGTGAAGCTGTGAGTGAGAGAGAGAGTAGCTTTGAGTGAGAGAGAGAGAGAAAGAGAGAGAGAGAGAGAGAAAAGAGAAGCTGTGAGTGAGTGAGAGAGAAAGAGAAGCTGTGAGTGAAAGAGAGAGAGAAGCTGTGAGTGAGAGAGAGAGAAAGAAAGAGAAGCTGTGAGTGAGAGAGAGAGAAAGAAAGAAGCTGTGAGTGAGAGAGAGAGAGAAAGAGAAGCTGTGTGTGAGAGAGAGAGTGAAAGAAGCTGTGAGTAAGAGAGAGAGAAGCTGTGAGTGAGAGAGAAAGAAAGAAAGAGAAGCTGTGAGTGAGTGAGAGAGAGAAGAAGCTGTGAGTGAGAGAGAGAGAGAAAGAGAAGCTGTGAGTGAGAGAGAGAGAGAGAAAGAGAAGCTGTGAGTGAGAGAGAGAGAGAAAGAGAAGCTGTTAGTGAGAGAGAGAGAAAGAAAGAAAGAAAGAGAGAAGCTGTGAGTGAGAGAGAGAGAAGCTGTGAGTGAGGGAGAGAGAGAAGCTGTGAGAGAGAGAGAGAGGGAGAAAGAAAAGCTGTGAGTGAGAGAGATAGAGAGAGAAAGAGAATGTTAGTTAGAGAGAGAGAGAAGCTGTGAGTGAGAGAGAGAGAAAGAGAAGCTGTGAGTGAGAGAGAGATTGAAGCTGTGAGTGAGAGAGAGAGAGAAAGAGAAGCTGTGAATGAGAGAGAGAAGCTGAGTGAGAGAGAGAGAGAAAGAGAAGCTGCGATTGAGAGAGTGAGAGAAAGAAAGAGAAGGTGTGAGTGAGAGAGAGAGAGAAAGAGAAGCTGTGAGAGAGAGAGAGAGAAAGAGAAGCTGTGAGTGAGAGAGAGAAGAGAGAGAAAGAGAAGCTGTGAGTGTGAGAGAGAATCTGTGAGTGAGTGAGAGAGAGAAGTTGTGAGTGAGAGAGAGAGAGAAAGAGAAGCAGTGAGAGAGAGAGAGAGAAAGAGATGCTGTGAGTGAGAGAGAGAGAGAGAAGCTGTGAGTGAGAGAGAGAGAAAAAAGAGAAGCTGTGAGTGAGAGAGAGAGAGAGAGAGAGAGAGAAGCTGTGAGTGAGAGAGAGAGAGAAATAGAAGCTGTGAGTGACTGAGAGAGAGAAGGAGAAGCTGTGTGTGAGAGAGATAGAGAAAAGCTGAGTGAGCGAGAGAAAAAGAGAAGCTGTGAGTGAGAGAGAGAGAGAAAGAGTAAGTGTGTGTGAGAGAGAGAAGCTGTGTGTGTGAGAGAGAGAAAGAATAGCTGTGTGTGTGAGAGAGAGAGAACGAGAAGCTGCGAGTGAGAGAGAGAGAGAAAGAAAGAGAAGCTGTGAGTGAGAGAGAGAGAAAGAGAAGCTGTTAGTCAGAGAGAGAGAAAAAGAGAAGCTGTGAGTGAGAGAGAGAGAGAAAGAGTTGTGTGTGTGAGAGAGAGAGAAGCTGTGAGTGAGAGAAAGAGAGAGAGAAAGTGAAGTTGTGAGTTCGAGTGAGAGAGAATGAGAAGCTGTGAGTGAGAGAGAGAGAAGATGTGAGTGAGAGAGAGAGAAATATGAGCTGTGAGTGAGAGAGAGAGAAAGAGAAGCTGTGAGAGAGAGAGAAGCTGTGAGTGAGAGAGAGAGAAAAAGTGAAGCTCTGAGTGAGAGAGAGAGAGAGTAGCTTTGAGTGAGAGAGAGAGAGAGAGAGAGAAAGAGAAGCTGTGATTGAGAGAGAGAGAAAGAAAGAGAAGCTGTGAGTGAGAGAGATAGAGAGAGAAAGAGAAGCTGTGAATGACAGAGAGAGAGAAAGAGAAGCTGTGAGTGAGAGAGAAAGAGAAGCTGTGAGTGAAAGAGAGAGAGAAGCTGTGAGTGAGTGAGAGAGAGAGAGAGAAGCTGTGAGTGAGAGAGAGAGAAAGAAAGAAGCTGTGAGTGAGAAAGAGAGAGAGAAGCTTTGAGTGAGAGAGAGATAAAGAGAATGTGAGTTAGAGAGAGAGAGAGAAGAAGTGAGTGAGAGAGAGAGAAAGAGAAGCTGTGAGTGAGAGAGATAGAGAAGCTGTGAGTGAGAGAGAGAGAAAGAGAAGCTGTGAGTGAGAGAGAGAGAAAGAGAAGCTGTGAGAGAGAGAGAGAAGCTGTGAGTGAGAGAGAGAGAGAGAGAAAGAGAAGCTGTGAGTGAGAGAAAGAGAGAAAGAGAAGCTGTTAATGAGAGAGAGATAGAAGCTGTGAGTGAGAGAGAGAGAGAGAAAGAGAAGCTGTGAGTGAGAGAGAGAGAGAAAGAAAGAGAAGCTGTGAGTGAGAGAGAGAGAGAGGAAGAGAAACTGTGAGTGAGAGAGAGAGAGAAAGAGAAGCTGTGAGTGAGAGAGAGAGAAAGAGAAGCTGTGAGTGGGAGAGAGAAAGAGAAGCTAAGAGAGGGAGAGAGAAAGAGAAGCTGTGTGTAAGAGAGAGAGAGAGTAAGGAATGCTGTGAGTGAGAGAGAGAGAGAAAGAGATGCTGTGAGTGAGAGAGAGATAGAAAGAGAAACTGTGAGAGAGAGAGAGAAGCTGTGAGTGAGAGAGATGGAGAGAAAGTGAAGTTGTGAGTTCGTGAGAGAGAATAAGAAGCTGTGAGTGAGAGAGAGAGAAGATGTGAGTAAGAGAGAGAGAAATATGAGCTGTGAGTGAGAGAGAGAGAAAGAGAAGCTGTGAGAGAGAGAGAAGCTGTGAGTGAGAGAGAGAGAAAAAGTGAAGCTGTGAGTGAGAGAGAGAGTAGCTTTGAGTGAGAGAGAGAGAGAGAAAGAGAGAGAGAGAGAGAGAAAAAAAGAGAAGCTGTGAGTGAGAGAGAGAGAAAGAAAGAGAAGCTGTGAGTGAGAGAGAGAGAAGGAGAAGCTGTGAGTGAAAGACAGAGAGAAGCTGTGAGTGAGAGAGAGAGAGAAAGAGAAGTTGTGAGTGAGAGAGAGAGAGAGAAAGAGAAGCTGTGAGTGAGAGAGAGAGAAAGAGAAGCTGTGAGTGAGAGAGAGAGAGAGAAAGAGAAGCTAAGAGAGGGAGAGAGAAAGAGAAGCTGTGTGTAAGATAGAGAGAGAGAAAGGAATGCTGTGAGTGAGAGAGAGAGAAAGAGAAGCTGTGAGTGAGAGAGAGAGAAAGAAAGAGAAACTGTGAGTGAGAGAGAGAGATAAGCTGTGAGTGAGAGAGAGAGAGAGTAGCTGTGAGTGAGAGAGAGAGAGATAGAGAAGCGGTGAATGAGAGAGATAGAAGCTGTGAGTGAGAGAGAGAGAGAAAGAGAAGCTGTGAATGAGAGAGAGATAGAAGCTGTGAGTGAGAGAGAGAGAGAGAAAGAGAAGATGTGACTGAGAGAGACAGAGAGAAGTTGCGAGTGAGAGAGACAGAGAGAAAGAGAAGCTGCGAGTGAGAGAGAGAGAGAAAGAAAGAGAAGCTGTGAGTGAGAGAGAGAGAGGAAGAGAAACTGTGAGTGAGAGAGAGAGAGAAAGAGAAGCTGTGAGTGAGAGAGAGAGAGAGAAAGAGAAGCTGTGAGTGAGAGAGAGAGAAAGAGAAGCTGTGAGTGGGAGAGAGAAAGAGAAGCTAAGAGAGGGAGAGAGAAAGAGAAGCTGTGTGTAAGAGAGAGAGAGAGAAAGGAATGCTGTGAGTGAGAGAGAGAGATAGAAAGAAAGAGAAACTGTGAGTGAGAGAGAGGGAGAGAAGCTGTGAGAGAGAGAGAGAGAAAGTGAAGTTGTGAGTTCGAGTGAGAGAGAATGAGAAGCTGTGAGTGAGAGAGAGAGAAGATGTGAGTGAGAGAGAGAGAAATATGAGCTGTGAGTGAGAGAGAGAAAGAGAAGCTGTGAGAGAGAGAGAGAAGCTGTGAGTGAGAGAGAGAGAAAAAGTGAAGCTGTGAGTGAGAGAGAGAGAGAGTAGCTTTGAGTGAGAGAGAGAGAGAGAAAGAGAGAGAGAGAGAGAGAAAGAGAAGCTGTGAGTGAGAGAGAGAGAAAGAAAGAGAAGCTGTGAGTGAGAGAGATAGAGAGAAAGAGAAGCTGTGAGTGAGAGAGAGAGAAAGAAAGAAGGTGTGAGTGAGAGAGAGAGAGAAAGAGAAGCTGTGAGTGGGAGAGAGAAAGAGAAGCTAAGAGAGGGAGAGAGGAAGAGAAGCTGTGTGTAAGTGAGAGAGAGAGAAAGGAATGCTGTGAGTGAGAGAGAGAGAGAAAGAGATGCTGTGAGTGAGAGAGAGAGAGATAGAAAGAGAAACTGTGAGTGAGAGAGAGAGAAGCTGTGAGTGAGAGAGAGAGAGAAAAAGTGAAGTTGTGAGATCGAGTGAGAGAGAATGAGAAGCTGTGAGTGAGAGTGAGAGAAGATGTGAGTGAGAGAGAGAGAAGTATGAGCTGTGAGTGAGAGAGAGAGAAAGAGAAGCTGTGAGAGAGAGAAGCTGTGAGTGAGAGAGAGAGAAAAAGTGAAGCTGTGAGTGAGAGAGAGAGAGTAGCTTTGAGTGAGAGAGAGAGAGAAAGAGAGAGAGAGAGAGAAAAGAGAAGCTGTGAGTGAGAGAGAGAGAAAGAAAGAGAAGCTGTGAGTGAGTGAGAGAAAGAGAAGCTGTGAGTGAAAGAGAGAGAGAAGCTGTGAGTGAGAGAGAGAGAGAAAGAAAGAGAAGCTGTGAGTGAGAGAGAGAGAAAGAAAGAAGCTGTGAGTGAGAGAGAGAGAGAAAGAGAAGCTGTGTGTGAGAGAGAGAGTGAAAGAAGCTCTGAGTAAGAGAGAGAGAAGCTGTGAGTGAGAGAGAAAGAAAGAAAGAGAAGCTGTGAGTGAGTGAGAGAGAGAAGAAGCTGTGAGTGAGAGAGAGAGAAAGAGAAGCTGTGAGTGAGAGAGAGAGAGAGAAAGAGAAGCTGTGAGTGAGAGAGAGAGAGAAAGAGAAGCTGTTAGTGAGAGAGAGAGAAAGAAAGAAAGAGAGAAGCTGTGAGTGAGAGAGAGAAGCTGTGAGTGAGGGAGAGAGAGAAGCTGTGAGAGAGAGAGAGAGGGAGAAAAAAAAGCTGTGAGTGAGAGAGATAGAGAGAGAAAGAGAATGTGAGTTAGAGAGAGAGAGAGAAGCTGTGAGTGAGAGAGAGAGTAAGAGAAGCTGTGAGTGAGAGAGAGATTGAAGCTGTGAGTGAGAGAGAGAGAGAAAGAGAAGCTGTGAATGACAGAGAGAAGCTGAGTGAGAGAGAGAGAGAAAGAGAAGCTGCGATTGAGAGAGTGAGAGAAAGAAAGAGAAGGTGTGAGTGAGAGAGAGAGAGAAAGAGAAGCTGTGAGAGAGAGAGAGAGAAAGAGAAACTGTGAGTGAGAGAGAGAAGAGAGAGAAAGAGAAGCTGTGAGTGTGAGAGAGAATCTGTGAGTGAGTGAGAGAGAGAAGTTGTGAGTGAGAGAGAGAGAGAAAGAGAAGCAGTGAGAGAGAGAGAGAGAGAGAAAGAGATGCTGTAAGTGAGAGAGAGAGAGAGAGAAGCTGTGAGTGAGAGAGAGAGAAAAAAGAGAAGCTGTGAGTGAGAGAGAGAGAGAGATAGAGAAGCTGTGAGTGAGAGAGAGAGAGAAATAGAAGCTGTGAGTGACTGAGAGAGAGAAGGAGAAGCTGTGTGTGAGAGAGATAGAGAAAAGCTGAGTGAGCGAGAGAAAAAGAGAAGCTGTGAGTGAGAGAGAGAGAGAAAGAGTAAGTGTGTGTGAGAGAGAGAAGCTGTGTGTGTGAGAGAGAGAAAGAATAGCTGTGTGTGTGAGAGAGAGAGAACGAGAAGCTGTGAGTGAGAGAGAGAGAGAAAGAAAGAGAAGCTGTGAGTGAGAGAGAGAGAAAGAGAAGCTGTTAGTCAGAGAGAGAGAAAAAGAGAAGCTGTGAGTGAGAGAGAGAGAGAAAGAGTTGTGTGTGTGAGAGAGAGAGAAGCTGTGAGTGAGAGAAAGAGAGAGAGAAAGTGAAGTTGTGAGTTCGAGTGAGAGAGAATGAGAAGCTGTGAGTGAGAGAGAGAGAAGATGTGAGTGAGAGAGAGAGAAATATGAGCTGTGAGTGAGAGAGAGAGAAAGAGAAGCTGTGTGAGAGAGAGAAGCTGTGAGTGAGAGAGAGAGAAAAAGTGAAGCTGTGAGTGAGAGAGAGAGTAGCTTTGAGTGAGAGAGAGAGAGAGATAGAGAAAGAGAAGCTGTGATTGAGAGAGAAAGAAAGAAAGAGAAGCTGTGAGTGAGAGAGATTGAGAGAGAAAGAGAAGCTGTGAATGACAGAGAGAGAGAAAGAGAAGCTGTGAGTGAGTGAGAGAGAAAGAGAAGCTGTGAGTGAAAGAGAGAGAGAAGCTGTGAGTGAGAGAGAGAGAGAAAGAGAAGCTGTGAGTGAGAGAGAGAGAAAGAAAGAAGCTGTGAGTGAGAAAGAGAGAGAGAAGCTTTGAGTGAGAGAGAGAGATAAAGAGAATGTGAGTTAGAGAGAGAGAGAAAGAGAAGCTGTGAATGAGAGAGAGATAGAAGCTGTGAGTGAGAGAGAGAGAGAGAAAGAGAAGATGTGACTGAGAGAGACAGAGAGAGAAGTTGCGAGTGAGAGAGACAGAGAGAAAGAGAAGCTGCGAGTGAGACAGAGAGAGAAAGAAAGAGAAGCTGTGAGTGAGAGAGAGAGAGAGGAAGAGAAACTGTGAGTGAGAGAGAGAGAGAAAGAGAAGCTGTGAGTGAGAGAGAGAGAAAGAGAAGCTGTGAGTGGGAGAGAGAAAGAGAAGCTAAGAGAGGGAGAGAGAAAGAGAAGCTGTGTGTAAGAGAGAGAGAGTAAGGAATGCTGTGAGTGAGAGAGAGAGAGAAAGAGATGCTGTGAGTGAGAGAGAGAGAGATAGAAAGAGAAACTGTGAGAGAGAGAGAGAAGCTGTGAGTGAGAGAGATAGAGAAAAAGTGAAGTTGAGAGTTCGAGTGAGAGAGAATAAGAAGCTGTGAGTGAGAGAGAGAGAAGATGTGAGTAAGAGAGAGAGAAATATGAGCTGTGAGTGAGAGAGAGAGAAAGAGAAGCTGTGAGAGAGAGAGAAGCTGTGAGTGAGAGAGAGAGAAAAAGTGAAGCTGTGAGTGAGAGAGAGAGAGAGTAGCTTTGAGTGAGAGAGAGAGAGAGAAAGAGAGAGAGAGAGAAAAAAAAGAGAAGCTGTGAGTGAGAGAGAGAGAAAGAAAGAGAAGCTGTGAGTGAGAGAGAGAGAAGGAAAAGCTGTGAGTGAAAGACAGAGAGAAGCTGTGAGTGAGAGAGAGAGAGAAAGAGAAGTTGTGAGTGAGAGAGAGAGAAAGAAAGAAGCTGTGAGTGAGAAAGAGAGAGAGAAGCTTTGAGTGAGAGAGAAAGAGAATGTGAGTGAGAGAGAGAGAGAAAGAGAAGCTGTGAGTGAGAGAGAGAGAGAAAGAGAAGCTGTGAGTGAGAGAGAGAGTGAAAGAAGCTGTGAGTAAGAGAGAGAGAAGCTGTGAGTGAGAGAGAAAGAAAGAAAGAGAAGCTGTGAGTGAGTGAGAGAGAGAAGAAGCTGTGAGTGAGAGAGAGAGAAAGAGAAGCTGTGAGTGAGAGAGAGAGAGAGAGAGAAAGAGAAGCTGTGAGTGAGAGAGAGAGAGAGAAAGAGAAGCTGTTAGTGAGAGAGAGAAAGAAAGAAAGAGAGAAGCTGTGAGTGAGAGAGAGAGAAGCTGTGAGTGAGGGAGAGAGAGAAGCTGTGAGAGAGAGAGAGAGGGAGAAAGAAAAGCTGTGAGTGAGAGAGATAGAGAGAGAAAGAGAATGTGAGTTAGAGAGAGAGAGAAGCTGTGAGTGAGAGAGAGAAAGAGAAGCTGTGAGTGAGAGAGAGATTGAAGCTGTGAGTGAGAGAGAGAGAGAAAGAGAAGCTGTGAATGAGAGAGCGAAGCTGAGTGAGAGAGAGAGAGAAAGAGAAGCTGTGATTGACAGAGTGAGAGAAAGAAAGAGAAGGTGTGAGTGAGAGAGAGAGAGAAAGAGAAGCTGTGAGAGAGAGAGAAAGAGCTGTGAGTGAGAGAGAGAAGAGAGAGAAAGAGAAGCTGTGAGTGTGAGAGAGAATCTGTGAGTGAGTGAGAGAGAGAAGTTGTGAGTGAGAGAGAGAGAAAGAGAAGCAGTGAGAGAGAGAGAGAGAGAGAAAGAAAGAGATGCTGTGAGTGCGAGAGAGAGAGAGAAGCTGTGAGTGAGAGAGAGAGAAAAAAGAGAAGCTGTGAGTGAGAGAGAGAGAGAGAGAGAAGCTGTGAGTGTGAGAGAGAGAGAAATAGAAGCTGTGAGTGACTGAGAGAGAGAAGGAGAAGCTGTGTGAGAGAGAGATAGAGAAAAGCTGAGTGAGCGAGAGAAAAAGAGAAGCTGTGAGTGAGAGAGAGAGAGAAAGAGTAAGTGTGTGTGTGAGAGAGAAGCTGTGTGTGTGTGAGAGAGAGAAAGAATAGCTGTGTGTGTGAGAGAGAGAGAACGAGAAGCTGTGAGTGAGAGAGAGAGAGAAAGAAAGAGAAGCTGTGAGTGAGAGAGAGAGAAAGAGAAGCTGTTAGTCAGAGAGAGAGAAAAAGAGAAGCTGTGAATGAGAGAGAGAGAGAAAGAATTGTGTGTGTGAGAGAGAGAGAAGCTGTGAGTGAGAGAAAGAGAGAGAGAAAGTGAAGTTGTGAGTTCGAGTGAGAGAGAATGAGAAGCTGTGAGTGAGAGAGAGAGAGAAGATGTGAGTGAGAGAGAGAAATATGAGCTGTGAGTGAGAGAGAGAGAAAGAGAAGCTGTGAGAGAGAGAGAAGCTGTGAGTGAGAGAGAGAGAAAAAGTGAAGCTGTGAGTGAGAGAGAGAGAGAGTAGCTTTGAGTGAGAGAGAGAGAGAGAGAGAGAGAAAGAGAAGCTGTGAGTGAGAGAGAGAGAGAGAAAGAGAAGCTAAGAGAGGGAGAGAGAAAGAGAAGCTGTGTGTAAGATAGAGAGAGAGAAAGGAATGCTGTGAGTGAGAGAGAGAGAAAGAGAAGCTGTGAGTGAGAGAGAGAGAAAGAAAGAGAAACTGTGAGTGAGAGAGAGAGATAAGCTGTGAGTGAGAGAGAGAGAGAGTAGCTGTGAGTGAGAGAGAGAGAGATAGAGAAGCGGTGAATGAGAGAGATAGAAGCTGTGAGTGAGAGAGAGAGAGAAAGAGAAGCTGTGAATGAGAGAGAGATAGAAGCTGTGAGTGAGAGAGAGAGAGAGAAAGAGAAGATGTGACTGAGAGAGACAGAGAGAAGTTGCGAGTGAGAGAGACAGAGAGAAAGAGAAGCTGCGAGTGAGAGAGAGAGAGAAAGAAAGAGAAGCTGTGAGTGAGAGAGAGAGAGAGGAAGAGAAACTGTGAGTGAGAGAGAGAGAGAAAGAGAAGCTGTGAGTGAGAGAGAGAGAGAGAAAGAGAAGCTGTGAGTGAGAGAGAGAGAAAGAGAAGCTGTGAGTGGGAGAGAGAAAGAGAAGCTAAGAGAGGGAGAGAGAAAGAGAAGCTGTGTGTAAGAGAGAGAGAGAGAAAGGAATGCTGTGAGTGAGAGAGAGAGATAGAAAGAAAGAGAAACTGTGAGTGAGAGAGAGGGAGAGAAGCTGTGAGAGAGAGAGAGAGAAAGTGAAGTTGTGAGTTCGAGTGAGAGAGAATGAGAAGCTGTGAGTGAGAGAGAGAGAAGATGTGAGTGAGAGAGAGAGAAATATGAGCTGTGAGTGAGAGAGAGAAAGAGAAGCTGTGAGAGAGAGAGAGAAGCTGTGAGTGAGAGAGAGAGAAAAAGTGAAGCTGTGAGTGAGAGAGAGAGAGAGTAGCTTTGAGTGAGAGAGAGAGAGAGAAAGAGAGAGAGAGAGAGAGAGAGAAAGAGAAGCTGTGAGTGAGAGAGAGAGAAAGAAAGAGAAGCTGTGAGTGAGAGAGATAGAGAGAAAGAGAAGCTGTGAGTGAGAGAGAGAGAAAGAAAGAAGGTGTGAGTGAGAGAGAGAGAGAAAGAGAAGCTGTGAGTGGGAGAGAGAAAGAGAAGCTAAGAGAGGGAGAGAGGAAGAGAAGCTGTGTGTAAGTGAGAGAGAGAGAAAGGAATGCTGTGAGTGAGAGAGAGAGAGAAAGAGATGCTGTGAGTGAGAGAGAGAGAGATAGAAAGAGAAACTGTGAGTGAGAGAGAGAGAAGCTGTGAGTGAGAGAGAGAGAGAAAAAGTGAAGTTGTGAGATCGAGTGAGAGAGAATGAGAAGCTGTGAGTGAGAGTGAGAGAAGATGTGAGTGAGAGAGAGAGAAGTATGAGCTGTGAGTGAGAGAGAGAGAAAGAGAAGCTGTGAGAGAGAGAAGCTGTGAGTGAGAGAGAGAGAAAAAGTGAAGCTGTGAGTGAGAGAGAGAGAGTAGCTTTGAGTGAGAGAGAGAGAGAAAGAGAGAGAGAGAGAGAAAAGAGAAGCTGTGAGTGAGAGAGAGAGAAAGAAAGAGAAGCTGTGAGTGAGTGAGAGAGAAAGAGAAGCTGTGAGTGAAAGAGAGAGAGAAGCTGTGAGTGAGAGAGAGAGAGAAAGAAAGAGAAGCTGTGAGTGAGAGAGAGAGAAAGAAAGAAGCTGTGAGTGAGAGAGAGAGAGAAAGAGAAGCTGTGTGTGAGAGAGAGAGTGAAAGAAGCTCTGAGTAAGAGAGAGAGAAGCTGTGAGTGAGAGAGAAAGAAAGAAAGAGAAGCTGTGAGTGAGTGAGAGAGAGAAGAAGCTGTGAGTGAGAGAGAGAGAAAGAGAAGCTGTGAGTGAGAGAGAGAGAGAGAAAGAGAAGCTGTGAGTGAGAGAGAGAGAGAAAGAGAAGCTGTTAGTGAGAGAGAGAGAAAGAAAGAAAGAGAGAAGCTGTGAGTGAGAGAGAGAAGCTGTGAGTGAGGGAGAGAGAGAAGCTGTGAGAGAGAGAGAGAGGGAGAAAAAAAAGCTGTGAGTGAGAGAGATAGAGAGAGAAAGAGAATGTGAGTTAGAGAGAGAGAGAGAAGCTGTGAGTGAGAGAGAGAGTAAGAGAAGCTGTGAGTGAGAGAGAGATTGAAGCTGTGAGTGAGAGAGAGAGAGAAAGAGAAGCTGTGAATGACAGAGAGAAGCTGAGTGAGAGAGAGAGAGAAAGAGAAGCTGCGATTGAGAGAGTGAGAGAAAGAAAGAGAAGGTGTGAGTGAGAGAGAGAGAGAAAGAGAAGCTGTGAGAGAGAGAGAGAGAAAGAGAAACTGTGAGTGAGAGAGAGAAGAGAGAGAAAGAGAAGCTGTGAGTGTGAGAGAGAATCTGTGAGTGAGTGAGAGAGAGAAGTTGTGAGTGAGAGAGAGAGAGAAAGAGAAGCAGTGAGAGAGAGAGAGAGAGAGAAAGAGATGCTGTAAGTGAGAGAGAGAGAGAGAGAAGCTGTGAGTGAGAGAGAGAGAAAAAAGAGAAGCTGTGAGTGAGAGAGAGAGAGAGATAGAGAAGCTGTGAGTGAGAGAGAGAGAGAAATAGAAGCTGTGAGTGACTGAGAGAGAGAAGGAGAAGCTGTGTGTGAGAGAGATAGAGAAAAGCTGAGTGAGCGAGAGAAAAAGAGAAGCTGTGAGTGAGAGAGAGAGAGAAAGAGTAAGTGTGTGTGAGAGAGAGAAGCTGTGTGTGTGAGAGAGAGAAAGAATAGCTGTGTGTGTGAGAGAGAGAGAACGAGAAGCTGTGAGTGAGAGAGAGAGAGAAAGAAAGAGAAGCTGTGAGTGAGAGAGAGAGAAAGAGAAGCTGTTAGTCAGAGAGAGAGAAAAAGAGAAGCTGTGAGTGAGAGAGAGAGAGAAAGAGTTGTGTGTGTGAGAGAGAGAGAAGCTGTGAGTGAGAGAAAGAGAGAGAGAAAGTGAAGTTGTGAGTTCGAGTGAGAGAGAATGAGAAGCTGTGAGTGAGAGAGAGAGAAGATGTGAGTGAGAGAGAGAGAAATATGAGCTGTGAGTGAGAGAGAGAGAAAGAGAAGCTGTGTGAGAGAGAGAAGCTGTGAGTGAGAGAGAGAGAAAAAGTGAAGCTGTGAGTGAGAGAGAGAGTAGCTTTGAGTGAGAGAGAGAGAGAGATAGAGAAAGAGAAGCTGTGATTGAGAGAGAAAGAAAGAAAGAGAAGCTGTGAGTGAGAGAGATTGAGAGAGAAAGAGAAGCTGTGAATGACAGAGAGAGAGAAAGAGAAGCTGTGAGTGAGTGAGAGAGAAAGAGAAGCTGTGAGTGAAAGAGAGAGAGAAGCTGTGAGTGAGAGAGAGAGAGAAAGAGAAGCTGTGAGTGAGAGAGAGAGAAAGAAAGAAGCTGTGAGTGAGAAAGAGAGAGAGAAGCTTTGAGTGAGAGAGAGAGATAAAGAGAATGTGAGTTAGAGAGAGAGAGAGAAGAAGTGAGTGAGAGAGAGAGAAAGAGAAGCTGTGAGTGAGAGAGATAGAGAAGCTGTGAGTGAGAGAGAGAGAAAGAGAAGCTGTGAGTGAGAGAGAGAGAAAGAGAAGCTGTGTGAGAGAGAGAGAAGCTGTGAGTGAGAGTGAGAGAGAGAGAAGCTGTGAGTGAGAGAAAGAGAGAAAGAGAAGCTGTGAATGAGAGAGAGATAGAAGCTGTGAGTGAGAGAGAGAGAGAGAAAGAGAAGATGTGACTGAGAGAGACAGAGAGAGAAGTTGCGAGTGAGAGAGACAGAGAGAAAGAGAAGCTGCGAGTGAGACAGAGAGAGAAAGAAAGAGAAGCTGTGAGTGAGAGAGAGAGAGAGGAAGAGAAACTGTGAGTGAGAGAGAGAGAGAAAGAGAAGCTGTGAGTGAGAGAGAGAGAAAGAGAAGCTGTGAGTGGGAGAGAGAAAGAGAAGCTAAGAGAGGGAGAGAGAAAGAGAAGCTGTGTGTAAGAGAGAGAGAGTAAGGAATGCTGTGAGTGAGAGAGAGAGAGAAAGAGATGCTGTGAGTGAGAGAGAGAGAGATAGAAAGAGAAACTGTGAGAGAGAGAGAGAAGCTGTGAGTGAGAGAGATAGAGAAAAAGTGAAGTTGAGAGTTCGAGTGAGAGAGAATAAGAAGCTGTGAGTGAGAGAGAGAGAAGATGTGAGTAAGAGAGAGAGAAATATGAGCTGTGAGTGAGAGAGAGAGAAAGAGAAGCTGTGAGAGAGAGAGAAGCTGTGAGTGAGAGAGAGAGAAAAAGTGAAGCTGTGAGTGAGAGAGAGAGAGAGTAGCTTTGAGTGAGAGAGAGAGAGAGAAAGAGAGAGAGAGAGAAAAAAAAGAGAAGCTGTGAGTGAGAGAGAGAGAAAGAAAGAGAAGCTGTGAGTGAGAGAGAGAGAAGGAAAAGCTGTGAGTGAAAGACAGAGAGAAGCTGTGAGTGAGAGAGAGAGAGAAAGAGAAGTTGTGAGTGAGAGAGAGAGAAAGAAAGAAGCTGTGAGTGAGAAAGAGAGAGAGAAGCTTTGAGTGAGAGAGAAAGAGAATGTGAGTGAGAGAGAGAGAGAAAGAGAAGCTGTGAGTGAGAGAGAGAGAGAAAGAGAAGCTGTGAGTGAGAGAGAGAGTGAAAGAAGCTGTGAGTAAGAGAGAGAGAAGCTGTGAGTGAGAGAGAAAGAAAGAAAGAGAAGCTGTGAGTGAGTGAGAGAGAGAAGAAGCTGTGAGTGAGAGAGAGAGAAAGAGAAGCTGTGAGTGAGAGAGAGAGAGAGAGAGAAAGAGAAGCTGTGAGTGAGAGAGAGAGAGAGAAAGAGAAGCTGTTAGTGAGAGAGAGAAAGAAAGAAAGAGAGAAGCTGTGAGTGAGAGAGAGAGAAGCTGTGAGTGAGGGAGAGAGAGAAGCTGTGAGAGAGAGAGAGAGGGAGAAAGAAAAGCTGTGAGTGAGAGAGATAGAGAGAGAAAGAGAATGTGAGTTAGAGAGAGAGAGAAGCTGTGAGTGAGAGAGAGAAAGAGAAGCTGTGAGTGAGAGAGAGATTGAAGCTGTGAGTGAGAGAGAGAGAGAAAGAGAAGCTGTGAATGAGAGAGCGAAGCTGAGTGAGAGAGAGAGAGAAAGAGAAGCTGTGATTGACAGAGTGAGAGAAAGAAAGAGAAGGTGTGAGTGAGAGAGAGAGAGAAAGAGAAGCTGTGAGAGAGAGAGAAAGAGCTGTGAGTGAGAGAGAGAAGAGAGAGAAAGAGAAGCTGTGAGTGTGAGAGAGAATCTGTGAGTGAGTGAGAGAGAGAAGTTGTGAGTGAGAGAGAGAGAAAGAGAAGCAGTGAGAGAGAGAGAGAGAGAGAAAGAAAGAGATGCTGTGAGTGCGAGAGAGAGAGAGAAGCTGTGAGTGAGAGAGAGAGAAAAAAGAGAAGCTGTGAGTGAGAGAGAGAGAGAGAGAGAAGCTGTGAGTGTGAGAGAGAGAGAAATAGAAGCTGTGAGTGACTGAGAGAGAGAAGGAGAAGCTGTGTGAGAGAGAGATAGAGAAAAGCTGAGTGAGCGAGAGAAAAAGAGAAGCTGTGAGTGAGAGAGAGAGAGAAAGAGTAAGTGTGTGTGTGAGAGAGAAGCTGTGTGTGTGTGAGAGAGAGAAAGAATAGCTGTGTGTGTGAGAGAGAGAGAACGAGAAGCTGTGAGTGAGAGAGAGAGAGAAAGAAAGAGAAGCTGTGAGTGAGAGAGAGAGAAAGAGAAGCTGTTAGTCAGAGAGAGAGAAAAAGAGAAGCTGTGAATGAGAGAGAGAGAGAAAGAATTGTGTGTGTGAGAGAGAGAGAAGCTGTGAGTGAGAGAAAGAGAGAGAGAAAGTGAAGTTGTGAGTTCGAGTGAGAGAGAATGAGAAGCTGTGAGTGAGAGAGAGAGAGAAGATGTGAGTGAGAGAGAGAAATATGAGCTGTGAGTGAGAGAGAGAGAAAGAGAAGCTGTGAGAGAGAGAGAAGCTGTGAGTGAGAGAGAGAGAAAAAGTGAAGCTGTGAGTGAGAGAGAGAGAGAGTAGCTTTGAGTGAGAGAGAGAGAGAGAGAGAGAGAAAGAGAAGCTGTGAGTGAGAGTGAGAGAAAGAAAGAGAAGCTGTGAGTGAGAGTGATAGAGAGAGAAAGAGAAGCTGTGAATGACAGAGAGAGAGAAAGAGAAGCTGTGAGTGAGTGAGAGAGAAAGAGAAGCTGTGAGTGAAAGAGAGAGAGAAGCTGTGAGTGAGAGAGAGAGAGAGAAAGAGAAGCTGTGAGTGAGAAGGAGAGAAAGAAAGAAGCTGTGAGTGAGAAAGAGAGAGAGAAGCTTTGAGTGAGAGAGAGAGAGAAAGAGAATGTGAGTTAGAGAGAGAGAAGAAGTTAGTGAGAGAGAGAGAAAGAGAAGCTGTGAGTGAGAGAGAGTGAGAGAGAAAGAGAAGCTGTGAGTGAGAGAGAGGGGGAAAATAAGCTGTGAGTGAGAGAGAGAGAGTGTGAAAGAGAAGCTGTGAGTGAGAGAGAGAGTGAAAGAAGCTGTGAGTAAGAGAGAGAAGCTGTGAGTGAGAGAGAAAGAAAGAAAGAGAAGCTGTGAGTGAGTGAGAGAGAGAAGAAGCTGTGAGTGAGAGAGAGAGAGAGAAAGAGAAGCTGTGAGTGAGAGAGAGAGAAAGAGAAGCTGTGAGTGAGAGCGAGAGAGAAAGAGAAGCTGTGAGTGAGAGAGAGAGAAAGAAAGAAAGAGAGAAGCTGTGAGTGAGAGAGAGAGAAGCTGTGAGTGAGGGAGAGAGAGAAGCTGTGAGAGAGAGAGGGGGAGAAAGAAAAGCTGTGAGTGAGAGAGATAGAGAGAGAAAGAGAATGTAAGTTAGAGAGAGAGAGAAGATGTGAGTGAGAGAGAGAGAAAGAGAAGCTGTGAGTGAGAGAGAGAGAGTGAGAGAGAAAGAGAAGCTGTGAGTGAGTGAGAGAGAGAAAAATAAGCTGTGAGTGAGAGAGAGAGTGAGAAAGAGAAGCTGGGAGTGAGAGAGAGAGAAGCTGTGTGTGTGAGAGAGAGAAAGAGAAGTTGTGAGTGAGAGAGAGAGAGTGAAAGAAGTTGTGAGTAAGAGAGAGAGAGAAGCTGTGAGTGAGAGACAAAGAAAGAAAGAGAAGCTGTGAGTGAGTGAGAGAGAGAGAGAAGAAGCTGTGTGTGTGAGAGAGAGAAAGAGAAGCTGTGTCTGACAGAGAGAGAGAGAAAGAGAAGCTGTGAGTGAGAGAGAGAGAGAAAGAGAAGCTGTGAGTGAGAGAGAGAAAGAGAAGCTGTGAGTGAGAGAGAGAGAGAAGCTGTGAGTGAGAGAGAGAGAAAGAGAAGCTGTGAGAGAGAGAGAGAAGCTGTGAGTGAGAGAGAGAGAGAGAGAAAGAGAAGCTGTGAGTGAGAGAAAGAGAGAAAGAGAAGCAGTGAATGAGAGAGATAGAAGCTGTGAGTGAGAGAGAGAGAGAAAGAGAAGCTGTGAATGAGAGAGAGATAGAAGCTGTGAGTGAGAGAGAGATAGAAAGAGAAGCTGTGAATGAGAGTGAAAGAAAAGCTGTGACTGAGAGAGACAGAGAGAGAAGTTGCGAGTGAGAGAGACAGAGAGAAAGAGAAGCTGCGAGTGAGAGAGAGAGAGAAAGAAAGAGAAGGTGTGAGTGAGAGAGAGAAAGAGAAACTGTGAGTGAGAGAGAAAGAGAAGCTGTGAGTGAGAGAGAGAGAGAGAAAGAGAAGCTGTGAGTGAGAGAGAGAGAAAGAGAAGCTGTGAGTGAGAGAGAGAGAGAGAAAGAGAAGCTAAGAGAGGGAGAGAGAAAGAGAAGCTGTGTGTAAGAAAGAGAGAGAGAAAGGAATGCTGTGAGTGAGAGAGAGAGAGAAAGAGAAGCTGTGAGTGAGAGAGAGAGAAAGAAAGAGAAACTGTGAGTGAGAGAGAGAGATAAGCTGTGAGTGAGAGAGAGAGAAAGAGAAGCTGTGAGTGAGTGAGAGAGAGAAAGAGAAGCGGTGAATGAGAGAGATAGAAGCTGTGAGTGAGAGAGAGAGAGAAAGAGAAGCTGTGAATGAGAGAGAGATAGAAGCTGTGAGTGAGAGAGAGAGAGAGAAAGAGAAGATGTGACTGAGAGAGACAGAGAGAGAAGTTGCAAGTGAGAGAGACAGAGAGAAAGAGAAGCTGCGAGTGAGAGAGAGAGAGAAAGAAAGAGAAGCTGTGAGTGAGAGAGAGAGAGGAAGAGAAACTGTGAGTGAGATAGAGAGAGAAAGAGAAGCTGTGAGTGAGAGAGAGAGAGAGAAAGAGAAGCTGTGAGTGAGAGAGAGAGAAAGAGAAACTGTGAGTGGGAGAGAGAAAGAGAAGCTAAGAGAGGGAGAGAGAAAGAGAAGCTGTGTGTAAGAGAGAGAGAGAGAAAGGAATGCTGTGAGTGAGAGAGAGAGATAGAAAGAGAAACTGTGAGTGAGAGAGAGAGAGAAGCTGTGTGAGAGAGAGAGAGAAAGTGAAGTTGTGAGTTCGAGTGAGAGAGAATGAGAAGCTGTGAGTGACAGAGAGAGAAGATGTGAGTGAGAGAGAGAGAAATATGAGCTGTGAGTGAGAGAGAGAGAAAGAGAAGCTGTGTGAGAGAGAGAGAAGCTGTGAGTGAGAGAGAGAGAAAAAGTGAAGCTGTGAGTGAGAGAGAGAGAGAGAGAGTATCTTTGAGTGAGAGAGAGAGAGAGAGAGAGAGAAGCTGTGAGTGAGAGAGAGAAAGAAAGAGAAGCTGTGAGTGAGAGAGATAGAGAGAGAAAGAGAAGCTGTGAATGACAGAGAGAGATAAAGGGAAGCTGTGAGTGAGTGAGAGAGAAAGAGAAGCTGTGAGTGAAAGAAAGAGAGAAGCTGTGAGTGAGAGAGAGAGAGAGAAAGAGAATCTGTGAGTGAGAGAGAGAGAAAGAAAGAAGCTGAGAGTGAGAAAGAGAGAGAGAAGCTTTGAGTGAGTGAGAGAGAGAATGTGAGTTAGATAGAGAGAGAGAAGAAGTGAGTGAGAGAGAGAGAAAGAGAAGCTGTGAGTGAGAGAGAGTGAGAGATAGAGTAGCTGTGAGTGAGAGAGAGGGGGAAAATAAGCTGTGAGTGAGAGAGAGAGTGAGAAAGAGAAGCTGTGAGTGAGAGAGAGAGAGAAAGAGAAGCTGTGAGTGAGAGAGAGAGTGAAAGAAGCTGTGAGTAAGAGAGAGAGAAGCTGTGAGTGAGAGAGAAAGAAAGAAAGAGAAGCTGTGAGTGAGTGAGAGAGAGAAGAAGCTGTGAGTGAGAGAGAGAGAAAGAGAAGCTGTGAGTGAGAGAGAGAGAGAAAGAGAAGCTGTGAGTGAGAGAGAGTGAGAGATAGAGTAGCTGTGAGTGAGAGAGAGGGGGAAAATAAGCTGTGAGTGAGAGAGAGAGTGAGAAAGAGAAGCTGTGAGTGAGAGAGAGAGAGAAAGAGAAGCTGTGAGTGAGAGAGAGAGTGAAAGAAGCTGTGAGTAAGAGAGAGAAAGCTGTGAGTGAGAGAGAAAGAAAGAAAGAGAAGCTGTGAGTGAGTGAGAGAGAGAAGAAGCTGTGAGAGAGAGAGAGAAAGAGAAGCTGTGAGTGAGAGAGAGAGAGAAAGAGAAGCTGTGATTGAGAGAGAGAGAGAAAGAGAAGCTGTGAGTGAGAGAGAGAAAGAAAGAAAGAAGCTGTGAGTGAGAGAGAGAGAAGCTGTGAGTGAGGAAGAGAGAGAAGCTGTGAGAGAGAGAGAGAGAGAGAAAGAAAAGCTGTGAGTGAGAGAGATAGAGAGAGAAAGAGAATGTGAGTTAGAGAGAGAGAGAAGCTGTGAGTGAGAGAGAGAGAAAGAGAAGCTGTGAGTGAGAGAGAGATTGAAGCTGTGAGTGAGAGAGAGAGAGAAAGAGAAGCTGTGAATGAGAGAGAGAAGCTGAGTGAGAGAGAGAGAGAGAAAGAGAAGCTGCGATTGAGAGAGTGAGAGAAAGAAAGAGAAGGTGTGAGTGAGAGAGAGAGAGAAAGAGAAGCTGTGAGAGAGAGAGAGAGAGAAAGAGAAGCTGTGAGTGAGAGAGAGAAGAGAGAGAAAGAGAAGCTGTGAGTGTGAGAGAGAATCTGTGAGTGAGTGAGAGAGAGAAGTTGTGAGTGAGAGAGAGAGAGAGAAAGAGAAGCAGTGAGTGAGAGAGAGTGAGAGAGAAAGAGAAGCTGTGAGTGAGAGAGAGGGGGAAAATAAGCTGTGAGTGAGAGAGAGAGTGTGAAAGAGAAGCTGTGAGTGAGAGAGAGAGAGAAAGAGAAGCTGTGAGTGAGAGAGAGAGTGAAAGAAGCTGTGAGTAAGAGAGAGAGAAGCTGTGAGTGAGAGAGAAAGAAAGAAAGAGAAGCTGTGAGTGAGTGAGAGAGAGAAGAAGCTGTGAGTGAGAGAGAGAGAGAAAGAGAAGCTGTGAGTGAGAGAGAGAGAGAAAGAGAAGCTGTGAGTGAGAGCGAGAGAGAAAGAGAAGCTGTGAGTGAGAGAGAGAGAAAGAAAGAAAGAGAGAAGCTGTGAGTGAGAGAGAGAAGCTGTGAGTGAGGGAGAGAGAGAAGCTGTGAGAGAGAGAGAGGGAGGAAGAAAAGCTGTGAGTGAGAGAGATAGAGAGAGAAAGAGAATGTGAGTTAGAGAGAGAGAGAAGCTGTGAGTGAGAGAGAGAGAAAGAGAAGCTGTGAGTGAGAGAGAGAGTGAGAGAGAAAGAGAAGCTGTGAGTGAGTGAGAGAGAGAAAAATAAGCTGTGAGTGAGAGAGAGAGTGAGAAAGAGAAGCTGGGAGTGAGAGAGAGAGAAGCTGTGTGTGTGTGAGAGAGAAAGAGAAGTTGTGAGTGAGAGAGAGAGTGAAAGAAGTTGTGAGTAAGAGAGAGAGAGAAGCTGTGAGTGAGAGACAAAGAAAGAAAGAGAAGCTGTGAGTGAGTGGGAGAGAGAAGAAGCTGTGAGTGAGAGAGAGAGAAAGAGAAGCTGTGTCTGACAGAGAGAGAGAGAAAGAGAAGCTGTGTGTGTGAGAGAGAGAGAAAGAGAAGCTGTGAGTGAGAGAGAGAAAGTGAAGCTGTGAGTGAGAGAGAGAGAGAAGCTGTGAGTGAGAGAGAGAGAAAGAGAAGCTGTGAGTGAGAGAAAGAGAGAAAGAGAAGCGGTGAATGAGAGAGATAGAAGCTGTGAGTGAGAGAGAGAGAGAAAGAGAAGCTGTGAATGAGAGAGAGATAGAAGCTGTGAGTGAGAGAGAGATAGAAAGAGAAGCTGTGAATGAGAGAGAAAGAAAAGCTGTGACTGAGAGAGACAGAGAGAGAAGTTGCGAGTGAGAGAGACAGAGAGAAAGAGAAGCTGCGAGTGAGAGAGAGAGAAAGAAAGAGAAGGTGTGAGTGAGAGAGAGAAAGAGAAATTGTGAGTGAGAGAGAGAAAGAGAAGCTGTGAGTGAGAGAGAGAGAGAGAGAAAGAGAAGCTAAGAGAGGGAGAGAGAAAGAGAAGCTGTGTGTAAGAGAGAGAGAGAGAAAGGAATGCTGTGAGTGAGAGAGAGAGAGAAAGAGAAGCTGTGAGTGAGAGAGAGAGAAAGAAAGAGAAACTGTGAGTGAGAGAGAGAGATAAGCTGTGAGTGAGAGAGAGAGAGTAGCTGTGAGTGAGAGAGAGAGAGAAAGAGAAGCAGTGAATGAGAGAGATAGAAGCTGTGAGTGAGAGAGAGAGAGAAAGAGAAGCTGTGAGTGAGAGAGAGAGAAAGAGAAGCTGTGAGTGGGAGAGAGAAAGAGAAGCTAAGAGAGGGAGAGAGAAAGAGAAGCTGTGTGTAAGAGAGAGAGAGAGAAAGGAATGCTGTGAGTGAGAGAGAGAGATAGAAAGAGAAACTGTGAGTGAGAGAGAGAGAGAAGCTGTGAGAGAGAGAGAGAGAAAGTGAAGTTGTGAGTTCGAGTGAGAGAGAATGAGAAGCTGTGAGTGAGAGAGAGAGAAGATGTGAGTGAGAGAGAGAGAAATATGAGCTGTGAGTGAGAGAGAGAGAAAGAGAAGCTGTGAGAGAGAGAGAAGCTGTGAGTGAGAGAGAGAGAAAAAGTGAAGCTGTGAGTGAGAGAGAGAGAGAGAGTATCTTTGAGTGAGAGAGAGAGAGAGAGAGAGAGAAAGAGAAGCTGTGAGTGAGAGAGAGAGAAAGAAAGAGAAGCTGTGAGTGAGAGAGATAGAGAGAGAAAGAGAAGCTGTGAATGACAGAGAGAGATAAAGAGAAGCTGTGAGTGAGTGAGAGAGAAAGAGAAGCTGTGAGTGAAAGAGAGAGAGAAGCTGTGAGTGAGAGAGAGAGAGAGAAAGAGAAGCTGTGAGTGAGAGAGAGAGAAAGAAAGAAGCTGTGAGTGAGAAAGAGAGAGAGAAGCTTTGAGTGAGTGAGAGAGAGAATGTGAGTTAGATAGAGAGAGAGAAGAAGTGAGTGAGAGAGAGAGAAAGAGAAGCTGTGAGTGAGAGAGAGTGAGAGATAGAGTAACTGTGAGTGAGAGAGAGGGGGAAAATAAGCTGTGAGTGAGAGAGAGAGAGAAAGAGAAGCTGTGAGTGAGAGAGAGAGAAAGAAAGAGAAACTATGAGTGAGAGAGAGAGATAAGCTGTGAGTGAGAGAGAGAGAGTAGCTGTGAGTGAGAGAGAGAGAGAGAAAGAGAAGCGGTGAATGAGAGAGATAGAAGCTGTGAGTGAGAGAGAGAGAGAAAGAGAAGCTGTGAGTGAGAGAGAGAGAAAGAGAAGCTGTGAGTGGGAGAGAGAAAGAGAAGCTAAGAGAGGGAGAGAGAAAGAGAAGCTGTGTGTAAGAGAGAGAGAGAGAAAGGAATGCTGTGAGTGAGAGAGAGATAGAAAGAGAAACTGTGAGTGAGAGAGAGAGAGAAGCTGTGAGAGAGAGAGAGAGAAAGTGAAGTTGTGAGTTCGAGTGAGAGAGAATGAGAAGCTGTGAGTGAGAGAGAGAGAAGATGTGAGTGAGAGAGAGAGAAATATGAGCTGTGAGTGAGAGAGAGAGAAAGAGAAGCTGTGAGAGAGAGAGAAGCTGTGAGTGAGAGAGAGAGAAAAAGTGAAGCTGTGAGTGAGAGAGAGAGAGAGAGTATCTTTGAGTGAGAGAGAGAGAGAGAGAGAGAAAGAGAAGCTGTGAGTGAGAGAGAGAGAAAGAAAGAGAAGCTGTGAGTGAGAGAGATAGAGAGAGAAAGAGAAGCTGTGAATGACAGAGAGAGATAAAGAGAAGCTGTGAGTGAGTGAGAGAGAAAGAGAAGCTGTGAGTGAAAGAGAGAGAGAAGCTGTGAGTGAGAGAGAGAGAGAGAAAGAGAAGCTGTGAGTGAGAGAGAGAGAAAGAAAGAAGCTGTGAGTGAGAAAGAGAGAGAGAAGCTTTGAGTGAGTGAGAGAGAGAATGTGAGTTAGATAGAGAGAGAGAAGAAGTGAGTGAGAGAGAGAGAAAGAGAAGCTGTGAGTGAGAGAGAGTGAGAGAGTAACTGTGAGTGAGAGAGAGGGGGAAAATAAGCTGTGAGTGAGAGAGAGAGTGAGAAAGAGAAGCTGTGAGTGAGAGAGAGAGAGAAAGAGAAGCTGTGAGTGAGAGAGAGAGTGAAAGAAGCTGTGAGTAAGAGAGAGAGAAGCTGTGAGTGAGAGAGAAAGAAAGAAAGAGAAGCTGTGAGTGAGTGAGAGAGAGAAGAAGCTGTGAGTGAGAGAGAGAGAAAGAGAAGCTGTGAGTGAGAGAGAGAAAGAAAGAGAAGCTGTGATTGAGAGAGAGAGAGAAAGAGAAGCTGTGAGTGAGAGAGAGAAAGAAAGAAAGAAGCTGTGAGTGAGAGAGAGAGAAGCTGTGAGTGAGGAAAAGAGAGAAGCTGTGAGAGAGAGAGAGAGGGAGAAAGAAAAGCTGTGAGTGAGAGAGATAGAGAGAGAAAGAGAATGTGAGTTAGAGAGAGAGAGAAGCTGTGAGTGAGAGAGAGAGAAAGAGAAGCTGTGAGTGAGAGAGAGATTGAAGCTGTGAGTGAGAGAGAGAGAGAAAGAGAAGCTGTGAATGAGAGAGAGAAGCTGAGTGAGAGAGAGAGAGAAAGAGAAGCTGTGATTGAGAGAGTGAGAGAAAGAAAGAGAAGGTGTGAGTGAGAGAGAGAGAGAAAGAGAAGCTGTGAGAGAGAGAGAGAGAAAGAGAAGCTGTGAGTGAGAGAGAGAAGAGAGAGAAAGAGAAGCTGTGAGTGAGAGAGAGAAGCTGTGAGTGAGGGAGAGAGAGAAGCTGTGAGAGAGAGAGAGGGAGGAAGAAAAGCTGTGAGTGAGAGAGATAGAGAGAGAAAGAGAATGTGAGTTAGAGAGAGAGAGTGAAGCTGTGAGTGAGAGAGAGAGAAAGAGAAGCTGTGAGTGAGAGAGAGAGTGAGAGAGAAAGAGAAGCTGTGAGTGAGTGAGAGAGAGAAAAATAAGCTGTGAGTGAGAGAGAGAGTGAGAAAGAGAAGCTGGGAGTGAGAGAGAGAGAAGCTGTGTGTGTGTGAGAGAGAAAGAGAAGTTGTGAGTGAGAGAGAGAGAGTGAAAGAAGTTGTGAGTAAGAGAGAGAGAGAAGCTGTGAGTGAGAGACAAAGAAAGAAAGAGAAGCTGTGAGTGAGTGGGAGAGAGAAGAAGCTGTGAGTGAGAGAGAGAGAAAGAGAAGCTGTGTCTGACAGAGAGAGAGAGAAAGAGAAGCTGTGAGTGAGAGAGAGAGACAAAGAGAAGCTGTGAGTGAGAGAGAGAAAGTGAAGCTGTGAGTGAGAGAGAGAGAGAAGCTGTGAGTGAGAGAGAGAGAAAGAGAAGCTGTGAGTGAGAGAAAGAGAGAAAGAGAAGCGGTGAATGAGAGAGATAGAAGCTGTGAGTGAGAGAGAGAGAGAAAGAGAAGCTGTGAATGAGAGAGAGATAGAAGCTGTGAGTGAGAGAGAGATAGAAAGAGAAGCTGTGAATGAGAGAGAAAGAAAAGCTGTGACTGAGAGAGACAGAGAGAGAAGTTGTGAGTGAGAGAGACAGAGAGAAAGAGAAGCTGCGAGTGAGAGAGAGAGAAAGAAAGAGAAGGTGTGAGTGAGAGAGAGAAAGAGAAACTGTGAGTGAGAGAGAGAAAGAGAAGCTGTGAGTGAGAGAGAGAGAGAAAGAGAAGCTGTGAGTGAGAGAGAGAGAAAGAGAAGCTGTGAGTGATAGAGAGAGAGAGAAAGAGAAGCTAAGAGAGGGAGAGAGAAAGAGAAGCTGTGTGTAAGAGAGAGAGAGAGAAAGGAATGCTGTGAGTGAGAGAGAGAGAGAAAGAGAAGCTGTGAGTGAGAGAGAGAGAAAGAAAGAGAAACTGTGAGTGAGAGAGAGAGATAAGCTGTGAGTGAGAGAGAGAGAGTAGCTGTGAGTGAGAGAGAGAGAGAAAGAGAAGCGGTGAATGAGAGAGATAGAAGCTGTGAGTGAGAGAGAGAGAGAGAAAGAGAAGCTGTGAGTGAGAGAGAGAGAAAGAGAAGCTGTGAGTGGGAGAGAGAAAGAGAAGCTATGAGAGGGAGAGAGAAAGAGAAGCTGTGTGTAAGAGAGAGAGAGAGAAAGGAATGCTGTGAGTGAGAGAGAGAGATAGAAAGAGAAACTGTGAGTGAGAGAGAGAGAAGCTGTGAGAGAGCGAGAGAAAGTGAAGTTGTGAGTTCGAGTGAGAGAGAATGAGAAGCTGTGAGTGAGAGAGAGAGAAGATGTGAGTGAGAGAGAGAGAAATATGAGCTGTGAGTGTGTGAGAGAGAAAGAGAAGCTGTGAGAGAGAGAGAGAGAAGCTGTGAGTGAGAGAGAGAGAAAAAGTGAAGCTGTGAGTGAGTGAGAGAGAGAGAGTATCTTTGAGTGAGAGAGAGAGAGAGAGAGAAAGAGAAGCTGTGAGTGAGAGAGAGAGAAAGAAAGAGAAGCTGTGAGTGAGAGAGATAGAGAGAGAAAGAGAAGCTGTGAATGACAGAGAGAGATAAAGAGAAGCTGTGAGTGAGTGAGAGAGAAAGAGAAGCTGTGAGTGAAAGAGAGAGAGAAGCTGTGAGTGAGAGAGAGAGAGAGAAAGAGAAGCTGTGAGTGAGAGAGAGAGAAAGAAAGAAGCTGTGAGTGAGAAAGAGAGAGAGAAGCTTTGAGTGAGTGAGAGAGAGAATGTGAGTTAGATAGAGAGAGAGAAGAAGTGAGTGAGAGAGAGAGAAAGAGAAGCTGTGAGTGAGAGAGAGAGAGAAAGAGAAGCTGTGAGTGAGAGAGAGAGAAAGAGAAGCTGTGAGTGGGAGAGAGAAAGAGAAGCTAAGAGAGGGAGAGAGAAAGAGAAGCTGTGTGTAAGAGAGAGAGAGAGAAAGGAATGCTGTGAGTGAGAGAGAGAGATAGAAAGAGAAACTGTGAGTGAGAGAGAGAGAGAAGCTGTGAGAGAGAGAGAGAGAAAGTGAAGTTGTGAGTTCGAGTGAGAGAGAATGAGAAGCTGTGAGTGAGAGAGAGAGAAGATGTGAGTGAGAGAGAGAGAAATATGAGCTGTGAGTGAGAGAGAGAGAAAGAGAAGCTGTGAGAGAGAGAGAAGCTGTGAGTGAGAGAGAGAGAAAAAGTGAAGCTGTGAGTGAGAGAGAGAGAGAGAGTATCTTTGAGTGAGAGAGAGAGAGAGAGAGAGAAAGAGAAGCTGTGAGTGAGAGAGAGAGAAAGAAAGAGAAGCTGTGAGTGAGAGAGATAGAGAGAGAAAGAGAAGCTGTGAATGATAGAGAGAGATAAAGAGAAGCTGTGAGTGAGTGAGAGAGAAAGAGAAGCTGTGAGTGAAAGAGAGAGAGAAGCTGTGAGTGAGAGAGAGAGAGAGAAAGAGAAGCTGTGAGTGAGAGAGAGAGAAAGAAAGAAGCTGTGAGTGAGAAAGAGAGAGAAGCTTTGAGTGAGTGAGAGAGAGAATGTGAGTTAGAGAGAGAGAGAGAAGAAGTGAGTGAGAGAGAGAGAAAGAGAAGCTGTGAGTGAGAGAGAGTGAGAGAGTAACTGTGAGTGAGAGAGAGGGGGAAAATAAGCTGTGAGTGAGAGAGAGAGTGAGAAAGAGAAGCTGTGAGTGAGAGAGAGAGAGAAAGAGAAGCTGTGAGTGAGAGAGAGAGTGAAAGAAGCTGTGAGTAAGAGAGAGAGAAGCTGTGAGTGAGAGAGAAAGAAAGAAAGAGAAGCTGTGAGTGAGTGAGAGAGAGAAGAAGCTGTGAGTGAGAGAGAGAGAAAGAGAAGCTGTGAGTGAGAGAGAGAGAGAAAGAGAAGCTGTGATTGAGAGAGAGAGAGAAAGAGAAGCTGTGAGTGAGAGAGAGAAAGAAAGAAAGAAGCTGTGAGTGAGAGAGAGAGAAGCTGTGAGTGAGGAAAAGAGAGAAGCTGTGAGAGAGAGAGAGAGGGAGAAAGAAAAGCTGTGTGAGAGAGATAGAGAGAGAAAGAGAATGTGAGTTAGAGAGAGAGAGAAGCTGTGAGTGAGAGAGAGAGAAAGAGAAGCTGTGAGTGAGAGAGAGATTGAAGCTGTGAGTGAGAGAGAGAGAGAAAGAGAAGCTGTGAATGAGAGAGAGAAGCTGAGTGAGAGAGAGAGAGAAAGAGAAGCTGTGATTGAGAGAGTGAGAGAAAGAAAGAGAAGGTGTGAGTGAGAGAGAGAGAGAAAGAGAAGCTGTGAGAGAGAGAGAGAGAAAGAGAAGCTGTGAGTGAGAGAGAGAAGAGAGAGAAAGAGAAGCTGTGAGTGTGAGAGGGAATCTGTGAGTGAGTGAGAGAGAGAAGTTGTGAGTGAGAGAGAGAGAGAAAGAGAAGCAGTGAGTGAGAGAGAGTGAGAGAGAAAGAGAAGCTGTGAGTGAGAGAGAGGGGGAAAATAAGCTGTGAGTGAGAGAGAGAGTGTGAAAGAGAAGCTGTGAGTGAGAGAGAGAGAGAAAGAGAAGCTGTGAGTGAGAGAGAGAGAAAAAGAAACTGTGAGTGAGAGAGAGAAAGAGAAGCTGTGAGTGTGAGAGAGAATCTGTGAGTGAGTGAGAGAGAGAAGTTGTGAGTGAGAGACAGAGAGAAAGAGAAGCAGTGAGTGAGAGAGAGTGAGAGAGAAAGAGAAGCTGTGAGTGAGAGAGAGGGGGAAAATAAGCTGTGAGTGAGAGAGAGAGTGTGAAAGAGAAGCTGTGAGTGAGAGAGAGAGAGAAAGAGAAGCTGTGAGTGAGAGAGAGAGTGAAAGAAGCTGTGAGTAAGAGAGAGAGAAGCTGTGAGTGAGAGAGAAAGAAAGAAAGAGAAGCTGTGAGTGAGTGAGAGAGAGAAGAAGCTGTGAGTGAGAGAGAGAGAGAGAAAGAGAAGCTGTGAGTGAGAGAGAGAGAGAGAAAGAGAAGCTGTGAGTGAGAGCGAGAGAGAAAGAGAAGCTGTGAGTGAGAGAGAGAGAAAGAAAGAAAGAGAGAAGCTGTGAGTGAGAGAGAGAAGCTGTGAGTGAGGGAGAGAGAGAAGCTGTGAGAGAGAGAGAGGGAGGAAGAAAAGCTGTGAGTGAGAGAGATAGAGAGAGAAAGAGAATGTGAGAAAGAGAAGCTGTGAGAGAGAGAGAGAGAAAGAGAAGCTGTGAGTGAGAGAGAGAAGAGAGAGAAAGAGAAGCTGTGAGTGTGAGAGAGAATCTGTGAGTGAGTGAGAGAGAGAAGAAGCTGTGAGTGAGAGAGAGAGAGAGAAAGAGAAGCTGTGAGTGAGAGAGAGAGAGAGAAAGAGAAGCTGTGAGTGAGAGCGAGAGAGAAAGAGAAGCTGTGAGTGAGAGAGAGAGAAAGAAAGAAAGAGAGAAGCTGTGAGTGAGAGAGAGAAGCTGTGAGTGAGGGAGAGAGAGAAGCTGTGAGAGAGAGAGAGGGAGGAAGAAAAGCTGTGAGTGAGAGAGATAGAGAGAGAAAGAGAATGTGAGTTAGAGAGAGAGAGTGAAGCTGTGAGTGAGAGAGAGAGAAAGAGAAGCTGTGAGTGAGTGAGAGAGAGAAAAATAAGCTGTGAGTGAGAGAGAGAGTGAGAAAGAGAAGCTGGGAGTGTGAGAGAGAGAAGCTGTGTGTGTGTGAGAGAGAAAGAGAAGTTGTGAGTGAGAGAGAGAGAGTGAAAGAAGTTGTGAGTAAGAGAGAGAGAGAAGCTGTGAGTGAGAGACAAAGAAAGAAAGAGAAGCTGTGAGTGAGTGGGAGAGAGAAGAAGCTGTGAGTGAGAGAGAGAGAAAGAGAAGCTGTGTCTGACAGAGAGAGAGAGAAAGAGAAGCTGTGAGTGAGAGAGAGAGAGAAAGAGAAGCTGTGAGTGAGAGAGAGAAAGTGAAGCTGTGAGTGAGAGAGAGAGAGAAGCTGTGAGTGAGAGAGAGAGAAAGAGAAGCTGTGAGTGAGAGAAAGAGAGAAAGAGAAGCGGTGAATGAGAGAGATAGAAGCTGTGAGTGAGAGAGAGAGAGAAAGAGAAGCTGTGAATGAGAGAGAGATAGAAGCTGTGAGTGAGAGAGAGATAGAAAGAGAAGCTGTGAATGAGAGAGAAAGAAAAGCTGTGACTGAGAGAGACAGAGAGAGAAGTTGTGAGTGAGAGAGACAGAGAGAAAGAGAAGCTGCGAGTGAGAGAGAGAGAAAGAAAGAGAAGGTGTGAGTGAGAGAGAGAAAGAGAAACTGTGAGTGAGAGAGAGAAAGAGAAGCTGTGAGTGAGAGAGAGAGAGAAAGAGAAGCTGTGAGTGAGAGAGAGAGAAAGAGAAGCTGTGAGTGATAGAGAGAGAGAAAGAGAAGCTAAGAGAGGGAGAGAGAAAGAGAAGCTGTGTGTAAGAGAGAGAGAGAGAAAGGAATGCTGTGAGTGAGAGAGAGAGAGAAAGAGAAGCTGTGAGTGAGAGAGAGAGAAAGAAAGAGAAACTGTGAGTGAGAGAGAGAGATAAGCTGTGAGTGAGAGAGAGAGAGTAGCTGTGAGTGAGAGAGAGAGAGAAAGAGAAGCGGTGAATGAGAGAGATAGAAGCTGTGAGTGAGAGAGAGAGAGAAAGAGAAGCTGTGAGTGAGAGAGAGAGAAAGAGAAGCTGTGAGTGGGAGAGAGAAAGAGAAGCTATGAGAGGGAGAGAGAAAGAGAAGCTGTGTGTAAGAGAGAGAGAGAGAAAGGAATGCTGTGAGTGAGAGAGAGAGATAGAAAGAGAAACTGTGAGTGAGAGAGAGAGAGAAGCTGTGAGAGAGAGAGAGAAAGTGAAGTTGTGAGTTCGAGTGAGAGAGAATGAGAAGCTGTGAGTGAGAGAGAGAGAAGATGTGAGTGAGAGAGAGAGAAATATGAGCTGTGAGTGTGAGAGAGAGAAAGAGAAGCTGTGAGAGAGAGAGAGAAGCTGTGAGTGAGAGAGAGAGAAAAAGTGAAGCTGTGAGTGAGTGAGAGAGAGAGAGTATCTTTGAGTGAGAGAGAGAGAGAGAGAGAAAGAGAAGCTGTGAGTGAGAGAGAGAGAAAGAAAGAGAAGCTGTGAGTGAGAGAGATAGAGAGAGAAAGAGAAGCTGTGAATGACAGAGAGAGATAAAGAGAAGCTGTGAGTGAGTGAGAGAGAAAGAGAAGCTGTGAGTGAAAGAGAGAGAGAAGCTGTGAGTGAGAGAGAGAGAGAGAAAGAGAAGCTGTGAGTGAGAGAGAGAGAAAGAAAGAAGCTGTGAGTGAGAAAGAGAGAGAGAAGCTTTGAGTGAGTGAGAGAGAGAATGTGAGTTAGATAGAGAGAGAGAAGAAGTGAGTGAGAGAGAGAGAAAGAGAAGCTGTGAGTGAGAGAGAGTGAGAGATAGAGTAACTGTGAGTGAGAGAGAGGGGGAAAATAAGCTGTGAGTGAGAGAGAGAGTGAGAAAGAGAAGCTGTGAGTGAGAGAGAGAGAGAAAGAGAAGCTGTGAGTGAGAGAGAGAGTGAAAGAAGCTGTGAGTAAGAGAGAGAGAAGCTGTGAGTGAGAGAGAAAGAAAGAAAGAGAAGCTGTGAGGGAGTGAGAGAGAGAAGAAGCTGTGAGTGAGAGAGATAGAAAGAGAAGCTGTGAGTGAGAGAGAGAGAGAAAGAGAAGCTGTGATTGAGAGAGAGAGAGAAAGAGAAGCTGTTAGTGAGAGAGAGAAAGAAAGAAAGAAGCTGTGAGTGAGAGAGAGAGAAGCTGTGAGTGAGGAAGAGAGAGAAGCTGTGTGAGAGAGAGAGAGAGAGGGAGAAAGAAAAGCTGTGAGTGAGAGAGATAGAGAGAGAAAGAGAATGTGAGTTAGAGAGAGAGAGAAGCTGTGAGTGAGAGAGAGAGAAAGAGAAGCTGTGAGTGAGAGAGAGATTGAAGCTGTGAGTGAGAGAGAGAGAGAAAGAGAAGCTGTGAATGAGAGAGAGAAGCTGAGTGCGAGAGAGAGAGAAAGAGAAGCTGTGAGTGAGAGAGAGATTGAAGCTGTGAGTGAGAGAGAGAGAGAAAGAGAAGCTGTGAATGAGAGAGAGAAGCTGAGTGCGAGAGAGAGAGAAAGAGAAGCTGCGATTGAGAGAGTGAGAGAAAGAAAGAGAAGCTGTGAGAGAGAGGGAGAGAGAAAGAGAAGCTGTGAGTGAGAGAGAGAAGAGAGAGAAAGAGAAGCTGTGAGTGTGAGAGAGAATCTGTGAGTGAGTGAGAGAGAGAAGTTTTGAGTGAGAGAGAGAGAGAAAGAGAAGCAGTGAGTGAGAGAGAGTGAGAGAGAAAGAGAAGCTGTGAGTGAGAGAGAGGGGGAAAATAAGCTGTGAGTGAGAGAGAGAGTGTGAAAGAGAAGCTGTGAGTGAGAGAGAGAGAGAGAAAGAGAAGCTGTGAGTGAGAGAGAGAGTGAAAGAAGCTGTGAGTAAGAGAGAGAGAAGCTGTGAGTGAGAGAGAAAGAAAGAAAGAGAAGCTGTGAGTGAGTGAGAGAGAGAAGAAGCTGTGAGTGAGAGAGAGAGAGAGAAAGAGAAGCTGTGAGTGAGAGAGAGAGAGAGAAAGAGAAGCTGTGAGTGAGAGCGAGAGAGAAAGAGAAGCTGTGAGTGAGAGAGAGAGAAAGAAAGAAAGAGAGAAGCTGTGAGTGAGAGAGAGAAGCTGTGAGTGAGGGAGAGAGAGAAGCTGTGAGAGAGAGAGAGGGAGGAAGAAAAGCTGTGAGTGAGAGAGATAGAGAGAGAAAGAGAATGTGAGTTAGAGAGAGAGAGAGAAGCTGTGAGTGAGAGAGAGAGAAAGAGAAGCTGTGAGTGAGAGAGAGAGTGAGAGAGAAAGAGAAGCTGTGAGTGAGTGAGAGAGAGAAAAATAAGCTGTGAGTGAGAGAGAGAGTGAGAAAGAGAAGCTGGGAGTGAGAGAGAGAGAAGCTGTGTGTGTGTGAGAGAGAAAGTGAAGTTGTGAGTGAGAGAGAGAGAGTGAAAGAAGTTGTGAGTAAGAGAGAGAGAGAAGGTGTGAGTGAGAGACAAAGAAAGAAAGAGAAGCTGTGAGTGAGTGGGAGAGAGAAGAAGCTGTGAGTGAGAGAGAGAGAAAGAGAAGCTGTGTCTGACAGAGAGAGAGAGAAAGAGAAGCTGTGAGTGAGAGAGAGAGAGAAAGAGAAGCTGTGAGTGAGAGAGAGAAAGTGAAGCTGTGAGTGAGAGAGAGAGAGAAGCTGTGAGTGAGAGAGAGAGAAAGAGAAGCTGTGGGTGAGAGAAAGAGAGAAAGAGAAGGGGTGAATGAGAGAGATAGAAGCTGTGAGTGAGAGAGAGATAGAAAGAGAAGCTGTGAATGAGAGAGAAAGAAAAGCTGTGACTGAGAGAGACAGAGAGAGAAGTTGCGAGTGAGAGAGACAGAGAGAAAGAGAAGCTGCGAGTGAGAGAGAGAGAAAGAAAGAGAAGGTGTGAGTGAGAGAGAGAAAGAGAAACTGTGAGTGAGAGAGAGAAAGAGAAGCTGTGAGTGAGAGAGAGAGAGAAAGAGAAGCTGTGAGTGAGAGAGAGAGAGAGAGAAAGAGAAGCTAAGAGAGGGAGAGAGAAAGAGAAGCTGTGTGTAAGAGAGAGAGAGAGAAAGGAATGCTGTGAGTGAGAGAGAGAGAGAAAGAGAAGCTGTGAGTGAGAGAGAGAGAAAGAAAGAGAAACTGTGAGTGAGAGAGAGATAAGCTGTGAGTGAGAGAGAGAGAGTAGCTGTGAGTGAGAGAGAGAGAGAAAGAGAAGCGGTGAATGAGAGAGATAGAAGCTGTGAGTGAGAGAGAGAGAGAAAGAGAAGCTGTGAGTGAGAGAGAGAGAAAGAGAAGCTGTGAGTGGGAGAGAGAAAGAGAAGCTAAGAGAGGGAGAGAGAAAGAGAAGCTGTGTGTAAGAGAGAGAGAGAGAAAGGAATGCTGTGAGTGAGAGAGAGAGATAGAAAGAGAAACTGTGTGTGTGAGAGAGAGAGAAGTTGTGTGAGAGAGAGAGAAAGTGAAGTTGTGAGTTCGAGTGAGAGAGAATGAGAAGCTGTGAGTGAGAGAGAGAGAAGATGTGAGTGAGAGAGAGAGAAATATGAGCTGTGAGTGAGAGAGAGAGAAAGAGAAGCTGTGAGAGAGAGAGAGAAGCTGTGAGTGAGAGAGAGAGAAAAAGTGAAGCTGTGAGTGAGAGAGAGAGAGAGAGTAGCTTTGAGTGAGAGAGAGAGAAAGAGAGAGAGAGAGAAGCTGTGAGTGAGAGAGAGAGAAAGAAAGAGAAGCTGTGAGTGAGAGAGATAGAGAGAGAAAGAGAAGCTGTGAATGACAGAGAGAGAGAAAGAGAAGCTGTGAGTGAGTGAGAGAAAAAGAGAAGCTGTGAGTGAAAGAGAGAGAGAAGCTGTGAGTGAGAGAGAGAGAAAGAGAAGCTGTGAGTGAGAGAGAGAGAAAGAAAGAAGCTGTGAGTGAGAAAGAGAGAGAGAAGCTTTGAGTGAGAGAGAGAGAGAGAATGTGAGTTAGAGAGAGAGAGAGAAGAAGTGAGTGAGAGAGAGAGAAAGAGAAGCTGTGAGTGAGAGAGAGTGAGAGATAGAGAAGCTGTGAGTGAGAGAGAGGGGGAAAATAAGCTGTGAGTGAGAGAGAGAGTGAGAAAGAGAAGCTGTGAGTGAGAGAGAGAGAGAAAGAGAAGCTGTGAGTGAGAGAGAGAGTGAAAGAAGCTGTGAGTAAGAGAGAGAGAAGCTGTGAGTGAGAGAGAAAGAAAGAAAGAGAAGCTGTGAGTGAGTGAGAGAGAGAAGAAGCTGTGAGTGAGAGAGAGAGAAAGAGAAGCTGTGAGTGAGAGAGAGAGAGAGAAAGAGAAGCTGTGAGTGAGAGAGAGAGAGAAAGAGAAGCTGTGAGTGAGAGAGAGAGAAAGAAAGAAAGAGAGAAGCTGTGAGTGAGGAAGAGAGAGAAGCTGTGAGAGAGAGAGAGAGGGAGAAGCTTTGAGTGAGAGAGAGAGAGAAAGAGAATGTGAGTTAGAGAGAGAGAAGCTGTGAGTGAGAGAGAGAGAAAGAGAAGCTGTGAGTGAGAGAGAGATTGAAGCTGTGAGTGAGAGAGAGAGAGAAAGAGAAGCTGTGAATGAGAGAGAGAAGCTGAGTGAGAGAGAGAGAGAAAGAGAAGCTGCGATTGAGAGAGTGAGAGAAAGAAAGAGAAGGTGTGAGTGAGAGAGAGAGAGAAAGAGAAGCTGTGAGAGAGAGAGAAAGAGAAGCTGTGAGTGAGAGAGAGAAGAGAGAGAAAGAGAAGCTGTGAGTGTGAGAGAGAATCTGTGAGTGAGAGAGAGAGAGAAGTTGTGAGTGAGAGAGAGAGAGAAAGAGAAGCAGTGAGAGAGAGAGAGAGAAAGAAAGAGAAGCTGTGAGTGAGAGAGAGAGAGAGAGAGAGAAGCTGTGAGTGAGAGAGAGAGAAAAAAAGAGAAGCTGTGAGTGACTGAGAGAGAAGGAGAAGCTGTGTGAGAGAGATATAGAGAAAAGCTGAGTGAGCGAGAGAAAAAGAGAAGCTGTGAGTGAGAGAGAGAGAGAAAGAGTAAGTGTGTGTGTGAGAGAGAAGCTGTGTGTGTGAGTGAGAGAGAGAAAGAATAGCTGTGTGTGTGAGAGAGAGAGAACGAGAAGCTGTGAGTGAGAGAGAGAAAGAAAGAAAGAAAGAGAAGCTGTGATTGAGAGAGAGAGAAAGAGAAGCTGTTAGTCAGAGAGAGAGAAAAAGAGAAGCTGTGAGTGAGAGAGAGAGAGAAAGAGTTGTGAGAGAGAGAGAGAGAGAAGCTGTGAGTGAGAGAAAGAGAGAGAGAAAGTGAAGTTGTGAGTTCGAGTGAGAGAGAATGAGAAGCTGTGAGTGAGAGAAAGAGAAGATGTGAGACAGAGAGAGAGAAATATGAGCTGTGAGTGAGAGAGAGAGAAAGAGAAGCTGTGAGAGAGAGAGAGAAGCTGTGAGTGAGAGAGAGAAAAAGTGAAGCTGTGAGTGAGAGAGAGAGTAGCTTTGAGTGAGAGAGAGAGAGAGAGAAAGAGAAGCTGTGAGTGAGAGAGAGAGAAAGAAAGAGAAGCTGTGAGTGAGAGAGATAGAGAGAGAAAGAGAAGCTGTGAATGACAGAGAGAGAGAAAGAGAAGCTGTGAGTGTGAGAGAGAAAGAGAAGCTCTGAGTGAAAGAGAGAGAGAAGCTGTGAGTGAGAGAGAGAGAGAGAGAAAGAGAAGCTGTGAGTGAGAGAGAGAAAGAAAGAAGCTGTGAGTGAGAAAGAGAGAGAGAAGCTTTGAGTGAGAGAGAGAGAAAGAGAATGTGAGTTAGAGAGAGAGAGAGAAGAAGTGAGTGAGAGAGAGAGAAAGAGAAGCTGTGAGTGAGAGAGAGTGAGAGAGAAAGAGAAGCTGTGAGTAAGAGAGAGGGGGAAAATAAGCTGTGAGTGACAGAGAGAGTGAGAAAGAGAAGCTGTGAGTGAGAGAGAGAGAGAAAGAGAAGCTGTGAGTGAGAGAGAGTGAAAAAAGCTGTGAGTAAGAGTGAGAGAAGCTGTGAGTGAGAGAGAAAGAAAGAAAGAGAAGCTGTGAGTGAGTGAGAGAGAGAAGAAGCTGTGAGTGAGAGAGAGAGAAAGTGAAGCTGTGAGTGAGAGAGAGAGAGGGAAAGAGAAGCTGTGAGTGAGAGAGAGAGAAAGAGAAGCTGTGAGTGAGAGAGAGAAAGAAAGAAAGAGAGAAGCTGTGAGTGAGAGAGAGAGAAGCTGTGAGTGAGGGAGAGAGAGAAGCTGTGAGAGAGAGAGAGAGGGAGAAAGAAAAGCTGTGAGTGAGAGAGATAGAGAGAGAAAGAGAATGTGAGTTAGAGAGAGAGAGAAGCTGTGAGTGAGAGAGAGAGAAAGAGAAGCTGTGAGTGAGAGAGAGAGTGAGAGAGAAGGAGAAGCTGTGAGTGAGTGAGAGAGAGAAAAATAAGCTGTGAGTGAGAGAGAGAGTGAGAAAGAGAAGCTGGGAGTGAGAGAGAGAGAAGCTGTGTGTGTGTGTGAGAGAGAGAAGCTGTGTTTGTATGAGAGAGAAAGAGAAGTTGTGAGTGAGAGAGAGAGAGTGAAAGAAGTTGTGAGTAAGAGAGAGAGAGAAGCTGTGAGTGAGAGACAAAGAAAGAAAGAGAAGCTGTGAGTGAGTGAGAGAGAGAGAGAAGAAGCTGTGACTGAGAGAGAGAGAGAAAGAGAAGCTGTGAGTGAGAGAGAGAAAGAGAAGCTGTGAGTGAGAGAGAGAGAAAGAGAAGCTGTGAGTGAGAGAGAGAGAGAGAAAGAGAAGCTGTGATTGAGAGAGAGAGAGAAAGAGAAGCTGTGAGTGAGAGAGAGAAAGAGAAGTTGTGTGTGTGTGAGAGAGAGAAGCTGTGAGTGAGAGAGAGAGAAAGAGAAGCTGTGAGTAAGAAAGAGAGAGAAAGAGAAGCTGTGAGAGAGAGAGAAGCTGTGAGTGAGAGAGAGAGAGAGTAAGAGAAGCTGTGAGTGAGAGAAAGAGAGAAAGAGAAGCTGTGAATGAGAGAGAGATAGAAGCTGTGAGTGAGAGAGAGAGAGAAAGAGAAGATGTGACTGAGAGAGACAGAGAGAGAAGTTGCGAGTGAGAGAGACAGAGAGAAAGAGAAGCTGCGAGTGAGAGAGAGAGAGAAAGAAAGAGAAGCTGTGAGTGAGAGAGAGAGAGAGGAAGAGAAACTGTGAGTGAGAGAGAGAGAAAGAGAAGCTGTGAGTGAGAGAGAGAGAAAGAGAAGCTGTGAGTGGGAGAGAGAAAGAGAAGCTAAGAGAGGGAGAGAGAAAGAGAAGCTGTGTGTAAGAGAGAGAGAGAGAAAGGAAAGAATGAGAAGCTGTGAGTGAGTGAGTGAGAGAGAGAAGAAGCTGTGAGTGAGAGAGAGAGAAAGAGAAGCTGTGAGAGAGAGAGAGAAGCTGTGAGTGAGAGAGAGAGAGAGAGAGAAAGAGATGCTGTGAGTGAGAGAGAGAGAGAAAGAAAGAGAAACTGTGAGTGAGAGAGGGAGAGAAGCTGTGAGTGAGAGAGAGAGAGAAAGTGAAGTGGTTAGTTCGTGTGAGAGAGAATGAGAAGCTGTGAGTGAGAGAGAGAGAAGATGTGAGTGAGAGAGAGAGAAATATGAGCTGTGAGTGAGAGAGAGAAAGAGAAGCTGTGAGAGAGAGAGAGAAGCTGTGAGTGAGAGAGAGAAAAAGTGAAGCTGTGAGTGAGAGAGAGAGAGAGTAGCTTTGAGTGAGAGAGAGAGAGAGAAAGTGAGAGAGAGAAAGAGAAGCTGTGAGTGAGAGAGAGAGAAAGAAAGAGAAGCTGTGAGTGAGAGAGATAGAGAGATAAAGAGAAGCTGTGAATGACAGAGAGAGAGAAAGAGAAGCTGTGAGTGAGTGAGAGAGAAAGAGAAGCTGTGAGTGAAAGAAGCTGTGAGAGAGAGAGAGAGTGAGAAAGAGAAGCTGGGAGTGAGAGAGAGAGAAGGTGTGTGTGTGAGAGAGAGAAAGAGAAGTTGTGAGTGAGAGAGAGAGTGAAAGAAGTTGTGAGTAAGAGAGAGAGAGAAGCTGTGAGTGAGAGAGAGAGAGAGAGAAGCTGTGAGTGAGAGAGAGAGTAGCTGTGAGTGATAGAGAGATAAAGAGAAGCTGTGAGTGAGAGAGAGAGAGAGAGTAGCTGTGAGTGAGAGAAAGAGAGAAAGAGAAGCTGTGAGTGAGAGAGAGAGAAAAAGAAGCTGTGAGTGAGAGAGTGAGAAAGAAAGAGAAGCTGTGAGAGAGAGAGAGAGAAGCTGTGAGTGAGAGAGAGAGAAAGAGAAGCTGTGTGACAGAGATAGGGAGGAAGTAAAGCTTTGAGTGTGTGAGAGAGAGAAAGAGAATGTGAGTTAGAGAGAGAGAGAAGCTGTGAGTGAGAGAGAGAGAAAGAGAAGCTGTGAGTGAGAGAGAGAGTGAGAGAGAAAGAGACGCTGTGAGTGAGTGAGAGAGAGAAAAATAAGCTGTGAGAGAGAGAGTGAGAAAGAGAAGCTGTGAGTGAGAGAGACAGAAGCTGTGTGTGTGTGAGAGAGAAAGAGAAGTTGTGAGAGAGAGAGAGTGAAAGAAGTTGTGAGTAAGAGAGAGAGAGAAGCTGTGAGTGAGAGAAAGAAAGAAAGAGCAGCTGTGAGTGAGTGAGAGAGAGATGAAGCTTTGAGTGAGAGAGAGAGAAAGAGATGCTGTGAGTGACAGAGAGAGAAAAAGAGAAGCTGTGATTGAGAGAGAGAGAGAAAGAGAAGCTGTGAGACAGAGAGAAAGAGAAGCTGTGAGTGAGAGAGAGAGAAAGAGAAGCTGTGAGTGAGAGAGAGAGAAAGAGAAGCTGTGAATGAGAGAGAGAGAAGCTGTGAGTGAGAGAGAGAGAGAGAAAGAGAAGCTGTGAGTGAGAGAGAGAAAAAAGAGAAGCTGTGAGTGAGAGAGAGAGAAAGAAAGAGAAGCTGTGAGTGAAAGAGAGAGAGAAAGTGAAGCTGTGAGTGAGAGAGAGAGAAAGAAGCTGTGAGTGACTGAGAGAGAGAAGGAGAATCAGTGAGTGAGAGAGAGAGAGAAAGAGTAAGTGTGTGAGAGAGAGAGAAGCTGTGTGAGAGAGAGAGAGAGAAAGAAAAGCTGTGTGTGAGAGAGAGAGAATGAGAAGCTGTGAGTGAGAGAGAGAGAGAAAGAAAGAGAAGCTGTGAGTTAGAGAGAGAGAAAGAGAAGCTGTTACTCAGAGAGAGAGAAAAAGAGAAGCTGTGAGTGAGAGAGAGAGAAAGAGTTGTGAGAGAGAGAGAGAGAAGCTGTGAGTGAGAGAAAGAGAGAGTGAGAAAGTGAAGTTGTGAGTTCGAGTGAGAGAGAATGAGAAGCTGTGAGAGAGAGAGAGAAATATGAGCTGTGAGTGAGAGAGAAAAAGAGAAGCTTTGAGAGAGAGAGAAGCTGTGAGTGAGAGAGAGAGAAAAAGTGAAGCTGTGAGTGAGAGAGAGAGTAGCTTTGAGTGAGAGAGAGAGAGAAAGAAAGAGAGAGAAAGAGAAAGAGAAGCTGTTAGTGAGAGAGAGAAAGAAAGAGAAGCTGTGAGTGAGAGAGAGGGAGAGAAAGAGAAGCTGTGAGTGACAGAGAGAGAGAAAGAGAAGCTGTGAGTGAGTGAGAAAGAGAAAGAGAAGCTGTGAGTGACAGAGAGAGAGAGAAGCTGTGAGTGAGAGAGAGAGAGAGAAAGAGAAGCTGTGAGTGAGAAAGAGAGAGAATCTGTGAGTGAGAGAGAGTGAGAGAGATAGAGAAGCTGTGAGTGAGAGAGAGAGAGGAAAATAAGCTGTGAGTGAGAGAGAGAGTGAGAAAGAGAAGACGTGAGTGAGAGAGAGAGAAGCTGTGAGTGAGAGAGAGAGAGAAAGAGAAGCTGTGAGTGAGAGAGAGAGTGAAAAAAGCTGTGAGTAAGAGAGAGAGAGAAGCTGTGAGTGAGAGAGAAAGAAAGAAAGAGAAGCTGTGAGTAAGTGAGAGAGAGAAGAAGCTGTGAGTGAGAGAGAGAGAAAGAGAAGCTGTGAGTGAGAGAGAGAGAGAGAAAGAGAAGCTGTGAGTGAGAGAGAGAGAGAAAGAGAAGCTGTGAGTGAGAGAGAGAGAAAGAGAAGCTGTGAGTGAGAGAGAGAAAGCTCTGAGTGAGAGTGAGAGAAAGAGAAGCTGTGAGTGAGAGAGAGAGAAAGAGAAGCTGTGAGTGAGAGAGAGAGAAGCTGTCAGTGAGAGAGAAAGAGTGAAAGAGAAGCTGTGAGTGAGAGAGAGATTGAAGCTTTGAGTGAGAGAGAGAGAGAGAAAGAGAAGCTGTGAATGAGAGAGAGAAGCTGAGTGAGAGAGAGAGAGAGAAAGAGAAGCTGCGATTGAGAGAGAGAGAGAAAGAAAGAAAGAAAGAGAAGGTGTGAGTGAGAGAGAGAGAAAGAGAAGGTGTGAGTGAGAGAGAGAGAAAGAGAAGCTCTAAGTGAGAGAGAGAAGAGAGAGAAAGAGAAGCTGTGAGTGAGAGAGAGAGAGAAGCTGTGAGAGAGAGAGAGAAGCTGTGTGTGAGAGAGAGAGAGAAAGAGAAGCTGTGAGTGAGAGAGAGAGAGAGAAAGAGTTGTGAGTGAGAGAGAGAGAGAAGCTGTGAGTGAGAGAGAGAGAGAGAGAAATTGAGAGTGAGAGAGTGAAATATGAGCTGTGAGTGAGAGAGAGAGAAAGAGAACCTGTGTGAGAGAGAAAGAAGCTGTGAGTGAGTGAGAGAGAGAGAAAGAGAAGCTGTGAGTGAGAGAGAGAGAGAGTAGCTGTGAGTGAGAGAAAGATAGAAAGAGAAGCTGTGAGTGAGAGAGAGAGAGAGAAAGAGAAGTTGTTAGTGAGAGAGTGAGATAGAAAGAGAAGCTGTGAGAGAGAGAGAGAGAGAGAAAGAGAAGCTGTGAGTGACAGAGAGAGAGAAAGAGAAGCTGTGAGTGAGAGAGAGAGAAAGAGAAGCTGTGAGTGAGAGAGAGAGTGAGAAAGAGAAGCTGGGAGTGAGAGAGAGAGAGAAGCTGTGTGTGAGAGAGAGAGAAAGAGAAGTTGTGAGTGAGAGAGAGAGTGAAAGAAGTTGTGAGTGAGAGAGAGAGAGAGAGAAAGAGAAGCTGTGAGTGAGAGAGAGAGAGAAGCTGTGAGTGAGAGAGAGAAGAGAGAGAAAGAGAAGCTGTGAGTGAGAGAGAGAGAGAAGCTGTGAGTGAGAGAGAGAGAGAAGCTGTGTGTGAGAGAGAGAGAGAAAGAGAAGCTGTGAGCGAGAGAGAGAGAAAGAGAAGCTGTGAGTGAGAGAGAGAGAGAGAAAGAGTTGTGAGTGAGAGAGAGAGAGAGAAGCTGTGAGTGAGAGAGAGAGAGAGAAATTGTGAGTGAGAGAGAGAAATATGAGCTGTGAGTGAGAGAGAGAGAAAGAGAACCTGTGTGAGAGAGAAAGAAGCTGTGAGTGAGTGAGAGAGAGAGAAAGAGAAGCTGTGAGTGAGAGAGAGAGAGAGTAGCTGTGAGTGAGAGAAAGATAGAAAGTGAAGCTGTGAGTGAGAGAGAGAGAGAGAGAGAAAGAGAAGTTGTTAGTGAGAGAGAGGGAGAGAAAGAGAAGCTGTGAGTGACAGAGAGAGAGAAAGAGAAGCTGTGAGTGAGTGAGAAAGAGAAAGAGAAGCTGTGAGTGACAGAGAGAGAGAGAAGCTGTGAGTGAGAGAGAGAGAGAGAAAGAGAAGCTGTGAGTGAGAGAGAGAGAAAGAAAGAAGCTGTGAGTGAGAAAGAGAGAGAATCTGTGAGTGAGAGAGAGTGAGAGAGATAGAGAAGCTGTGAGTGAGAGAGAGAGAGAAAAATAAGCTGTGAGTGAGAGAGAGAGTGAGAAAGAGAAGACGTGAGTGAGAGAGAGAGAAGCTGTGAGTGAGAGAGAGAGAGAAAGAGAAGCTGTGAGTGAGAGAGAGAGTGAAAGAAGCTGTGAGTAAGAGAGAGAGAAGCTGTGAGTGAGAGAGAAAGAAAGAAAGAGAAGCTGTGAGAAAGTGAGAGAGAGAAGAAGCTGTGAGTGAGAGAGAGAGAAAGAGAAGCTGTGAGTGAGAGAGAGAGAGAAAGAGAAGCTGTGAGTGAGAGAGAGAGAGAGAGAAGCTGTGAGTGAGAGAGAAAGAGAAGCTGTGAGTGAGAGAGAGACAAGCTCTGAGTGAGAGTGAGAGAAAGAGAAGCTGTGAGTGAGAGAGAGAGAAAGAGAAGCTGTGAGTGAGAGAGAGAAGCTGTCAGTGAGAGAGAGAGAGTGAAAGAGAAGCTGTGAGTGAGAGAGAGATTGAAGCTTTGAGTGAGAGAGAGAGAGAGAGAAAGAGAAGCTGTGAATGAGAGAGAGAAGCTGAGTGAGAGAGAGAGAGAAAGAGAAGCTGCGATTGAGAGAGAGAGAGAAAGAAAGAAAGAAAGAAAGAAAGAGAAGGTGTGAGTGAGAGAGAGAGAGAGAAAGAGAAGGTGTGAGTGAGAGAGAGAGAAAGAGAAGCTCAGAGTGTGAGAGAGAAGAGAGAGAAAGAGAAGCTGTGAGTGAGAGAGAGAGAGAAGCTGTGAGTGAGAGAGAGAAGCTGTGTGTGAGAGAGAGAGAGAAAGAGAAGCTGTGAGTGAGAGAGAGAGAAAGAGAAGCTGTGAGTGAGAGAGAGAGAGAGAAAGAGTTGTGAGTGAGAGAGAGAGAGAAGCTGTGAGTGAGAGAGAGAGAGAGAGAAATTGAGAGTGAGAGAGAGAAATATGAGCTGTGAGTGAGAGAGAGAGAAAGAGAACCTGTGTGAGAGAGAAAGAAGCTGTGAGTGAGTGAGAGAGAGAGAAAGAGAAGCTGTGTGTGAGAGAGAGAGAGTAGCTGTGAGTGAGAGAAAGATAGAAAGAGAAGCTGTGAGTGAGAGAGAGAGAGAAAGAAAGAGAAGCTGTGAGTGAGAGAGAGAGAGAAGCTGTGAGTGAGAGAGAGAGAGTCACTCACAGCTTCTCTTTCTCTCTCTCTCTCACTCACAGCTACTCTCTCTCTCACTCACAGCTTATCTCTCTCTCTCACTCACAGTTTTTCTTTCTTTCTCTCTCTCTCTCTCACTCACAGCTTCTCTTCTCTCTCTCACTCACAGCTTCTTTTTTTCTCTCTGTCTCTCACTGACACACTCAGCTTCTCTTTCTTTCTCTCTCTCTCTCTCTCACACACACACACACAGATTCTCTTTCTTTCTCTCTCTCTCTCTCATTCACAGCTTCTCTTTCTCTCTCTCACTCACAGCTTCACTTTCTCTCTCTCTCTCACTCACACCTTCTCTCTCTCACTCACTCACAGCGTCTCTTTCTCTCTCTCTCACTCACAGCTTCTCTTCTCTCTCTCTCACTCACAGCTTCTCTTTCTCTCTCTTTCTCTCACTCACACACACAGCTTCTCTTTCTTTCTCTTTCTCTTTCTCTCTCTCACTCACAGCTTTTCTTTTTCTCTCTCTCTCTCTCACACACACACACAGCTTCTCTTTCTCCCTCTCTCACACACAGCATCTCTTTCTCTCTCTCTCACACACACACACAGCTTCTCTCTCTGTCTAACTCACAGCTTCTCTCTCACACACAGCTTCTCTCTCTCTCTCACTCACAGCTTCTCTCTCTCTCTCACTCACAGCTTCTCTTTCTTTCCTTCTGTCTCACTCACTGCTTCTTTTTCTCTCTCTTCTCTCTCACCCACAGCTTCTCTTTCTCTCTCTTTCACTCACAGCTTCTCTCTCTCTCACACAACTTCTCTCTATCTCTCTCACTCACACACACAGCTTCTCTTTCTTTCTTTCTCTCTCCCTCACAGCTTTTCTTTCTCTCTCTCTCTCTCACTCAGAGCTTTTCTCTCTCACTCACAGCTTCTCTCTCTCACTCACAGCTTCTTTTTCTCTCTCTCTCTCACTCACAGCTTCTCTTTCTCTCTCTCACTCACAGCTTCTCTCTCTCTCACTCACAGCTTCCCTTTCTCTCTCTCTCTCACACACACAGCTTCTCTTTCTTTCTCTCTCTCTCTCACACACACACACAGCTTCTTTCTTTCTCTCTCTCTAACAGACACACAGCTTCTCTTTCTTTCACTCTCTCTCACACACAGCTTCTCTTTCTTTCTCTTTCTCTCTCTCAATCACAGCTTCTCTTTCTCTCTCTCTCACACACACACACAGCTTCTCTTTCTTTCTCTCTCTCTCCCTCACAGCTTTTCTTTCTCTCTCTCTCACTCAGAGCTTCTCTCTCACACACACAGCTTCTCTTTCTTTCTCTCTCTCTCCCTCACAGCTTTTCTTTCTCTCTCTCTCACTCAGAGCTTCTCTCTCTCACTCACAGCTTCTCTTTCTCTCTCTCTCTCTCACACACACACAGCTTCTCTATCCCTCTCTCACACACAGCTTCTCTTTCTCTCCCACACACACACACACACAGCTTGTCTCTCTCTCTCACAGCTTCTCTCTCTCTCACACAGCTTGTCTCTCTCTCTCTCACTCACAGCTTCTCTCTCTCTCACTCACAGCTTCTCTCTCTCTTTCTTTCTTTCTCTCTCTCTCACTCACAGCTTCTCTTTCTTTCTTTCGCTCTCACTCACAGCTTCTTTTTTGCTCTCTTCTCTCTCACTCACAGCTTCTCTTTCTCTCTCTCTTTCACACACACGCAGCTCTCTTTCTTTCTCTCTCTCTCACTCACAGCTTCTCTCTCTCCCACTCACAGCTTCTCTCTCTCTCACTCACAGCTTCTCTCTCTCTCTCACTCACAGTTTCTTTCTTTCTCTCTCTCTCACTCACAGCTTTTCTTTCTCTCTCTCTCTCACTCAGTGCTTCTCTCTCTCACTCACAGCTTCTCTCTCTCACTCACAGCTTCTTTTTCTCTCTCTTTCTCTCACTCACAGCTTCTCTTTCTCTCTCTCTCACTCACAGCTTCTCTCCCTCTCACTCACAGCTTCTCTCTCACTCACTCACAGCTTCTCTTTCTCTCTCTTCTCTCTCACTCAAAGCTTCTCTTTCTCTCTCTGTCTCTCACTCACAGCTTCTCTCTCTCACAGCTTCTCTCTCTCTGTTTCTCTCACTCACAGCTTCTCTTTCTCTCTCTGTCACAGTTTCTCTCTCTCTCTCACAGCTTCTCTCTCTCTCTCACTCACAGCTTCTCTTTCTTTCTCTCTCTCTCACTCACAGCTTCTCTTTCTCTCTCTCTCTCTCACACAGCTACTCTCTCTCACTCACAGCTTCTCTTTCTCTCTCTCTCTCTCACTCACAGCTTCTCTTTCTCTCTCACACACACAGCTTCTCTTCTCTCTCTCTCACTCACAGCTTCTGTCTCTCTCGCACACACAGCTTCACTTTGTCGCTCTCTCACTCACACACACACACAGATCTCTTTCTTTCTCTCTCTCTCACTCACAGTTTTTCTTTCTTTCTCTCTCTCTCTCACTCACAGCTTCTCTCTCTCTCTCACTCACAGCTTCTCTCTCTCTCACTCACTCACAGCTTCTCTTTCTCTCTCTCTCTCACTCACAGCTTCTCTTTCTCTCTCTGTCTCTCACTGACTGCTTCTCTCTCTCTCTCACAGCTTCTCTCTCTCTGTCTCTCTCACTCTCGGCTTCTCTTTCTCTCTCACTCACAGCTACTCTCTCTCACTCACAGCTTCTCTTTCTTTCCTTCTGTCTCACTCACAGCTTCTTTTTCTCTCTCTCACTCACAGCTTTTCTCTCTCACTCTCTCACTTACAGCTTCTCTCTCTCTCACTCACAGCTTCTCTTTCTCTCTCTTCTCTCTCACTCACAGCTTCTTTCTCTCACAGCTTCTCTCTCTCTGTTTCTCTCACTCACAGCTTCTCTTTCTCTCTCTGTCACAGTTTCTCTCTCTCTCACACAGCTTCTCTCTCTCTCTCACTCACAGCTTCTCTTTCTTTCTCTCTCTCTCACTCACACCTTCTCTTTCTCTCTCTCTCTCTCTCACAGCTACTCTCTCTCTCACTCACAGCTTCTCTTTCTCTCTCTCTCACTCACAGCTTCTCTTTCTCTCTCTCACTCACAGCTTCTCTCTTTCTCTCACTCACAGATTCTCTTTCTCTCTCACACACACAGCTTCTCTTCTCTCTCTCTCACTCACAGCTTCTCTCTCTCTCTCGCACACACAGCTTCACTTTGTCGCTCTCTCTCACACACACACATACAGCTCTCTTTCTTTCTCTCTCTCTCACTCACAGCTTCTCTTTCTTTCTTTCGCTCTCACTCACAGCTTCTTTTTCGCTCTCTTCTCTCTCACTCACAGCTTCTCTTTCTCTCTCTCTTTCACACACACGCAGCTCTCTTTCTTTCTCTCTCTCTCACTCACAGCTTCTCTCTCTCTCACTCACAGCTTCTCTCTCTCTCACTCACAGCTTCTCTCTCTCTCTCACTCACAGTTTCTTTCTTTCTCTCTCTCTCACTCACAGCTTTTCTTTCTCTCTCTCTCTCACTCAGTGCTTCTCTCTCTCACTCACAGCTTCTCTCTCTCACTCACAGCTTCTTTTTCTCTCTCTTTCTCTCACTCACAGCTTCTCTTTCTCTCTCTCTCACTCACAGCTTCTCTCCCTCTCACTCACAGCTTCTCTCTCACTCACTCACAGCTTCTCTTTCTCTCTCTTCTCTCTCACTCAAAGCTTCTCTTTCTCTCTCTGTCTCTCACTCACAGCTTCTCTCTCTCACAGCTTCTCTCTCTCTGTTTCTCTCACTCACAGCTTCTCTTTCTCTCTCTGTCACAGTTTCTCTCTCTCTCTCACAGCTTCTCTCTCTCTCTCACTCACAGCTTCTCTTTCTTTCTCTCTCTCTCACTCACAGCTTCTCTTTCTCTCTCTCTCTCTCTCACAGCTACTCTCTCTCACTCACAGCTTCTCTTTCTCTCTCTCTCTCTCACTCACAGCTTCTCTTTCTCTCTCACACACACAGCTTCTCTTCTCTCTCTCTCACTCACAGCTTCTGTCTCTCTCGCACACACAGCTTCACTTTGTCGCTCTCTCACTCACACACACACACAGATCTCTTTCTTTCTCTCTCTCTCACTCACAGCTTTTCTTTCTTTCTCTCTCTCTCTCACTCACAGCTTCTCTCTCTCTCTCACTCACAGCTTCTCTCTCTCTCACTCACTCACAGCTTCTCTTTCTCTCTCTCTCTCACTCACAGCTTCTCTTTCTCTCTCTGTCTCTCACTGACTGCTTCTCTCTCTCTCTCACAGCTTCTCTCTCTCTGTCTCTCTCACTCTCGGCTTCTCTTTCTCTCTCACTCACAGCTACTCTCTCTCACTCACAGCTTCTCTTTCTTTCCTTCTGTCTCACTCACAGCTTCTTTTTCTCTCTCTCACTCACAGCTTTTCTCTCTCACTCTCTCACTTACAGCTTCTCTCTCTCTCACTCACAGCTTCTCTTTCTCTCTCTTCTCTCTCACTCACAGCTTCTTTCTCTCACAGCTTCTCTCTCTCTGTTTCTCTCACTCACAGCTTCTCTTTCTCTCTCTGTCACAGTTTCTCTCTCTCTCTCACAGCTTCTCTCTCTCTCTCACTCACAGCTTCTCTTTCTTTCTCTCTCTCTCACTCACACCTTCTCTTTCTCTCTCTCTCTCTCTCACAGCTACTCTCTCTCTCACTCACAGCTTCTCTTTCTCTCTCTCTCACTCACAGCTTCTCTTTCTCTCTCTCACTCACAGCTTCTCTCTTTCTCTCACTCACAGATTCTCTTTCTCTCTCACACACACAGCTTCTCTTCTCTCTCTCTCACTCACAGCTTCTCTCTCTCTCGCACACACAGCTTCACTTTGTCGCTCTCTCTCACACACACACATACAGCTCTCTTTCTTTCTCTCTCTCACTCACAGCTTTTCTTTCTTTCTCTCTCTCTCTCACTCACAGCTTCTCTCTCTCTCTCACTCACAGCTTCTCTCTCTCTCACTCACAGCTTCTCTCTCTCTCATTCACAGCTTCTTTTTCTCTCTCTCTCTCTCACTCACAGCTTCTCTTTCTCTCTCTCTCTCACTCACAGCTTCTCTCTCTCTCTCACTCACAGCTTCTCTCTCTCACTCACTCACAGCTTCTCTTTCTCTCTCTCTCTCACTCACAGCTTCTCTTTCTCTCTCTGTCTCTCACTGACTGCTTCTCTCTATCTCTCTCACAGCTTCTCTCTCTCTGTCTCTCTCACTCTCGGCTTCTCTTTCTCTCTCACTCACAGCTACTCTCTCTCACTCACAGCTTCTCTTTCTTTCCTTCTGTCTCACTCACAGCTTCTTTTTCTCTCTCTCACTCACAGCTTTTCTCTCTCTCTCTCTCTCACTTACAGCTTCTCTCTCTCTCACTCACAGCTTCTCTTTCTCTCTCTTCTCTCTCACTCACAGCTTCTCTTTCTCTCTCTGTCTCTCACTCACAGCTTCTTTCTCTCACAGCTTCTCTCTCTCTGTTTCTCTCACTCACAGCTTCTCTTTCTCTCTCTCTCTGTCACAGTTTCTCTCTCTCTTTCTCTCACAGCTACTCTCTCTCTCTCTCACTCACAGCTTCTCTTTCTCTCTCACACAGCTTCTCTCTCTCTCAGTCACAGCTTCTCTTTCTCTCTCTCTCACTCACAGCTTCTCTTTCTCTCTCTCTCACTCACAGCTTCTCTTTCTCTCTCTCTCTCACTCACAGCTTCTCTCTTTCTCTCACTCACAGATTCTCTTTCTCTCTCTCACTCACAGCTTCTCTTCTCTCTCTCACTCACAGCTTCTTTTTTTCTCTCTGTCTCTCACTGACACACTCAGCTTCTCTTTCTTTCTCTCTCTCTCTCTCTCTCACACACACAGATTCTCTTTCTTTCTCTCTCTCTCTCTCTCACTCACAGCTTCTCTTTCTCTCTCTCACTCACAGCTTCACTTTCTCTCTCTCTCTCACTCACAGCTTCTCTCTCTCACTCACTCACAGCGTCTCTTTCTCTCTCTCTCACTCACAGCTTCTCTTCTCTCTCACTCACTCACAGCTTCTCTTTCTCTCTCTTTCTCTCACTCACACACACAGCTTCTCTTTCTTTCTCTTTCTCTTTCTCTCTCTCACTCACAGCTTTTCTTTTTCTCTCTCTCTCTCACACAAACACACAGCTTCTCTTTCTCCCTCTCTCACACACAGCATCTCTTTCTCTCTCACACACACACACACACAGCTTCTTTCTCTCTCTAACTCACAGCTTCTCTCTCACACACAGCTTCTCTCTCTCTCTCACTCACAGCTTCTCTCTCTCTCTCTCACTCACAGCTTCTCTTTCTTTCCTTCTGTCTCACTCACTGCTTCTTTTTCTCTCTCTTCTCTCTCACCCACAACTTCTCTTTCTCTCTCTTTCACTCACAGCTTCTCTCTCTCACACACAACTTCTCTATCTCTCTCTCACTCACACACACAGCTTCTCTTTCTTTCTTTCTCTCTCCCTCACAGCTTTTCTTTCTCTCTCTCTCTCTCACTCAGAGCTTTTCTCTCTCACTCACAGCTTCTCTCTCTCACTCACAGCTTCTTTTTCTCTCTCTCTCTCACTCACAGCTTCTCTTTCTCTCTCTCACTCACAGCTTCTCTCTCTCTCACTCACAGCTTCCCTTTCTCTCTCTCTCTCTCACACACACAGCTTCTCTTTCTTTCTCTCTCTCTCTCACAC